>JALPQD010000407.1:1267845-1991417 GCA_023101885.1 Typhlomys cinereus | reverse complement strand
CTGCAAGTCATCATGTACACTGTGCGTGTGTGCGTGCGCACATGCCGTTCCATATGTGCACGTAGTGTACATGTGTGCATGTGTATATATGTGTGTGCCTGTTTGTTAGGTGTGCAGGTTGTGCATGTGTATATATGTGCATGCATGTATGCACGTCTGTGTATGCATGTGAACAACGATGTGTGCATGTCATGTGCGAGTGTTTGTGTCTGTCCATGCGCATGTGTGTGCGTGCATGTTGTGATGCACATGGCTGTGCGTGTGCGCATGCATGTGTTTGTGCATGCATATGTGTTCCATGTGCGCATATGGGTGCACTTATACATATGTATGTGTAGATGTGTGTGCTTGTGTATGTGTATGTATGTGTGTTGGTTGCTTGTGTATATGTGCATATGTAGGCATATAAGTATGTGCATGTGTGTATATAGATGCATGTGCATATGCATGTTTGTCCACAAATGGGCACATATATACATGTATGTAGCACATGTTGTGGTGTGTATGTGTGTGCATGTGTCTATGTGTTCATGTGTATATGTGTGCGTTTATATTTTTTGTGCACATACATGTGGGTATACATGTGTGTGAACATATGTGTGTATGCATGATGTATTGAAGTCTCAGTGCACAGCCAGAGACAAGCAGTTGAAGTAAATCATCCATCAGGAACATGATGAACACAGGGAAATGCGTGGTGCTGACGAGGGTCTCCTAGGAACGTTTCGTGGCCGCTGAGTTCTCTGCATCCTGCAGCTTCCAGGCTCCAATGGGACACCGAGGTGAGCTCCTTAGGACGTCCCGAGTCTGCCCAGGCTCTGCAGGAAGCTGTTGCCTTGACATGCACAGCTGGCTAGGCTGTCCTGCTTTGCGGAAGCAGAAGCGAGCAATGGCTGCATGTGCAGAGCCACGATCAGGGAAGCTCACTGACCGCAGGTCCCTCGCTTCAGAGGAAAGCAGTGGGTATCCTGGAAGGCAAGATGCCCAAGAAAGGACGTGCATTCCACGTCACGTGCACAGATGTGCTGTGATGGCAGCTCTAGAGTGGTGCTGCCCCGTCAGGGCGGTGCAAGGGCTGGGGGTGTTGGGGTGCAGCCAGGCCGCCTGGACAGGAAGGTGCAAGGGCTGAGGATGATGGGGTGCAGCCAGGCTGCCTGCATAGGGCGGTGCAAAGGCTGGGGATAATGGGGTGCAGCTAGGCCGCCTGGACAGGAAGGTACAAGGGCTGGGGGTGTTGGGGTGCAGCCAGGCCGCCTGGACAGGAAGGTGCAAGGCTGGGGGAGTCTTAGGGTGCAGCTCAGTTGGGACACCTGTGAGGTTCAGCGGGCCGTGTTGTTCTCACATGTTCACTCTGTGACCCTCTGTTCTGCTCCAGAGTGGAGCAGGCCGCTCTTCGCTCCCCAGGCCCCAGAGCACTCTAACTGATCAATTCACTGCGCAGACACTTGCTTGGGTCTGAAAGTGGATGTGCGCTGCCATGACCCGTGTTCGCCTCCTGGATGCATGGGGGGGCGACACCTCAGGGGTGCCCTTGGTGGCACCCCCCGCCTCCCGCCAGGCTGACAGTCGCAGCATTTTATAAATAAATAACCCACAGCTGCCTCTGGGGCTCCCCAGGCCCCAGGGGAGAGGGTGCAGCAGAAACGCTCTCACGCGAGCAGGGGGCTCTTCCCGTCCAGGTCCCGGCCGCCAAGGGCTCCGCAGGCTGGGACCTGCTCAGCCGCGGGGATGCCAGGTGGAGCATCTGCTGACGCAGCCAGCTTCTCTCCACACCTGCAGGGCGTGTCTTTCACTGTCACCTCAGAGTGCCCCGGGGCTTCTCTCACCTGTGTGTGCGCTGGGACCCCTGGAGGACCCTCGCCTCTGGCAGCCACGCCTGCTGCTCGCTTTGAGGCTGTTTGCCAGAAAGGAGAACTTGTGTGGAGCCAGCTGTGGTCATGGCAGGATCCCAGCACCAGCGCGTCGGGAGAAGCTGGTCCTCCATCACTTCGCCCACGCTGGTGCCCAGTGTCTGGGCAGATCAAGTACATGGTAGAACCCAGCGGTAGTTGTTCTTTCTGCAGTGCTGGCTTTGAACTCATGGGCTCGTGCATGCCAGGCGAGCACTCTGCCCCTGAACTCTCTCCCGGCCCCTAACTGAGCAAGTGAAGCCGGGCAACTTCCAGGGCCCCTGGCCGCAGTTCCTGACCTTGGCGGCTCTCATAGGTCCATCCAGTACCTAGTGATAGATTTCCTTACTCTGGGCTGAACAGTGCTGGCTGCACAGATGTGCTGCTCTGCTGAGATCAGCCGGAGTGGAAGACCCCCAGGCCAGAGCGAGGGGCGCCATCCTGAAGGCTCCCCATTGCAGAGACTTTCTGAAGCACATGGGGAGGCCAGAGGTTCACGCCTCCGCGTGCAGACCTCGGGGGGCTCTCGCCTCTGTTTGCATCTCCTTCACAGTCGTTCCTGACCACGCTATCCTGGATTGCTCATGCCAGCTCATTCCACAGGGTGTTCATCCCTCAAGATGCCAAGGCTTCCAGACGCCTTCATCCAGGTGAAACATTCAAAACTTCAGGGGTGCGGCCAATTCTGTGTCAGAGTGATGCTCCCTCTGGCTCCTGGAGTGGTCCTCCCTCTCCTGGAGTGGTCCTCCCTCTCCTGGAGTGGTCCTCCCTGTCTCCTGGAGTGTCCTCCCTCTCCTGGAGTGGTCCTCCCTCTCCTGGAGTGGTCCTCCCTCTCCTGGAGTGGTCCTCCCTCTGTCTCCTGGAGTGTCCTCCCTCTCCTGGAGTGGTCCTCCCTGTCTCCTGGAGTGTCCTCCCTCTGTCTCCTGGAGTGTCCTCCCTCTGTCTCCTGGAGTGGTCCTCCCTCTGTCTCCTGGAGTGGTCCTCCCTGTCTCCTGGAGTGGTCCTCCCTCTGTCTCCTGGAGTGGTCCTCCCTCTGTCTCCTGGAGTGGTGCTCCCTCTGGCTCCTGGAGTGGTGCTCCCTCTGTCTCCTGGAGTGGTCCTCCTTTTGGCTCCTGGAGTGGTCCTCCCTCTGTCTCCTGGAGTGATCCTCCCTCTCCTGCAGTGGTCCTCCCTCTGTCTCCTGGAGTGTCCTCTCTCTCCTGGAGTGGTCCTCCCTCTGTCTCCTGGAGTGGTCCTCCTTTTGGCTCCTGGAGTGGTCCTCCCTGCCTCCTGGAGTGGTCCTCCCTCTGTCTCCTGGAGTGATCCTCCCTCTCCTGGAGTGGTCCTCCCTCTGTCTCCTGGAGTGGTCCTCCCTCTGTCTCCTGGAGTGATCCTCCTTTTGGCTCCTGGAATGGTGCTCCCTCTGGCTCCTGAGTTTTCCTCTTCCTGTTGTTTTATCAAAACATGGGTGGGCAGTTTTCCAGCCTGCCCAGAATGCCCAGGGTGAGGCTGGCATGTGTTGCTGGGAATGTGTCAGGCAAACATGGAGACCTTAGGGTCTCACCATGGGTGAGATGCCGGCCATGGCCCTGAGATGCCCTGTACACCCAGCATGCTCTGCTCTGACTGAATGCAGGCTGTGGGTCTTGGTCTCCCCCCAGCCCCACGGGGGGGGGTAAGGGCGCCTCTCCAGCACGCATCTCCATCAACCCAGCACATCTCGCATGTAGTCACACGATATCCCAAAGATCACTTAAAATGATCACATCCTAAACCCGCCCAGGGAAGACTGGGGAGATGGGGGGGATTAAAGTCTTGGAGTCACAAGCCAAAGGACCTGAGTTCCGATTCCCCAGACCCAGGTGGAAATGGCAGTGGCCTACACTTCTAGCCCTGGAAGGCAGCGCCTGCAAAACCCCAAAGCAAAGCAGTAAGGTGTGGAGCAGTCCAGAACAATCCCTGCCGCCCTTGGGTCTCAGGCACATACACACCAATCCCTCTTATATGCACACACACTCGCACACACACACGCACACACTTATACACACACACACACACACACCCATCAAGCTCCAGCCAGTCAGTAACGATTCCTGGTTTTCCTTAGGAAGCAGAAACTTACCACTGACTTTCATCAGAGTTTGACTTTCAGCTCAGGGGACTGTGACCCCACCCAGGTAATGTGAAGAAAGAGGGTCAACTGGAGCATAAGGGTGGGAGACAGATGTCCCCCCAGGAGTCAGGCAATGTCACTACAGACCCGATGGCAGCTGAGATGACAATGAGAGGGTGCATGAGCCACTGTACTTCCAAACTCAGTGTTCTGCAGCATCGAGCCAACTGGAGCCAGCACCACGCCCACGGGTCACTCGGTACCATGCCCACGGGTGACACGGCACCACGCCCACGGGTGACACGGCACCACGTCCACGGGTGACACGGCACCACGCCCACGGGTCACTCGGCACCACGCCCACGGGTCACTCGGCACCATGCCCACAGGTCACTCGGCACCACGCCCACGGACGACAAGGTAGGCCTCTGAACCATGCAGACACACTCAGCTCCAGCCAGCTGTTTCCAGTGTTTTGCCATCTGAGTCTCGCAAGCAGGCTGCACAATGTGACCGAAATGTCATTAAATCTATAGAGAAATCCAGAGGAGAATTAACATCTTGGCTGCTTTGTGTTTTCCAGCCCACAAATGTGCTCTCGTGCCTCATTCAATAGATCTTTAATATCCCTCAGCAATGCTTGTTATTTTAAATGTGTAGGCTTTGCACATATGCCACACATTTCGATGCTATTGATATTGTTTTAATTTCATTTTCCAATTACTTTGTGACTTGCTAAAAGAAATATCAACTGAATACAGTACATTGCCTTATGAAAGTATTAATCCTAAAACTTAAAGACTATTTTAGACTCTATGTCCGTAAACAAATTACAGGTGAGTCACAGCTGCACAAAATTTACATCTGGATCTCTTTAAAGCTGCATTTTGTTCTGGGCAGGGCCCTTGGAGCTCTGGCTTACTGGAAGTGGAGACAGCAGACATGCTTGCCTCACTCTGACCCAGGGATGGAGTTCAGTATGCACCGTTAAGTCTGTGCTGGCGCTCCTGTGTCTCTTCCTAGGCTGCTGGGCCTTGACCATGAGCGGCACCAGGTTTATCTTCGTGATCTGTCGAGGTGACTGCTGACTGTTGGGGTTTCCATCTGCATTTATCACAGCAGATTCTTGGTTTACACTCCCAGCATTTATTGTGAAAATTGCAATCATGTGAAGACAGGAAGGCATGATAGGGTGGACATGGGCACAGGTTGGTTTTCCAAAGCAGCCTGTCACCAGCGCATCTCTCTCTCTGCCTATCGGTGTGTTTTATCCTTTGACAGACAGATTTCATCAGAGGTCAGAGAGCCAGGGTGTCGCTAGCTGGAAGGTGACGTGCATTTGTTTTATTTTGACTAAAATACGCAAAGCTGTCTGTGTGTAGGAATATCCCTGTGCAGGGGCACGCCCCTGAGCCTCTGCGGCATGTCTGTGCACATGCGTGTAGAGCTCCTGTGCAGGGGCACGCCCCTGAGCCTCTGCGGCATGTCTGTGCACATGCGTGTAGAGCTCGGGCTGATGTTCCTCAGGAACCCGCTGCGTGGCAGTTGCGGGGCATGAGCCATGGCAGGGGGCGTAGGGCTTGCACTTCACGCTCCTCCCCGGCTTTCTTCTCCTCGGCTGGGGGGGTCTTTGCGAATCTTCTTACTTTTTCTTTTTTAAATTAGATTCTTTTTTTTTTATTATTTTATTCAACTGTGCACGTGTGCGTATGTATGTGCGCTCACTCGGCGTGCGTGTGTGTGTGTGTGTGTGTGTGTGTGTGTGTGTGTGTGTATGTGTAGAACCATGGACGAACTCGCGAACCACCATGGACGCCTCCACCTCCTTCTGCCCCGGGATCCACAGGCTCCGCCCCACCAGGACCAGAAGCGCAGGCCGCCCCCGCTTCCACCCGGCGTCTATACGTGGGATCTGGGATCCAAACTCAGGACCTTCCGCCTGCAAGGCGGAGGCTTAACCCCTGAGCCACCTCTCCAGCCCGAATCTTCTTACTTTTAAGAACTTTTTTGAGACTTAAGGAACCTCCTCTAAGACAGAATGTGTCAGGCACTGCACAAAAGAGACAGTGTTACGTTAGCACTCGAGGCCTGGGCTGCTTCTGCTCTGTTCTGAGCTAGTTGCCATGTCTGCTGGAGCAAAGTCAAGAGACATGGTGTTAGACCCGTTTCAGGGTTCCAACACCACCGAGAGCTTCTTGCTCCCTCCGGCCGTGTCCTGGCCCCAGGGACCAGCGCTGTGGTTTGCTTCCTCCACGGATTAACTCTGACCCCCAGCTGAGTCCCATCCTGGCCTCTCAGCTGTGTCCTGGGGCTGGCAGTGGTTCTGTGGGCTGCCCTGTAGTTTATCGGTATCTATTCCTTTCTGACGCGAATAGTTTGTGCTTTCTGAAAACGTTATTTCCATGTTGGTTCTCCTGTTGCTACCCCGGGCTTTATGAGTATTTGCCACCAGGAATGCGGCTTGAGCACCTTTGGACACATGCGCGGCACACTGTGCTTGGCGTGTGTAGCAGATGAACACTTGGTTCTGCAAGTTCACTCAGAATTCCAAAATGCCTGTTGCCTGCTCCTCCTCAAAGGCACATTTGCTTAGCCATCCCAGAGCGTGACCAGTTATGGCTTGAATCTGTTTCTTCATGAGCAATAGTAGAAATAGTCTGCCTGTTCTCCTCCATTCCTATATTCTTATTTATTGCTTGTGTGTGAATATATGTGTGCATTTATGGGTACACGTGTATGCAGATGTGTATGTATGCACACGTGTGTGTTATATATGTGTATTTGTGCATGCATGTATGCATGTGCACATATATATATATATATGCATGAGCATACATATATGTGTATGTGTGCATTATGTGGGTGTGCATATGTAGGTGTCAGTCCTTGCATTTCCATCTTGGTCTCTTGCCGCTGCCTAAGACAGGCTATTAGCCTGCAAACTTCAAGAGACTCCTCCATTTTCCCTGGAGGGATGCTGGGATTAGCGGTGCTTGAGCTATTGTACCTGTGTTCTAGGGAATCTGAACCTGAAAGGCAAGCACTATAACTGCCAAGCCATCTCCTATCCCCTTCCTAAATTACTTAGTAAAATATATATTTAGCCATTTATTTTTATCCAGCCTTCCTTTTTCAGTTCTAATAATCAGCACCTTATACAGTGTGGCCAGCACTGCCCACTAAGCAACACTTCATGTGTACACGTATATGTATCTCTGTATGCACGTTTGTGTCTGTATATGTGTGTGCGTATGTCTGTGCAAGTATATGTAAATTTACGTGTGTCTTATAGGAAACCTCTAAAAACTGGGAGCTCATTAAATTTGACTGCAGAGTTATATTTAAAACCACTTGACTTTTATGGATGTTTTTGTGTTTGCTTTGAAATGGGACAGACTTTGAATCACTATCCTCCTGCCTTCACCTCATAAGTAATGACTCACAGGTTGTCCCACCATTTAGCTTGCTTGTGTTTTTATACCAGCAGAAATAGCTAGAAGGAAATCAAAATTCCCATTTACAAAACATCAACTATGATAAACCATAATTCAGATGTTGACTTTCCCCATCTGTCTCTATGTTGTTGACGCCCTTTCAAACACCTTTAACATTCTGATGTGAAAACAGATCCTTTAGAGCTAAGAAAGCAAAGGGCTGGGGGCTGGTAGAGCCATTCTGGATGCTCAGAGAAGGACCAAGGGACATAGCACTCATGACAGAAGGACATCACACTCATGACAGAGGGACATCACACTTATGATGGAGGGACATCACACTCCTGACAGAGGGACATCACACTCCTGACAGAGGGACATCACACTCATGACGGAGGGAAATCAAAGTCATGGCTGAGGGACATCACACTTATGATGGAGGGACATCACGCTCATAGCTGAGGGACATCACTCATGACAGAAAGATATCGCGCTTATGACCGAGGGACATCAAAGTCATGGCTCCCTCAGTGACGATGGAAATGGGAACTGTCCCAGAGCCTTTTCTTCTTCTGAGATAGGCTCAGTGTGCAGCCCTGGGATCTGCCTTGTTGCCAGCGACCCCAGGGCCCTTCAGGCTTGTCCAGGTAGGGCGACCACCCAAAGTCACCGCCCACACCCACGTTCTAAGAAGCTGATCCTCACTGGAAGCTGTCGGTGGTGTCTTCGTCTTGCTGTTTCCAATGTTTCACAAACCTCACCTGTTCAAGGACTAGAATCCGTGAGCATCATTGTTGCCTCTGCGACTGTCTGAATCTACCACACTGGTCATTTTTACCTGGTGCCAGGTGGGAATGTTCTGAATCTTCACTAACTTGTGTTTTTCATCCAATTCCTGCTGAGAGAGGTGTGTTGCAACCTCCCCTAGAAGTGGAGGTCAGCTGGGTGCCTTCTATTTTCTTTTTAACTTCTATTTAAAATTATTTTGAAGTATATATATGAATTTACTTTTTATGTCATTACTCCCTGCCTGATTCATTGTTGTGAAGCATTTTTATTACATGGGTACGCCTCACTATTACATTGTCCACCCTCACTGTTACACTGTACACCCTCACTGTTACACTGTACACCCTCACTGTTACACTGTACACCCTCACTGTTACCCTGTACACCCTCACTGTTACCCTGTACACCGTCACTGTCCACCCTCACTGTTACACTGTACACCCTCACTGTACACCCTCACTGTACACCCTCACGGTCACACTGTACACCCTCACTGTTACCCTGTACACCCTCACTGTTATACTGTACACCCTCACTGTCCACCCTCACTGTTACACTGTACACCCTCACTGTTACCCTGTACACCCTCACTGTTATACTGTACACCCTCACTGTTATACTGTACACCCTCACTGTCCACCCTCACTGTTACACTGTACACCCTCACTGTCCACCCTCACTGTTACACTGTACACCCTCACTGTACACCCTCACTGTTACACTGTACATCCTCACTGTACACCCTCACTGTTACCCTGTACACCCTCACTGTTATACTGTACACCCTCACTGTCCACCCTCACTGTTACACTGTACACCCTCACTGTTACCCTGTACACCCTCACTGTTACACTGTACACCCTCACTGTCCACCCTCACTGTTACACTGTACACCCTCACTGTCCACCCTCACTGTTACACTGTACACCCTCACTGTACACCCTCACTGTACGCCCTCACTGTTACACTGTACATCCTCACTGTACACCCTCACTGTTACCCTGTACACCCTCACTGTTATACTGTACACCCTCACTGTCCACCCTCACTGTTACACTGTACACCTTCACTGTTACACTGTACACCCTCACTGTTACCCTGTACACCCTCACTGTTACCCTGTACACCCTCACTGTTACACTGTACACCCTCACTGTCCACCCTCACTGTTACACTGTACACCCTCACTGTTACATTGTACACCCTTACTGTTACACTGTACACCCTCACTGTCCACCCTCACTGTTATACTGTACGCCCTCACTGTCCACCCTCACTGTTACACTGTACACCCTCACTGTTACACTGTACACCCTCACTGTTACCCTGTACACCCTCACTGTTATACTGTACACCCTCACTGTCCACCCTCACTGTTACACTGTACACCTTCACTGTTACACTGTACACCCTCACTGTTACCCTGTACACCCTCACTGTTACACTGTACACCCTCACTGTCCACCCTCACTGTTACACTGTACACCCTCACTGTTACATTGTACACCCTTACTGTTACACTGTACACCCTCACTGTCCACCCTCACTGTTATACTGTACACCCTCACTGTCCACCCTCACTGTTATACTGTACGCCCTCACTGTCCACCCTCACTGTTACACTGTCCACCCTCACTGTTACACTGTACACCCTCACTGTACACCCTCACTGTTACCCTGTACACCCTCACTGTTATACTGTACACCCTCACTGTCCACCCTCACTGTTACCCTGTATACCCTCACTGTTACACTGTACACCCTCACTGTTACCCTGTATACCCTCACTGTTACACTGTACACCCTCATTGTCCACCCTCACTGTTACACTGTACACCCTCACTGTTACATTGTACACCCTTACTGTTACACTGTACACCCTCACTGTCCACCCTCACTGTTATACTGTACGCCCTCACTGTTACACTGCACACCCTCACTGTTACATTGTACACCCTCACTGTTACACTGTACGTCCTCACTGCTACACTGTACGCCCTCACTGTTACACTGTACGCCCTCACTGTTACACTGTACGCCCTCACTGTTACACTGTACATCCTCACTGTCACACTGTACACCCTCATTGTTACATTGTACACCCTCACTGTTACACTGTACGCCCTTACTGTTACACTGCACACCCTCACTGTTACACTGCACGCCCTCAAGGTCACACCGTACGCCCTCACAGTCACACTGTGCGCCCTCATGGTCAAACTGTACGCCCTCACTGTTACACTGTACACCCTCACTGTATGCCCTCACTGTTACACTGTACACCCTCACGGTCACACTGTACACCCTCACTGTTACACTGTACACCCTCACTGTACACCCTCACTGTTACACTGTACACCCTCACTGTCCACCCTCACTGTTACACTGTACACCCTCACTGTTACATTGTACACCCTTACTGTTACACTGTACACCCTCACTGTCCACCCTCACTGTTACACTGTACGCCCTCACTGTTACACTGCACACCCTCACTGTTACATTGTACACCCTCACTGTTACACTGTACGCCCTCACTGCTACACTGTACGCCCTCACTGTTACACTGTACGCCCTCACTGTTACACTGTACGCCCTCACTGTTACACTGTATATCCTCACTGTCACACTGTACACCCTCATTGTTACATTGTACACCCTCACTGTTACACTGTACGCCCTTACTGTTACACTGCACACCCTCACTGTTACACTGCACGCCCTCAAGGTCACACCGTACGCCCTCACAGTCACACTGTGCGCCCTCATGGTCAAACTGTACGCCCTCACTGTTACACTGTACACCCTCACTGTATACCCTCACTGTTACACTGTACACCCTCACGGTCACACTGTACACCCTCACTGTTACACTGTACACCCTCACTGTACACCCTCACGGTCACACCGTACACCCTCACGGTCACACCGTACGCCCTCATGGTCACACCGTACACCCTCACGGTCACACCGTACGCCCTCACAGTCACACTGTACACCCTCACTGTTACACTGTACACCCTCACTGTCCACCCTCACTGTTACACTGTACACCCTCACGGTCACACCGTACGCCCTCACGGTCACACCGTACGCCCTCACTGTTACACTGTACACCCTCACGGTCACACTGTACACCCTCACTGTACACCCTCACGGTCACACTGTACACCCTCACGGTTACACTGTACACCCTCACTGTACACCCTCACGGTCACACTGTACACCCTCACGGTCACACTGTACACCCTCACTGTCACACCGTACACCCTCACGGTCACACTGTACACCCTCATTGTTACACTGTAATTCTCATTGTACACCCTCATGGTCACACCGTACACCCTCATGGTCACACCGTATGCCCTCACGGTCACACCGTACGCCCTCATGGTCACACCATACACCCTCACGGTCACACTGTATGCCCTCACTGTACACCCTCACTGTCACACTGTACGCCCTCACTGTTACACTGTACACCCTCATGGTCACACTGTACGCCCTCACTGTTACACTGTACGCCCTCACGGTTCACACTGTACGCTCTCACTGTTACATTGTATGCCCTCACTGTTACATTGTACGCCCTCACAGTCACACTGTACGCCCTCACTGTTACATTGTACGCCCTCACTGTTACACTGTACGCCCTCACTGTTACACTGTACGCCCTCACTGTTACATTGTACGCCCTCACTGTTACACTGTACGCCCTCACTGTCACACTGTCCACCCTCACGGTCACACTGCACATCCTCACAGTTACATCAGTCACCCTCACTGTTTCAAGCTCTGCCTCAGGCTGGTGAGTGCCTCAGTGCTGAGCCCCTGAGATGCGTCTGCACACACCCCTGAAGACCGAGCTTGATCCCTGTAATCCACCTGTCACAGCGAGAGGCGCAGCTCCCCAAAGTTGTCTCTAACTTGCACATGCGCTAGGGCAGACCTGCGCTCACTGGGCATATGAATGCACATGCATATGTACAGCACACACAAACACACACAAATAATTAAAAAGTAAACTATGTCTCATAAGAAGCACGCACTTGAGGGTTTTCTTTTTCTTTCATATGAACCCTCTTACCATGTCTGTTAAAGTTGGCATATGGGGGCCATTTAGTACTTAATTTAGTAACTTTCATAGTTGGATGACCATTCTAATATCTTGTTTTCTGCTTATTTTATCTGCTATTTTATTCCTCCTTTCCTTGTTTTAAAGAGTATTTATTTGTTTATTTGTGTGTGTATCAGAAGGCACTGTGTGTCCCTGTAAAGGACCTAGGGTGACTTTGGGAATCATTCTGGATTGCTTCTACTCCTTTGTGCTTCCCTGTGGGATTTCTCAGGCTCTGCTTACCTGCTGCCCTTTCCACTTGGCATTTTTACATGGGACCAGGAATCCAAATTCAGGACCTTTTGCTTGTGAGGCAGAGTCTTAACCTCTGAGCCATTGTCATAGTTAAGCACAGGTGTCAATTTGACTGAGGGTTTGAGCTCTGGGCACAGTTGTAGAGAGTTGATGGTTGAGTTAAGCCCAGAGCAAACCTGAAGGAGATTGTCTAGCTGGTCCATGGTGGGTGGGATTAGGCCCTGGATAAATCACAGAGAGCTGGTTGAGAGAGTTGGCATCCTTCTGTTCACTTGGCCAGACATGCTGGTCTGGCAAATAAGGATTGTCCATCTCTCAGCCATTATGGTGGCCAGTTCCCTCGGCCCTGGTGTTGGTGTGTGCTCTCCCGTCAAGCTGGACTATGAACTGTAACCGGACTATCTTAAGAAAGTAAACTCCTTGGGGCTGGAGAGGTGGCTCAGGGGTTACGCCTCTGCCTTGCAGGCAGAAGGTCCTGAGTTCGGATCCCAGATCCCACGTATAGATGCCAGGCGGAAGCTGGGGCGGCCTGCACTTCTGGTCCTGGTAGGACGGAGCCTGTGAATCCCGGGGCAGAAGGAGGTGGAGGCGTCCATGGTGGTTCGCAAATTCGTCCGTGGTTCTACACACACACACACACGCACAGACACACACACGCGCGCGCACATACATATGCTCACATGCACAATTGAATAAATAATAATAATAATAAAAAAAAATTAAAAAAAAAGAAAGTAAACTCCTTGTTCCCTTAAGCTGTGTAATGGTCATTTATCAGCAGCGGACTGCAACAGCCATCTTTCCAGCCTTCCTTTCCTTGTTTTAGATAAACCACTGTTTTTATCTATTTGTTTCTAACTCCTTATTTAGCACTGTAGATTATATATATTTGTGTGTATGCATGTGTGTGTGTGTGTGTGTGTGTGTGTGTACATGTGCAGGTGTGTATATGTGCAGGTGTATGTGTGTATGTTCATGTGTAAATGTGCATGTGTGTGTATGCAGGTGCATGTGTGTGGGGACACGTGCAATTTGGTGAGCATGTGGAAATCTAAGGACAGCCTTAACTTTGGGTCTTCATATGGTCTCCACCTTGTTTTCTGAGAAATGGTCTCTCATTGGATATGTGCCAAGTAGGCAAAGCTGGCTGGCCACAGAGCCCCTGGGATCCACCTGCCTCCGCAGAGCTGGACTGATTGTAAGCACTTACCACCACACTTGCTCAAAGAGGACACCTCTGTTCTTATAGCGTAGGCCACACATCTTCAATTATATGGTCACCACTTCGTAGACGATTGAGACTCCCACAAAGGTCCCCCTTGTATTTTTAATGCCATCACCAGTGTTTATCTTGTGCCTTGGTAGAAACGTCTCAGGATCACTGCAGGCAATGGCGACTTTGCCTGAGGTCACCATCCTGCTGACCTGGTCCCTCCTGGCTCCTCCCTCCTGGCTCCTCCCTCCCGGCTCCTCCCTCCCGGCTCCTCCCTCCCGGCTCCTCCCTCCCGACTCCTCCCTCCCGGCTCCTCCTGGCTCCTCCCTCCTGGCTCCTCCCTCCTGGCTCCTCCCTCCTGACTCCTCCCTCCTGGCTCCTCCTGGCTCCTCCCTCCCGGCTCCTCCCTCCTGGCTCCCTCCCGGCTCCTCCCTCCCGGCTCCTCCCTCCCGGCTCCTCCCTCCCGGCTCCTCCCTCCTGGCTCCTCCCTCCTGGCTGCCCGTGGTTGGATGCTGCTGTGCCTCAGCACACAGGGCAGAGAGCCGTCTCCCCTCTCTTCATCTTTCTGAACGAGGCAGCGTCTTTGCAGTGCTGTGATAATGCACACAGCCCTTGTCAGCTCAGGACGCCTCCCTCCTGGGACTCAGGGATGGCCTTCCATCCAGTGACTCCCATAGTTTCTGTTGGAAGTCAGCTGTCGGCCCTCTTCCCTTCTTCTTTGAAGAAAGGAGATTTTTCGTGATGATTCTCTTGCCAATTTTAAGATTTCTCGTCTTTATCATATTTGTTCATTGAGCTTCTTGAGTCCCTTCCGGTTCTTAGAGGCTGCGTGGCCCTTCCTGAAGTGCGCCTGTCGCATCTGGTCTCTCCTCCTCAGCGCAGCCTCAAGAATTCTCCAGTGACACTCACTGGACCTTCTTCCTTCACCTTTGCATGCTCTGGGTCCAGTCAGGGCATTTATAACAGACATGCCAGGGAATTAATGCCAACTCCACTGTATTTACCATTGTTTGGCTCGCCCTGTGACTTACCGAGTTCAAAATGATTTTTATTTGCAGAATTCCATGGAATTCTTTTCTGTAGATTCATATTCCCTGTTAAAGTTTCTCTCTCAATCATGTCACTTTGTTAATTTCCTTCTTATGTCTCAGGGAGGTATTTTGATGTTCTTATTTAATAACCCACGTTTCTCGTCTGCAGGAGATTGTTTCTTGTCGTCCATTTTCTCTTTTCTTTCATCTTGTTTCTTTTTTTCAAACTTTATTTATCCAAGTGTGTGTGTGTGTGGCAGAGGGCACTGTATGAGCCTATGGAAGAGCAAGGTTAGCTTGGGGAATCATCTTGGATTGCTTCTCCTTTTTTCTTTGCTTTGGGATTTCCCAGGCTCTGACCACCAGAGCCCAAAGCACAGGCTGCCACCATTTCTGCCTGGTGTTTTGTTGTCGTTGTTGTTTTGTTTTTCACTTTTTTTTTAAATTTTTTTTTTATTCAACTGTGCGCATGTGCGTGTGTATGTGTGCGCACGCGCGCGTGTGTGTGTCTGTGTGTGCGTGTGTCTGTGTATGTGTAGAACCACGGACGAATTCGCGAACCACCATGGACGCCTCCACCTCCTTCTGCCCCGGGATTCACAGGCTCCGCCCTACCAGGACCAGAAACGCAGGCCGCCCCCGCTTCCGCCTGGCGTCTATACGTGGGATCTGGGATCCGAACTCAGGACCTTCCGCCTGCAAGGCGGAGGCTTAACCCCTGAGCCATCTCTCCAGCCCCTGTTTTTCACTTATTTTTTGATAATTTTTTAAAAATTTATTTTATTTTCATTTTACAAGCATATTGATTACTTGTTCCTGTTTCCCTCCATCCCTCCTTCCTCCCATCCTCCTCCCCTCCCTTTATCAGTTTATCCCACTCCTTCCCACCCTCCTGCCTGGCCCCTTCTATGGGCCCCAGGGTTCCCTCTTGTCTCCTCTTGTGGGGTTCAGGACTCTGTGGCACACCAAGTTGCACCTTCTCTCTGGCTGCCTCACTGATGGGGCGTTCTCCTTCACTCTTTCAAGTCTAGTCCCCGTGGTTTCCACTGTGGATTCTTGTCTTTCTTGAGCTCCTCACAGTCTAGGGGGCATGTTGGTACGTCAGTCGTATGCACGTCTGGTAAGGACAAATCTCACTTTAGTGAGTTCCTGGATGCAGCAGGCCTGCCTTGAATGGAGCGTCTGAATCTTCCCAATCTCACTGCCCACTGGTCCATGAAGTTCAAAGCCTTAGGATGGGGAGATTATGTTGGTCTGATTCTGGGTGAGTTCTGCTGGATCGCTGGTACTCTGCTTTAAGTGGCCATCGTTGTTCACCTCACTGTTCTTCTACCGCCCGACCACCTGGTGCTTTTACGAAGGACCTGGATATAGACTTGGGATGCTCTGCTTGTGAGGCAGAGTCTTAACCCTGAGCCATCTTTCCAGCCGTCCTCTAAGTTTCTGTGTATTGAAGATTCTCACTTTACATTTCTTGCAAAGTCATAGTACATGCTGGACATATGGACAACAGAGCTGCCAAGTCTTGATTCCATTATTTTGCCCCATGTTTTTGTGTGCTCCACTGCTGAGTGGATGGGCTGTGCTAGCAGGGAGCTGAGCTGGCCTGGGCAGGTTTCCCTTGTAGCTAGACTCAGCTGTCTTGAGTTGTCACTGTTTTGGGACATTTCCCTCTGGGATTTAACTGTTGGTGTAGGTTTAGAGTCTGGAAGCAGGTAAGCAGGAGATCTGCCAGATTGTCTTTACTGCCTCTAGCCACTGCCCCCTCACTGCCCCCCATGGCTGCATACCCCTTGCTGCTCCCCCCAGCTGGCCACAGGCCCCTTGCTGCCCCCTATCTCTACAAACCCCTCACTCTGATGGGTTTTAACCTTAGATTCTGTGTTTCCACTTTCTGGTTCATTCTCAAAATTTCAACTCATCTAGTTTATACTGTGTCATAGATACAGGTGTCAACTTGATGGTTGAGGGTTCAAACTCTGGGTACATTTATAGAGAGTTAGTAGTTGTGTTAAGCCCAGAGCGAACCTGCAGGGGATTGTCTAGCTGTTGGAGAAGGCCCAGCCCATGGTGGGTGGGACTAGGCCCTGGAATAAAATACAGAGAGAGAGTTGGCGTCCTTGTGTACACGTGGCCAGACATGCTGGTCTGGCAAGTAAGGATCGTTCCTCTCTCAGCTGTATGTGAAGATGGTGTGGCCAGTTTTCTCGGCCCCGGTGTTGGTGTGAGCTCTCCTGTCAGGCTGGACTGAGAACTATAACTGGACTGTTACAAGAGCATAAACCCCATGTCCCCTTATGTGTTTGGTGGTGATTCACCAGGAACGTGCAGGTGAACTGTAACTGTAACTTTGATCATTCAGTATATTATTATTTTAGATTTTATAGTAAAGTGTAACCCACTGATATGCATGATATTATACGTAAATCAAAGTCCCATTGATTTTTTTAAAATACTGTGCCTTTAAAGATTATGAGCTGCATCTCTTGATGGATGTGGTTATGAGAATAACTTAATCAGCAAAGGTCTCATGTTTCCAGGAAGCACTGGCCTGCTAAGGGGACTGCAGAGGAGGACACACTGCAGGTGAGGGAGAAGTCCAGGCCACCTGCCGCCCTGGGCCAGACCCCAGAGGCCATCCCTGAGTGAAGCTCGTCATCTGTCAGCCAGGACCACTCGATCCCGGGGGACTCAGCCAGGACCACTCGATCCCCGGGGACTCAGCCAGGACCCCTCCGTTCCGGGGGACTCAGCCAGGACCACTCCATCCCGAGGGACTCAGTCAGGACCCCTCCGTCCCGAGGGACTCAGTCAGGACCACTCCATCCCGGGGGACTCAGCCAGGACCACTCCATCCCGAGGGACTCAGCCAGGACCCCTCTGTTCCGGGGGACTCAGCCAGGACCCCTCCATCCCGAGGGACTCAGCCAGGACCACTCCATCCCGAGGGACTCAGCCAGGACCACTCCATCCCGAGGGACTCAGCCAGGACCACTCCATCCCGAGGGACTCAGCCAGGACCACTCCATCCCGAGGGACTCAGCCAGGACCACTCCATCCCGAGGGACTCAGCCAGGACCACTCCATCCCGAGGGACTCAGCCAGGACCACTCCATCCCGAGGGACTCAGCCAGGACCACTCCATCCCGAGGGACTCAGCCAGGACCACTCCATCCCGAGGGACTCAGCCAGGACCACTCCATCCCGGGGGACTCAGCCAGGACCACTCCATCCCGGGGGACTCAGTCAGGACCACTCCATCCCGGGGGACTCAGTCAGGACCACTCCATCCCGGGGGACTCAGTCAGGACCACTCCATCCCGGGGGACTCAGTCAGGACCCCTCTGTTCCGGGAGACTCAGCCAGGACCACTCCGTCCCGGGGGACTCAGCCAGGACCACTCCATCCCGAGGGACTCAGCCAGGACCACTCCATCCCGGGGGACTCAGCCAGGACCACTCCATCCCGGGGGACTCAGTCAGGACCACTCCATCCCGAGGGACTCAGTCAGGACCACTCCATCCCGAGGGACTCAGTCAGGACCCCTCTGTTCCGGGAGACTCAGCCAGGACCACTCCGTCCCGGGGGACTCAGCCAGGACTGCTCCATCCTGGGGGACTTGGGGGACTCAGCCAGGACCCCTCCATCCCAGGGGATTCAGCTAGGACTGCTCCATCCTGGGGGACTCAGCCAGGACCCCTCCATCCCAGGGGATTCAGCTAGGACTGCTCCATCCTGGGGGACTTGGGGGACTCAGCCAGGACCGCTCCATCTGGTTCTTTGTAGTTACAAGCTGTTATACGTATTGGCTACGTGGGAGTGTCAGAGGGCAACACTAAGGGGGAAGACGCTCACTGGCTGTGACAGGAAGGAAGGACATGGGGCTTCTCTGGAACATTCTCCCTGAGTTAATACTTTAGTATCGATTCAGAACTGGTGTGAGCTTTGGCCTCCCCTCTGCTTCTGTTCTCGCGGTGTCCCACGCTAGGGTGACATCGGTTACACCTCTCTGCTCCAAAGCCTTGGACTCTCTCCTCCCCTCGGGGCTCGGCCCGCACAGTAGTGGCCTTGCAGTGCTTCAGGGAAATGTGATGCTTGCAGAGGTGGTGAGTCTCTGACTGGGCTGGTGCCCTGGGGACCGACCAGGGGAGACACCCCCAGCTGAGGCGGCTGCTCGCTGTGGACCTGACGGCGACATGGAGGGGCATTTCCTCGTTATCATCTGCCCAGGGAGTACCGTGCAGAGACGGGCTGCAGCCATCAATCTCCCTGCACGCGTGGCATTGCTGCTTCACAGCTGGTACAGCTGGGGCCGGACTTGCTCTTTCTTTCAAGTGACACGTAACACGCAGGACGTATCAGAGCCTCTAAATGCATTTTCCATGCTCTGTCCCCATTGGGGAATTCATCCACACTAATGAATGTGTGCAGGGCTGACTTTAAACTCAGGGTAATTTAATCCACCAATTTAACATTCAACGGATATACAAGGAAGCCTTTTGGTGGATAGAAAGCAGAAGGGGACATCCTTGCTGATTGGAAACAGACTTGTGGATGGCAGTGGATGTGCTCCGAAGCAGCTGACAGTGGTGTGCATGCCCTGTGGCAGCGGCTCCACCCGTGGGAGAGTGGAGGCAGATGGTTGATGCCCTGCTGCCCAGCCGAGGCTTCCCTGACGCCACGGTGCGCCATGACGGTGCTGCTATGGGAGAAGAGCAGGAGTTGTCAGAAGTCCCGTCCAGGGTGCGGGCGCGCCCTCCACGGGACCACATGGCGGATGGAGAGTTGGGGTGCCTTGAACATGCGTCTGTCTCTTAGACAAGTGCTACTCTCATCCCAAGTCACAGCCACACTACAGGGGCTGTGGAAACTCATGGCTGCCTAAGATGCTAAGAGTAACTGACGGGTGAGTGCTCAGTCCTACGCAAGGTGTCTACAGCATCTCCTCTAAGACTGGAGACGGCTACGGCATCTCCTCTGAGACAGGACAGCTACGGCATCTCCTCTAAGACAGACGCCTACAGCATCTCCTCTGACGGGACAGCTACGGCATCTCCTCTGAGACAGACGCCTTCAGCATCTCCTCTGACGGGACAGCTACGGCATCTCCTCTGAGACTCGGGGAACACTGCAGAAGAGGAGTGGAATAAATGCAGATGCAGAACATTGCGTGTGCGTGTGTGCGTGTCTGTGTGTGCTCAAGCGTCAGCTAAGAGCATGTGTATGTGTGCATGAGTGTGCATGTGTGAGGAGGCCAGAGATCAGCATTGAGTGCCCTTTTCAACCTCTCTGTCCCAGTTGTTGTGGCAGAGTCTCCTGACCTGGCGTTCACCGATTGGTTGGGCCAGGAGCTCCTGCAGTCTCTGCACCTTCCCAGTGCTGCGCACAGCCACACCTGCCTTTTATGTGGGTGCTGCTGGGGCTCCAGCTCAGGTCCTCACACTGACACAGCCGGTGCTTGTGCCTCTGTCTCCTCCCCAGCCTCAGGATGAGACACTTTGGGTAACTATTGCTCGGCTCTCAGTGCCTGATGGAGGTGCTGTGTCGCAGCGTCAGGAGGGGCTGCAGAGGCCTGCCTCGTTTCCCTCCCTGTCCTCCTCCACGCTGGCCTGGGGGCTGCGTCAGGAGGGGATGCTGCGTCAGGAGGGGATGCTGCGTCAGGAGGGGATGCTGCGTCAGGAGGGGATACTGGAGGCCTTCCTCGTTTCCCTCCCTGTCCTCCTCCACGCTGGCCTGGGGGCTGCGTCAGGAGGGGATGCTGCGTCAGGAGGGGATGCTGCGTCAGGAGGGGATGCTGCGTCAGGAGGGGATGCTGCGTCAGGAGGGGATGCTGCGTCAGGAGGGGATGCTGCGTCAGGAGGGGATGCTGCGTCAGGAGGGGATGCTGCGTCAGGAGGGGATACTGGAGGCCTTCCTCATTTCCCATCCCTGTCCTCCCTCCACGCTGGCCTGGGGGCTGCCGTGTCTGCCTGGTGCTCTCCTGGGTTTTGCTTTCTCTCCGCTCCCACCTGTCCCTCTGTGGTGTCGTCTTTTGTGTGAAGTCCTTGTCCAGGGACCTCTCCCTGTCAGGCCCTCGGGGGTGCGCTCTTCGCCCTGGGTGGATTTTGCTAGGGTCACCACCTTGCACTGGGCAGCCGGCTTTGGCCCTCTCTTTGCTGTTTCCGTGGCAGCAGAACTTTCCCTGGCAAGAGCAGGCGTTTTCTCTGCGGCACGTGGCACCTGGCAGATCTGCTACTGGATAAATATTGAGCTGATGGAAATGGCGAGTGTTCTCTCTGCTGTTTCATCTATGTTTCGGGGTCAATCTTGGATGATGTGGCTGAATGTGTAGGGATCACGAGGCCGTGTCTGAGAAGAGCACTGCTTGGACGGTGTGGGCAGCTGAAGGTTTGGGGCCCGAGGTGTGTGCAGGCAGGAGACGTGCTTGAGCACCTCTATGTGGGCTTGGGGTGCGAACCGCACCTGGAGCAGCGCCGCACGTCCTAGTGCCTTCAGTGGCCACCAGGTCTCCACCAGTGCCATGACTCCCGCTTGTGCGTGTGGCCACGGGTCTTCCCAAGGTCATCGGCACTGCTCACTGTGGCGCAGGAGCGCCACGAAAGCATCGTCGCGACAGGCCAAACTTTGATAAGCACCTCCTTTAGGCCAGCCGCACCCGCCTCTCACCATGCCCAGCATGCACCCCACACCCAGCATGCGCCCCACACCCAGCATGCATTCCCACACCCGCCATGCACCTCACACCCACCATGCACCCCCCACACCCACCATGCATCCTCCTTGGAGGTCACCTTGTGAATTCCAAGTCGGAAGGTCTGACCAACATGGTCAGCAAGGAGACTTGAATCTGTGTTCCTAGTGTGATAAGGTCTCCATCTCTAGAGATCAAGCAACCACTGTCCACTCATGCCGAGACGGTGCTGGCCCCTCACGGAGGCTTCCGGTGCCGGCCCCTCACGGAGGCTTCTTTGGGGCTCACATTCTGAATCCCCGTTGTTTTCCACAGTCTGCCGGCTCTGAATGACCCATCATGTTAAACAATGAACAGCTCTCCTGTCTACTCTCACCGGTGCTGCAGAGCATGTGTCCACCCAGGACCTCGTAGGGTGACTCAAGAAAGACACCTGGGCATGTCATACAGTGGGGCACAGCGGGGTCTGAGGAGACATGAAGGAGCCCAGACGGTGCCCGGCCCATGTCCTTGTTATGTCCTTCTCTACCAGTTGCCACAGGAGCCTGATTCCCCACCAGACCTGCATGTGCTGCCCACCTCTGACCACGCACTGTGGGTCCTTAGTTTATCCTGTCCACCACCTCTGATCACGTGCTGTGGGTCCTCAGTTTACCCTGTCCACCACCTCTGACCACGTGCTGTGGATCCTGTTTACCCCTATACATCACCTCTGACCATGCGCTGTGGGTCCTTAGTTTACCCCTGTCCACCACCTCTGACTACGTGCTGTGGATCCTGTTTACCCCTATATATCACCTCTGACCACGCGCTGTGGATCCTCAGTTTACCCCATCCCGCTCTGACCCCGGGTTGTGGGAAGCTGCGGTTGTAGAGGAGAGGGCAAGAGGCAGGGCCCATGGCAAACCCAGAAGCACCCTTGTCCCCAGGCTTTGAGGACAATGCTCGAATCCTTTCCCGTTCCTTCCCTGTCATTCCTAATCAGCTCTATTTGAATTTTAAGCAGCGATTCACACTGCGCCTCACTTACGACGACATGCTCCATGGTGATCGCACTTCTGGAGATTTGTGTTTTAAGTAATTTTTAGTGCTTGTAGCGGCTGGTCTCTGAAGTGTGAAAAAAAATCTTTCACCTTGTGCAGCCAAGGAAGAAGAAATCCTTGCTCTTTAATTACATAACCACAGAAGAGAGTGTCCCTATGCTGAGCAGCAGTTGTAACGGCACAGGAAGAAAGGGCTCTCCCAAGACCACAGCAAGGACCCAAATACCAGACACCAGGGCCACAGGTGAGGCCAGAGAAGACAACGCACAGATGGCCAAGTCCCCGCAGCTGGGGTTTTCAGTCGGGCAGGCCGAAAGGACTTAGAAAGATGCGACCCCAGAAAGAGTGGAAATAGTTCCTTCTCTCCCCAAGGGTGGGGCAGGCTGGCTCTGCAGGGGTGTAACATGACCGCAAGTTCTGGGCTGGCTTGCCTGGGCTGGCTGTGGCAAGCTGAGCCCAGCGGCCACAGTGGTCCCCTGGGCCCTCCTGCTTACTCTGGCATGGACCGCTTTTCTCCTTGAATTAGTCAGGAGCTGGGCCGACCCTGCCCAGGTCCTCGTATCAGAACCTGTGTCTCAGCCTCCAGAGAGCAGCAGGGCCCGAGAGTGCAGCCCCTCGATGGGTCACATATCCGAGGGGGGTGACAGCTGGTAACGGTGGGAGGTTTCCGAGGTTCAGCCAGGAATTAGTGCAGAATCTCACACATAAGGAACCCAAGGGCTCTCTACAGCACCTGTGCATGTTGCCGGTTGTGAAGGGCACACACACGCACACACAGACACACGCACACACACAAACACATACACACACAGACACACAGATACACACACACACAGACACATAGACATAGACACACACGCACACACACACACACAGACACACGCACACAGACACACACACACACACAGACATACAGATACACACAGACACACACACAAACACACATACACACACACAGACACACACAGATACGCACACAGACACAGACACAGACACACACAGACACACGCACACAGAGGCACACACACACAGGACGCAGGAAGGGGATGGTCACATGAGGATGCAGGAAGGGGATGGGATGTCACGTGAGGACGCAGGAAGGGGGTGGGATGTCACGTGAGGACGCAGGAAGGGGATGGGACGGTCACGTGAGGACGCAGGAAGGGGATGGGACGGTCACGTGAGGACGCAGGAAGGGGATGGGATGACACGTGAGGACGCAGGAAGGGGATGGGACGGTCACGTGAGGACGCAGGAAGGGGATGGTCACGTGAGGACGCAGGAAGGGGATGGGACGGTCACGTGAGGACGCAGGAAGGGGATGGGACGGTCACGTGAGGATGCAGGAAGGGGATGGTCACGTGAGGACGCAGGAAGGGGATGGGACGGTCACGTGAGGACGCAGGAAGGGGATGGGATGGTCACGTGAGGACGCAGGAAGGGGATGGGACGGTCACGTGAGGACGCAGGAAGGTGAGCCAGTGGGCTGAGAAAATGGCCTCAGAGGAGCCTGGTCTCAGGCTGCAGGGCGGTGAGGACGACATCCATCACTTTGGCTCCCAGGCTGTGACGCTTTGCCAGCCCAGCCCCAGCAGGCCAGTGTCGGTGAGGCAGCAGCCACGCTGTGGGAGGCACCACGAGGGATGACACAGCTCTCCAGACACGTGAGCGTGACTTGGTGTCGGAGCACCATAAGCGGATTGAAGACTGCGGCATCTCCGCATCCTTTGGCTTGTTTCCGGGCCTGCGGTAGGCCAGTTAGAGCATTAGTGTGGGAGAGCAGTAGGAAGTGGCCGTGGCCTCCCGTGTAGGGCTACGAGCCTCCAGCACAGATGGGGATCCGGGCCCCTGCATCGAGGGTCCTTCTTGGGTCTGAGGGGGCTGCAGCGTAGCAAGCACTGAGCAGGCCCAACAGGTCACTAGGGTGGCTGCACCTCTTCTGTGGCCAGTGGCCCCGTGGCCTTGGGCCTAAAAGCCCTGGCCAGAGCCTCCATAGAGTTTATGTTGGGAAGAAGCCGTGGATGGCAGCCCAGACTTCAGTGCAGTAAAAAACCCAAAACCACGCTTAGGAAAAGCAGCAAGCTGCCTGGAAATGCACCGGGTGCTGTCCTACCTGCGTGGTGCTGTCCCACCTGCGTGGTGCTGTCCCACCTGCGTGGCGCTCAGTGCTGGGGGCAACTGTTAATGACTATGTGGGAAGACCCAGTCACCCGGGCCAGAGGACTCGACTCGGAACACACAAGCCCCACACTGCCGCCTGTCCTTCCCAGTACCCCACTGCTGTACTTCCTGATACCCCACTGCTGTAGAGAGCCGCCCTTCCCGGTACCCCACTGCTGTAGAAAGGTCCACCCCCACCCCCCTTGTGAGAAGAGCCTGGTCTGCCACGCCCCCCTGTGAGAAAAGGCTGGCATGGCCTCGCCCCCTGGTGAGAAGAGCCTGGTCCTGCCAGTCCGCACCTCATTGTCCGGGCCTCTCTGTCCTGTGGTGCTGGCAGGGAAGGGTTCTGAGGCGGATCTGCAGCTACTTCACAGACTATTCAAAAACAGACTCCTCCAGCTGCTTCTTACAGTCTCAGCGCAGTGTCCAGGCCGTTCTGGAATCGGCCTCCACCTCCGTGTACCATGAGGGACGGTCTCCGTGGTAGCAACCCAGCTGCAGGCTAGATGCTCCTCCAGCCCAGAATGTGCAGCCTGGAACACGGAGACCTGGTGCTGCAGCCGCCTGCACGTTGCTGATAAATGACCATCGGATGGCTTAAGGGAACAAGGGATTTATTCTCTTATGATTACTGGTTGCAGTCTGTAGTCCAGCTTGACCGGAGAGCACGCACCAACACCAGGCTGAAGGAGCTGACCACACCATCTCTACAATGGCTGAGAGATGGATGATCCTTACTTGCCAGACCAGCATGTCTGGCCAAGTGAGCAGAAGGACGCCAACTCTCTCAACCAGCTCTCAGTATTTTATTCTTGGACTTAGTCCCACCCACCATGGCTGGGCCTTCCCCAGCAGCTAGACAATCTCCTGCAGGTTTGCTCTGGGCTTAATTCAACCACTGATTCTCTATAAATGTGCCCAGAGCTCAAACCCTCAACTGTCAAGTTGACACCTGTGCCTAACTATGACACCTGGGCCCCCACTCCCCGCCCACTGTCCCCTCTCATGCCCTGTGAACTCTCCTCCACAGTTCAGACCCTGCTGTTCAGACCAGCAAATCTCCACAGGGGTCCAGCATTCTTTCATCAGACTACTTCAGATACAGAATGAGATTCCGACGAGCTCACCCTGCGGCTAATTCCCAGGGCTTCTTGAGCCATGCTGTGTGTGTGGTGTGTGTGTGTGTGTGTGTGTGTGTGTGCATGTGTATGTGTGTGCATGTGTGCATATTTGCACATGTATGTGTATTGTGTACATGTGTGTGCGTGCACATGTATGTGTGTATACATGCATGTATGTGAATGTGCATGTTTTACATGTGCATGTGTGCACACATATACGTGTGCACGTGTGCATGTATGTGAACATGTGTGCACAGGTGTACATGTTTACATGTGTGTGGACATGTGTGCATGTACATTTGTGTAAATGTGTACACGTGGGTGCCCATGTGTGTGCCCGCAGCTGCTTAACATGATCTGGAGATGGAGCTGGAAGGGGTCCCCACATGCCCTTGAGGCAGCTTGCGCCCCACAGACAGTACCAGTGGTGGCGTCTGCGTTGCCGGCCCCGAGTGGCTCCTGCCATTCCCACCTGCAGCACGCAGCTTCTAGAAGGAACCCCTGTCGTATTAACCCGCCATCGGCACAGAGCAATTCAAGCAACCACACCTGAAGATGCAGACGGCACAAGCAGTGCTTTATTGGAAGCACCTTAGTAAGCCTTTCTGAAAGTATCCTTCGTTGTAATGGAGTCCTGCTGCCTGGTGCACTCTGGGAAGGCCGACCACGGATCGCTCCACGCTACTACTGGCCGCTCGAGTCTCCCATTTGTCATTGATATATGTGGCACGAAAATAAAGAACACATGCATAACACAAAGGCTGAGGAAATGTGCGTCACGCACAAGGCGCCCCTTATCTGCATGAGCAGGTCGGCCAGATCCATCAACGCAGGCGCAGCCCGAGTCCAGGCTGCCGGCCGACGAGGCCCGAGGAGAGGCGGGAGAGGACGCCGCAGACCTCACAGTAAAATGCAGCCACGTTCCGTTTAGAAATTTCCATTGGGAGCGGGGCAAAGGCTCTGTAATAATTTTAAGGACATTTCCCAAATGTTTATTTAGATAAAAGATGGATAACGGCAGGACTCTGGAACCCGCGGCCGATAACTAGGTTTTATTAATGACCTGCCATATGCCAGGGCTGGATAATTAAAGTTTCCCCCCAAAGGAGGAGAGCGAACAAATTTATTTGATGCTTCGATAGCCGGGGACACTGGTCGAGAACTATTGATGTAATCGGGGCCATTCGATTTGCTGAGGACAGCCGTTCCTATCAGCTAATTTCACCTGTGAATAGTTAATTGTCCTCCGAATGCATATAGGTGAGCCATTAATAAAATTTGACTATGTCATAGTTTCTTTGTCACCCACATGCGTCTCTTATCTCCAGCATCTCCTACTGAGTCTTTTTTTTTTTAATTCCTTCCTTCCCATTCTCTCTCTTAAAAAATGATGGCAAGGAAGACGGATGTAGGCTCTGGGGCCTGGAGCTGTGTTGTCCACGTGCCTGGGCCTGGGTGCAGGATAAGAGTCCAGACGCAGCCTGGGGTAGGTGGGGCCGGCTCAAGCTCAGACGCAGGGAGACAGCTGGTCCTGGGCCACGCCTGTATGCGGGTGCTGGGGGCATGGATCTCATGTGCAGGTGGCTGGGGATTCCATGAATCTTGCATGTGCGGGCGCTGGGGTGGCATGAATCTTGCATGTGTGGGTGCTGGAGTTGCATGAATCTTGCATGTGTGGGTGCTGGGGTGGCATGAATCTTGCATGTGCGGGTGCTGGGGTGGCATGAATCTTGCATGTGCGGGTGCTGGGGGTTGCATGAATATCACATGTGCGGGTGCTGGGTTGCATGAATCACGCATGTGCAGGTGGCTGGGGTTGCATGAATCACGCATGTGCAGGTGGCTGGGGTTGCATGAATATCACGTGGTCAGTGCCTGGAGTCCAGTACCTGGGAGTGCTGAGCTCAGGGTAGGGTGCTGTCACCCGTGAATGCACCTCAATGTACGGATCCTGGTCAGTTCTCACAGGTCACTAGTTTCTGACTTGGAACGAGACAGTAGTTCCCAAGATCTACGATGGTCTTGAATCTACCCCAGGGAAGGAGAGGTGATGAAAAGGCTCTCAGAGGATCCTCCCGGAATGGGGAGGTGCCCAAGGGGAGGTGGCAGGTGTTGTCTCCTCCCTGACCCTGTGGTAGCGGGTCCCCAGCATTCGTGTCCTCTGTGACGTTGCGCAGTGGACCTGCCTTGAGTTTTCCCTCCCACGCTACCTTGGGGCTGCATCTTCTGTAGTGACCATGAGCGTCCTGGGCTCTGGACCTGCACGGAGTCTCTGTCCAGTCCTGTGTGGGCAACTTGAAGAGGTGGTAGCACCCAGGCAGGTCGCAGGATGGCCGTGCAGTGGTGTAGACAGAAGCCACATACAGCCTGCCTTTTGGAATGCTGAAAAGTGGCCCTCACAGGTCTACGCAGGCAGGAAGGGGACGCAGAGGGCCACACTTCCCGGGGGTGGGAAAAGGCTGTGATCTTCAAGGTGCTGTCCTTGAGCCCTGGGCCATCAGGCCTCGCGTCCCCGACCTCTGATTGTTGGCTCTCTGTCCTTCCCTGCTTTGTCCCCATGGAAGCCTCAGTCCCTTCGCTTGGGCACAGCCTGGCACACGTACCCAGCTTGGGACTTGGCAAGTCTCTGTCTCAAAATACCAGCCATGTATCCCCTAAAACCCTGCAGCAGCTCGTGGCCACTGTCCAGCACGCTGCGGAGTTGTCCTCAGTAGCGCTGTACTGTGAGAGCCGGACGCCCAAATGTCAGACTCTGCTGTACTCGCAGAGAGAGTGCCTGCGGGCACTCGCCGTGGGGATGGACGCTATCCTGTGGAACCCGTGGGCCCCAACGTGGAGTGAGCTCGGTCTAAGTCTGTGGGACATTGTCCTGGAACCCTGGGACTCCCTGGCCCCGGCCCTCATCCCCTGAGCTCTGACAGGGACCCCACGCTTAACTCCGGGTACGCTTCCCGCGGACCACCAAGGGTGGTCCTCCCCACACCAAGGGTGTGGGGAGGGACGGGTGGACTGGACTTGAGCTCGTGTTGGGCTCAACATCCTACTTTGGACTTGACCTTGTGTTACGACCTCAGGAGTTTGTGGAGCAGGCGCTGGTGTGGGCTTGGAGGTCGTCAGGTGCATGCGTGAAGACAGTGGTGCAGGTGAGGGTTCTCAGGAGCTTGTGCTGAAGGCACAGGTGTGGTCCAGGGCAGGAGGCATGGTCATGGTAGAATGGAGATCCACAGTGGCCGTGGGGCCAGGCTGAGAGCTGCCTGGTCAGGGCAGCCCTGGCACTGCCCAGTGTCCACTGGCAGGTGTAGGGCTGGGGCAGGGGGTCTCCAGAGAGTTTTTATCCTCATACCGGGAGGTGGTGAAGTCCTTTGGTGGGAGGGTCCTATAGACTCCCCTTGCCTGAAAGGTCTTGCCTTGGTTGAGCTGGGTGCCTGGTCCTCGCCCTGAGCCCCAGTGCTCACACCTAGACCACCCGTCTGCGCTCACCTGACCCCGAGGGCTCACACCTAGACCACCCGTCTGTCCTCACCTGAGCCCCACCCGTCTGTGCTCACTGAGCCCCACCTGTCCGTTACCCAGCATCCCTGCTGTATGAGCTGCGCATGGGCTTTGCCTGGCACCCACGAAGCCCCTGAGCAGGCCTGTCCCTTGCAGCTGGACACGACCAGTCTGGTGATGAATTCTTCTTCAACAGCAGCTGCTGTGACATGGGGAGCAAGGGTGGGGGAGGGGTTAGAGCTGTTCGCGTCCGTCGTGCTTCACGCGTGCTGCTCAAAAGCCCAAATCCGTAGGGCGCCAGGACGGGGACCATCTGGGACCGTGCCCCAGAACATGCTGGAGTGAGAGGATGGGCGTCTTCTGAGAGGGAGAGAGAGGGTTGGGGCCTGAGTGGGTCTGTGCTCAGCCGTGCTCCTGAGGGGGCATGACCCACCTTGTCTGCGGCCCCCTGAGGTACCCAGAGGAGACGCCCTCCAGTTTCAGGACCCAGATCTGACCCACAGAAATGGCATGAGGTCCATCTGTGTTGGGGGGGTCTGGGGTACTTTGTTGCCCTGCAGAGAAAACAAACATATTGGGAGCCACAGGCTCAACACTCGTGAAACACGTATGTGCCATCCGGTACTTCCAAATCACTGTTTGGCACCTTTGCACTGATGAACTGTTCTTCATATGAAGAAAAAGGCTGAAAACACCTAACTAACCCTAAGCCTAAAACCCTGACCCTAACCCTAATCCTAACCCTAAAACCCTGATCCCGACCCTAACTGTCCTTCCAACACTAGAGTCTGTACCCCGAGTGTGACCCTCGGGAGAGCGGGGTATCGTGTCCCCTGCTTCCTGCTCTTCCCTACTGAATAGCGTAGTCGCCTCACAGAGGCCAGGCGAGTGAGGGTCCTGGACCCTGAGTCCTTGGGTGCTGGGACAGGCAGCACAGCCCCGTCCCCTGGGAGCTGTCGCTGAGTTGAGGCTTCCCAGCCAAGGGTAAACGGACCAGAGCGTCTCGGCCGTCTTTCTTCTTTCTTGGGTTTTCTGGCAAAATCTAGGATTGTCAGCTAAAATATAGGCTGCATGGGTATTATAAATCTGAATTTCAGCTAAGTGAGACAAGATATTTTTTAAGCCTGTCTCTTGTGACATTTGAGATGGATTGAAAATGCAAAAGTATTTGTTTATCTGAGTTCCAAATTCAACTGGGAGACCTGCTTATTGTGGCCCCTGTCTGTGTGGTTCCACTCTGCCTGGTCATTGCGTCTGAAACATAGTCAAGGACAGAGAGCCCGCCCGTCACAGTTCTGAGCTTCTCGGGGAGGGGGTGGGATCAAACAGGACTGCCGTCCACTATGGTGTTTATTCTACAGGCCCTGAGACCCTTGCCAGCATGGTAAGTAATGGAGACGGGACACTACCCCTTGTGTTGCATGCTATGTGGGGACCAGCCAGGCTCCTGGTATCCCCAGCATGGTTCCTTGTATTTCTCATCCCATGATGTCCCAGATGCGGGCAAGGCTCCGCCCTCTTCCTCTCAGCCTTCCTGTTGGTCGTCCTCTGGCTGATCTGTGGTCTCGGCAGCGCTCCACCTCCTCCCCAGGGAGCCAGCTCTCCAGGGAGGCAGGATATCCCCTATTTTCTACCAGGGCGACTTTTCTTTCTTTTTTAATGTGTGCATGTGATTATGGGGTGCACACTGTGTGTATGCATATTTGCATGTGGATCAATGTACATGCATCCGGGTGTATGTGGGGGTCCTAAGGGTGATATCAGGCATTATTTTCAATTGCTTTTCCACCTTATTGTTGTGAGTCTGGGCCTCTAATTAAACCTGAAGGGTTATACCTTTGGGGTTCACTGATACCAGGGCTAGTCTGGTCATCCAGCCTGCGGTGGGGGCTCCAAGATTCTGCCACCAGGGCTGGAATTACAGATGGTCCACCTTGTCCACCTGGAGTTTATGCTGGATCTGGGGGTCTGAATTCTGGTGCTGACACGAGCAGTTTCTCCACCCCCTCCCCAGGCAAGAGCAGGAGGAGTGTCCACTGAGCTGTAGTTTGTGGCTTTCTGCTTCCCTCACTGATCCCGGCTGTTCTCAAAGGTCAGCGCGTCTCCTGGGCCAGTCTCCCTCCCCGCCTCTCCCTTGCTGACTTCAGGTCCCTAAGGACTGATGGCATGGATGGCTGCGGCAGGTGCAGAGGGTTCCTGGGCACCCGGAGGCCAGCCAGGGGCCTCGGGAATAGGACCGTGGCTGGAAGCCCCCCGCCTCTGTGACCTGGCAGGAGCGCTGGCTGCGGCCTCCCCTGACTACCCGGGGATCAGAAAGTTACCCGGGCATACACTCCGCAGTGAGCATGCCCAGTGGCTCGATGGGCTCGGCCCACATGCTGTGGATCATCCTGTGAGGACAACCAGAGCCGGCCCAGCACCTCCATGCCAGACAGGAGCCTCGGCCCAAAGCGCGGGACCGAATCAGCCTTGTCCGCACCGCGCTCGGCTGCATCTGGCCGCAGGACTTGCCCAGTGGGTGGTGGACACTGGGCCTCTCCGGGGGGTGTCTTCCTCCACTCTGGGGCCCCTCCCTGCCGTCCTCCCTTCTGGACACGTCGTGGGCACTCCGTGCTGAACGCTGCAAGTGTTGACTCCTCAGTCGGGCTGCCCGGGTGACCCGACCCTGGGGTTACAGCCCAGTCTGCCCACTTCCTTCCCTCAGGCCAGGTTCTGTGCTCCACTGGCCCACCGCGGGCTCCATCCTGCGGAGTCTCCCCAGTGCTGTGTCTGCTTCTACAGCGCATCTGAGCAACTTGCTCTGAACTTTGCGTTTCCTGAGAAATTAATATGCTACAGAACCACTGACATAATCTATACACCACATTCAGAGGCGTTTTCAGTTCACATCACAACTGAACAGAAAGAAGTCCCCGTGCCCACACGTGTGGCACACGCGCTGTCCACACCCCACAACCAGGACCACCCGAGATGCGCGTCACAACCAGGACCACCCGAGATGCACCGCAACCAGGACCACCCGAGATGCACCGCAACCAGGACCCCCCGAGATGCACCGCAACCAGGACCCCCCGAGATGCACCGCAACCAGGACCACCCGAGATGCACCACAACCAGGACCACCCGAGATGCGCGTCACAACCAGGACCACCCGAGATGCGTCACAACCAGGACCACCCGAGATGCACCGCAACCAGGACCACCCGAGATGCGTCACAACCAGCAAGTGCATTAGAGTCACCAGAGTCTGAGTCTGTGCTGGGGTCCAGTCTGTTGGGGTTCACTCTACGCTGGGGTTCACTCTATGCTGGGGTCACTCTACGCTGGAACTCACTCTATGCTGGGACTCACTGTATGCTGGGGTTCGCTCTATACTGGGGCTCACTGTATGTTGGGGTTCGCTCTATACTGGGGCTCACTGTATGTTAGGGTTCGCTCTATGCTGGGGCTCACTGTATGTTGGGGATTCACTGTATGTTAGGGTTCACTCTTTGCTGGGGCTCACTGTATGTTGGGGCTCACTGTATGTTAGGGTTCACTGTATGTTGGGGCTCACTGTATGTTGGGGCTCACTGTATGTTAGGGTTCACTGTATGTTGGGGCTCACTGTATGTTGGGGTTCACTCTATGCTGGGGCTCACTGTATGTTGGGGATTCACTCTATGCTGGGGTTCACTCTATACTGGGGCTCACTGTATGTTGGGGTTCGCTCTATGCTGGGGCTCACTGTATGTTAGAGTTCGCTCTCTGCTGGGGTTCACTGTTAGGGCTCACTCTTTTCTGGGGCTCACTGTATGTTAGGGCTCACTGTATGTTAGGGTTCACTCTATGCTGGGGTTCACTCTATGCTGGGGCTCACTGTATGTTGGGGTTCACTCTATGCTGGGGCTCACTGTATGTTGGGGTTCGCTCTATGCTGGGGCTCACTGTATGTTGGAGATGCACTGTATGTTAGGGTTCACTCTATGCTGGGGCTCACTGTATATTAGGGTTCGCTCTATGCTGGGGCTCACTGTATGTTGGGGTTCGCTCTATGCTGGGGCTCACTGTATGTTAGGGTTCGCTCTATGCTGGGGCTCACTGTATGTTAGGGTTCACTCTATGCTGGGGCTCACTGTATATTAGGGTTCGCTCTATGCTGGGGCTCACTGTATATTAGGGTTCGCTCTATGCTGGGGCTCACTGTATGTTGGGGTTCGCTCTATGCTGCGGCTCACTGTATGTTGGGGTTCGCTCTATGCTGGGGCTCACTGTATGTTAGGGTTCGCTCTATGCTGGGGCTCACTGTATGTTGGGGTTCGCTCTATGCTGCGGCTCACTGTATGTTGGGGTTTGCTCTTTGCTGGGGCTCACTGTATGTTGGGGTTCACTCTTTGCTGGGGTTCGCTCTATGCTGCGGCTCACTGTATGTTGGGGTTCGCTCTATGCTGGGGCTCACTGTATGTTGGGGTTCACTCTTTGCTGGGGTTCGCTCTATGCTGCGGCTCACTGTATGTTGGGGTTCGCTCTATGCTGGGGCTCACTGTATGTTAGGGTTCACTCTTTGCTGGGGTTCGCTCTATGCTGGGGCTCACTGTATCTTAGGGTTCTGTTTTTCTGGGTCTGCATTCCAGTCCATTGTACCAACTGCCCTGATGACTTCTCCCTTAACCTTAAGTGGAGCTGGAGGATGCAGAACCTTCTGGATACTGAGAGGGGGAGATGAAAGATTACTCGGGGTACCTGGGGGATCAGAATGAAAGGAGCCCCACAGCCTCTTCTTTGCCCTAAAGGGCCCTCCGTGACCAGCTTGGGCCAGCCGACCATCGAGCTGCAACACTAACCACTCTGCTCCCTGCTTGGCCCCCCAACACGTCCTCAATGGCTGGCTCCCGGCAGCCTTCCTGGGCCCGAGGGTTCTCAGGTAGGGGAGGAGGAAGACGGATGTGAGTGAGCGAGTGGCTGAGATTAGAATCTCCGCTCCGCCGCAAGATGCATGGAGGCCGAGCGGCTGGCGTGCGGCTCCCATTCCTCTTCTGCCCATTAGAGGGGCATCCATCACGGCGGTATCTCCCTCGCCGGCGGGAGCATCCATCCTGGCCTGCAGCCCTCCCGTTTCCATGTAGCGCGATCCATCCCGCAGGGGTTCTACAGACAGTGGGTGAGGACGGCGGGCTCCGGGCGACGTATCGCTGTGGATAAACTGTTATCCTCCCATCGACACTGCTCTGTAGCCCTGACCCCTGCGCGCAGACTTGTGCTTTGATTGTGGACAAGGCTTGGCCGACGTCGCAGGGCCCGGGGCTGTCTCTCTGTTCCTGGGTTTCGAGGAACCGATGGCAGAGGTCGGGGGACACAAAACTGGACAGAAGCAGAAGTGTGTGGCTGTTCAGTCCCGTTGGTGGGGAACACCACTGAGGTAGTTTGCTGAAATCGCTCAGAAGGCTTCCCGAGACGTGGGTCAAACAGCAGTCAGCTGGCTGAGCCAGCCTGTGCCCCGCTGCTGCTGGGGACTCTTGCTGCAGGAAGCTGAACTTGATGTAACCTTTCCTTGGGGTCTGTCCCTTGATGGACACGGCCTGCACCCAGAGAAAGTGCGTGGGAGCTGAGTGCCAGCTGAGGGGAGAATGTGGGGGTGCGTGGAATGCAAGTTCAGGCAGGAGGTGGGTGTGTGAGGCCAACTTGGAATTGAAAGGCCATGGTGCACCTGGGCTTGACCTGGGAATTGAAAGGCCATGGTGCACCTGGGCTTGACCTGTGGGTTGCCTCACTTAGAAATAAGACATGTCTGATCTGTCCATCCTGCGGACCCTGCATGCTGCTCCCCATCCTGCGGACCCTGCATGCAGCTCATGCCCACTGTCCATCCTGAGGACCCTGCATGCTGCTCGTGCCCACTGTCCATCCTGCGGACCCTGCATGCCGCTCCTTATCCTGCGGACCCTGCATGCCGCTCCTTATCCTGCGGACCCTGCATGCTGCTCGGGCCCCTGTCCATCCTGCGGACCCTGCATGCTGCTCATGCCCACTGTCCATCCCGCGGACCCTGCATGCTGCTCGTGCCCACTGTCCATCCTGCGGACCCTGCATGCCGCTCCTTATCCTGCGGACCCTGCATGCTGCTCCCTATCCTGTGGACACTGCATGCCACTCCCTATCCTGAGGACCCTGCATGCCGCTCGTGCCCACTGACTAACAGTGACCCACCAGGTCTCTGCTTTTCTAGTCACTGAGGGGTTGTAGACAGCAGTGGACTGGGTACAGTGGGAAGCTGGATCCCAGGATCCCTGGGGACCAAGTCAGCTGTCAGAACCCTCCCCTCGGTCACTTTACATCTCGGATGGTGAGACCTGCCCCCAGCATGTGTGGCTCCCTTCGAAAGCATCTCTTCCCTCAGCTGGTCCGAGAGATGCTCCTGTCTCACACACAAGTGCAAAGCCCAGGGCTCTGCAGTCACCAGATGAGACAAACTGGCACAGAGCATGCGTACTGGGAACATGGCACGGCAGGGCGAGCTTCTCCTCCTGATGGTCACATCTGCATGTCTGCAGAGCAGATCTGGGGAGACCTAGAGTCGTCTGCTCTAGACCTTCCCCCAAGATGGAGTTCGGGCTGTATCTTGTGTGAGACGCCGGAAGAACTGTGGACAGTCAGCTCGAGCCCCGCACGTCAGGGGACTCAAAGCACAGGCCGCGCTGGGGGCTGAAGTGTCTTCCTCAGCTTTGGCTCCCAGAGCGGCAAACATCAGGCGCTGTGTAAAGGCGGGACTCACATTGCTACCGGCTGCCGCTGCGTCTGTGCTGAACTCTGCTGGATCCCTGGCCCCAGGGCACCGTGAGGGGGCCGCCAGCCCTCACCAGAACCTGAACAGGCCGCACCCTGATCTTGGATGTTGAGCCTCGGGCCTGCGGGACCAGAACACTGCCTCTACCCCAGACCTCCGCCTTCCCTGAGCAGAGGGAGAGAGGGAGACAGTGTCCCCCCCTCCCCGGCCGGCCTGGCTCTGCACCTTATTCTTGAGGTCTCCACTGTCTTTCATCTCAAGCCGGACCCTAGCAAGCACCTGTCCTGCCTTGGTGAATCGCCGAGGGGGTCCTGACTCACTAGTAAACCTTTGTGGTGAAGATATTTGCTTCTGGGCGGCTGTGGCGGTGGCAGCCACGCGAGCCTGCACCACTCTTTAAATCGGCCTTCTGTGTAGTGGTGATCTCTGGTCCTGAATCCTTGGAGGGCCCTTTGGGGTCTTCCTGTGACCCAAGTAAGTCAGAACGCTGGATCCTGAAGGCTAGCACATGGTGGCAGGGGCTGGTACAAGCTGTCCTTACAGGCGGGTTGCAGAAGACATGGCTGGGGCTTGCTACCGCCCCTCACAGCTTGGGTCTGCATTGACAGTTGGGATGGGCACGGCCAGTCTCTACCTCCTGACCTGTCTGTCTCTAAGTACAATGGTCCCTGGCAGGTCCTTGCAAATGTTCTTCCCAGTGTCCTTGCAAATGTGCTGTGGAACACAGGGTCAGCCACAGAGGGTTCTGGGGGCTGTGAGCGTGCTCTCAGGACAGTTAGGTTCTAGGACAGCCTAGTCTCCTCTTGAGTGCACTGCAGGGCTGCCACCCCCTGCAGGCCGCTGCCCCCTGCAGGCTGGCTGCAACCCTCCTGCAGACTGCCCCTCTCAGCTGTGACACCCCCACCCCTGCAGGCTGGCTGCGATGACCCCTCTTCCCCCGCAGGCTGGCTGCAACCCTGCCTTCGGGCACCTTCCGCTGGCCTTGGGCCGTTTCTGTCAGGAGAGCGCCACGCTCGCTTGGATGGGCAGAGCGCATTCTGTATTTAGTAGAAGGAAACAACGGTCATTAGAGTACTATGTCAGATTAAATGTGTTTCCACGTACAAGCATGAAGCCCCTTCAGGAATGCCTGCGGTTTGCTTTGTCTTGCTGAAAAGAGTATTTTCCCCAGAAGACCCCAGGACAGAGCCATTACAAAACGTAATTCATGTTGCGTAAGCCCAGAGTTGTTCGGCCAAATGACAAATGGAGGCTTTAGTGCAGTACTATGCTCCGTGGGGAACATGCATCCCTAAGTCATGGCTTCCCAGGACACTGCTGCCCTTCTCTCACTCACACGGATCCGGATCCGCTCAGCCCCACAGCTAGAGCCCATCCAGCCTTCCTCTCCCCTCCCGTCCTTCCCCTCCCGTCCTCTCTCCTCTTCTGGGGGAGATGTTCCCAGTATAAAGATCAACCGAGGACACGCTACTGGAGACGCCCCGTTGGGGAAGTGCGTGCTGTGTAAGTACGAGACCTGGCTGACTCCCCAGAACCCGCAGAAAAGCGAGTGTGGTGGCGCATGCTTGCGGCCCCGGAGACGGGCGGATCCCTGGGACTTACCGGCCGGCAGAGCCGAATCATTGGGCTTGAGCCAATCCCTGTCTCAAAACAAAGCCAACAGTTTCTAGTGAATGACACCCATGCTGACCTCTGGCTGCCACATGCACACATGCATGTGCACGTGTACATGCTTGCCACACGTGTGTATTCCCCTGCACACGTGCAGCTATCCATACACTATATGTGCATGCAAACACACACACACACACACACACACACACACACACACACAGGCCACCCTCCAGGCTTCAGAACAGAGAGGAACAAGTAGAAACTTGGCACGGGCTGCACCCTGCCCCCCAGAGAGCGTCTAAGTCCAGACAAGTGAGGATGTGGCCCAGTAGGATGCTCGAGTGCTGTGAGGGCAGCACATGGGTCCAGGAACCCAGCTGGCCATCGCAGGACCTCGCCGGTCCACACAGCATGTCCTGCCAGCCCACTGCAGGACCTCGCCCGTCCACACAGCATGTCCTGCCAGCCCACTGCAGGACCTCGCCCGTCCACACAGCATGTCCTGCCAGCCCACTGCAGGACCTCGCTCATCCACACAGCATGTCCTGCCAGCCCACTGCAGGACCTCGCCCGTCTACACAGCATGTCCTCACCCACTGCAGGACCTCGCCCGTCCACACAGCATGTCCCAGCCCACTGCAGGACCTCGCTCGTCCACACAGCATGTCCTGCCAGCCCACTGCAGGACCTTGCCCGTCCACACAGCATGTCCCAGCCCACTGCAGGACCTCTCTCGTCCACACAGCATGTCCCGCCCACTGCAGGACCTCTCTCGTCCACACAGCATGTCCCGCCCACTGCAGGACCTCTCTCGTCCACACAGCATGTCCTGCCAGCCCACTGCAGGACCTCTCTCGTCCACACAGCATGTCCCGCCCACTGCAGGACCTCGATCATCCACACAGCATGTCCTGCCAGCCCACTGCAGGACCTCGCCCGTCCACACAGCATGTCCCGCCCACTGCAGGACCTCTCCCGTCTACACAGCATGTCCCACCCACTGCAGGACTTCTCTCGTCCACACAGCATGTCCCTGTGGATGGTTTGAGAAGGACCAAACAAGCAGCAGCATGGACAGCCAGTGATGGACCTGTGGGAGAACTTGGGGGTCACTGCTGCTGTGGGCCATTGGGTTTTGCAGCAGGGAAAGCGGGGTTACAGCTGCAGCCCATTGTGTTGCACAAAGAAAAATGCATGCGCGAGTCCAGAGATGCTACTGCAGGGGATCAGCTGCTGGGGGACAGCGCGGGGCGTGGACTGCAGACGCTGCCGGGGGACAGCGCGGGATGTGGACTGCAGAAGCAGCTTGTGGTTGTTGATGTTTTGTGCAAACAAAGACGAAAATTAAAGCCAAGAAAAGAAAACGAAACCTGGAAATTAAAAACAAACTGAAACAAAAGAACCTAATTGTTCATCCAGCCAGCGACAAGACTCAGGAGAGAAGCGTCCTTTCCAGGGACATGAGAACAGTGCTGTGACTGTTTGTCCTCTGTGGGAAATGCTGTCAGAAGCAGGTGTTCCGAGAACCCTGAACTGGCAGACCCTCAGCGACCCGGGCTCCACGTCTGCTGTTCCAACCAACACAGACTGAAAATAATGGAAAATTGGGCCGATGCTGAATGTGTTCAGACTGTTTCCTCATTCTCCAAACAATGCTGCGTGACAAGCGTTTGTGCTGCATGCCACGTAACTAGTCCTGGAAAGGAAAGTGGACTGCAGGCATGCCTGAGTCCACATACATGATCCGTTGGGTTAGAGTCACACATGGGCCAGACTGGGTTAGAGTCACACACACACTGGGCTGGGTTAGAGCCACACATAGTCGGGCTGGGTTAGAGTCACGCGCGGGAGTCACACTAGGTCACACGTGGGAGTCACACCGCGTTAGAGTCACACGCGGGAGTCACACCAGGTTAGAGGCACACACGGGGGAGTCATGCTGGGTTAGAGCCACACGTGGGAGTCACGCTGGGTTAGAGCCATGCGTGGGAGTCACACTGGGTCACACGCGGGAGTCACGCTGGGTTAAGAGTCACACATGGGAGTCACGCCGGGTTAGAGGCACACACATGCGCTGGACTGTTTACATAGGAGACTTGAGCTTCTGTGATTTTGGCATGAAGGGCGCCCTAGACACAGGACAGTTGTGGAAGGACGAGGAGCATGAGGCAGAAGATCATAAACAAGATTGAGAACATCGCCCTTTTGGCCTGTTGGGTGAAAGGCTGACGTAGAGCGGCCGTGGCCCCGGGCAGGCCCCTCGCGGCTGGGCACTGGCGGCCTGTTTAGAGAACCTCCTTCTGGCAAACTCAGGCTTCCTGTGGGACCGGGTGGCTCTCAAGGCGCCGCTGCTGTGTGGGACCAGGGCTGGCTGCAGGCAGGTCAGCAGATGACACGTAGTGCGGATCCCGGCGGCCCAGTTCCTTTGTGACGACGTGGAGGTGGTCTCGTGCCTGCTCCACCTTTCCAGTGCCCACCGGTCCTGGGACGGGGTGGGTGGGCGATGGGCTTCTGGGGCTTCATCCTCAACTCACGTGCACTGGCAAGGGTTTCATGCATTGCTTCCCCAGAGCCCCCAAGGCGCCCGCATGGCCAGGTCTGGTGGCCAGCCAGTGCTGCGGCCGTCGCTGCTTAGGGCCGCTGCCCACGCGTGCCTCCTGTCATGCTTAGGCACAGGCATCACCTTGAAGTCGGTGCAGCTGTAACTCGAGTGGGCCAAGCTACGTTTCAACCTCGCTTCGGAATCTGGCAGCGTCCCTCGGGTGATACTGGTTTTCGTGTACTACCGAAGGGTTCGTGGAGAGCGGCAAAAGCTCGGCACCAAGTGCAGGCGTAGAGTTCCTGCGAGAGAAGGTGAGGCTTGTGGCTGCAGAGGAACCCAGAGTGCTGAAGATGCCAGAACCGTGGGATGTATGCTGAGGACGGCTGCGAGCGGAGACTCAGCCCAGTTCAGGGGAACTCTGCTCTTACAGCTTCAAGCTGCAAACAGGGCCTGGGAATGCCTCGAATCTTTGAGCCGCCTTGACTACATGACGAGCAACAGAAGATGGACATTGAAGTAAAGGATGCTGTATGTGATTTGTTGGACTTTGATCTTTTTAGTGTTTTCTTATTTTAAGATCCTTCTGTTTTAATGTTATCTGTTTTAAAGTATTTAACTTATTCTGATTTAAGACTCTTAAGTTTAAGAAACTTTGAACTTTTAAAATGTTGGAACTGAAGTTTTAATAAGAGAACATTTTAAATTTGTCCATGAAATGTATTTATATTTTTTAAGATAACTTTTAACATCTATGGGGACATCTATGGGGACAAGGATTGAAGGTTACAGTTTAAAAGTGCTATGTTTTTGTGTCAATTTAACAAGGGGTAGAGTGTCATAGTCAGGCACAGGTGTCAACTTGACAGTTGAGGGTTTGAGCTCTGGGCACATTTGTAGAGAATTAATGGTTGAGTTAAGCACAGAGCAAACCTGCAGGAGATTGTCTGGCTGATGGGGAAGGCCCAGCCCATGGTGGGTGGGATTAGGCCCTGGATAAATCACAGAGAGCTGGTTGAGAGAGTTGGCATCCTTCTGTATACTTGACCAGACATGCTGGTCTGGCAAGTAAGGATCATCCCTGTGGGGAGCATATTTACCGATGACTGTTATAAATCACATGGCCGGCACATGAGTCCTGAGTGCTGATGCGTTTTGAAATGCTTGGCGGCTCTTTTAGTTTCTGTGGGACATAAGGACATGTTCCCGTAATTGTGGGACCCTGAGCAACTCCATCTTGAAGACTTTTGGGCCCTGAGTAGTGAGGTCAAGAGTACAATCTTGCTTATTAACCTTGAAAGAAGTGAATATTCTGCCAAGAGTATGCTTTGCTCATCAATTGTTTGGGCCTCAAAGAAGTGCTGTGGCTATTCTTTGAATTCTGTGGATAAGGAAGGGAAACAATGAGCTGGTTCACACAGCTGCATTTTCAACTGCGTTTATTCCCTCACTCTGTTTTTAACATCTTCTCTTTCTGTATAAATCCTGTACAAAATAAAGATTGGGGGCTGCCTGTTGTCTGCTTGTGCCCTCCTGTGAAAAGACACTTGTGTCAGAATCTCAATCCTCGCACCTCCCCTCGGGTTAGGTTCACAGTTGCTACAGGACAGCGACACGTCCCCCTCTCAGCCTAACGTTATGCGGTGATGGTGCGGCCAGTTCCCTCGGCCCTGGTGTTGGTGCGAGCTCTCCTGTCACGCTGGACAAAGAAATGTAACCAGGAATCGTAAGAGAAAATAAGGCCCTTCGTCCCTTATGCTGTTTGATGTCATTTATCAGCCGCTGTGCAGGCGACTGCAACACTTCCCGAGCACCCCCTTTCCCGCTGCTGGAAGGGTCGGACTGCTGTGGAGAGCAGGAGCGTCTGCAATTCAAGGCTAGACCCCGGTGGAATGGTGCTGGGTGTAGCACCTCCGGAATCTAGGGACAGGTGCCTGAAGTGGGGTCAGTGCTCTTGTGAAAGGGACCGGGCCGGGCCATGGGCCGGGCCACCTTGTAGAGACGTCCACGCAGCAGGAGGCAGCCCTCAGGAGACCCCGCCGGGCCACGGCGCCACCCGGCCTAGGTAAGAACGTGTCTGGTTGGCGGCCCTAGCATGAGGGTGCGTGACTTGCCTGTGAAGCATCCCGGGCCATAGGTCAGGTCAATAGTGGGTGACTGAATCCTGGGGCAGATCTGCTTCAAGGCTGAGTCACTGACAGAGCGGAAAGTAGAAGATTCCCAGGAAGCAGCGGAAGCTGTGGGAGGCAGAGCCAGTGGAGAAGTGGCCACTGAGGTGCACGTTTGAAGGGGGTGTCTTGTATGTTTCCTGTCCCTTGCCTCCTCGCACGTGCATGTGTGTGTGCATGCACACACCTTTATGTGTTTTTGTGTGTGTCTTAGTGTGTTTCTGTGTGTGCATCTATGTGTGCATGTGTCTTTTTCTCTGTGTGTTTGTGTGTGTGTGTGTCTGTGGGTGGTATCCACATGTATGTTCATGTATATATGTCTCTGTGTGTGCATGTATGTCCTAGCTACTCTGATGAGAATAGCCTCCTCTTCCTCACACACTGCAGTCCTGTGATGCTCAGACCCAAAGCAATGGGGCTGGCCGACCTGGGCAGAGACTGCTGCGCCCAGGTGATGTGCCCGTCTCTCTCTGGGGGACGTGCCCGTCTCTCTCTGGGGGACGTGCCCGTCTCTCTCTGGGGGACGTGCCCGTCTCTCTCTGGGGGACGTGCCCGTCTCTCTCTGGGGGATGTGCCCGTCTCTCTCTGGGGGATGTGCCCGTCTCTCTCTGGGGGATGCGCCCGTCTCTCTGGGCCCGGGTGGAGGGTGGCATGCGGGTCTTCTTTACTCCGCTTCAGGTGTTCTGTAGAGCATGGAGAGATCCTAGAGGGGGCGGCGCTGTCCTCTGCCCACGTCTCGCCTGTGCCCTGCTGCGAGCAGCTCCTGTCACTATGACACAGCAGTCATGACGCTTTGCTCACTTTGTGTGACTCTGGCGTGTTTTGTTTTATTTGATGTTTTAATTACCAAGGTGGTGTAAGCTCACTGTAGCAAGACAGACAATCTAATGGAAAATGGGCGCTCTCCCTGCCTTCAAGCCCTCCTCCCAGGAAAGATCTGGGAGCCCTGTCTTTGCCGCAGTTCCCTGCACGTAGCCCCCGCACGGTGGCCCGGTGGCTGCTGGACACTGACAGCAGCAGGTGAGGAGCTGTCTGCACCCTGGAGGAAGGAGGTTGAGGAGCTGTCTGCACCTGGAGGAAGGAGGTTGAGGAGCTGTCTGCACCTGGAGGAAGGAGGTTGGGTCAGACTGGGCTGAGACAGGATGTGGGAAGGAGCCGAGGTGAGGGTCGGTCAGGCCCAAGAAGAAAGCAACCAGGACCGCCTCCTGACTGAGCTGGGGAGTGGAGAGTGTGTCCAGCAGGAAAAGGGGCTCCTGCTGTGACAGGCTGCCAGGCCAGGGAGGAACGGCACCCCCAGGCACCTAGAGGCCGTGCAGCCCCTCTCAACAAGGATGGAAGCCCCCCTGCACAGCCACCTCCATTGCTGCTGCAAGTAGATTTGGGGACACCTGCTTGGCCCAGCTGTTCTGGATGCCACTCAGGTCCACAGTCACTGTGTCATGAAGGTGGGTTGGCTTAATGCCCACCAACCTCAGGGAGTGAGAACTTAGTCCTCGACTAACCTCAGGGAGTGAGAACTTAGTCCTCGACTAACCTCAGGGAGTGAGAACTTAGTCCTCGACTAATCTCAGGGAGTGAGAACTTAGTCCTCTACTAATCTCAGGGAGTGAGAACTTCGTCCTCAACTAACCTCAGGGAGTGAGAACTTAGTCCCCTAATAACCTCAGGGAGTGAGAACTTAGTCCCCTACTAACATCAGGGAGTGAGAACTTAGTCCTCTACTAACATCAGGTAGTAAGAACTTAGTCCTATACTAACCTCAGGTAGTGAGAAATTAGTCACCTTCCAACCTCAGGGAGTGAGAACTTAGTCCTCTACTAATGTCAGGTAGTAAGAACTTAGTCCTATACTAACCTCAGGGAGTGAGAACTTAGTCCTCTACTAACCTCAGGGAGTGAGAACTTAGTCCTCTACTAATCTCAGGTAGTGAGAACTTAGTCCTCTACTAACCTCAGGGAGTGAGCAACTTAGTCCTCTACTAATCTCAGGTAGTGAGAACTTAGTCCTCTACTAACCTCAGGGAGTGAGAACTTAGTCCTCTACTAACCTCAGGGAGTGAGCAACTTAGTCCCCTACTAACCTCAGGGAGTGAGCAACTTAGTCCTCTACTAACCTCAGGGAGTGAGCAACTTAGTCCTCGACTAATCTCAGGGAGTGAGAACTTAGTCCCCTACTAACCTCAGGGAGTGAGAACTTAGTCCTCTACTAACCTCAGGGAGTGAGCAACTTAGTCCTCTACTAACCTCAGGGAGTGAGAACTTAGTCCTCTACTAACCTCAGGGAGTGAGAACTTAGTCCTCTACTAATCTCAGGTAGTGAGAACTTAGTCCTCTACTAACCTCAGGGAGTGAGCAACTTAGTCCTCTACTAATCTCAGGTAGTGAGAACTTAGTCCTCTACTAACCTCAGGGAGTGAGAACTTAGTCCTCTACTAACCTCAGGGAGTGAGAACTTAGTCCTCTACTAACCTCAGGGAGTGAGAACTTAGTCCTCTACTAACGTCAGGGAGTGAGAACTTAGTCCTCTACTAATCTCAGGAAGTGAGAACTTAGTCCTTGACTAATCTCAGGTAGTGAGAACTTAGTCCTCTACTAATCTCAGGTAGTGACAACTTAGTCCTCTACTAACCTCAGGGAGTGAGAACTTAGTCCCCTACTAATCTCAGGTAGTAAGAACTTAGTCCCCTACTAATCTCAGGTAGTGACAACTTAGTCCTCTACTAACCTCAGGGAGTGAGCAACTTAGTCCTCTACTAACCTCAGGGAGTGAGCAACTTAGTCCCCTACTAACCTTAGGGAGTGAGCAACTTAGTCCTCTACTAACCTCAGGGAGTGAGCAACTTAGTCCTCTACTAACCTCAGGGAGTGAGCAACTTAGTCCTCTACTAACCTCAGGGAGTGAGCAACTTAGTCCCCTACTAACATCAGGGAGTGAGCAACTTAGTCCTCTACTAACCTCAGGGAGTGAGCAACTTAGTCCTCTACTAACCTCAGGGAGTGAGCAACTTAGTCCCCTACTAACCTTAGGGAGTGAGCAACTTAGTCCCCTACTAACCTTAGGGAGTGAGCAACTTAGTCCCCTACTAACCTCAGGGAGTGAGAACTTAGTCCCCTACTAACCTTAGGGAGTGAGCAACTTAGTCCCCTACTAACCTTAGGGAGTGAGCAACTTAGTCCCCTACTAACCTTAGGGAGTGAGCAACTTAGTCCCCTACTAACCTCAGGTAGTGAGAACTTAGTCCCCTACTAACCTCAGGGAGTGAGAACTTAGTCCCCTACTAACCTCAGGTAGTGAGCAACTTAGTCCTCCACTAATCTCAGATAGTGAGTAACTTAGTCCTCCACCAAGTGTACTGAGCAACCTCAGAGTCGTCCACCAACTCACACAGCACCAGGCCTCCAGGCCCTCATATAGTGCTGGCCTCACAAGAGAGAAGAAATGTTGTGAACGAGAGAATGGGTAGCCTGCGAAATAAATATTTCAGAATCTAAAGAAAAATCACTATATATAAACATATATAAAAATGTTAACCTTTTGTGAGTGTGTGTGCATTGTCTCTGTGTACGTCTCTGTGTTATATGTGTGCATGTGCACATATGCCACGGCATGTGTATAAATAACAGGTGACAATTTTTATGGACAGTTTTATGTGGGTTCTGAGGATTGAACTCAGGTTGCTAAACTTGCGGGACAAATGCTTTTACCACTGAGCCATCTCATCAGCCACCACAAATGTTCTATGAATATTTAGGGTCTGATCTCTTTCAGAGGGCTGAGCTCACCCCCATTTCCATCGACAGTAGGAACAGCAACAACCAGGGAGAGAATTTTTGAATCTTTTTTTTAATTGTGCATGTGTGTGTGTGTAGAACCATGGTGATTTCGGGAACCACCATGGACGCCTCCACCTCCTTGTTTACTTTGCCCCGGGATTCACAGGCTCTGCCCTACCAGGACCAGAAACGCAGGCCACCCCTGCTTCTGCCTGGCATCTATATGTGGGATCTGGGATCCGAACTCAGGACCTTCCGCCTGCAAGGCAGAGGCTTAACCCCTGAGCCACCTCTCCAGCCCCTATCAGCAGCCTTTTTTAAGGAAGACTCTCAGCAATATTCTCTTGCCTGGCACAAGAGGACAGAGACAGGGGCGCTTGTCCACCAGTGTGAAGGCCTAAGTTCATATCCCCCACTCACGTGACAGCCAGATCAGCCAATCAGCAAGCTCCAGGTCCCCACACCCACGTGACATCCAGGTCAGCCAATCAGCAAGCTCCAGGGCCCCACACCCACATGACAGTCAGGTCAGCCAATCAGCAAGCTCCAGGTCCCCACACCCACGTGACATCCAGGTCAGCCAATCAGCAAGCTCCAGGGCCCCACACCCACATGACAGTCAGGTCAGCCAATCAGCAAGCTCCAGGTTCCCACACCCCAGAGGCAGCCAGGCCTCTGTAAGCCTAGTAATGAGGTGGGTGCAGGGAGGCCGGCCACTCACTGAGCTCCAGTTCCCCGCATCACCGTGACGGACCTCTAAACGCCCAGTGCTGAGGGTGGATGTGGAGAAAGGTGGGTCCTGGGGGCTTGATGGCCAGTTTGGCCAGCCAATCAATGAGACCCAGGTTAAAGTGGAACTCCTCTCTCAGAAAATAAAGTGGAGAGTGATGGAGGAGACGTCTGGTGTCAAGGACTGACTTCCATAGGCGTCTGCACTGTACACATGAATACAAAACACCACACGCAGTCATGCATGCACACATACACATATACACTCATGCTCACACATACATGCATGCATACATGTGAGAGAGAGTGAGAGCGAGAGAGAAGAGCGAATGCAACTGTGTACAAGCAGAGAGATTGTCGTGATGGGAAATAGCCAAACATGGAGAAGGAAAATCCCTTCTCGAGTGTCTTGCCACACCCGCGGGAGCGCAGGCCTCTGCTGCAGCTGACGGAGCCTCGCCGTTCGCTTGATGGAATTCCATGCCCTTTCATTTTTGAGCTGCAACCAACAAAACAGCTTCACTTAAAAATCTCGGATGACCTGGCGCCTGTGTCTGAGGAGCTGGCACGCTGGGCTCTTAGGGGAGAGCCGCCAGCGACCTGTCGGTCTGCAGCCACCGAGAAGCAGCCCCTGGCGACCACGCAGAGCCCCCGGGATCCTGAGTACTTATGGCCTGGTGCTGTGGGTTGGGGCGGTTGTGCATTTCCCAAGGTGCTGTCCATTTCCCCGCTCTCCTGGTCCCAGGCGCTGATGCTCCTGGGAGGACACAGCCCGCGTCTTCACCCTGCTCTCCTGGGCTTGGGAAGCCTTCCCCACCTCTGAAGACCATCACATGTTGGATGATCCCCATGTGCTAATCAAAGGAACGAAGGTCTCTCTGATTCAGGCTGCCTAGTGCCTCTGATTCAGATTGCACTAGGCCACAGAGTGCAGTGTGCGAGTGCTTTGTCTGCGTTCAGGTGTGTGCTCTGCAAGTGTGTAAGTGTGTTTGTGTGTGCATGTGCATATGAAAGACGCCCGCAGGTTCCTGCCTTCTCGCGAGCTGTCTGTCTGTCTGTCTGTCTATGTGTCTGCAGGCTGTAATAGACACCTTCTGACTAACTCCTTGCTGGGGTTAGGATCCTGTAGGTCATTTTGCTGAGACAGAAGCCTGTCCTCTACTGTACAGTCCCCAGGGACTACCCGCTCGGGGACCTGGTTGGCACAGGCTCTGCCCTGCCGCAGTTGCTGCCCCGAGGCCGGGAGTCACAGCTTCAGAGGCAGCGTCCCCAGAAGGCCTCGTTGCCTCCCACACAGAGGAGACCCCCAAGCACAGGTTTGAAGCCAGAGCTTGAAGAGCAGCAGTGTTGCTGGTCCCTGTGTGTGTTGGGGGGGGTGACTTGTGTATGTCTCATCGCCCAGTGTCTAGCTCTGAATTTGCAGATATGCAGCGAGCAACCCTTGGCTGTCTGAGGACAGACCAGCCTCCGCATGCTTGCTGTGGGCACCATTAACTATTGCCAATGATGCTCACTTGGCACCTCTGAGGACACACCACCTGCCCTGTTTCCTTCTGACATCATGGTTCTCCCTGGGTACAGAGAGCAACAGCCAGCTCCATGCTGTGTGCAGGACGCTGCGTGCAGGATGCTGCATGTAGGATGCTGTGTGCAGGATGGCTGCGTGCAGGATGCTGTGTGAAGGATGCTGCGTGCAGGACGCTGCGTGCAGGATGCTGCATGCAGGACGCTGTGTGCAGGATGCTGCATGCAGGACAATGTGTGCAGGACGGCTGCGTGCAGGACGCTGCGTGCAGGACGCTGCGTGCAGGACGCTGCGTGCAGGACGCTGTGTGCAGGATGCTGCGTGCAGGACGCTGCGTGCAGGACGCTGCGTGCAGGACGGCTGCGTGCAGGACGGCTGCGTGCAGGACAATGTGTGCAGGACGGCTGCGTGCAGGACGCTGCGTGCAGGACGCCGCGTGCAGGACGCCGTGTGCAGGATGCCGTGTGCAGGATGCTGTGTGCAGGATGGCTGCGACGCCGCGTGCAGGACGCCGCGTGCAGGATGCCATGTGCAGGACGCCGCGTGCAGGACGCTGCGTGCAGGACGCTGTGTGCAGGACGGCCGTGTGCAGGACGGCCGCGTGCAGGACGGCCGCGTGCAGGACGACCGCGTGCGGGACGCTGCGTGCGGGACGCTGGGTGCAGGACGCTGCGTGCGGGACGCTGCGTGAAGGATGCTGTGTGCAGGACGCTGTGTGCAGGATATTGCGTGCGGGACGCTGTGTGCGGGACATTGCGTGCGGGATGCTGCGTGCGGGACGGCTGCGTGCAGGACGCTGCGTGCGGGACGGCTGCGTGCAGGATGCTGCGTGCGGGACGGCTGCGTGCAGGACGCTGCGTGCAGTGCAGCTAGGTGCCATTTCAGGAGAAAAGTCTTTCTGCACCCACCGGGCAATTCCCTAAACTTGTTTTCTGTTGAGAGGCCGAGGCAGGAGCCCCTGCGTCCCGAGGCTGCTCCCACATTGTGCTATGGCCACAGCATACTAGAGAAACAGGATAAGTCTGCGTCCTGCTCTGATGGCCTTTTAGGTGGCCCTGGTCACTGCCCTCCCACTAAAAGCTGCTGCGGGGAGATAAGCCCACCTTTCTCAGCAGTGCTGGTCTTCGGGTGTAGCAGTCTCAGGGTCCCACGGAGACTCTTGGGGACGGGGATAAGCAGGCACGAAGTCAACGACACAGTCTCCGGAAGTCAGGCGAGTGGCAAAGCAGGCTCGCAGGCTCGTTTACTGTAAGTACGGGGCAGCCTATATACCCCACTCAACGTCCCATAAGTCCCAGCATGAGGTTTTTTGCTGTGTTGTCCTGTCTGGGTTGGTCCTCTCAGCCAGGTGGTTTGATGTCGGCACCAGATGCAGCAGCAGGTGTAGCTTGGGGAAGTTGCATTTGCGCATGCGGTCCATACAGACAATACAGGCCTGCCTGGTCCATTCCGCCTACATTCAGGGGAGATGTTCATGTCTTGTGGCTGGCCTCCCAGCTGGCTGGAAGGAAAGATCTGGGAACAGGTCAGCCGGAAAGTCGCGAGTCCATAGAGGGCAGTCTAGGAACAGCAAACCAACCCTCCAGCGAGTCACATCTGCTCTGGCTCGAGAAGAATGTGCTACGCATTTGGCCTGCGACAGTCGCCCGGTTTTGTGTGGAGACAGTCACAGCGCCATCGCTGTGCCCACGATAGCTGGTCTTTTGAACACACGCACCTCTGGGCATGTGTGGATCTGAAATAAAACTGGCCAACTAAGAAGTTGGCCATTCCTGGGTGGTGGGAACTTGGAGTGTGGGGGGTCTGAAGAGGGCAGTGGAGGAGCCCCCTGTGTGTTCAGCTGTGAAAAATGGGAAACAGACACTTTCTCAGACAGACTCTAGCCCTGAGCAGGACAGCAGAATGTGGACCCTGGGCCTTCCACGGGACAGCAGAGTGTGGACCCTGATCCCCTCTCTGGGACAGCAGAGTGTGGACCCTATGTCCCATGTGGGACAGCCGAGCTCACCCATCCCTACAAGGTCAATGGGAGCCCCCAATGACTGAGGAAAGTGCTGGAGACAGCTGCTGGAGCCTGATGGGTCTGGTCTTGGAATCACAAATGTCGTCAGACCCACAGATGCATTTCCGGTGTTGGTGGGTGGACGCAGAAAAGCCAGTGATCTCCATCCGTCCATCTTTCCCTCATCCTTGGCTCTTCCTAGTGTGAAAGTGGCCGCTGAACTGTAGCTGTGGGTCACAGATCCGGCGCTTCGGATGGTGGTTTCGATGTCTCCCTGGCAAGGCTGTGGAGCCCTGCTCCCCACACGGGTCTAGCTGCTTCTGTGAAGGCGTCCTGGACGCTACGACACTGGAATGAGTAGACTTAGCATCAAGAAGCGGCTCCGCTGTACCGTAGCTTCCTGCCTGAGTTCCTGGCATGACTGAAGATCTCCTGTTCCACACTGTAGCCACTTCTCTCCCTGTGCTGCCAGCTGCTGCCAGCTGCTGCCAGCCCCAACTCCGGGTGAGCCCCCCATCCTTCGCGCCAGGACGATTGCTCCTGAGAGCTCACATCGCACCCCTAATACACCCCTGTTCTCATCTAATTGCCATGATTGTCAGGGGTCAGCCCAGGTAGAGAAACCAGGGCTCTTATTTCCCTGCCCCGCCCTAGGGTGGAGGTGAAAGAAAGATGAGCAAGAGCACCCCCACTGGCCAAGCCGTGGCAGCGGAGAGGACCCTACTTTCGTGCTATCTCCACCACACACACCCTGACATGACCAGAAGGTGATGCATTCCGAGACTGTGGACACAAGTCTCAGCAACCAAATGGCACCATGGTGTTTAGCTGGAGCCTGGGTCGCCACGTCCTGTATCAGCTGTGAAAGGAAAGACTTTGTAGTAGGATGCACAAGACTGACACGCCAGGTGGAATGCGCAGGCCGGGACACTCCGGGTGGAATGTGCAGGCTGGGACACTCCGGGTGGGGGTGGAATGCGCAGGCCGGGACACTCCGGGTGGAATGTGAAAAGCCAAGAGACCCCAGATAGAATGTGCAAGGCTGATTAGAATGCGTCAACTGTTCTTGAACAGAATACAGGACTCCCAGCGGTAGGGAATAGTGTCGTCATGATGGTCTTTGCATCCTGCCTTAAGGACTCACTATACTCATTGAAATTCTGAGACATCAGTGGTTTAAAGGTGACTTCATAGTTTTTCTTCTGAAGCAGAAAAGCAGGTATCACAGTTTGGCTGAGGGACTGTTTTGGTTGGGAGTGAGAGAAAGAAGAAAGTTTCCTTCACTAAAGAGCAGCAAAGCCAGTGGAAATGAAATCTTGTAAAAGCACTGCCACATCTGGACTTCCAGCTCCAGTTCCCCTGCCACCCACCATGTGCAGTGCTTCCTCAGCCGAGAGTGAGCACGTGGTTCTATGTGACAAGAGGGGGCAGTTGTCTCCTGTGACCACTCAACACTGGCGAGGAGATTCTACCCCCTCCTTTAATCAGTCAACATCTCTTGTGATCACTCAGCATGAGCGAGGAGACCCTCTGTCTACTGCGATCGCTCAGCGTGGGCGAGGAGGCCCTCTGTCTACTGCGATCGCTCAGCGTGGGCGAGGAGGCCCCGTGCCCACTGTGATCGCTCAGCGTGGGCGAGGAGGCCCCGTGCCTACTGCGATCGCTCAGCGTGGACGAGGAGACCCCGTGTCTACTGTGATCGCTCAGCGTGGGCGAGGAGACCCTCTGCCCACTGCGATCGCTCAGCGTGGGCGAGGAGACCCCCTGTCTACTGCGATCGCTCAGCGTGGACGAGGAGACCCCCTGCCTACTGCGATCGCTCAGCGTGGGCGAGGAGACCCCCTGCCCACTGCGATCGCTCAGCGTGGGTGAGGAGACCCCCTGCCCACTGCGATCGCTCAGCGTGGGCGAGGAGACCCCCTGCCCACTGCGATCGCTCAGCGTGGGCGAGGAGGCCCCGTGCCCACTGCGATCGCTCAGCGTGGGCAAGGAGACCCCGTGCCCACTGCGATTGCTCAGCGTGGGCGAGGAGACCCCGTGCCCACTGCGATCGCTCAGCGTGGGCGAGGAGACCCCGTGTTCACTGCGATCGCTCAGCGTGGACGAGGAGACCCCCTGCCCACTGCGATCGCTCAGCGTGGATGAGGAGACACCCCTCCTGTGACTGCCAGCATTCCCTAGGGGCAGGAGGCCATGACGCCAGTCCTGACCAGAGCGGGAAGCATTATGGTTTGGATGAAGTGTCTCCTACAGGTTCACGTGTTTTAACACTTGGTCCCTAGCCGGTGGCACTTTCTGGGAAGGCTGTGGGACCTTCCTCGAGCTCCAATGGGACCCACCTCCATGGGTCAGTGTGGTGGGCCTTGAGGTGTAGCAGCCTCACCACCTTGCTGTTCAGTTCTTGCTTCTTGACTATGGACTCAGTGGGCAGAACAGTAACCGATGCAGGGATCTGCATTAAACAGTAACCGATGCAGGGATCCGCATTGAACAGTAACCGCTGCAGGGATCAGCAGTAAACAAACACTAACCGCTGCAGGGATCAGCATTGAACAGTAACCGCTGCAGGGATCCGCATTAAACAGTAACCGATGCAGGGATCCGCATTGAACAGTAACCGATGCAGGGATCCGCATTGAACAGTAACCGCTGCAGGGATCCGCATTAAACAAACAGTAACCGCTGCAGGGATCAGCATTGAACAGTAACCGCTGCAGGGATCCGCATTAAACAGTAACCGATGCAGGGATCCGCATTAAACAAACAGTAACCGCTGCAGGGATCCGCATTAAACAAACAGTAACCGCTGCAGGGATCAGCATTGAACAGTAACCGCTGCAGGGATCAGCATTGAACAGTAACCGCTGCAGGGATCCGCATTGAACAGTAACCGATGCAGGGATCCGCATTAAACAGTAACCGATGCAGGGATCCGCATTGAACAGTAACCGATGCAGGGATCAGCATTGAACAGTAACCGATGCAGGGATCCGCATTAAACAAACAGTAACCGCTGCAGGGATCCGCATTAAACAGTAACCGATGCAGGGATCCGCATTGAACAGTAACCGATGCAGGGATCAGCATTGAACAGTAACCGCTGCAGGGATCCGCATTGAACAGTAACCGCTGCAGGGATCCGCATTAAACAAACAGTAACCGCTGCAGGGATCAGCATTGAACAGTAACCGCTGCAGGGATCAGCATTGAACAAACAGTAACCGCTGCAGGGATCCGCATTAAACAGTAACCGATGCAGGGATCCGCATTAAACAGTAACCGCTGCAGGGATCCGCATTAAACAGTAACCGCTGCAGGGATCCGCATTAAACAGTAACCGATGCAGGGATCCGCATTGAACAGTAACCGATGCAGGGATCAGCATTGAACAGTAACCGCTGCAGGGATCAGCATTGAACAGTAACCGCTGCAGGGATCCGCATTAAACAAACAGTAACCGCTGCAGGGATCAGCATTGAACAGTAACCGCTGCAGGGATCAGCATTGAACAAACAGTAACTGCTGCAGGGATCCGCATTAAACAGTAACCGATGCAGGGATCCGCATTAAACAGTAACCGCTGCAGGGATCCGCATTAAACAGTAACCGCTGCAGGGATCCGCATTAAACAAACAGTAACCGCTGCAGGGATCCGCATTAAACAGTAACCGCTGCAGGGATCCGCATTGAACAGTAACTGATGCAGGGATCCGCATTGAACAGTAACCGATGCAGGGATCAGCATTAACCAAACAGTAACCGCTGCAGGGATCCGCATTGAACAGTAACCGATGCAGGGATCCGCATTGAACAGTAACCGATGCAGGGATCCGCATTGAACAGTAACCGATGCAGGGATCCGCATTGAACAGTAACCGCTGCAGGGATCAGCATTGAATAGTAACCGATGCAGGGATCAGCATTGAATAGTAACCGATGCAGGGATCCGCATTGAACAGTAACCGCTGCAGGGATCAGCATTAAACAGTAACCGATGCAGGGATCAGCATTGAATAGTAACCGCTGCAGGGATCAGCATTGAACAGTAACCACTGCAGGGATCAGCATTGAACAGTAACCGCTGCAGGGATCAGCAGTAAACAAACACTAACCGCTGCAGGGATCAGCATTGAACAGTAACCGCTGCAGGGATCAGCATTGAACAGTAACCGCTGCAGGGATCAGCATTCAGAGCCACCCAAGGAGGTCACAGCCATGTGGAGCTCTGTTCCGGGGTCCCCAGTGGATGGAGCAGGCTGAATCCTGGGAACAGGTCGGCCCTGACTACATCTTCCGCCCCGACCCTCAGCCAGGCACAGGTGCCCTCAGAGCTGGGGCACCCTGCTCAAACTTGGGGGTACAATCTCTCACAGAGGTGCCCAAAGCCTCAGCCCTCATTTGTCGAGTCGATACCTATATCTAATGCGCACAGTGACAGAATTTTGGGGAACGGCAATGGCTCGTTTAAGCTAAGGTGTTCTTGTGACTGCGCCATGCTACGGATGAGCTTTCAGCCAACTGCCCACCCCCCATAGACAGCCTGCTGCAAACACGGGGAGCACCAGGAGCACCCCATAGACAGCCTGCTGCAAACACGGGGAGCACCAGGAGCACCCCATAGACAGCCTGCTGCAAACACGGGGAGCACCAGGAGCACCCCATAGACAGCCTGCTGCAAACACGGGGAGCACCAGGAGCACCCCATAGACAGCCTGCTGCAAACACAGGGAGCACCAGGAGCACCCCATAGACAGCCTGCTGCAAACACGGGGAGCACCAGGAGCACCCCATAGACAGCCTGCTGCAAACACGGGGAGCACCAGGAGCACCCCATAGACAGCCTGCTGCAAACACAGGGAGCACCAGGAGCACCCCATAGACAGCCTGCTGCAAACACGGGGAGCACTAGGAGCACCCCATAGACAGCCTGCTGCAAACATGGGGAGCACTAGGAGCACCCCATAGACAGCCTGCTGCAAACACGGGGAGCGCTAGGAGCGCCCCATAGACAGCCTGCTGCAAACACGGGGAGCACCAGGAGCACCCCATAGACAGCCTGCTGCAAACATGGGGAGCACCAGGAGCACCCCATAGACACGCCTGCTGTGTGGGGGCATGCGGGGAAGGGGAAGGAGCATATACCGTAGACCTGCTGTGGGAATGAGGAGCATAGGGGAGCAGCTGCCGGGGTTACCCCTGTTCTGGGCTTGTGGAGGACCTGCTCTGGGCATAGGGAGCACGCTTGGCAGTCCATTGTTGAGACGAAGCTTGCCTGGGCCTGGTCAAGGTCAGGAGGAAGCAGGCTTGTTCCCAGCAAGAACCTCGATCAGAGCTCGGGCTGAAGCATGAGCTAGGGGCACAGTCCCGAGAAGTGTCACGTGGCAGAGACGGGAGCAGGCAGCCCCTGGAGTGCTGCTCTGGGACAGAGCCCACTGGGCTCACCCCTCAGGCAGAATCCTCACCAATCCTGCCAGTCAGAAGCCAGTGGCTGCTGGGGAAACACGTGGCTGGCAAGTCTGGGACACACGGAACAGGCTAGATGGGATGTCAGAGAGTTGCCTGGAAAACCACAGGAAGTAGATCCCAAGGCCAGCCCCAGAGCACTGCGGCAGGAAGGGGCGGCTCCTCAGCAGGGGGAGGGACCCCCAGGTGCTCCATGGAGAGAGAAAAGAGAGGGGCGGGCAATCTGGGACACTGGTCCACAGAAATGTCAAAGAACCCAGAGAAGGTGCCACCACCAACATTTAGTAAGGATGAAAGATAAACTCGAGAAATGCAAACAGCTGTCTGTTGTAGACAGACACGGGAGATTCCACACCAGATGCCTGCACTGGGAATTCCAGCCAGACGATGACAGACAGGCAACGGCTGTCCTACAGAACCGTTCAGAACCAAGGGAGGCGGCAGCCCTCTCGAAGCACAAACCAGTCCTGTTGCCGCTGTCCCCAAACCAGAGACACATCACGAGCAACAAGTGCAAAGACACGAACAGACCCACGCGCAGACCAGCATCTTTCTGTCCTTTGAGAGCAGCCAGACATCTACCAAAACAGCAGCAGAGACAAGACTGGCGCACCGCGGCCAAGCACGTGTCTTCAGACCTCAGGAAGCTCCCGAGGCCGTCACCGCATTGAGAGGCCGAGGAACAACACCGTCTGGCCACTGCAGTGGACAGTTCTCTTACCACAATGGAACACATGTCTACAGCTTCCAAAAGCTCACGGTGAACAAGGGAAGCGGTACCGTTGTCTGCCCTCCACGTGACTCCCCCAAGGCTGTCAGCGGACCCGCGTGACCCTCACACAGCCCAGCAGACAGTCAGAAGAGCGGCTGAGCGTAGGGAACCTGCACTAAGCTGGCCCATCAGTCGGTTCTCGAACAAGTCAGGCTGGAGAACAAAGACTTGTGGGTGTTGGGGTAGGAATGGAGCATCCGAATCACAGGAGACTGCTGTGTGAAGTCATCCTGTTTCCAAAATCTCTGCATCGGCTTTCTCGAAATGTTCGGATTTTATAGTTCTGTTTTAGTAGACCTGTCTGCACAGCTTCCTGCGCTAACGCCTCACAGTGCTGTACAGTCTAAACGGCTAAAACATGATCTGGACCGATCTCAAGTTACAGTCTCATAGCAAACAGCGAGTCAAAGCCAGTCTAGATGTTTGGAGAGCTTTCTGGAAGAATGATGCAGTGGACCAGGGAAAGGGTCAACTAGGAGAGGGGAGGATGTGGCCTGCAGGAGAAGGGGTGGGTGTGGCCCGCATGAGAGGGGTGGGTGTGGCCTGCGGAGGGGTGGGTGTGGCCTAGCAAGGCTCTGGACCAGTCTCTTCTCACCAGCCCTGAGGGTGGAGTGTGACCAGAGAAGGTAATCCCAGAGTCTGGGGCCTGGCTGGGTCCCTTCTGCCTACTCCTCCTGCGGCCACGTGTCCCTTCCCTGTGAACCTCTAGCTCCTCCCTGGCTTTTCCATCCTGTAGGAATAGTACGTAGGTTCCATTTTTGTCTCATGGACGTGCAGTCTGTGAGCTGCCTGACTTCTTGCGGTTGATCCTCCTCTCGCACCAGCAGACCTAGCGTCAGGACCCTGCTCCCGCTCCGCCCTCTCAGCACAGCATAGGGTCCTGTCTGTCCTCGTGCGGGCTCTGGGGGTCAGACAGCTCTTAGGGAGGCTCCAAGCACACAGGGTCACCGTCCTCAGGATGGTCCTGGGGCGGGGGACACAGGCTCCACAGTGGACTCTATCAGCCAGAGACTGGGGGTGTCAGGAGCCCTGGGGGTCCGTGCCTGCCCTTTCCTCAGTCACAAGCACTTCTGTGCTCCAGTCGGGCCTGATGTGGCTGAGGGGTCGGTCACTCGACCCAAGGGATGAGACCACGGGGTGAACTGAAACCTCCTATGTCCATCGGAAGCTCTGGTCCCCGGAGGCTGTACCTGGACACTGACAGTGACGGTAGTGTGGGAACTGACGGCAGCCCCGGGAGGCTTCTGTCAGGCTGGAGTGCCAGTGAGCTGGCTAGCTCTGGGTCCTGGGTCCCTGGTCTAAACGGGGGCGATAGAGGATTTGACCACCCACATCAAGGCCCTGCACTTGCTCCTCGCGCCCGGTAAGAACCACGAAGCTCTCAGCTCATGGGGAGACCGGTGGCAGTGCTCTTAGAACCAGGACACCCAGCGCCCACCTGCCTCCCTGGGGACTCTGGGCAAGACATAGTGAGTGGATGGAAGATGTGCGGGAAGATATGCAGGAAAGATGGCTGCAAATAACAGGTCATGAAAGGGCGGCAACGGGTGTGCCTCGGACTAGCTAGCATCTGTCACCATGCAGCCCAGGCAGTGCGCGTGCGTGTGTGCGTGCGTGTGTGTGTGTGCGCGCGCGCGTGTTGCACGTGTTGGGTGGTTGGGTGCACCTCCCACCAGGAACCCAGCATGCCCTTCAGTCTCAGGCTGGTCTTGGGGTGGGGGCGACGGCTCTTTTCTCTGAGCCCTGGAGAAGCCGTTTCCCTAGATACAGAGAAGAATTAGACGGGCTCAGTGGGGAAAGAACCAATTCCCTGTGTTTATTTGTTTCTTGCACAAGAAAGCTCCCGCTTGGTTCTAATGAGTAGCTTTTCCTAAAGACAAACAGTAATAGCGGTGGAAACGTAAGTGGATTCTGTAAACTTGTAATCATACGTGTCAAACACACCGTGGTATTTTCTCCTGTAAAATAGAACCTGTGGGAAGTCAGATAGAGTCCGTGCGGGAAATCGTGTTTTCCCTGACAGAAGTTAATTCTAAACTAAGTACTCCCCTACAGAAAGGCAGGAAAACATTTTTACATGTCTGTCATCTGTCCTTAGAGGACTCAAAGCAAATATGTTTCTCAGCGCTCGGCGCTGGCGTTATTCTGAGGCCCTCAGGCTATGTGCTGTTTTCCACTTGGTGGAGCTGGGGGGACGGGAGCATCAGGGGCACGTGCAGGTTAATCAGAACGGGCAGAAGTCAGGCTGCTGCCGCCCATGATGGGCCCGAGACTGGAACCAAGGGTGGGCAGGTGGTCCAGGGGGCCAGAGGTGACCGACTCCAGACAGCCGGAAACAAGGGGTCAGCTCAGCAAGGTGGGCGGGGCAAGTCTCCCTCCATGACCTGATTCCCTGGGTTGGACCATTCTCGGCTCTCCCAGTCGTTAGCTGGGACAGAGGCGACCGTCACCGGAGCCATCGATTCCTGGAAGACCTGCTGGAAAGCGCTGTGCGTGGCAGAGTCTTCCTCCGAGCCGGGGCCCTGCTGGGTTGCAGAAACCTCTGCAGATGTGGAGATGATAAAACCACCCCTGACGAATGAGATTCAGATGCTGCCTAAAGTCAGGGAGTGTAGGCCAGAGCCTGGCGGCTGAGCTGTGCGCAGGCCCAGGAAGGCACCTCCGCAGGGGCGCTGGAGGGTACTCTTCTCTGCTTTGGTCTTCAAGGTTTCCATATCGGAGGACCTTGTTGACAGCACCTTGGGAGGGATTCTGAGTCGACAGCTACCTTGGGAAGACGTAGTTTATTTTAGTTTCATCATACTTTGCTGCAACAAAAGACCTGACTCAAACTGTTGAAAGAGAAGAGGAGTCTCATTAACTCACAGCTCCAGGTTAGACCATCATTGCCCAGAAGTTCCAGTGGCAGGAGCTCGAAGCAGCTCTCACATGCCATCCACAGCGAGACCAGAGCGTGACGCATCAGTGAACGCGTGCTTGCTTTGGCTCTCCCCCCATGTCACCTGCCGCCCGTGCTGGTGTGCTGGCCGGGAGCTGGGTCTTCCACGTTCTGCCAAGTCAAGACAGAGCCTCCTAGGCACGTGTAGGCCAACCGCAATCCCAAGACTCCTCTCGGTGTGCCGGGCTGACACAGGAGCATTACATGGCTGTCACTGAACTTTGAGAGGTTCGCCAGCCCCAGGACTGCGTCCTGTGATGTACAAGGGCCAAGTGTCTGGCAGCCAATCACACAGAGCTGCCCAGCTGAAAGCAGCCCACGTGGCCATGAGGGGAGGGCTGTGGGATGGGGTCCTAAGGGTTCCTTTCCAACCTGGGCCCGGTACCGCCTGCATCTGTGTACAAATGCCGGCCCAATCCTGGATCCCCTCCAGCCATCCTGGTCTAAGCTAGGAGGGCTCAGCTAGCATAGGACCTTCAAGAGCGCACACAGGGCTGGAGCGCACGCAGATCCCATGGAAAGGTCACTGTTCCGTGGGTCCTGACTCTGAGGCACCCAGACTGAGGTACTGGGCTGGCGCTTGGTCCTTCCTGCCGAGGGCCTGGACACCCAGGTTTGCAGCCATTTCAAAATTCCTGGTGTCATCCAGGAGGAATGTGGATCTGTGAACAGGAGCTGCCCACAGGAGCCGTCTGTGTTTCTACTTCTGCCCCTTTCTTTCCTTCCTTCACTCCCCTCAAGTCCCCAAGTGTTCCCCACGACACCGCAGAGTCCTGTAGAGACCTTATCTCTGTCTTTGCCTCTTTTGTTTCTGCCTTTCTTACACGCAGTCATGTGCACATATATACTCACACTCATGCACACGTGCACACTCATGCATGCACTTGCACGTATCCACTTACATTCACGTGCATTCATGAATGCACTCACACATGTGCACACACTCGTGTGCACACCCACTTATGCACACATGTGAACTCACGCTCATGTGCACTTGCACACAGGCACACTCACATTCTTGCACACACATACGCTCACATGCACTGTCTTGAATGCACTTACACATATTTGTGGACACACATGCACCCACATACATGCTATACATTCACACATGTGCACACTCCTTCACTAATATACATTCATGTATGCACTTGCACACACGTGCATACATACACCCCTCCACACACACTTCTTGATGATTAGACTGGCCAGGAGGTGACACAGGGCCTTTGCTCCTGTGGCCAGCCAGCGTTTGCCTGGGAGCAACAGGAGGTAGGCACCCAAGAGACCCACATCCAATCTTGGGCTGACGAGGCATCAGCTCAGTCTGGGAGAGCCCCAGAGGGACATAAAGGTCACTCCTTGCAAATCAGGGTGGCTCTTGGGATGGTCAGGGAGGGCCCGTGCTTGCTTTTAATACCACGAAGGAACAGAGCAGCCCTGTGTGGACACGGGTGACCACGGAGGAGCAGGGCAGCCCTGTGTGGACACGGGTGACCACGGAGGAGCAGGGCAGCCCTGTGTGGACACGGGTGACCACGGAGGAGCAGGGCAGCTCTGTGTGGACACGGGTGACCACGGAGGAGCAGGGCAGCCCTGTGTGGATATGGGGTGAGGGCTTTTGTCTGCCCAGGGCTGCCGCCTCTCTCCACGGGTGCCTGGCCGTGGTTTCGACCCTCTGCGAGGACCAAGCAGGTGACTGACGCGCACGTCATCACCGTCTCGGCTTGCTCCTCTTCTGCAGAAGTGAGAGATACGACTCATATGTACACACATCTGTGGGCACTCACCACACACGTGCACAAACATGCACACTCCACAGGTAAGCACACGTTAGTACCACATGCATATGAACACACGAATGCAGCACACGTGAACACGCCATGTATATGTATCCTCCAGAAAGCACAATGCACAAGCACGTGTGCACTACCAGACACCATGCACACATGCCACTCACCGGTGCACGCACACCACAGAGCACTCATTCCCACACATGCGTGCCCGTGCTCTGCCCTCTGAATTGGCCTGCAAGCTCTGTCCTTGCGGCGGGCTCTGTGTCAGGAAACCTTGTGGGCGGCCATGGGCTCTGGCCGCTGTGGTCCTGAGACGCCCCTGGTCTTTGAGAAGGCCGAAAGGACGGTGGCCAGTGCCACCCGGAAACTGAAGCTTCTAGCGCAGTTTCTGAACAGACTTGTCCTCTGGGCTGAGGGCCGCGGGACAAGTCATTGTCTTCCACTGTCGCCGTGTGAGCGAGGGCAGGGGCTTGTAAGGATGCTTCTTTATCAGTAAGGGGGATTTGAGGGCTTTTGAAAGTGGCTTTTCTGAGTCTAGGGGCTTTGCGTCGGCGCCTGCTCCGTGGCTGACATGCTCACCTATGAATAACGGCGGTGACAGGTCCCCTGTCAGGACTTGCTGATGGACGGTTCTTTCTCCTGCCATTACAGCTTGTGACTGTGGGAAAATTAATTTACGTGGTAGTTAATTTCTAATGAATTCCATCCAAGCGGTTAATACGGTCCTTGGGTGTTATGGTAACCTTCATGGATCATCGCATTATGTAAATAAATTCTACTTTATGCTGGTTTATTAAAAAAGAGAGTGAATTTGAGAAACCGGCTAAGGGTCTCACGGCACACGGCAGACATTCAGGCTGGAGAAGCACAAGCTCTCAGGAATCCGCCCCTCCCCCCATGTTTAGGCCCCTCCCCCACTGTGCTCAGAGGCAGTCTGCACCCAGCTCCAACCCCCCCATGACTAGATGCCCAGCATGGGTGGAGCCCTGTTTTGCTGGTTCTCACGTGGGGTTTCCTCAGCTGTCAGCTCCCCGTCTTGGAGGGAGGGGGGAGGGGCAGAGAGATGTTGCGCTAGCCCGATGTGCTCTCCTGGATGATCTGCCTTGAGCCCAGACCAGAGACCTCTGCTGCCAGCCCCGTCTCCCTGGCATCTCTGCTGCCAGCCTGGCCCCGGCCTGCCGCCTGCTGCGCGCCCCTCCGCACTGCCCGTCACTCTCCTTCCCTCCTTCTGCTTCTCCATCTGCTCCTCCCCATTCCCTCCCTTCTTGTTCCAAAGGCTCCAGTGTGGACCACGGAAGCTCCCCAGTGCCCACCCACCCTGAGGGTAGAGCACGTGGGTGGGCGCTTTCTGAAGAGTGGGGGTGTGTGCGGACCTCAGCCCTGAGGAGCCGGGAGACCTCGTCATCTGGGGCTGGATTGGAGGCAGCGTGCGGAGCTTCTCTGCATGCCGCTGAAAAATTCACAGCCAAGTGGTTTATAGGAAACTGACACTTGTCCAGTGACGCCACCTTGTGCAGCTTGGCCGGCGTGCCCACATCCTCACCAGAGCCTGAGGGAACTGGCCGCAAGTACACGGGGCCGCGAGAGGGACACCACAGGATGCCAACTTTCCCACAGCTCCCTCCCTCTTACCCACCTCCCCGGGACTAGCCGCACCCCCCATGGGCTGGACCTTCCCCATCAAGGAGACCCTCCTGCAGGCTTGCTCAGGCTTAGCTCAGTCACTGATGCTTTACAAATATGCCCAGAGCTCAAGCCCTCAACCGCGAGTCGACGTGTATCTGACTGTGGCCCGGCACAGCAGCACTCACTGCTAGTACGTGACAAACTCCCCAGGGTCTGGAAAGGGGACACTTGGTGTTACTTCCCTATGTAGCCCTCCTCTTGGGAGCGAGGGCCCCCGACATGCCCCAGCCACCAGCTGACACCTGTCAGGGGCCGACTGGAATCCTTCCCCTGGTGGGAACACGCCCATCTGTCCACACCTGTGTGGAAGGCCCGGCCCGTACTGGATGGGTCTTGCTGGGCGGGCCCTTGGACTGGTCTGCTGACGCCTGTGAGTCTGTGAAGGGCAGTGAGCACCACTGTGCTGGGTCACCCCAGTGAGCCCCGGCCTGCAGCAGTCAGCGTGTGTGATGTCACCCCGATGGTCCTGCCGCTAGTGCCCCGCTGAGCCCTTCCCAAGGCCTCGAAACCAGGAGCCATGGGCAATGAATGACAGCTGAGCAGGGCACTTCCCTCCTTCAGGTGCGAAAGCACCCTCACACCGCGCCGACCCCCCCCCACGTGCAGCACACGAGATTGTGAGAGCCTAAAGACGGGAGGACCAACGACACGCAAGATGCGCCACACTAGTTAGAGCTGCAGTAGCCATAATCGGACTTTGCATGACCTGCACAATGACTGACATGTCAACGACCCCCCAAAGTCTAGCATGGATCACAGGCACTAGGATCCTTAGAGGCAAGGGAGTAACAGTCATAATAGTGTCCCCACACTAAGGGGGAGCCCAAGAAAGGGCTCTGGGCAATGCCACTGAGTCCTTACACCTCACTAGAGTGGAGGACTCAGAGGAAAGTTTGGTATTCACACAAAAGAATGTTCTAGGATGTGGGAGAGGAGGAAGGGGGAGGCACTGGGAGAAGGGAGGGGTGGGGTCTGAAAGGAAGGGGAAAAGGGGGTGAGGGTACAAGGCGGACTAGGGGAGGGGTGGAGGGGACTGGGGTACTATTAAGCTTGTATGATTGGAGAAAAATAAATACAATTAGAAAAAAAAGGTTTGTTTACTTTTTGCTAAAATGGCTTCAAGTGGAAAGTCTTGGAAGTTTTAAGAATGACACACCTGTGCGCGCGCACACACGCACGCACGGCAGGGAGCACGCTGCGCATCTGCTGCGCATCGCTGGGCATCGCTGGGCTTGAACAGGTAACCCCGAGCTCTCCATCTTACGGAGAAGCTGAGGCACAGGACACAAGGCCATGCGGCTGCCAGCAGCAGGTGATCAGGCTGAGCTTCCAAACGCAAGCAGTAGACAGTGCGGCGGACGCCCAGTCATACACCTCTGGCTGTGCCAGCCGTGCGTGGGCCTTGACTCGTTGCTTGTGGGCACCGGTAGCTTCCTTCAGCGTGCTGGTCAATGGTGTCTCACGACTTTTGATCACTTTCATGTCCGGCTCTCCCCAAAATGCTGGTGTTTCTAGTGTCCCCATGTTCATGTGCATATACACACGCTCTCCACGCTAGTGCCACGGGTCACGGCACCGGGCTTCCCTGCCTCCCTTACATGGCACGTCACCGCCGACACCCCTTTCTTCTCAGTGCCCTATCTGGGCGCCCACACCTGGCTGCTCCCAGAAGCCCAAAGCTGGGTGCGCTTACTGCCGGCACCAGGGACCTGGCTTTCCAGTAACAGCCCTGCCGTCATGACAAGTTCGGGAATGTGGTCTGGGGTACAGCCCCGCGGCCGAGCATCACTCTGGATCAGGGATGGCGGTTCAGAGCACTCGGCCTCAGCGCCGGCACATTCCATGCTAAGTCTGGAGTCGGTCAGTGGACTGCAAGAGAAACTTGGGGCTCAATGACTCAGAGATTCAGGACCACAGAAGGCCACAGTGCTGAACACGCTATTCCAAGAGCTCAGTCCGCCCCTGCATCTCAGTACTGACTGACGGGGTCCAAAACACGAGATCCTGATGCTTGCTCCAGACACCTTGGGGAAGGCGAGCCCGGGTTACTATCTAGTCGTCATCCAAACCCTTTGAAGGCTGCACCACCTGAGACCAGGATCGATAAACATCTTTAATGGGCATCCAAAGGGCACAGATCTGTGACCAAGTTCCCTTGAGTTAAAGGTGAAGGCAGGCTGCTTGCCTAAAGGCTTCTCCCTCAGCCCGACTGCTGCGCTACACCGAGACCCTAAGACACAGTGGGGAGAGACCCCGAGGAGCCTTCAGACTCAGCAGGGCTCGATGGCGCATGCCTGCACCCCCGGCGTGGGAGCCGGCCCGGCTGCAGTCTCCAAAACCCAAACGGAAACTAAAGGAAAAACCAACGAAACCCAAGGGTGAACAGGGACTTGCACTGTGTGTGGCTTTGACTTCCTGAATTGCTTTGTCCTCTGGCTCCCCGTCAACGGCGGGACAGAAGGCGCGGAGCCCGGGAAGCCGCCCAGGGAAGCGGGCGCCAGCACCGCGACCCAAAGCCCCTGCGCCACGGAAGGTTTCCGCTTCATTTCCCCCTGGGGGGCGAGCCCGGCTTCCCGCGGCCCGCGCCGGTCACATCTGCCGCTGCTTGTGCCTGGGGTTGCTCTTGCAGTACACGAACCAGCGGCCGCGCCGCTTCACCAGGTAGCAGTCCTTGCAGCGCTTCCGCAGCACTCCCTTGGTCTTGAAGCCGTGCGCCGGCGGCAGCGGCGGCGGGGGGCGGCCCCAGGGCAGCGGGCGGCCCCCGGGCAGCGGGCGCGCGGCGGCGCAGGGTCCGGCGCGTGGCAGGGCCCCCAGCAGGAGCGTGCCCAAGGCGCGGGGCTTCACCGCGACGCGCGCCAGGTGCACGAGCGGGCGCACGACGGAGGCCGCCAGGCTCCTCGCCAGCAGCGCGGCCATGCTGCGGCCAATCTGGGGGGACAGAAAAGGAGGTCACCGCGGCTCCGGCACGTCGGGGGCCGCTAGGGACCTGCACCGCGGGTCTCTTCCGGGCGCCGCCCAGGGTCCCTTCCGCGGGCGCGCCGGGCTCTGCGCCGCGCCGTGCCCGGGCCCCAGCCACGCTCCCGCCATCACCCTGACCGCGAGCTCCACTCGGCCCCCGGCGCCCCGCGCGACCCTCACCTGCAAAGACGCGAGCCTCGCGCTGGTTCGCTGCTGCGCCTGCGCCGAGAGGCCCGCGCCTGCGCCACGGGGCGGGGACGCCGCGCCAGGAAGGAAGATGGCGTCGGGTCGCGGGGGTCACGCGCAGGCGCGCTGTGCCACTGTCCCGCCGGGCCCGGGGTCCAGCTCCCTGCCTAGGCTTAGGCGGTTTCCGAACCACTGTGAACTGGAAAGAGCGGTTATCACGGGTACGGAAGACGCACAGATGACAACATAAACGCATACTCGGAACGCAAAAGAACTGTCAACAGTCCAAATACAGCAAAGTCTGAAAACTGCCCGTGTCCAAACAAAATGTACAGGTCACATGTTCTATTATGTAAAGGGGCCCAGGGGGGCCAGTGCAGACAAGGTCACGGTTAGTCAACACTTAAGTTTTATCTCTTCCTGCACAGGCATGAAAAATGCAAAGAACAGCAGCGAGCGCCCACGTCCCACACTAGCCTCCAAGGTGTCTACCTACCGGTTCGCCACCTCACTTTTGATGTTTCATGCCTCTGCTCCGGGCTGCACACACAGAGCTCACCTAGCCTCGATAGCGGCCGTGACCCTGGGATCGTGTCACTCAAGAACAGCATGGTGAAGTGGGTGTGGCGGTGTGGTGCAGACCTATGGTCCATACTCCAGAGATCTCTAGGTAGCCCGTGTCACGTGGAGAGAGTTACATGGGCATCTTAGTCGCACTCTGTCTCAAAGTCACAAAACCAACTGAAGAAAGACCGCTTGCATCTGTCGGAACAACGTTTTGGCTTGGAAGGGTTCTGTGTGCACAGTGGATTCCTACTGCCTTGTCCTTCTCCCAGGAGAGCCTTGGGAGCGGCCCGGTGGTTAGGCAGTGCCTACAACCCAGGAAAGGCAGACCCATCAGCCTAGAATCCTGGCTGCGGGGAACATTAGCACCACAGGCGAGCTTCTAGCGCTTTCTCAGGGAATTACCACCAGGCCAGACATCTGTTCCGAATCTGGGGTCCTACCTACATCCTGTGCCAGGGCTGGATACAGTCGCTCACCCTGTGGTCCCTAAAGGTTCTACAGAAAGGTTCCAGCACAGTTTTAGGATGAGACTTTCGGGTTGAAGTAGCCCACGTGGGATTTGCACTGCTCTATATAGCTGGGTTTTTGAAGTCTGTGTTTTCACACTGGGCAACATCGCAGCTTATTCTTTGTTAGAGCTACTTGCAGAAATGGTCAGCAGACCCCACATTTCCAGTAGTTCACCCCGGTCAGGAACGCTGCAAGAGGAAGGCACGCCAGTTTCTTCTGGTATATTTATTCAATTGTGCATGTGTGTGTGTGTGTGTAGAACCACGGGCGAATTCGGGAACCACCATGGACCGCCTCCACCTCCTTGTTTACTCCCGGCATCTATACGTGGGGTCTAGGATCCGAACTCAGGACCTTCCGCCTGCAAGGCAGAGGCTTAACCCCTGAGCCACCTCTCCAGCCCCTCTTCTGGTAATAATCTATATTCTCACCGAATGCAAAATCTGATAGTCTCATCTTCATCCACTTCCCCTGCTCCGTAGGAATCGCGAAGCCACGAGCAAGCACTGAGGCCTGGGGCTGAGGATTGGGGGCGGCCGTCCACCCTCCCTGCCCGAGGCCGCACCGACCCGCGGCACGCATGCGCAGCCACCCGCCCAACCTGGGGGGAGGGGCGCGCCCAGAGCGGTGCGCATGCGTGGAGGCCGGCGCGTGGGTCAAGGGTCACCGGCAAGATGGCCGCGTCGGTGACCTTCCGCCGGCTGCTGGCGCTCCCCGCCGCGCGCGGCCTCGCGGTGCGGGCGTCGTCCACCGATGAGAAGGTCACGCACACCGGCCAGGTAACCGCTGCGCCGGGCCGAGACCGGGGCCGGCAGGGCGCGCGGAGCCCCGGCGCTGCGGCTGCGGCCGGGCGGGCGGGCGGGCGGCGGGGAGGGCGGGGGCGCGGCTGTCGCTGCGGGCGCGCGCCCCAGCCGGCCACGCGCCCACACCTGGGCACGCGCGCCCCCGGCCGGACACGCCCCCACTCCTGGACACGCGCGCCCCCGGCCGGACACGCCCCCACTCCTGGGCACGCCCCCACTCCTGGGCACGCGCGCCCCCGGCCGGACACGCCCCCACTCCTGGGCACGCCCCCACTCCTGGGCACGCGCCCACACCTGGACACGCGCGCCCCCGGCCGGACACGCCCCCACTCCTGGACACGCCCCCACACCTGGACACGCCCCCACACCCGGACACGCCCCCACACCCGGACACGCCCCCACGCCCGGACACGCGCCCACACCTGGACACGCGCGCCCCCGGCCGGACACGCCCCCACTCCTGGGCACGCGCGCCCCCGGCCGGACACGCCCCCACACCCGGACACGCCCCCACACCCGGACACGCGCCCACACCCGGACACGCGCCCACACCTGGCCACGCTCGTCCACACCCGACACGCTCGTCCACATCCGACACGCTCGTCCACACCCGACACGCTCGTCCACATCCGACACGCTCGTCCACACCCGACACGCTCGTCCACATCCGACACGCTCGTCCACACCCGACACGCTCGTCCACACCCGGACACGCGCCTCCACATCCGACACGCTCGTCCACACCCGGACACGCTCGTCCACACCCGACACGCTCGTCCACACCCGACGCGCTCGTCCACACCCGGACACGCGCCTCCACATCCGACACGCAGCGACAGCGGGACAGGCACCGACAGCCTGTGTCGCACCTGGACACACAGTCCTCCCAACGGAAGGCGGCTGGGGTTCCCTTGGGACGCTGTGCACTGTCCGTACCTGACAGTAGCCAGTGACCTGTTGCGAGTTTGCAACCACATCTCTGGGTCAGATTTTTTTAATTGCCCCGTGTCATTAAGTCCCGAGTTTTAGTATTTATTTCAGGGGCCTGTCGTAGTCCAGCAGAACCCATTGTGATGTAAGGGTCAGTGCACAGCTGGAAAGGTCACCTGGTGGCTTCAGAGGGGCGGGCACAGCTCTCTGGCCCACGGGAGCCACATCCCCCTTCCCAGGCCCGCCACGGCGGCCCTCCCAGCTCCGTCCTCCTCACAGGACTCCAGACGAGCTTCTGATGCAGTAACCGGATGTCAGAAAAACCCTGCTCGCTAATATCTATCAATGTTGCGTGACTTCTTGAAGAATTAGAGGCAAGTGACATGGCCTTTTTCTTTCAGGTTTATGATGCTAAAGACTACAGGAGAATTCGGTTCGTAGGACGTCAGAAAGAGGTGAGTGAGCAGGCAGTAAGAGAGAAGTAAGAGTAAAACAGGGGGAGCAGCCTCTGCCAGCAGCCTGAAGTGTGCGGAGAGTCCACGGGCCGAGCCGTGAGTTGTAATAGAAACACAGGCCACTGCAGGCGTCATCACCCTCAGGAAACACAAATGAGCTTCGTGTCTAACGTTTTGGTCCCATTCATGAGCTACCTCATTCTGTGTATGCAAACATTCCAGATTCACAGCCCTCTCTGGTGTAGGCATCGTGGATGGCCGGTACCTAGTGTGTGTCCACGTGGAGAAGCTAACAGGAAGATTCAAATGTCTCCTCCTATCAAACACCCTGGACACTGTGGTGTTCTGAATGTGAACCGTGTTTCTCTCCGTGCCCTCTCACTGAAGTTTGGTTGACACATACATAGGAGAGATTTCGCTTTCGTTTCAGTGCCTCAACTTAAAGGACGGTGCAGCATTTTTAAAACCTACTCTTGATGGTTGTGATGGTTTCCGTTAGCTGTCTCCAGGCCCCTCAGGGATTGTCTGGATTAAGGTTGGCCTCTGGCATGCCCGGGAGGGACTGTTTGATCTAGTCATTGATTGGTGGGACCCAACCCACATGGGCAGGACCTTGCCTGAGGCGGGCGGTGTGGACCAATAGAGATGGAGGTCAGCCGAGTGCTGGCCTGGCTGCTTGTGCTGCGGCCTGCGGATGTGAGTGGCTGTGATGCGGGCAGTTCCCTGTGCTCTGTGATCGCATTTGTGAGCGGGAATTAACCCATTTTCGCCCCCAAGTTGCTTGGGTCAGGTGTTTGGTGTCAGCAGTGTGTATTGAAGCGAACACTGGCTTTTCGGGTCAAGCACATGCGCAGGGAGGTGTTCTCACAAGGACAGCGGAGACCTTCACTTGCCTTCTCCGCACGCCGCATGGGAAGATCGGTGGGTTGGAGCCCCGTACTGTGGCAGGGAAAGCCGGAGCTGGGTCCGCTCTGCCCAGAGAGCCTGAGCAGCTCGTGTCTTCAGCTCCTGGACGCCTCCCGTGCGCTGCGCCCACCCCATCCGCTGGATCCTTCCCGGGGGTCCCTGAGCCGTTTCCTGCCTGCTCCCCGTGAGCTGATACTGTGGTCTCAGCAGCGCCTTGCTGCTCCTAGCGACGGTGCTGGGGTCGGGTTCACAAGGCCTATTTCAGGTTCAAGCGGAGTGCTGGGCTGGGGGTGCTTCTGACGGCTGCTGGGGGGTTCTTGTGGTGGGTCTTGCTCAGGTCGAGTGGAGCCACACCCCCGAGACTACGTGGGGCCCAGGAGGTCTGCAGACGCCGGAGGCCGGCGAGAGTCTTTGCCCCGCCCCTGCTCTGCTGCTGTGTCCAGCTCGCTCTGCCCTCGCTCCATGTTGGAGCTGAATCGTGCTGCATGAGGCCGAGGGCTGCTGCAGGCTGCGCATTCTCTGGGTGTGCACAGTGCCTGGCTGGCCTGGGTGGTCGTGCACAGTGGATTCACTGCCCTGCGTGTTTTCTCCCTGTCCCCAGCCTACGGCCTCCACTGAGCTCAAGCCGTGGCTTCATCTGTCTAGGTTAAGGAATGAACTGGGCCTTATCTGAGGGCCACAAGTGAGGACATGCTGGGTTTCGGGGCTGGCCTCTGTGGGAAATTGGGAGACTCACACATTTTTGACTGTAGAGGCCCCAGGGGGTCTGTGGCAGATCCTCGTCCGGAGAAGAGGGTGCACCTCAGTCAGCCACCCCCCTGCTTGCTGCAAGCTGGGGCAGGAGCCAGCCGGTGTCCTGGATGGAGTCAGAGCTCCAGCAGCTGACTGCTCCTGTCCTGAACTGAGGCCCCAGAGCAAACGTCAGTCATGGGAGCCAGGGTCTCCCTGGAGCGCATAGTAAGTGACAGGAGGACAGGCTGTGCCAGGCACCAGCGCGGAGCTGCCAGCCGTCCTTCCCACAAGGAGTGGCCAGCTGTGCGACAGCTGTGTGGAGCGTGGGAGATGGCTAGTGTGGCCTCGTGACGTGCACCTCAGCAGACACAGCCCTGACAGGCGTCACTTGAGTCTGCTGCACTGGTGGGCCCGTGCGGTAGAGCATCCGTCTCCTGGGGCTACTCGGGTCAGGGATCGGGAACTGTGCATGCGCGGGGCTGTGTTCACGGGGCAGTGTGTTTCCAGGGGACAGGTCCATGGGGACATCATTGGGAGCAGTCGGCCCATGGTGGGAGAGCTAGATGCAGCCTGTCCGCTTCGGCGAGTCTCTGTTTCCAGTGACTTCCATGGAGTCTGTAGAAGCTGGACTAAGGTCATCTGTAACTGACGGTGCACGTGAAGGAGACAGAACCATTCCAGAATGCTCCTCTGCCCGCCGCGGCCTTGGGGCTCAGGTGTGGCGCCTGGCGTCCTCGGCGTCTTCTCCACATGCGCGGTGTTGACTCTGGGCATCCTGTGGACACAGCCGCTTCGCTCCTGGACCTGCGCGGGAAGCTTTGTGTCTGCCTGACCCAGGCCAGCATGTGCGGGGGAATCGGCTGGGGGCCGGAACAGCAACGCCCCCGGGATAACCTGAGCTTAGCCTGGACACGACTTCCATATGCGTCCAGTTCTCTGCAAGCAGTCTGCGCCGCCTGTCCATCTTTCCACAGAGAGGGATTGGGCGCTCGCAGACCAGCCAACTCTGAGTCCACGCAGAAGCCTCACAAGAGCGGCTGGAGGCACGTTGTGGCCACGCAGGGCGTGAGCAATCGCATCCGAGACCGGGAGAAGAGCAGTGACTGGAAACGGCCTGTGCAGGAGGATGTGGGCTGGGTGCTCAGCGCGATGCTCAGGTGTCTAGAGCTGTGTTGTAAACTCGCGGCCGACCACAGTCACTGCTGCTTGAGGGGAGCCCGGCATTTCCTCCTTCCTGGGCAGGTCCCGTGACTGAACAGGACGCTTCCCGAGCTCTCATCAGCACCACGGTTTCCTTCCCTTGGGATTCGGGACAGCTACTGCCGGGTGTGGAGCCTGCCGCAGGCTGTAGCCATGACCAAGTCAGCATGGTGGGCTCCACGTCGACTGTTGCTTTCCTCGCTTCTGTCTCATGCTACAGCCTTGCTCTGTCGCTTACATCGTAGGAAACCGTTGCCATGGTTTCAGAGCCACATTTGTAAGCTTCCAAAGGGAGTGTAACCTTCACCCTCTTTGCTTATCTCTACTGATCTCATACTAATACGGATACAAAGCCAGTTTGGTTTAATGAGTGTCTGAACATGCCCCATCTCTTCCACATAGATAAATGATGGCCTGCTGCACCGCGCTTAATTGCTGGACGTTTGCATTCCTGGTGCGTCCTGTGGGTCCGTGGTGGCGTGCATGCACACCTCCTCCTGTTGTCAGGCTGCGTTGCTCTCAGCTAGCCACAGAGCCGGGGGCAGTCAGAAGGTCAGCGTTGCGATCCTGACACCTGATGAGGCGGAATTCAGGCCTTGAGAGCTCCGCGTGGCCAAAGAATACCTGCTGGTGGCACGCTTCACGGCACAGGGCGTGTCTCGGTGCCCAGCAGCATAGTGACCGTCTCAGACACAGACGTGGACACATGCCGAGCAATGCGGAGATGTGTGCCGATGGACGGGAGCTTTTCAGTTGAACAGAAACTGCAACCAGGGAGCTCTGCGGCGTTCCGATCTGGACAACAGCTGGGGGATTGTCTAGCGCACGGGGAAGAAAAGCAGAGCAGGAGACTGACGCTGCAAGTTCAATCAGAACCCAGCTCTGCACAGGCAGTGACCCCGTGCCCTGTGCCAGCCGTAACAACCACCTGACCGAAGAAAGGGCAGCGGGCAGAGTGACTGCAGGGAGAGGGGATGGCACACATGCGAGTGACCACAGGGAGGGGACGGCACGTGTGCAGAGTGACCACAGGGGAGAGGGGACAGCACGTGTGCAGAGTGACCACAGAAAGAGGATGGCACGTGTGCAGAGTGACCACAGGGAGGGGACGGCACGTGTGCAGAGTGACCACAGAAAGAGGATGGCATGTGTGCAGAGTGACCACAGAAAGAGGATGGCACGTGTGCAGAGTGACCACAGGGAGGGGACGGCACACGTGCAGAGTGACCACGGGGAGAGGACGGCACGTGTGCAGAGTGACCACGGGGAGAGGACGGCACGTGCGCAGAGTGACCACGGGGAGAGGACGGCACGTGTGCAGAGTGACCACGGGAAGGGGACGGCACGTGTGCAGAGTGACCACGGGGAGGGGACGGCACATGTGCAGAGTGACCACGGGGAGAGGATGGCACGTGTGCAGAGTGACCACGGGGAGGGGACGGCACGTGTGCAGAGTGACCACGGGAGAGGATGGCAAGCGTGCAGAGTGACCACAGGGGAGAGTGGACAGCATGTCTGCAGGGTGACCGCAGGGGAGAGGGGACAGCATGTTTGCAGGGTGACCGCAGGGGAGAGGGGACAGCATGTCTGCAGGGTGACCGCAGGGACGACCATCTAAGGACACCGTGCTATCTGTTAGTGACCATGCCTTTCACCTCTATGTAAACAAGTGGAAAATTTCACTAAAGTGAGTCATTGTGTAGGAACAAGTTTGCTAGAATTGACCCCAGTGAGGTGGGACTGAGACGCTTCCAGGCCAGAAGAAGGGTCTGGGAGCTGACCCCCAGATGGCAGCAGCCCCAGCCTTGGGTGTCGCTGGCTGTAGCACTGCACGATTGCGTCTGGTGCAGACCAGCAAGATACCGAAGATGTTCCCCACACAGAAATAACTGGCGCTCACACTTGATAGCCATAGTCACGCTGGGGGACCATGCTGGTGGGCGTGGTTGCTCAGGAGGCCCCACAGCGAGGGCCTGAGACCAGACATGTTCTACTTACTGGAGAGGACAGGAGCGCCCAGGTGTGCCCCATGGCACCCCTGGCTGAGGAGCCGCGGAAGCTGGTTGCATGAGATGTGGGTGGAGCTTTGTATTCTGGAGGGATCTGTTACATCCATGATCCACCTGCATGGTGGATCCTGCGTTGAGGTGGATCCTGCACTGAGGTAGATCCTGCATTCAGATGGCAGATCCTGCATTCAGGTGGTGGATCCTGTGTTCAGGTGGTGGATCCTGCGTTGAGGTGGATCCTGCGCTGAGGTGGATCCTGCGCTGAGGTGGATCCTGCGTTCAGGTGGATCCTGCGCTGAGGTGCATCCTGTGTTGAGGTGGATACTTTGTTGAGGTGGATCCTGCACTGAGGTGGATCCTGCGTTGAGGTAGATCCTGTGTTCAGGTGGATCCTGCACCGAGGTGGATCCTGCACTGAGGTAGATCCTATGTTCAGGTGGATCCTGCATTGAGGTGCATCTGCGTTGAGGTGCATCCCGTGTTGAGGTGGATCCTGCGCTGAGGTGGATCCTGTGTTCAGGTGGTGGATCCTGTGTTGAGGTGGTGGATCCTGTGTTCAGGTGGATCCTGTGTTCAGGTGTATCCTGCGCTGAGGTGGATCCTGTGCTGAGGTGGATCCTGCGTTCAGGTGGTGGATCCTGCATTGAGGTGGTGGATCCTGTGTTCAGGTGGATCCTGTGTTCAGGTGGATCCTGCGCTGAGGTAGACCCTGCGTTGAGGTGGATCCTGCGTTGAGGTGGATCCTGCGTTGAGGTGGTGGATCCTGCGTTGAGGTGGATCCTGCGTTGAGGTGGTGGATCCTTCGTTGAGGTGGATCCTGCGTTGAGGTGGATCCTGCGTTGAGGTGGTGGATCCTGCGTTGAGGTGGATCCTGCGTTGAGGTGGTGGATCCTTCGTTGAGGTGGATCCTGCGTTGAGGTGGTGGATCCTGCGTTCAGGTGGTGGATCCTGCGTTCAGGTGGTGGATCCTGCGTTGAGGTGGTGGATCCTGTGTTCAGGTGGATCCTGCGCTGAGGTAGACCCTGCGTTGAGGTGGATCCTGCGTTGAGGTGGATCCTGCGTTGAGGTGGTGGATCCTGCGCTGAGGTGGATCCTGTGTTCAGGTGGTGGATCCTGCGTTGAGGTGGTGGATCCTGTGTTCAGGTGGATCCTGTGTTCAGGTGGATCCTGCGTTGAGGTGGATCCTGCGTTGAGGTGGTGGATCCTGCGTTGAGGTGGTGGATCCTGCGTTGGTTTCCCAGGTCTAGTCCTAGGAAACACACGCAGCAGTGTGTGGACGGGGCCGTGTGGTCTGGTGCCCACATGGTGAGGCGGGGGCCGGTGCAAGGGGAGGGCAGGTGCCCAGCACAGGGGCCGGTGTGGCTTTGCACAGCGCAGCGTTGTCTGGAATGACAGCTGACCACACACCTCGGGGAACGGGCTGTTCCAGCTCACAGCTGCCCGTCATGGCAGGAGACTCAGAGCAGCGTCAGGGTCTGAGAAACGTCAGCACATCCCACCAAGAGCTGCACGCCTGCCCGCTAGCCGGGAGCCTGGATAGATGTCCATCTTCACTAACCTGCCCAGGGCAAGGGTCCTGTCCACTGGGCCAGGCCTTCACATCAGTTACGCGCCAGGACAGCCTCCCACAGAGGCCTGACGTAACTAGGTATTCCTCGTGGTCGAGGTTTGAGGCTAAGTCTTAGCCCTCCTCGGGTCTGAGTAAGGGCCTGTGAGACTGTGCTGTCGGCTGCTCTGCAGTGAGAATATTTTCCACGCAGGGGTGTGCTGCGCCTGCCTGGCTCAGGTGGCTCCTTTAAGTAAAGTTGCCGAGATTTCACATGTGTCTGTTTCTTTTCTTGTTCTAGGTGAATGAGAACTTCGCCATTAATTTGATAGCTTTGCAGCCCGTGAGTGAGGTGGAGAGCCGGGTGATTTCCTGTGACGGCGGGGGTGGCGCCCTGGGCCACCCCAAGGTGTACATAAACTTGGTACGAAGCACCGCTCACCCTGCAGGCATTGCATTGGCCTCTTATCTGTGCTCCTGAGACGGCTCGCTTCTCCTGGGGCTCACCCTCCCTCCCCCCCTGCTCCACCGTGCTCCCTGGTGTCCCCCACAGTGCTCACCCTCCCCCCCCCGCTCCACCGTGCTCCCTGGTGTCCCCCACGGTGCTCACCCCCCCCCTGCTCCACCGTGCTCCCTGGTGTCCCCCACGGTGCTCATCCTCCCCCCCTGCTCCACCGTGCTCCCGGGTGTCCCCCACAGTGCTCACCCTCCCTCCCCCCCTGCTCCACCGTGCTCCCTGGTGTCCCCCACCCACGGTGCTCATGGCTGCAGTCGCGCAGCCAGCTATGCTTGCTACTGGACTGAGTAGTGGGGTGTGTTGGAATCCCTCTGCCATGAGTGGCAGTGTCGTATGTGGTCGGCACAGGCCTGCTGTCCTCTCACACGCGTGTTAGGCTTCTTCCTCAACGCCACTGTGAGAAAGACCTGCAAGTGTGTGAGTGGGGGAAGAGGAGGAGGCCCGGCTTGGTGGTGTGGGGGTCTGCTGCTTGGAGGGTGCAGGCAGGAGGGTTGCAGGTGTTTTCTGTGAGCTCAGCAGAGGCTTTCTGGCTAGAGAGAGAATCCAGGGGCAGCCGGGTAGCTTAGTGAGACCCTATCAGAATGAAAAGTAGAAAGAAAGCCCGGGCACGGGGCAGAAGCCCCTCCTGGAATGTGCAGTCTGGTCCCTGTAGGGCAGGAGCGAGGGCAGGAAGGACGGGGGCCATTCAGCCCCGCTGCGGGATCCCGTCTCATCTCCCAGGCTGCACTGCGGCTCGGTGGGCTTCATCTTCTCCGGAGCAGCCTTGCCAGAGCCTCCGTCTGGTTGGGGCTCGTCACTGAGGGGCGAGGTGGGCGTCACTGTAAGCAGCTCTGGCTGGTCTTCATGGGCCCAGGACATGGTGCCCTTGCGGGGACCGCGGTGCCCCTTGGACTTCCCAATGTGCGCCTTCCTAACCGTTAGGGTGAGGGGCGACGCTGGGGTAAGATGGAGGTGTCTTCTGCATTTTTCAGGACAAAGAAACGAAGACGGGGACGTGCGGCTACTGCGGCCTGCAGTTCAAGCAGCATCACCACTAGCCAGCGCCGCCGGCCCTCGCCCGCCCAGGAAGCCCCTCCGGCCCGGGGCGCAGGGCGAGCCCCGCTTCGAGAGGTTTTCCTGGGGTTGAATAAAACGTCTCCACCTTGACAGTGAGTCTCGTTTGCTCCTTAACGTGGCCTTTCTGAAGTGGGGAGACGGAGCAGCTTATCTCTGGGGAGGCCTCCCCTGCGTGCGGGCGTCAGGCACTCTGCGGCTCTCGTCCTCGGGGGCGGCTTGGGCAGGGCCGAGAGAGGAGGGGGTGAGCGGAAGGGCGCCTCTCTCCCCACACGCTGGCCCAGAGCCCAGGCGGCCTCGGAGATGTCATAGCTGGTGATGGGCCTCAGCTCAGCGCGTCCACAGAGGCTGTGCTCGCTCCTCGCCCTGCACCTGGGGCGCCTTCCTGCTTCCCGTCGTGCAGCGGAACACCCTAAGGCTCCAAGCCCTGGGGACGCTGTCGGACAGCTCCCACCTCCCTGGCCGGGAGAGAGACGCTGCATTTTAAGGCGGGTCCTAAGGCAGCGTACCTAGATAACAGCACTGGACGGAAGGGAGGTCCATAAGGGTTGGGGGCCCTAAGGGAAGATGCGGAGATGCAGGAACTCCAAGGAGGGTGGGACGTCGCTGGGATTCCATGTCTGAACCTGTGTCGGCAGCCCTGGGCCCGAGCGCCACGGTCTTGGCGTCGGCCTGCCCCACTCACAGGCTTACACGTCAAGGCGAGAGTCAGGCGCATCTGCTCAGGCTTTCAAAGTGTTGGCATCAGGCTGAGGGGATCCCGTTTGCATAGGTCACAGGTCCCATTTGCAAGGGGGCACAGAAGTCGTGGAGGCTCACGTGGCAGAGTCCAGCTTCCAGGTAGAGCAGCGCTGGCAGGAGCCGGCAGCAGGCGGCCGTGGGTGCTGGGCAGCTTCCTCAGGCCACGGAGCGCTCACTGAAGTTGGTGCTTGGGAAGGGCACTCGGCTTGCTGCTTGGCCGAGGGTCCTTCTCGAGGCTGTGGGCATCGGAGAAAGACCTAGCCGTCAAAGAGGAAAAAGACTGAAAGACGGTAGCTACAGAAAATACATAGATTTATAGCGAATTTCGTATATGTTTATAGTATAATAACACTGGAGTTTCCCGGGAAAACTCGGGAGAGCACACCGAAGAGCGAGCGGGTGAGGCTGGGTGGGCTGGAGGGGGTGCCTGAGCTCACCCGGCGACCCGTGTCCTCAGGGCGGAGAAGGGCCAGGGTCCTGCTTGGAGAGGACGCTTGTCTGCAACAGAGGCGCCTGGCAGGCCTGCAAGCCAGCAGTCAGAGCGAGGAGAAACTCCCTCCCTCAGAGGAGGCTCGGAACAAAGCCCGAGTAGCGTTAACACGCGAAGTCAGACAGCACAGGGCCGGGTCCCTGCGAGGGGACCGTCACTGGACGCGGCGAAGCAAAGTGCAGTGTGGAGGACAGCTGCAGACCCTGGGCCTGGCTGCAGGAGCCTCGAACCCACGGCCCACAGCGGCTGCAGAGCTCTCTGGAGACCCAGCCCCACCCAGCGAGCCAGCTCTGCAGAGGAGCCGTCGACCTGACCACATGTTCCAGGGAGCAGGACACCTCGCCTTAGGGACGCACACGTCCTGGCAGGGGAGTGGCCTGAACGAGGGGAGGGCCGCTGTGCGGGAGGGGTGCAGGTCGCCATCTTGCCGCCACAGTCAGCACCGTCGAACGATCAGAGGGAACGAGGCGTTCATTCTCTCCGAGTCTAGTTCCAGTTCGTAGTCCGGCTGGCAGGAGAGCTGTGCCATCCCCAAAGGGCTGGGGGGACTGGCCACAGCGTCTCCACGTGGCAGCCCAGGGCACGCTCCGTACTTGCCAGATCAGCATGTCCGGTGATGTAGCCGAGGAGGCCCCCTTCTCAAGCAGTTCCCTCCATTCTATTCACCCGCCTGTGGGCCTGCCATGGGCTGGGCTTTCCCGTCCACTAGACAATCTCTACAACTCAGCTACCAATTCTCTTCAAATGTGCCCAGAGCTCAAACCCTCGACTGTCAAGTTGACACCCGTATCTACTCTGACAAGGGGTCTTCAGGGAGCCAGTTCTGAGAGGGCTGAGCAACGCCACCGAGGGGGGCTTAGCGGGACAGTCAGTAGGTTGAATTTGTGAAGAGGGTTTATTATGCTGACAGACACAGTGGGGGCTGGCGGCTCAGTACTGCTTACCATCTGCTCAGTCCCCCAGGCTGGACGCCTTGCTCCTAGTGTGCCCAGAGTCCTCAGCCCACACGGGAAGGCAGAGGAACGGAAGTTTCCATGCCAGGGGAGAAGGGCAGCAGTGACTGGTGGATGTACCCACCGGCAAGGACAAGGGTCGCAGCACAAAGCCGGGCATTTCCTTCAGACTTTTACCTGGGCTGCCCCAGAAGTCCCTCCCACTCTGGGCTATGTCTTTCCCTTCAGTTAATGCACAAGGTACTCTTACAGGTCTGCCCCAAGGGGGTCTCTGCTTGCTGGCCACAGCTGGTCACCACAGCCACAGGCAGCCTGCTTCCCTGGGGATGGGGGTCTGCTTCCCTGGGGATGGGGGTCTGTTTCCCTGGGGATGGGGGTCTGCTTCCCCGGGGATGGGGGGTCTGCTTCCCTGGGGATGGGGGTCTGCTTCCCTGGGGATGGGGGGGTCTGCTTCCCTGGGGATGGGGGGTCTGCTTCCCTGGGGATGGGGGGGTCTGCTTCCCTGGGGATGGGGGGGTCTGCTTCCCTGGGGATGGGGGGTCTGCTTCCCTGGGGATGGGGGCGTCTGCTTCCCTGGATGTTTGGGAAGAAATGGGGTGTCTTGGGGGTAAGTGAGCTGCCCCTGGGGTGGGAAGCCCCCACCATGGGCTGGGGCAGCCCCTGGGGTCAGGCAGCACGGGGGGAGGCCCTGAGCAGGGAGGGAACGGGGATCCTTCTGGGTTATCCCCTTCTGTGGCCCTGGGACCTGCTCCCTTATTGCCACTAGCTAGAACATTCTGGCAAGTCTGTCATGGGACAAGAGTGCAGATTGATGCGTCCCCTCTGTGGGTACAGGGACACCCCGGCTCCCAGGCAAATGCAAAGGTCCTGCCTTTCCCACTGACCCTGCAGGGAGAAGGCAGCCGGGCCCCTGGGACCCTGCAGGGAGAAGGCAGCCGGGCCCCTGGGTCCCTGCGTAGGCCAGAGACACCTGCCAACTGGACGTTTGAGAATGAGCCTTTGGGGAAGCCCATGAAGAACTGTGTGGCTTAGGCAGCCCTGAGCAAGCTGTGGGAAGACCCCGCCCAAGGTGGGTGGGACCCTCTCTGGGCGGGTGGATGAGAGAAAGAACTGGGTGGAGGGCTGTGGGGAGCAAGCTGGAGTCCCCCTCTGCGTCTGTCTGTAGATACCATGTTGGTTCCCTCCATCCCCCTGGTTCCATGCCGATGAACTGTAGCCGAGAATCGTAAACGGGAATAGACTCCTGTAGGTAAGTCGTTTGGTCCCGTGTCCATCAGCCAACAGGTGGCTCTGGGATAGAGGACCCAAGCCTGGCACCCGCCTGCCCACCAGAGGGCAGTAGCGCACAGCGGCACTCCTGTCCGGGGCCCCAGGGCCGGTGGGGCGGGGCCTTGCAGCTGTGGTCACTGTGGACGCCCCGGGCCTGAGATGATGAGATGACGCCGCCCGGAAGCTCAGCCTTACAACAGCAGGAGATGTATGGGGACACGCCTGGCGTCTCCGGGCAGCCCCAGCACCTCAGGGACCCCCCTGAAGTGGCCTTCAGCCTGCAGGGCAGGAGGCCCTTCTGTGCGGAGCGTGCCTGGTCCCAGTTCAGCTCCAGCAGTGGACACACCAGCCGGCCCCTGGGGAGTGGATGCAGCATCCCCTGGGGAGTCAGGTTGGGAGCCTGAGGGCAGCGCTCCGTCAGCCCCTGCGCTCGGGCCACCTAGTGGGGTGTCAGTGAGCCTGCCACAGAGAAGCCCCCCCATGTGGTGGCCCTGGGGTCAGGGTACTGCTGTCCCTCCCGGCAGACTGCTGCTCACCGGGCCAGAGGGTAAGCGTCCAGAGGGTGAGTGTCCACAGGACGGGCGTCCACGGGGGGGGTCCCCAGGGGAGGGTCCACAGGGTGAGCATCCACAGGGGGGCGTCCACAGGACGGGCATCCACAGGGTGGGCGTCCACAGGACGGGTGTCCACAGGGGAGGGTCCACAGGGTGAGCATCCACAGGGGGGCGTCCACAGGGTGGGCGTCCACAGGTTGAGCATCCACAGGGGGGCGTCCACAGGGTGGGCGTCCACAGGGTGAGAATCCACAGGGGGGTGTCCACAGAGGGGCGTCTACAGGGTGAGAATCCACAGGGGGGTGTCCACAGAGGGGCGTCCACAGGGTGAGAGTCCACAGGGGGTGTCCACAGAGGGGCATCCACAGGGTGGGCGTCCACAGGGTGAGAGTCCACAGGGTGAGAGTCCACAGGGTGAGAGTCCACAGGGTGAGAGTCCACAAGGGGGCGTCCACAGGGTGAGAGTCCACAGGGTGAGAGTCCACAGGGTGAGAGTCCACAGGGTGAGAGTCCACAGGGTGGGTGTCCATAGGATGGGCGTCCATGGCAGGCTAGAGGCCTGGGCCCGGGGGAGGTTGGAGCCTTGGCTTGGCTGCCCGAGACCAGCAGTGCCCGCTGCCATCAGGGGCCGTGCAGCATTGAGTGTCACTGCTCTAAGAGGAATTTAAATTTCATGTTTGGTGGTTTAGTTTAACTGGCGGCGTCCAAGCCAGTTAACTTTCAGTGGTTCACGCTCCGGATGCCAAGTCTTCTCAATATGAACGCAGCATCTTCGCTCTTTAACTCTTCATCTCCGTGACGCTTTGACAACTCCCAGCTGGAGAGTAGCGAGCGTCCCCTGGCCGTGCTCTCCTGTCCCTCTGAGAACACAGAGGCCCTGAGAAGGTCCGCATGCTTTGCCGATGGCTCATGGCGTGGGCGTGGCCTTCCAGGACTCCTGGCCACCCCATCCTCCTGGGCCTCATGGTACACGGCCTCCTCCTCTTCCTCCGCTCCGTGGTGGGCGTCGAGGCGACAGCAGGTGTGAGGGTGAGGGAGTCACCCTTCAGGGATGCTGTCAGGGTGTGGGCCCACGCTGGTCCAACCTCACTCTACTGACTGAGGCTGCCATGCTCTGCATGCTTCTGACCCACAGGTGTTTGGGACTCAGGGCTCTGGGAGGTGAGGGGACCTTGACGTTTCAGGTAGCAGCGTGACAAGTGAGAAGCGAGCCATTGGGCACGCCTATGAAGAATCATTTGGTTACTGCAGGTCCTGAGCAAGCCGGTTGGAGCATGTCTACCGATGCGGGAAGACCCAGCCCGGGGGGACCATTCCCACCAGTGTGTCAGCTTAGCAGTCGAGAAAGAAAGCTGTGGTCATGCCCTGCCCTTGCTGTGAACTTGTGGACAGCCCCTCGGCTCCTCGCCACTCTCCTGCCGCAGTGCTGTGCCTGAGATCACCAGCTGCAGTGACATCCGCTCCCTTCATTGTTTGTTCCTGTATTCAGCACAGCAGCGGAGTCAGAAACGGGTGTCAGGGCAGACCCTCGGGAACGCACTGGGCAGCAGCTTGTGAAGGGACCCGAGGAAGTGCCCAGAGCAGGCCTGACCTCGCTCCGCAGAGGAAGGCACAGCTCTGCCTCCGTGCCTCTGATGTGCCCACTGTGATGTGGGCAGAGGGCGGGACCTCAGAACAACCCTGGGCACATGCCCAGCGTCTCCACTAAATGACAGCTCCTGAATTTGGTTTCTGTTAAAGTTGTAATTTCTTAGAAAGCGACTCAAAGTCACATGCAGGGTGTGTGTGCGCGCGTGCATAAGAGGACACCTGAGTGGGTCTGTGGAGGTCCAAGGGTGACATTGGGAATCATCCTGGATTGCTCCACTTCCTTATCGTCCTGCTCTGGGTTTCCCAGGCTCTGTCATCAAGGCTGAAATTGCAGCCCTTTTACGTGGGATCCGAGTATCTGAACTCAGGTCCTTCTGCCCGAGAGACAAACACTTCAACCCCTGGCTATTGCAGTTCCGTGATTCAAAGTGTTTACAGTCAGTCTCTGCAGCTCTAAGGCCAGAAGAAGAGAAAACAAACCTTTCAGGATTAAAGACAGGAGACAAGACACCGGCTGTCGCTGTTGTGACTGAGCAGCCGAGTTCCTTCTGGATCCTTCCACCTGGACCCATGCAGCTTCTCGAGCCCCACCTGGCTTGACTGTTCTTGGTCACACCGTCCTGGGGGGCACTTGCTGGTCATGGGGCGCAGGATGGCACCATCCTTGGGGGTGGGGGACTGTGCAGGTCAGTAGTCTCCACCCAGTGTGTCCAGGGATCAGGGAGAGCAGACAGGCTGGCGACATGGTTGTGTCCACGGTGCGTGAGCGTGAGCCTGTCCAGTCGTGTCTACGTGGCCTGGAAAGGAGACTCCACCACGGTTGATGCTGGGGGATGCTGGACCCAGATGGCCGCTCGAGACCCTCGGGAGACTCCACTCCCGAGGGAAGATGATCCTGCGGTGTCAGGAGTGGCTGAGGAGGAGCAGGGCAGTGCCCACACCCAGGGTGGGAAGGAGGAAGGACGGTTGGTCCAGATGTTGAGGCAGGATGCGACCCTTGCTCAAAGGCTGGAGGGACCCCCTCCTTCCTGCCTCCTGCACACCAGGGCACAGTTGTTGACATAACAGCCACGTTGAGAAAGAATTCATACTGTAGACTTCACAAAGAAATGTTTAAAGTTCACAATTTTCTGGCTTGGGTAGTTAGTCTACTTTTTAAAGTTACGATAAAATGAGTCCACTACTAACTGCTGTTCTGAGGTGCTGGCGACTGCACCCAGGAGTCTGTGCATGCCAGGCGCATGCTCTTCTGCCCAGCATAGTCATCCGCAGAGTTCACTCTTCTGCCGTTTTCGGTGTCCAGTGTTTGGTGCTCAGCGTATTCGCGTGGCTGTGTGACTATCGCCACCATGTGCCTTCAGAACTTTCCATCTTGCTATGAAATGTGAGTTTCCCTTGCCGGTTCTGGTCCCCACAGGCCTTCTGCCTGCGAGTCAGCCCACTCCAGACTGCACACACTGTGTTCTCAGCCCTGGCATCTACCCTGGACTGTGCACAGTGTGTTCTCAGTCCTGGTGCCCGTGGTGCCTTCTGTGTGTGAGTCAGCCCATCCCTGTGACTGGATTATTTCGTGAGGTACAAGGTGTCAGAGGGCATTTCCTTTTCAAGGCTAAATAGCGGCATAGCGCGTGGGTGTGGTGAGTGGTGTGGTGAGTGGCGTGGTAGCGCATGGATGTTTCCTTACCCACCATCTGATGGGCACCTTGGCTGTCTCCACCCTGTGTCTGGTGAATCCTTTTGCTATGAGCCGGGGTGGATGGTATCTCTTCCCTTCCCAGCTACATTGCTTCGGTAGGTGCCCAGCAGTGAAGCTTCTAGGCCTGGAGTGCTTTGTTGTCCTGCTTCGTGGCATAGGGACGGCCACAGCTGCCCTCCAGGCCTCAGTCCTGCACTGGAGCTGGAGGCTGGAGTGCAAGTGATCAGGTCCTGTGCAGAAATGGCGAGACCAGGCTCTATGAGGACCTGACAGTCACAGCTGGAGCAAAGGGCAGCTGGGCAAGGTTCTATGCCCATCTACCCGCTGTGTGTGCGTGTATCAGACACACTGTATCACACTGAGTGTACCTATGTAGGCCCAAGGGTGACTTCGGGAAACATCCTGAATTGCTTCCACCTTTTTGCTTTGCTCTGAGATTTCCCAGGCTCTGCCTTTCAGAGTCCAAGTTGTAGACCACCATCATTTCTGCCTGGTATTTTTACATGAGATCTGGGGTCTTCGGGTCCTTCTGCTTTTCAGGCAGAGTCTTAACTCCTGAGTCATCTCTCCCGTCCAGCCCACCTGTTTCTATCCGCAGTGTCCACTAGGACCATGTCTATCCCCAACATGCCATTCACCATTTATCATCCCCATCACCATCACCACCACTATCACCATCATCCACCATCACTACACGACACACCACTATCACCATCACCAATCACCCATCACACCACTATCACCATCCCATCACCACCATCACCATCACAACACCACCACCACCCACCCACCCCACCCCTGCCACCGTCACCGACATTACCAGCCTATCACCACCACCACCATCACCACCACCATCGCCACCGTCACCACCACCACCACCACCACCACCGCCACCATCACCACCACCACCACCGCCACCATCACCACCATTACCATCACCACCACCACCATCACCACCACCACCACCATCACCATCCCCATCACCACCACTATCACCATCACCACCACTATCACCATCACCATCACCACCATCACCACCACTATCACCATCACCATCACCACCATCACCACTACCACCACCACCATCACCATCACCACCACCATCACCACCACTATCACCATCACCATCACCACCATCCCCATCACCACTACCACCACCACCACCACCATCACCACCACCATCACCATCACCATCCCCATCACCATCACCAGCTTCACTACCACCACCATATCCATTACCATCACTACTACCACCCACCATTCACCCTCGCCACCACCATTATCATTTACCACCCCATCACCACAACCACCATGACCATCACCATCACCACCATCACTGCCATTACCATCACCACCACCACTATCACCATCACCACCATCACCATCACCACCACCATCACCACTGTAGCAGTTCGCCTGCATGGTTGCTGACAAATCACCATCCAAAGGCTTAAGGGAACAAGGGGTTTATTTTCTACGATAGTCGGTTACAGTCTGTCGTCCAGCTTGACGGGAGAGCTGCACCAACACCAGGCCGAGGGAACTGGCCACACCATCTCTACACAACAGCTGAGAGGGACGATCCTTACTTGCCAGACCAGCATGTCTGGCCAAGTGTGCAGAAGGCTGCCAACTCTCTCAACCAGCTCTCAGTATTTATTCACCTGTTCAGGGCCTAGTCCCACCCACCATGGGCTGGGTCTTCCCCATCAGCTAGACAATCTCCTGCAGGTTCGCTCTGGGCTTAACTCAACCATTAATTCTCCACAAATGTACCCAGAGCCCAAACCCTCCACTGTCAGGTTGACACCTGGGCCTCACTTGACAACCTCCAGCACCACCGTCCTCACCACTGTCCATGGGCCCGAAGCCTGGAGCTGAGAGCAGAAAGAGGCCGGGCTGGAGGCTCTGCTGGGGGCGTCCGGGGAACCTGTTCTCGGGGACTCTCTTCCCACTGCCCACCTTGTCCTCCCTAGATCCCCGCTCTGGTCTTCCCAGGTCTGCACTCGGGCTCCGCCCGGCAGTGGATGCTCGGAGCACAGCTCCCCCATCCCTCCACCACGCTGTTCTCCGGTCCGCCAGCTGTAGCCATTGTCTAGCTGCGCCGCAGGCTTGGCAGACAGAGCAGCACGTGCGAGTCCTCCCGGCCCACAGACTTCCTTCACGTGTGACCGCACGGCGCCTGTGGGGCGAGCTCAGGGGCTGCCTGTGGTTGCAGCCGCTCAGCCTCTGGCCGACGGCCACCTGCATCCTCGTCCTGGGAGTGTCTTGCCGGGGTCAAGCTTGAGTGGCAGTGCTGGGCCGACCCAGTGCTACCGCAGCGTGTCCTCCGTGGCTGAGACGGTGCTAGAGCCACAGGCAGGGCGGCGCTGGCCTCTCCTGCAGGCGGGGGGCACACTCGTGGGTGTTTTCCTTAGGGACGGGAGCCCGGGCCCCTTTTCAGGGGCCTGCTCTCCAGCCGTCACAGGACATCAGCATAGCAGTCACCAGGAAGGAGGGGACAGGCCCAGGACACGGCCACCGCTCCCAGCAGGAGGTTCATAATCAAATTCCAGCGAAAGGTCACATTTGCAATAAGCAAGTCAGAAACGTGGGTAATTGGTGGGAGCGGCTGATACCTCTGCAGCCGAAGCTCGTGCATGGAGTCGGAACCTTTCTGCTCAGGTAATTAAAAATGAAATCTCGCAGTCTCATTAAGATGAGGGCAGTGAGGTATTTTCTCACATCCTGCGATGTTCTCTCAAGAGGACAACACAGCCCTGGACCAGCGTGGTTGCTTGCGCTGGACGGTAATGGAGACACAGCCTTACCCTGGGCAGACGGGGTGTCCCCAAAGAGCTGGAGGAGCAGCAGGAACCCCAGGAGGTTCCAGAGAAGCGGACAGTTCCTGGAATCTCGTTAGCTGTGTGTGGAAGTGAAGGCTGGCCGCCTCCTGAGCGGGGTGCTCCTCAGAGCTGAGACGGGGCGAAGGAGCCAAACGCAGGAGACTCCTGGCTCCGCTGCCGGGGGATGGGGATGCTGCCCGGCCAGGCCTCTCCACAGAACCCAGAACACCAGCGGACAACGACCCTGTGTCCCCTCACAGACCGGGGTCCCAGGGCCCGTCTCTCGGCTCACGTTCATTTGAATCACACTCGATCCTTCATCCCAAGTCCAGTTCCTGAGCTGACCGCAGGCAGCTCTCAGACCCTCAGTGGGGGTGGGAGGCGGGGAGGGTGGGCTCGCTTCGTCTGGTGCTGGGTGCTGCCGCCGTGGTGGGCTGTGGGTGAAAGCTGCTTGCATGCCTGGCTGCGGATGCTCCAGACCAGAGGCTCCCGTGTGTCTTGACGGACAGGTCCCCGCTTGGGTCACCGCAGTTCTCCCGGGAGGCGGGGCAGTGCGTGGCTGTCTGAGGCCTGATGACAGGAAGTGGCCCTGCCACAGCCGTCGCGTGGGGGTCCAGGAGCCCCACACGCCTGTCGTCTTCCTCTGCTACTTCGTGATTTGGTGGTTGTTGCTTAATAGAAGAAAAATCATGATATTCCAGATTTTTACTTTTAAGTCATGTTTTGCGATAAACATCATTATTCACAAGATTCATTTTATGTGTAAATAGACCAGGACAATGAATTTGACCCAGATTTCATGATTAAAAAAAGGAATACTGGAGAGTGTTTTGGCTGCATAATAACGATACTTATGAACCCAATTAAAATGTTCAGTGAAATAAATGCTATACTAGAGAAATCATTCTCTGGAAAAACTTCTTATGGTGTTGACAGCAGCCGTCTTTTTGAGCCAAAGAAGAGAAATGCCCCGGCAGAGTTTCTCTTTTTACTTGCAATTTCTTTCCTTTGGTCTTCCTGTGAAATCGTTGGTCATCTTGGAAAGCCATGTAAAGGAACATTCCAGCATGTCCAACACCTGGGCTTGTGGTCAGTTTCTTTGAGGGCTTTGTGCGCAAGCATGGATTTGCCTGTTGCCAATGGTGCAGCAGCGGCCAGGTGACGTGCTTCTCTTACCCGCGGGCTCCGGAGCCGCCCCTCCTCCCAGCCCCAAGCTCCCTATCCTAGGGGCTGCATTCCTTCACCAGGCCAAGGGTGACAGATGACAATCTAAAGGCCCTGGGAGGTGGTGGTGACAGTGGAGGCTCTGGCTGCGTGAACCCAGTTGCTAGGCAACCTTTGAACCGCCTTACCTCCTCCTCTGCGGCTGGTCCCTGGCATCCACTCTCTGGTCAGGCTTCCTGGGAAGCATCCCCGGGGATCTGTTCTAGAAGGTCTCCGCCCTGTGTCCCAGCGCAAGGCTCATCCTCTGCCTCCAGGGGTTTTCCAGTGGGCGTCCTGATGGCACGCTGCCCTCCCGCCAGGTTGTCCCAAGCAGGTCCCGTCTACACATGTCCTCTGACCCTGTCTGGGGGCTCCCTTGGGACTGCTCTTGGATTTCAGAGAATGTTCCTTAGTGGGATTCTGCAGAGCCGGGTGGGACTTCCTTCCTCTCCCTGGGCCTTGGTGCCTTGTGCTGATGCCCACTTGAGGGAGACAAGATGGGGTCTTGGCAGCTGCTTGGATGGTTCTCACCACCTTTGCCATCAGTGGAGCATCGCCATGACCCCGGGCAGTGACCTTAGGCTCCTGGGAGTCGGTCTGCTACAGGGGCATGATGCACGCGCGACAGGTGATGGTCAAGAGCGCGTGCTTCTGAAACCTACAAGATGTCGCGTGGGGCCTCACACACGTGGTCCTCGACCACAGGACTCCCGTGTCCTGCTGGGGGTCCTCCCTACACCAAGACGTGTGCCCACCTGCGGCACTGCACTGCACTCCGGGCGTGGGATGGGCCCTTGCTCAGAAGCCATCCCTGGCAGCCAGTGTGTGGACCAAGGCAAGAGTGTGGAGCTTCTTCACACACTGGGCTGCCGGCTCCGGCCCAGGCCAGCCAGAGGCCCTGAAGGTGCGTGCCCTGGTGGCTGCATGCCCTGGTGGCCACCCTGACCGGACACTGGGTAGAGGCCGCAGCTCTTGCCCTTGCCTCTCCCTACTGCTCACGTCCCTGCTGGGTCGCAGGACCCCACTTTTCCTACGCAGGGTGGGCTCTGGGCGGGGCTCTGGGCCTGGCTCTGGGCTCTGGGCTCTGGGTAGGGCTCTGGGCGGGGCTCTGGGCTCTGGACTCTGGGCTCTGGGCTCTGGGCTCTGGGCAGGGCTCTGGGCTCTGGGCTCTGGGCTGTGGGCTCTGGGCTCTGAGTGGGGCTCTGGGCTCTGGGCTCTGGGCGGGGCTCTGGGCTCTGGGCTCTGGGCAGGGCTCTGGGCTCTGGGCTCTGGGCTCTGGGCAGGGCAGGGCTCTGGGCTCTGGGCTCTGGGCTCTGGGCTCTGGGCTCTGGGCTCTGGCTCTGGGCTCTGGGCTCTGGGTTGGCTGGGCTCTGAGTGGGCCTCTGCTGGGACTGCAAGATGTGGCCCAGCTCCCCACAGACCAATGCCAGCTGATGTCCAGGGTGCTGGGTCTAGGCTCCCGACTTGCAGTGTGTCCCTGTCCATGGGGGATGCAGAGCCTATGGGCTCAGTCCCTGGGGGCAGATGACAGGCATCCCTTTGCTGATCCACCAAGGAGGCCGAGGAGGGGGTGGCCACCCTTGAGCCCGGCAGACTTGGGGCAGAGAGTGCTCCCTGTACAGGGCTGTCCCTCTGAGGAAGAAGGCTGCCCCTCCAGGGAGAAGGCTGCCCCTCTGAGGAAGAAGGCTGTCGCTCCAGGGAGAAGGCTGTCCCTCTGAGGAAGAAGGCTGTCCCTCCAGGGAGAAGGCTGCCCCTCCAGGGAGGAGGCTGTGGCTCCAGGGAGAAGGCTGTCCCTCTGAGGAAGAAGGCTGCCCCTCCAGGGAGAAGGCTGCCCCTCCAGGGAGAAGGCTATCCCTCTGAGGAAGAAGGCTGTCCCTCCAGGGAGAAGGCTGTCCCTCCAGGGAGAAGGCTGTCCCTCTGAGGAAGAAGGCTGTCCCTCCAGGGAGAAGGCTGTCCCTCCAGGGAGAAGGCTGTCCCTCTGAGGAAGAAGGCTGTCCCTCCAGGGAGAAGGCTGTCCCTCCAGGGAGAAGGCTGTCCCTCCAGGGAGAAGGCTGTCCCTCCAGGGAGAAGGCTGTCCCTCCAGGGAGAAGGCTGCCCCTCCAGGGAGGAGGCTGTCCCTCCAGGGAGAAGGCTGTCCCTCCAGGGAGGAGGCTGTGGCTCCAGGGAGAAGGCTGTCCCTCCAGGGAGAAGGCTGTCCCTCTGAGGAAGAAGGCTGTCCCTCCAGGGAGAAGGCTGCCCCTCCAGGGAGGAGGCTGTGGCTCCAGGGAGAAGGCTGCCCCTCCAGGGAGAAGGCTGTCCCTCCAGGGAGAAGGCTGTCCCTCCAGGGAGGAGGCTGCCCCTCCAGGGAGAAGGCTGTCCCTCCAGGGAGGAGGCTGTCCCTCCAGGGAGGAGGCTGTCCCTCCAGGGAGAAGGCTGTCCCTCCAGGGAGGAAGGCTGTCCCTCCAGGGAGAAGGCTGGGCCAGGGCCGCTGTGGTCCGTCCAGTCTCTGAGCTCTTGGACACAACCTGCTCTTGTCCCGTGGCCTGCCAACCCCTCGTCCTAGGCAGGAAGGTTTGTTCATTGACCAGGACAAACTTGTAACTGTGCCCATCCCGCACACCCAAGACCGGTCAACAGCATGAAGTTCTGGCTAGGCTTCCAGCTGGGGCATTTAACCGTCAGACTAAGGAGACCTTCATCTGTAACCAACCTGAGCCCTGTGATGCAGATGGAAGCGAAGGGGAGTTTTACTCAACACCCCATCTCCTCGGCAAGTTATGCCCACAAGTGCGTGTTTTAGAAATTAGATGCACTAGAAATTAGAAATAAGATAAACCATTTCTAGGGTCCCATTTGTCCTAACAAGTGTCGAAGAAGCAGAGTGTGGCATAAAAACAGTCTTCTGCCTTCTTTAGAGGCGTTACAGAGAGGTCAATAAGATGGCTCAGTGGGCAAGCCGCCTGCCTGGACACTGGGTGGCAGGAGTTTGACTCCAGCAAGCCCACCTAATGGGAGGAGGGATCTGATTTTTGAAAGTTGTCTTTGGGCTGCAGAGATCGCTCAGGGCTTAACCCTCTGTCTTATAAGCGAAAGGTCTTCAGTCGGGATCCTGGATTATAAAAATTGCCAGTTGGAAATGGTGGCAGCCTGCACCCTGGAAGGCGGAGCCTGGGAAACCTCAGAACAAAACAAAGAGGAGGCAGAACAATCCAGGATGATTCCCAAAGTCACCCTTGGGTCTCCACAGGCACACATAGTGTACTCTGATACACACACAGAGACACAAACACACACACACACAGACACAGACACACACTCTCTCATGATACAAAAATAAAGACAAAAGTTGTCCTTTCTGTCTCTCCCTCTTTTCCTTCCTTCCTTCCTCCTTTCTTCTCTCCGTATCCCCTTCTCCACCTCTGTCTCAAATAAGTAAACTTAAAAAAGATATTATATGCATCACCAGAAAATGGGAGATAATCCTTTACCTATCAGCCAGGATTTTAGCGCTTGGAAAGTTTACAAATTGGCACCATCAGGGGTCAGCATGGACTTCCAGCGCCTGTGGCAGAAGCCCGAGCCCAGCGGCGTCTCACGATGCCCAGTGGTTGGGTGTGATCTGAACATGCTGACCCATGACCTCAGCAGGCTTCCTGCCGCAGACTAGAGTCGTGGCCTCGAGACCAGGGCTCCCCAGGACCAGGTGGAGAACAGAACACATGCAACTCCGTTTTGGCCAAGTGAATTCTGAACCTGTTTATGAAACTTTCGTGACAGTTTTTATACAGAAAATTTTGGGGTAAAGAATGTTGCATTTAATTTTCTAATCAGCAAAATCACCTTCAGGGCGGACATTTTTTCAAGAACCTAACCCATTGCCTGAGGGTAAGGCACTTAATGGAATCATTCTCTTATCTATAATGTTTCACTGGATAGCTATGGGACTGAGCCCACATTTAAACAGAGACTGCTTTTTTAAAATACACAGAGGCAGAATGATCTCCTTTTGATTTCAGCAAGGAACATATTTTACAATTAACTACAGGAGTCCCCAATACCCCATAAGTCCCAGCGTGAGCTTTTGCTGTTGTCCTCTCCAGGTTGATCCTCTCAGTCAGGCAGGTCGACATGGGCACCAGGCATGGCAGCAGGTTCTAACTTGGGAAGATGTATGCAGCTCATGCAGTCTCTACTATCCAAGCTTGAACCACGTCTCTAGGGGGGCCTTGACTTGGATACTCAAGGGCCATAAGTGCCTATAGCGTGATTTTGTCAATGGAACACTACTGAGATATGCACTGAAGAGAACACTTAAGCAATATAATTATTAAAAGAATAATTCCTCCTATAATAGCATCCTTCTATTCCTTTAATAGTAAGGTTGCTTATGTCTTCCTTTGAGGAATTCCAGAAGTGTATTGCCATCAGTTAGATGACCCATCTGTGAACCATGCATTCTCCAAACCTGGGGTCCAGTCAGGCCCCATATGCCTGCCGTGGGTGTCTCTTTCGGGGCGGAGGTGATCATTGATGGGAGTGCACTCGAATGATCCATCTCTGTGATTTCTCATAAGAGTGCTGTTTGGGATAGGAAAGACACGGCCCCCTTTGCTTCTGACATGGAGTCTCCCATTTTGGATTGCAAATACCATCTCCAGGGGCAGTCTTGGCATCTAGACTTTCTGGCATGATGGTCTCTTCCTTGGCCTTCAGCCAGGGTCAGAGGGTATCACAGTTTCTTTTAAGGTTCTAGTGGACTGATAGCATAGTCTTATACTTCTGGAATTTCTGAGTTAGTACATAGGTGGGAATTTTACCCACTTATGTTTTAAGACTCTAGAAGTTATTCTCTAATTTCCTTAAAATTAGTGCACACATTCTGGCTAACAAGTCTACTTATTGTAAGTGACTAGACATGAAATCTCTATTTAGAATTTGACTTAAAGTTAAAAAGCAGGCTTCTTCTCTAGATCAGAGAGCAGGAATCTAGTCCCAAAAAAACCTAAGAGCAAGTAAAAGGCATCCTAAATCCCAGAAGAATTCTTCCTGCCAGAGGCAAAACTTGAATTATCTCTATTCCCCAAAAAACAAAACCTAGGTGAAGGGCACTCCTAATTCCCAGAATTCTTTCTGCCCGAGGCAAAACCCGAATTATCTAGGAGAGAGTGTCCAGCCCCAGTTCATGGGCGTTACTTTGACCTTCCCCAGGGAACAGGCTTTAGGCCTGATCTGGGAAGAAACACCAAGGCCTGACAATTCCCACATTTTTCCTTATTTCTCTTAAAGAAAGCCATGTCCTTATCCCAAAACATGTTACTTTGAATCCATCTTTTCCAAACTGAGACATATTCTACCAGATTAGTTGGATAAGGATGCGGCAGTTTTCTGCCCCGCCAACAATTTCTAGGGTACGTCAGTTGTTGCTCAGAGACTTGAGGACGAGTCGGGTTTCTTTAGTGACAGCTAATGGTTTCTGCTTTACCGTGAATCAGGAGTCCTTGCTAAAGTCAGCCTGTTGTCTCTGTTGGGTTCTTTGGGAGCCAGGGATAGTCAGTGAGCCGCTGCTTTGCGGGCTCTGTCCTCACCCGGGCCCTGCCCAGGAGACGGCCCAGGAGGACTTGGCTCTTCAGGCTCAGCAGCGCTTGGGACTGTGACTTAACTGATGCCTTGGAAGGAGCCAGCTCTGTCTGTGACCCCTCCCCCCAACCCTCACTTGCTGAAGCATCGACCCCAACCGCTGGGTCTACAGGAAGGAGCCCTCATCCCTACCTGGTCATTTGGAAGCAGCCTGGCCCCAAGGCACTCTCAGCTGAGACCATGAAGTCTCTGGAAATGGACATTTGCTCTTAAAGGCGCAGCCACTAATTAGCAGTGGCTCCTTCCTCTTAGTTTCAAAAGAAATGGATTTTGAGGAAGATTTTAGCTCACCTGGGGGTTTGTATCAGAGAAATTCTGTGGCTTATAAAGTCGTCTGTTATTCTGCCGTGACTTTGCGTGCCTTGGAAGGGTGGGGAAAAGGTCAGCAATAACTCTGCTGCCGCGTTTTAGCTTGGAAAAATGTAATATTGATCGATAAGAAAATGGAAAAAGCGCAACTATTAGCGCCTCACTTGATCTTCTGCGACCTTTACCCACTGCGTCGATTTTATTCTTAAATGTTATGTCTCCTGCTCCAAAGGTTTGTCCTGTTTAGTCCCGAATGTAATTAACACATGCTCTTCTTCAGTTTCTAATGTGGAAACAAGACTTTGCCTTGATTTCCTTGTTGAACCATTGTCCTCTAGCCATGCGTTCCCAGCACCCAAGCCGGGTCACGCAGCCATCTCGCGCAGTCCGCACACTTGCCCCAGCGTGCTTACAAGCCTGGCTCTGCACAGGTCTGTCGGACAGGTCTCAGCAGTGGCCCTGATTGTGCTGCTGCATGTGAGCGTGGCGCCTGGTGCAAGGATGGCGCAGGGATGACGCAGGGATGGTGCAGGGATGGTGCAGGGATGGTGCAGGGATGGTGCAGGGATGGTGCAGGGATGATGCAGGATGGTGCAGGGATGGTGCAGGGATGGTGCAGGATGATGCAGGGAAGGTGCAGGGATGATGCAGGGATGATGCAGGGAAGGTGCAGGGATGATGCAGGGATGATGCAGGGATGGTGCAGGGATGATGCAGGGATGGTGCAGGATGATGCAGGGAAGGTGCAGGGATGGTGCAGGGATGATGCAGGGATGGCGCAAGGATGGCGCAGGGATGGTGCAGGGATGATGCAGGGATGGTGCAGGATGGTGCAGGATGATGCAGGGATGATGCAGGGATGGTGCAGGATGGTGCAGGATGGTGCAGGATGGTGCAGGGATGATGCAGGGATGATGCAGGATGGTGCAGGGATGGCGCAGGGATGAGCTGGGATGGTGCAGGGATGGTGCAGGGATGGTGCAGGGATGAGCTGGGATGGTGCAGGGATGGCGCAGGGATGGTGCAGGATGGTGCAGGGATGATGCAGGGATGGTGCAGGATGGTGCAGGATGATGCAGGGATGATGCAGGGATGGTGCAGGGATGGTGCAGGGATGGCGCAGGGATGGCGCAGGGATGGCGCAGGGATGGCGCAGGGATGGCGCAGGGATGGCGCAGGGATGGTGCAGGGATGGTGCAGGGATGAGCTGGGATGATGCAGGATGATGCAGGGATGGTGCAGGGATGGTGCAGGGATGGTGCAGGGATGAGCTGGGATGGTGCAGGGATGAGCTGGGATGGTGCAGGGATGAGCTGGGATGGTGCAGGGATGACGCAGGGATGGTGCAGGGATGGCGCAGGGATGAGCTGGGATGGCGCAGGGATGAGCTGGGATGGCGCAGGGAAGGTGCAGGGATGGTGCAGGGATGGCGCAGGGATGAGCTGGGATGGCGCAGGGATGAGCTGGGATGGCGCAGGGATGAGCTGGGATGGCGCAGGGATGAGCTGGGATGGCGCAGGGATGGTTCTGGCCCACAGGAATGATGTCGACCCACAGGGATGATGGTGGCTTGCAGAGCATTGCTCCGAGCCCCGAGGGAGAAGGGCTGACACACCTCAGGTGGAGATGTGAGTCACAGCCCCACGAAAGCTCCTGAGGGCTAATCCCCTGTTCCAGGAGGCACGGATGTGGTGACAGTTTGAGCCTCATCCATCTATGTGAGGACCTCCCACCCGCTCAGGTAGTAACGTGCACCCCAGTCCTGCAGAGACCCCTAAGGAAACAGGGGTGGAACCAAGAGTGAAAGGCAGAGACCAGACCCCCAGGAAACCAGTGGGCTCTAGTGGGGCGCGGGGGTTTATCAGAGCAAGGTGCAGCCTTGGTGTTTCTAATGAGTTCCCACCAGAATCTGCATGTAGGACTTTGCTTGGTAGCAGAGCTGTGGGAACAGCCAAGTTAAGCTGAGCCCACTTGTGCCAGGGCCCCTGTTTCTGGACGAGGCTGTAGCGGGGGCGTGTGGACAGAGACCCTGGGGGCGTGCTCTGTCTTGGAAGAGCGCGGTGAACTGACGTATCCACAGCTGAGCCGCCCCGTGGGTCGCTGGCGCAGGGAGGGAGGACAGGCCGGATCTGCAAGAGTCTAGGGAAGAGGAGCCACGTCCTAGCCACAGGCTGCTGTGGTCTCTGGTACCACCAACTCAGGGCCCAAGGGCTCACCACGACTGCCTCAGTATGAAGGATGGTCAAGTGGGGACCCCCCTCGCATCACTCAAAATGAGGTAGCAGTAGACGAGAGATTTGAGCGGACTGTGGCTGCTTCACAGCAGAAGTTGTGCAGGGGTTGAAGTCAGAGACTGCCATGGGGCCTGGCACCAGGCTTGGGGAGGCCCCAGATGCCACTTGCACCAGCCGTCTGCAAGGGGAAGGCAGTGCACGCGCCACCCCCTCAGCAGGCCAGACGCGTTCCATGTGCACAGGTGGTTCTAGAACTGCAAGACGCCCATGGGGCGCACACATCGCTGGGGGCCAGTGAGTCACTTTCAGAGCCTTCCTCTACGGGGACAGCGTCGTCCACTCTACTGAGAGCCCACCAAAGGCACTTGCCCATGAGCTTTCTCATCCTCTTGCTGGAGGCTGGCTTGGGTGCCCAGTGGCGTGTGCGTGGACAGGAAGTGGAGACTGGAAGGGCCCCTGGACAGAGTCCCCTTCAGGGCTGCCGAGCTGTCCTGCCCGGCTATCTGCTCTCTTCAGAGGCTCTGTGGCCTGTCCCTTTTCAGGACAGCAGGGAGGAAGGGTGCAGATAAGCTCCGGGGTCCCCGGTTATCAGGCTCGACCTCTGGAGGAGCTGAGAGTGGAGTGTTGGCACCTCGAGAGATAGAGGGGTCTCTTGGCCGCCACCAGGTATCCCGAGCAGTCAGAGGCAGGGCCACATGAAGACAGCCAGGCCTGGGGCCTTGGCCTGCCTGTCAGCGCCTCAGGGCACACAGGAGGCTGCAGGTACCCAGGCGTGCTGGGCTCTGGGACTCGGGGGCGGGTCTGTGTGGGTCTGCCCTGAGCAAACTCGGACACGGGCAGCCAGCAGGCCCAGCGGGTGGGATGACCACATGGTGTTTGGAGGAGACGGGGTGACAGCATGTGACCCCACATGTGCCTGGCAGCCTCTTACCTGTGAGAAGAAAGCACGCTTCCGACGCACATGCTATGCTCAGAGCCACGTAAGAGAGGCCCGCCACTGTCGTTCAGAGCTGCGTGGAGAGGCCCACGGAGGGGCTCAGAGCCATGTAAGCCACACACACCACGTGACCCAGAGCCACATAGAGATGTGCGCTGATGAGTTACCGCTTTTCCAGTGAGCGTCTCCCTAGCTGGAAGGCCCATTGTCTGGACTATACATTCTGCTCCAGCTCAACAAACAAAACCAACACAATGAAGAGCGTGCATCGCTCTGCAGTGGAAGGGGTAAAAGGCAGTGCTGCCTCCCAGGCAGTGATAAAATGGCTCAGATGCTGTGAGTCGGGGTCTTTGCCCACTGCAAACCCTGGTTCCTGGGTGTGAAACTCACAGGCTGAGGAGTCAACATGAGGATCCCGGGAGGCAGAGGTCATGTCGAAGCTATGATGAGGGGGTGCTATGTGAGAATATGCTACATGGTGACCACATGACAAGAATGTGTGATTGCACACACGTGATTGTGCATACCACCGCACCGAGTACAAATGTTCAAATTACGTTCAAAAGAGGGACCAAATTCCATGAACGAAGAAGTTCTTTTTACCTGTACACAAAAGTGCAGTTGAATCGACCCCGCCGTTGCAGTGGAGCCACCATACAATGCGTCGTCGGCGCAGAGAGCAAACACCTTGTAAGGAAGTGCTTCTGTTATCCAGGGGGGCTGGGGGTCCAGGCGTGGGGGACCTGGAGGCACCGGTGGGACATGCAGGAGATACTCGTTCCTGGAACCAGGCCTGAGAACCGGCTTCTCCCTGCAGGTCACGTGCTTCTAAAGTGGCATTTTACTTCACCCTCCTCCTCTGGATCCTGGCTTTTAAAATGACTTCTCAGAAAATAAGGCCGCGGGCAAGTCATCAGAAATGTCGTGGCCTTTCTCGGACTCTGACCAGTGGCCTCCTCCCTGAGACTCACCTCCTGTCATCCCTCTTTCCCCGTGGCTTAGGACGGTGTCCCGTGTAAGCCTTACTGGTGAGAGAATACTGGCTTGACCGGAAGTGGCGTGTACAGCCTCGTGCCAGCAGGCCCTCACACGAGCCACGGAACTGCAGCTTCTTTCCAGGGCCGTTCAAAGCACACTTGAGGTGCATTGTGAAGGTCACGGTGTGAACTTGAAATGCTGGCAGGAGATGTGAGCAGACATGATTAATTAGTGTGGCAGTACAGCTCCAGGTGTCTACACACAGGTGTTCCAGCGCCTCGTGCCGGATCTCCCACCAGCCCTGAGAGGCTCCACCTGGCAACCTACATGCCTTCCTGTCGCCGGCACTGTGCAGAGAGACACTTCTGGCTAGGGCGCCGTGCCCAGCTCTGCCGACCACAGAAACAAGCGCACAGGAGGGAGTTTGCTGGATCTGGCCACTTCCTCTGTCCGTGGTCCTTGGTCAATGCCGGGGCTCACTGACAAGACAGAGGCCCGGTCAGACAGGCAGACTCTAGTTAGTCGTGGCTGCCGGTCGTGTCTTGTTTCTCCCTGGCACTTCCGGCCTCCACATTCACCTGCTTGCGTGTGTGCCGTCCACACCCACATTGCTTTCGGCAGGCGTGTGCGTGTGCGTGTGCATGTGCGTGTGTGCTGTCCACACCCACATTGGCTCTTTCAGCAGGCGTGTGCGTGTGCGTGTGTGCTGTCCACACCCACATTGGCTCTTTCAGCAGGCGTGTGCATGTGCGTGTGTGCGTGTGCGTGTGTGCGTGTGTGTCCGTGTGTATCAGAGGGCACTGCGTGTGCCTGTGGGGGCCTAAGAGTGACTGCGAGAATCTTCCTGGGCTGCTCTACCTCCTTTTTGCTTCACTCTGGGATTTCCTAGGTTCCATCTTCCAGAGTTGGAAGTACAGGCAAGGCCATTTCTGCCGGCATTTTTACATGAGTTCTGGGATCCAAACTCAGGTCCTTCTGTTTCTGATGCAGTCTTAACCCCTGAGCCATCTCTCTAGCTCCCCACACTGACTCTTTCCACAGTCCCTTTCTGTGTCATTTGAAGGACCACCCCATGACCACACCCTCCTAGACCCCACCCAGGCACAGCAGGTGAAGACCCCGCCCACCGTGACTGAGCCCACAGCTCGCAGCTCTTCAGAGATGTCTGCAGACTGTGATTCTCGAGGACGTTTGTCGTCAGACTCATGAAGGCTGAGAGGTGGGTGTCAGTGAGAAGCTGGGACTGGGGGGACCTCCAAGCATGGGCTGCAGGAGCTTCCCTCCTGGCCACTGAAGGTGGCCTGCTTCTAGAAGCTACCATGGGAAGCCGTGCAGGGCCCTGACCAACTCCTGTCTGGCTCATGGTGGGCCCTTGGTGCCAGGGGTTCAATTGGGGGCCTGGGGCTGCTCCCTGTTTCTTGGAGCAGCACGCTCTGCGCGTGGGAACATCGCAGGCGCACGTTCTCGGGGGCTGGCTGGCCTTCGTCCTCCTCGTGTCTGCTCTCAGGCTAGGGTCTGTACTGCTGCAGGCCATGTTCTCCTCAAGGGCCTGTCATGCTTTCTTGCCATGCAGCATGTGTGCACACGTGCACAGACAGGTGCACACGCCTGCGCCCACATGCATATATCTGTGTGGATGCGCACAGTGGGGAGTCATCTGTGTGGCTGCACACAGTGGGGCGTCATCCGTGTGGATGCACACAGTGGGGCGTCATCCGTGTGGACGTGCCTAGCGGGGTGCCTATGCCTGCACGTGTTAGTTTCAGTGTAGTGTGCTGGTTGTCTCCCGAAACAACATCTGTGCCCAACCTGCTGTGCGGCTCTTGTGGGTGCTGCCGATCCCACCAAGCCTGTCTCAGTTGTGTGACGTAGTTCCAAAAACAGCTGTCAGCAGCAGAGACTTGTGCAGGGGCTCAGTTCCCCCAGTTTCTGCCTGGACCAGCCTTGAGTTCCCTTATCCTGTCTCCCTTTAGCCATCTCTGCTGTTCTTGCCAGGAAGGAGCAGCCCGAGGTGGACACCCCTGGGCTACGGTCAGGCTTCGGGCACTTCTGACCAACGCCCAGTTTGCTGGGAGCGTTCTGAGGTCTGCCTGGTTCTCTGTGCAGCTCCTGGCTTCAAGACGGGAAGACCCAGCCTAAGAGATGACTTTTGTAGGTGTGGGGACATGTGACTGGGAGGCAGGGTCTGTCCGGGTTGCTGCAGGGGAAAAACAAAAGGCAGCAACAAATGTATATAGACATGCACAGCTGCACACAAACGAGATATACACACATATGTGGGCAGACATGCACACCTGAATACACATGAGATATACACATATATGTGGGCAGACATGCACACCTGCACACACATGAGATATACACACATAATGTGGGCAGACATGCACACCTGCACACACATAGACAAGACACAAGGGTACACACACATAGGTGTGCATATGCATTTGCATGATCCCAGACACTAGAGTGTATACACACCTGCACACATACAGAGACAAGACACACAAGATATACACATATATGTGTGCCTATGCATGTACATGATCACTAGAATGTGTACACACATGTATACGCCCAGAGACGACACAAGATACACATATGTGTGCAGATATGCACACCTGCATGTACATACAGACAAGACACACAAGATATACACACTATGTGTGTTTATGCACACATACAATCACAGGCACTAGAGCCTGCACACAGATGCACACACAGAGACAGCACACACAAGATATACACACATGTGTGCTTATACATGTGCACAATCACAGACACTAGAGTGTATACACATCTGCATACATACAGAGACAGTCAACAGAAAATATACATGTGCAGACATGCACACCTGCACACATACAGGAAGACACACAAGATATACACACTAGAATGTGTACACACAAACACACTCATGATAAAATGTGTACACATGTACAAACTTACAAAGGTACGCACATATAGAATGTGTACATATATGCAAACCTGCACACACATGTGGCATGTGTACACATATGCATGCCTACACATACATAGACACATACAGATGTGTACACATCGTTTCTGAGCTTCATATCCCCTTTGCTTTCCTCTGCTGTCTTCCCTTCACCATCCTTCCCTTCTTAGATTATTTTTTCTCATTCGTTCTTTCCTTTCATAACCTAGTCTAATTGGAAAAGGAGCACGGCTCACAAAGCAGGATGCATACCATCCCCACGTCTGGAGCACCAGCCCTGGGCAGGTAGGAGCCAGCCTGCGTGCGGCCTTAAGACCCACAGGGCACCAGTGCACAGGAAGGCGACATTTATGACATGTTACGCTGAGTTTGTAAATGGACCAGGTAGCGATCAGACTCTCTGAGCTTGTCGGGGCACTAGCCTCATGGGGCCTGAATTCACTCAGCGTGGGAGCGGCACGTGTGCACACACATGTGCACATACATGCACATACACAACCACATCTGCAGGCCTGGTTTTTGACTCTTCGCTTCCAGAGAGCTGTTTGCGTGGCAAACGTTGAGGTGCCCAGAGACATGTGCCCCTCTGGATCTGGGTTTCCTCTGCGGACCTTGCTGGACTTCCACCGGCGGCTGGGACAGCTGGGAGCCCAGGAATGTTGGAGCCGTCACATTTCCACGCCTCTGCCTGTCACGCCCCCCTCTGCTGCGGCTACCGCTCCTGCCACAGGGTGTGAGCCAGCCACTGCAGATGACACCCGTCAGCTGGCCAGAGCGGGTGTCTGACCTTGCAGGGCTCTCTGCTGAGGTAGGGGAGGTGGGGACGGAGGCCATCTGGCACATTCCAGAGACTCTGGCTTGGTGGTGACAGGCGCCACCTACCCGCTTCTGGAAGCTTCCAGAGAGCCAAGCCTAGACCAGAATCACCTCATATCCGTGGAGCCCCGAGTGCCTGGGAAGACTTGATGCCTGTGCTCTCCCCCCTCCCCAAGCCTAGGAATGCTACACACTGGTTCAGATGACACCTGCAGGCTTTGGACTCTTTCCGTTTGTGTGAGACACACCCACAGCCCAGGGCAGCTGCTGAGCATGCCGTGAATCATACCGCATCGCACTGTGCCGTGTGACGGTGCTGGAGCCAGGCCTTGAGGCTTGACACGGGGGTCACCTGGCAGGAACGGGGGTCTGGGATACTTAAGGTCTTATGCACATTTTAGCGCAACAAGTGTATGTCTTCACAAAGACCCTAGAACTTAGCAAAGTGTCATTCCAAGGCAGCCGGGAACAGGAAAATGAAATGAGCTCTCAGAGGACATCCAACAACCTACCTCCTCTGCTTTATCTTTTAAAAAAAACCAAGATTTTGTGCTTTAGAGAAGCTTTGGGTTTACGGAAAATTTAAGCAGAAAGTACAGACAGCACTGAGATTGGTGGTACAGGCTTCTGGTTCTAGCACTGAGAAAGAAGTGTGAATTCAAGGCCAACCTAGGCCCGAGAGAAAGGTGCTGTCGTGAAATACAGCTCGACACCTCCCAGCAAGAAAGAAAAAGCAGTGTGGACAGAGACCTGCACTGTGGCCCTGCCAGCTCCCCGGGGGTGGCTCAGTGTCAGAAGCCGCGGGTGCCCGGCCGGTGGTTCAGCGACACGGTCTGCAGGTAGAGATGAAGCCACACTGATGCGAGCCCCAGTGTGCAACAGGACAGGTCTGCGGCCCCAAGTGTCCTGTGCTCAGTTCGGGCCTGGGGGCTCCGCCCCGCTGTCCCCGCGAAGCTGTCTCTGCAGACGCACCCTGGTCCCTCCGAGCGTCTGTGTCTGCATAGCTTTGGGACTTTATCTCCTCTGGGCTGCTTCTGCGTCATGCTGGTTCTGCTTTTGGCCTGTGCGGGTGCTGCCCTGGCTGCCGGAGCCGTGGCTTTCTTGGGGCGCCTGTGGCCGCTAGCAGGATTGGCTCCCTGAAGGGCTGTATCCAGCTGAGTGCAGATAGAGGATCTCTCAGCTCTGGTCTAACTACTCTGTTGAGACTCACATCCCCCTCGCTGTCCAGTGCTAGAAGCCCCTGAGATAACATTCCTGCTGCCCCTGGGGGCTAGGGAAGAGATCAGTTGGGGGAGAAGCGAATGGTTGGAACAACTGGTGAGAAGGTGTTTTCCTGTGGTTCCTGTCATGGTTTGAAAAGTGTCCCCCACAGTCTCATGTGTTTAGCAAGGTCATGGCACCTTGAGAAGTGGAGCCTTACTGGAAGAAATCAGTTACAAGGGGTGGGCCTTGAGGTAGATTAGTCCCACCCTACTTCCGGGAGAAGTCTGCCTTTGCAGCAAGCAGTTTTGCAGCTCTCAGCTTCCAAAATGTCTGCAGTAACGTAACCTCCTGCAGCTTTGGCCAGCCAGCCATGCCGCCTCTGCCACTGAAAACTGTTTCTCTCCACTAGAACCGTAAGCTGAATAAATCTCCCTTTCTTCCTTAAGTTGCTTGACTTTGGGTGTTCTCTCACAGCAATAGTTAAGAGTAACTGATACAGTTCCGCCCACCCGCATCACAGAAGGGAGGCTATGAACTTGTCAAGGACAGGGGAGTCTTCCCATCTATCTCCCTCTTGGATGGGTATCACACAAATGCACACACATTTATACATGCACATGTGCACACTGGACACCTATGCACGCACATACGAATGTATACATATACATGTGCACACATTCTCCACATACATAAACCCATTCCCACATGCACACACATGCACAGCCCTACGGGCATGCTTCCACATGTACACACACATGCAAACTCCCATGTGTGCACACACTCCCACTACAACATGTACACACACACACTCCAACGTATACACACATGCACATACACAGGCTTGGGCACACTCCCACATGCACACACAAACGCTCACACACATACTCACACATTAGCGCACACGCCACATGCATGCGCACACAGGTGTGCATGCACACAGCATGTTTTAGAATATTTGTCTTTGCTGCCTCCCTCACACAGAGGACCAAGGACTCTCCCAATCTCCTGACCCTGTTGGGTGCTGCCTGTCCTGACTGCCGAGTGACTCCTATATTGTCCCTGGGGAGAGCCTGGGCAATCTCATAGACATGGCCCTAGAGGCATCTTTGCCCTCCTGACTAGGACTCGTCCCCACTTTGAATTAGGACTCAACTGGATGCTCTGGGTGGCTTCATCCGTCATGTCTCCCTTCTCAGTGACCCCTAGGGTCAGACCTCTAGACAAGTTGAGAAGTGCAGGGCCCCGCCTCTGCCCGTGTGAGGTAGGGAGTCCACAGTGGAGGCAGAACAGGCCCTGTGTGCCCAGAACAGCTGGTGTGGGCATGATTCTGGGTGAGAGAGAAAGTCTGAAGAGTCATGGGGCTGCAGGATAGGGTTAGAGCACTGACAGGGTCTGGGACAGGTATTTGGACAGCTTTGGAGGTTCCTGCAAGGGGTGTCTGTGTGGGGGAGCTAGTTGCCTGCAGCAAGGGAGCCAAAAAGAACTCATGGACTCCAACATGGAATTCATGAGGGGCAAGAAAGCCCCTCAGGGCTATTCATAAAGTTAGACAAGTCTAGGGAAAGTGGCTTTTCCATATTGATTAGCTCCAGTTTTTGCAAACCTGATGGGAGCTTTTGGTTCCCTACCTTTCATTGGTCTGTTCATGTGGGGCTCAGCCCAGTTGACCTTGTGGCAGACCTGTGGTCCAGCTGTTTCTTTTGAGGAAGTTAACTGATCTGCAATGGAGAGCTCAGCTCCACATCCTTTCAGAAACAGAGTTGGGGGAAGTTGATGACCTTCTCTGTGGAGGATTAGAACCAGTTCCTCCAGATTCCTTCAGAATAATCCCCACAAGTGGGGAGGACCTTCAAAGACCTTCCCAGCATGGCTGTTTTCAAACTACCTGATGAAGTATACAAATCCCCCTACACCACAGGCAGTATTTTTTAAATTTACGGCATGGTATAATCTTGTATAAAGTCATTGGCTATCTTTGCTGTGATCACATCAATATGACTAACTTTATTTCTGCATTTTATGCCAACAGAATTTATCATCTGACTGCGTATGCTCTTTCTTTGGGTTAGTGCCTGCACCCCTTTGTACCTCTGGGGGACAGGGAGACAGACGCATCTTTGAGCAGAGTATGGTGGTCCATTCCTCCCCAAGTTGACTTGAAGCTACATTCTCTCCAAAGCCTGGCTGGAGTCCATGGTTGTGGCAGGTATGGCAGTTATACTCTGTGTCGTTGTGAGACAGCACAGTCACAACTTAAGGCAGAAGAGGGAGATTTATTTGGCTTACGGCTCCAGAGAGGAGTTGCAGTCCATTATGGCAGAAAAGGCCTGGCTGGTGGCAGAAGTGGAGGCAGCTTAAGTCACACCAATCATGGAGGCCAAGAGAGCAAAACTGCCAGAGCAGACTCCCACAGAACCGGGAGGGAGCGCACTCCCCTGCACAGAGGCTCCGTCACCTCTGACGGGACACACTCCCCTGCACAGAGGCTCCGTCACCTCTGACAGGGACGCACTCCCCTGCACAGAGGCTCCGTCACCTCTGACGGGATGCACTCCCCCAATACTGACAACATGTAGCTGAAGAGTGGTCTAGTAATGCAGGGCAGAGAGCTCCCACAGTGGCATCTGAATGATGTCAGCCTCTGTGTGATTGGTGTGTAGGCTGTGAGGCACCCATCTCGGCATGTGTGATTTATTTATGCAATAAAACTTACCATTAGCCAAGAGAGGAAAAGTAAAGGGAAAATAGTATGTTTCACACTGTAATTATGTAATAAAGTTTGAATAGTGGATGGCTCGACCACAACCCTTCCCTGCTTGAGAAAAGTCTGCACAGCAGCCCTTTCACTCTTCAGCTTGTGGGAAGCTGCTTGGGTGCTGAGCTGGGGCTGACAAGGAACTTCCGGGGACCTTCCAGCTGCTCTGCCGTGGATGATGTGGCCAGGCCAAGAAGGCTGGGAGCTGGGAAAGACAAGGGGAGGAAGAAAACTAATGGTCTTTACCTGACAAAATGGCTCCTGCAGGTAGCTCCCATCGACCAGCCTGCTGGCTCAGGAAGACACCAGGTATGACACCATGCTCACCTGAAGGGCCCATTGCGTGGCCATGGGCTGGCAAGGGTCCTCAGCTGCTGGCCAGGCCCTGTGTGACTCTGTCAGCACAGAGTGGTGTGCTGTCCACTCACAAGCTGGGCATAAGTGTGTCAACACCCCACTTCAACTTGGTTCCCATAAGTGATTATAGATACTAGAGCAAACCTGTCAGTAACCCTCCATAACCTCTAGGCAGGCCGTTTCTCCACATGGGCAGATAGAGCAAGTCCACAGAGCAGTTCAGCCCCAGCCCCTGCTTCGTGCAGAGGGATATGGTGAAGGCGGTGAACCTCAAAGGGACATTGTATGTCATCATGTACTGTGATCATGTAGTGTGATATTGCATGTCATCATGTACAGGGATCATGTGGTACATCAGTGCATGTCATCATCCTGGGATCACGTGGTATGTTATTACATGTCATCATGCACCATGATCATGTGGTATGCCATTGCATGTCATCATGCACCATGATCATGTGGTACGCCATTGCATGTCATCATGCACCATGATCATGTGGTACGCCATTGCATGTCATCATGCTGGGATCATATGATGTGCCATTGCATGTCATCATGCACCATGATCATGTGGTATGCTATAGCATTTCATCATGCACCATGATTATGTAGTACGCCATTGCATGTCATCATGCTGGGATCATGTGGTATGTTATTACATGTCGTCATGCACCATGATCATGTAGTATGCCATTGCATGTCATCATGCACCATGATCATGTGGTACGCTATAGCATTTCATCATGCACCATGATTATGTAGTACGCCATTGCATGTCATTATGCTGGAATGATGTGGTATGCTATTGCATGTCGTCATGCTGGGATCATGTGGTATGTTATTACATGTCATCATGCACCATGATCATGTGGTATGTTATTGCATGTCATCATGATGGGATCATGTGGTACACCATTGCATGTCATCATGCTGGGGTCATGTGGTATGCCATTGCATGTCATCATATACCCTGATCATGTAGCATGCCATTGCATGTCGTCATGCTGTGATCACATGTTGACAGTCATGGAGGCAACATATCCCCTGGACACTCAAGATAACAGACATGGTTTTAGTACCATGTTTTTGATACTGTAACGAATAGACCGAAGCAATAAAGGGGAACAAGAGGGCTTTTATCATGCTCATGATTCTAGTTTACACCTGGTCATCATGGCAGACGGATGATACCAGTGTCTGGAGCTGAAGGAACCAGTTATGCCCTATCTACAGGAAGAGCGAAAGAGAGGCCCATGCCAATACCTTCTAGCTGGCCAGTCTGCCAAATTCCAATCAGCACTGTCTCTCTCTCACTCTCTCTCCTTCCCTTTATGTCTTTCTCTATTCTTTGTCCCCCTTCCCCCTCTTTTCTCTGTTTTATCCATCTGTGCAGGGAAGAGTCCCCCTACTGTGGGTTGGGTCTTCCCTTATCAATTATACTATCTCTTAGGGGCTTTCTAGAAACTTGTCTTAACTAAATAATTCCTTATAGTGTACCCACAAGGGTCAAGTTAACAGCTGAACTAACTGTCATAGGTACTCAGCACAGACCCAAGACGTCATCATGCGTGAAGGAGGTGGCCAAAAGGAAACTCATTGGCTCATGCTCCGGGCTAAGGTTGCTTTCCTGGCCATGCTGCCCACATCCTTAGTGCTGTGGCTGGCGCTGTGGGGATGAGGGACCTCAGGACAGTGGCACCCATGGATTCATGTTGGGAGATTTGTGTTGGAAGAACGATCTTTTTTATTTTTCAGCTCAAAAGGAATGTATTATTGCAAAGTCTGATAAATTATTAAGTTTCTTTTATTAGAAATATCTTTTCCTTAAGAAATTGAAGTGAATAGAATCATTAAGTTGATATCTGGACACATAGATATTGATCCTAAATGCAACCCAGATGAGTTATATGAAACTATTTTTTTCTGTCTTTATTTTATTTTTCTCTCCTAATGTCCATTCCCTTCCTCCCTCTTTTTCCCTGACAACCTTCATCTCTCCTGACAGATTTCCTTCTGTTTTCAAGTCTTTTCACTGTGTGGCCCACAGTGCTTCATCTGGTTTGTCTGTGATGTCACGTGCCGGACATGAATCATGCTCCCGCAAGGGGTCACTGGTACACCATTGGGGATTGCATCTTCCTCTCCTCAGCATTAGTTCTCAGGGAGGCGTGGAGCTTCTGGAGATCTCTCTGCTTTCATAGTGAGACACTGGTAGGACAGTTCCCATGCAGCCAGAGTATATGTTACATATCTACCATGATATCGTGCACACCTCAGTCCTGTCATGCCCAAGAGACAATATCTGACCCACAACTGTCCCATCTCAGGTTCTTACAAAATCTTACTGCCCCCTCTTCCTCGATGTTCCCTGAGCCTGGGGGTGGGGGTGAATGTGGCTTAGATGTCTACAGTCACTTATTTTTGTAATTTTGCCAGTTGTGTTTTTCTGTTGCAGAAGGAGGCTTTCAAGTTGAGTGTTGAGTGCTTCTCCAGTCTATAGGTGTAAAACAGTTGTGTAAACGGCAGTTTGACATAATGTCTTCCTAGCTAAACTTTCATAGCCTTTTCTTCCCCTGGGGCCTTTCATAGATTCTTACTCCAGTTAACGAAAATGTGGTCCCTCTGACAAACGGGCCTTAATTTCAATCAAAAGCCGTTGGTTGCTCCCTTGATATTCATGCCACTATCACATGGATCTTTCGCTATGGTGATTATTATTGAAACTTGCAGATTTCACCGCTTGATGAGACTTTTCATTGCTTTGGGAGAAAGATCTTAACCACAAAGACAGCAACCAGAGGGAAAGACAGACTCAGGCAGAGGGAGGCGGGTGTCGTGACCTGACTGGAAATGAGCTGATCCTTCTGGGGTGGAAGCTGCCCTGTGGAGAGGCCACCACAGCATGACCACGTGTCCCTGAAACACGGAGCCACATTCCAAGAAGTGCACCATGAGGGCCTTGCACACACTTTGCTGGCAAGACCACTCTTGACAGAGCTCTCAGTGCAGCAGGATGTGCCAATGTGAGACTCACAGGCCCCCCTGGAGTGGGGCAATGGGCTGTCTGGTGCATGGGGCATAGGTTGCGTAGTGCTTTGAAGTGGCAGTTCCCGGCGCACTGACACCCAAAGCACGACAGCCTCCTCTGTCCTCTCGGGTGCTGTGCCTGTGTGTCTGGCTCCACAGGAACAGCCGTGGTTCACGGGGGTTTTGCTACACACGCGGCACTGCCACACATCACGTCATCAGCCTTAGGAGTTCCTGCTCCGCTCAACTGCGGGACCAGCACATCCCCAGGGTGGGCACGCTGCGCCCCGGCACTTTCTCCCTGGAGCCCTATCCTAGTCCAGGAGATTAAGACCTGAGTGGTCACTACTCCTCCAGATCCGCGGGGTTCAGGCAGCCCTGGGCCACCAGGGAACCAGGGAGCCAGGGAAGGCCGCTGCTGTACGACTTTGCATGGGGAGACACGGACGTTATCTGTCCATGACGGATTAGCGCCACCAGCAGACTAAAGGCAATTCACCCGAGTCTAGCTTGGGAAACACTGAGCTTAGAGGGGTCACTTAGGGGCATGGGGAACTCAGAGCAGCTGTGTGCGGGTGGGTGCTGGTCCTCATGGGGCACTTAGAGCTGGCAGGTCACCACCCAGCTTCTGTGTTATGCTCACGTCTAGCCTCATGGATGGCGGACGTCCACGGACACCAGGGTGCGGCGGTGCTCAGGAGGGGCGGCTGGGGACTGACCTAGATGAGCAGGCAGCAGGAGAAACCGAGGAAGAGGAGAGGCCACCAGAAGCCGCCCTCCAGCCGCGCCCTCCTGGCCTGGAAGCCCCTCCGTGGCTCTGCTTCAAGGGCATGGAAATGATTGTGCGGTGACCATATGGCGAATGCCTGGCTCCCGGCCTAGCCCGGCTCTCCATGGAGTCGTGGTGACCCCTGGCCACTGCAGAGACCTTTGTTCTGATTGTCCTTGAGTGAGTTGCCAGCGGACCCTCTAAAGTGGCGGGAGTCCCAGGCTGGCACTCGTCTGTGCCTGGGGGCTGGGAGCCCCTCAAGGATGGTCGCCATGAGAGAAGTGCTGGGTGGTGTTTGACGCTGTAAATGGCCAGTCGGGGGCTGTTCAGAGAAAATGTTTTAGCTTAGCACCTTGGTGGGGGGCTGGAAGACATTAGAGGAGGTCCGGAGGAGACTGGCTGTGTGACGGGGGGGGGGGGGGACAGCTGACTCGCTCCTCCCACGGTTGGAGGATCTGCGGGATCCCCCCAGGATCTGCCCCAACCTTCCCGCTTCCTTCCAGGGGCAGCAAGTCACCAATACATGTGAACATTAAACAGAAACACAGCAGTGTTAGAATTTCAGTGAACCAGGCTCAACCAACTGTTCTAAAACAACCACACATGACCCTCGAGCCCCCACCTTCCCTCCCATGTGCCCGCCGGCTTCTGCTTCCGTGGCAGGCAGCTTTTATTTCTACGTGTCTGTCGGTGGGGTTGCACCCACACCCGCCACGAGCGTCCCCACCCTTCTCCAGCTGGGTTCTGTTTTCCAGCAGTTCTCCGCGGCAGGCTAGTGGCACCTGTCAAGTGTCGGACAGCCCTGCTGTGAGGACCTGCAGACACCCCTGCTATCTGGAAACTTCTATGAGGACGGGTGATAAACCAAAGTCTATTTTAAGCCCAAGGGCAGGGCGATGAGAGCAAGCCAGCTGCCTCCACTGGAAGGACAGGCTTTGCCTGTGGCTCTGGTCTGAAGGCCTTCCTTTTTCCAGAGCTATGTGTCCATACACAAGCTGTTCGAAATGGGAAGTTATGGAAAGGAGGGAAAGAATCACAGAGGATAACGACGTCCTCTGTATTTGCAGCCGGAGTAACGAAGGCATTTGGACCAAACCCAAACCCACCAGGATGAGTGCAGCTGGGGGCAGAGGTGTGCACGTGGTGGTGGTGGGTGCTACGAGGGTACTCCATGGCCCAGAAGCTCTGCCTTGGCTTCCTAAGCACAGGTGACAAACCTGGCCAAAGCCACCTGATTGGTTCTGCAGCCTGCCGGCACCCCAGAAACAGAAGAGAAGTTGCCCAGCTTCTGATGACCCAGGAGCCCCGGCTGACCTCAGGACAGAGGGACAGGCCCAGGCTCCAGGGCACAGCCAGGGGATGTGCGCCCCTGTCCCTCGTGGACAGCTGGGGGGCTGCCATAGACGCACCACCCCTCAGGCTCCATTCTCTTGGGGCAGGTCCACCCAGGGACACTGGGGAGACCTGCTTTAGGCAGTCGTGGCCTTGCCTCTGGGGATGTGTGTTCTGCAGGGCACAGGTGTGTGTCTTCACTGGATCCTCCGGGGCGCTCACAGCTCAGCCTGATGCTCTGATCTAGTAGCTCATATCTAGTATGATCTAGTATTCATTTAAGAAACAGGTAGATGGGGGAAGACCAGCCAAGACAGCAAGCTGTGTGCTTGCTAACTATAGTACCTGCTGACATCAAATTTCTCAAGGGAACCGATCTGCAAGGTGGCACTCCTTGCACCTGGGAAACGAGACCTTTGGTGCTAGACCCTGAGTTTCCAAGCCGCAGGGGTCCCAGGCTGTGTCTCAGTTTCTGCAGCGCATCTCGATGCTGCCTTGTGGATGGCGTCCCCCCAGCTTCCACCAGAAACCCTGCTGGTCCTTCAGGGGGGCAGTGTGTGCTTTCAGGTCAGCAGCGAGAGAGCACAGATTCGGCACCCATGTCCCTCTCTGTGTGGGCCCAAGGTTCTCTTCCCAAGTCCTTCGAGCCTGAGTAGCCATCACCAGGCCCAGCGTGAGTGACCTGGTGTCCCCAGCCCCTGGGGACAGACGTTCTGAGCTCTGCTCCTTGTCTGCACCGGGGGGGGGGGCCGCGTGTGGACACCTGCTCGGTCGCCAGGTGTTGCCACACTCCTCAGGGCTGGAGATGACCCCCTGTTCCACCACATGCAGCCCCCCATCTCAACACAGCGGCCCCCCAGGAGGCCGAGACTGGCACCCGAGATTGAGATGCTCTTGCCCGGGCGCGGCAGCCTCCTCCCTCAGTGACCGTATTGGAAAAGACAGAAAAGCCAAGGACATGTTTATGACCCAGATTCAGTGGCACCAGCGGCAAGACACATGGTAGATGGCGCAAGGGAATTCTACATGCCCGCTCTGGACGTATGACCAGTGACCTACAGCTGAAGTACACACACAGCCATGTGCACGCGCACACACACACACACACACACACACACACACACAGCCACACATGGTAGACAGTGCAAGCGAATTCTACATGCCCGCTCTGGACTTATGACCAGAGACCTACAGTTGAGGTAAACGCACAGCCACGTGCACACACACACATACACATGCACACAGCCACATACATACACACTCACTTGTACACATATACACACAGAGAGAGACACACATATACACACATGCATACACACAGACACACATACACATATGCACAGATATGCACATACACATACTACACATACGCACACTACTCACACAGCCACACACATACATACATACACATACACTCACTACTCACACACATACATATACACATACATTCAGCCACATGTACACACACACATGCACACACACACATACACACACACTGAAACACACAGCCACACACACACTTGCACATACACATACTCATACACACATACATATACACACAGACACATGCACACACAGACACATACACACAGACACATGCACACACATATACATACATACAGACACATGCACACACACATACACACACAGCCACAGGCATACACACACACATACATTCACACACTCCCCTCACACACTGTCACACACACAAACCCTCACACACTCACACACACATACTCATATCCACACACTCCCTCCCCCCACACTCACATTCTCACACTATTCAAACACAAATGTGCACACACTCTCACACACATATACTCGCATGCATATACACATTCACATTCTCTCACACACGTACACTTGCACACATGCTTGCACACTAGTGTGTGTAGCCCTGTGGGGGTCCTCACGCACCTGGTGCAGTGGCTGGTGTGCCTACTACTTCTCGGACATAAATTACACTCTTGCCTTAGGCATGTGCTGCTGCAAAGCTGGGTCTATGTTCAGGCTGATTATCTTGAACTTGGGCTAATGTTGCATGAAAAGACTCTATTATCAAATTCATTAATTAAGGTCCCATTTGCAGTCCAACTGTAAATGCAAACCACTTGTGTGCTGGGACAGGTGGTTATTCTCTGCTGGTGAGTCTGCTGCTTTCCCAGGGGTGGCGAGGGATGGGTTGGCATTAGGTGGAGGGGCAGCCCTGGTGAGACAAAGCGTGCCCTCTGTCCTGTGGTCTCTTGTGGCCTTAGGAGCTACGCATGGTCCTAACAGGTGTTGGGGTGCGTCCAGGAGTCAGGGATCTGGCGGGGACCTGTGTACTCCTTATTCCATCCACAATAGGGGAGTGTGACCCAGGACAAAGATGAGGTAAATGGAGGCTGGCGAGGAGCCGGCGCACTTGTCCTTGCAGGAATGAGCTGGATCGAAGGAGATCCCGCATGTCTTCCCACAAGCCACGACAATGGAACTCTGCGGCCTCACGATCAAGCACATGGAGTGTGCTGGTGAGAGACACGGGCAGGGCGTGAAGGAAGGGACCAGAGAAGATGCGCGCTGTGCCGGCGTGCAGGGGGAGGGCGCAGCGTGCAGGGGGAGGGCACACGCACAGCGTGCAGGGGGAGAGCACACGCACAGCATGCAGGGGGAGAGCACACTCGCAGCGTGCAGGGGGAGAGCACACGCTGTGCCGGCGTGCAGGGGGAGAGCACACGCTGTGCCGGCGTGCAGGGGGAGAGCACAGCGTGCAGGGGAGGGCGCAGCATGCAGGGGGAGGGCGCAGCGTGCAGGGGGAGGGCGCAGCGTGCAGGGGGAGGGCGCAGCGTGCATGGGGAGAGACACACACAGCGTGCAGGGGAGGGCGCAGCGTGCAGGGGGAGGGTGCAGCATGCAGGGGGAGGGCACAGCGTGCAGGGGGGAGAGCCACACGCTGTGCCGGCGTGCAGGGGGAGAGCAACAGCGTGCAGGGGAGGGCGCAGCATGCAGGGGGAGGGCGCAGCGTGCAGGGGGAGGGCGCAGCATGCAGGGGGAGGGCGCAGCATGCAGGGGGAGAGCACAGCATGCAGGGGGAGGGCCGCAGCGTGCAGGGGAGGGGGCGCAGCATGCAGGGGGAGGGCGCAGCGTGCAGGGGGAGGGCGCAGCATGCAGGGGGAGGGCGCAGCGTGCAGGGGGAGAGCACACACACAGCGTGCAGGGGGAGGGCGCAGCGTGCAGGGAGGGCGCAGCGTGCAGGGGAGGGCGCAGCGTGCAGGGGAGGGCGCAGCGTGCAGGGGAGGGCGCAGCGTGCAGGGGAGGGTGCAGCGTGCAGGGGAGGGCGCAGCGTGCAGGGGGAAGGGTGCAGCGTGCAGGGGGAGGGCGCAGCGTGCAGGGGAGGGCGCAGCGTGCAGGGGGAGGGCGCAGCGTGCAGGGGAGGGCACACGCACAGTGTGCAGAGGAAGAGCGTGTGCACATATGGTCTGTGCCTGGGGGGGGAGGCAGCATTTCCTTGTGGGGACTGTGGGAAACCAGGTCCTCACAGAGACCCTTCCATACCTGGCATTGTGGCGTGGGTCTGGAGGTCTCGGGATGGGCCCACAGGGAGGGGTACAGGCTGTCCCAGGCTCAGGTGCAAACACCCCACCCTTGTTCAAAGGCTCACTCTATGGAACTCAGGTAAGGGGGGGCTGTCGCGTAGCACCCACATTGGAATGTGTAGACTGTGTGTTCCCAGTGAGCTACGCGCTGCTGAATCTATGAGCTCCGCTTGAAGGCTTCCTGGTGCAAAAGCTCCCATTTCTCCTGCCACATCTGGTTAGGAGACTGAGGTGAAATCATCCATGAAATCATCTCCCCAACATCCTTTGTTAGCTCTGGCCTTCTTCAGGTGGGTTGCTGGATATTTCTCTTCAACTTGCCCCCGTCCCATGCCAAACAAACTCCAACTCCAGCAGCGGCTCCAGAGGCGCCCCCCACCCCCCACCTGCTGCCTGCACCCTGGAGGATTGTTCCCCTGGGTCACAGCAGTGGTCTGTTCAGGCTCGTCCATCCCTAAGCCCGCTTCTGGCTTCTCTCGGTCCTCTGTGACTGGACAGCACTGTCCAGCTCTGCACACACCGGATGGTGCTGGGCCGCCCAGTCTCCCTCCATTCCCTCCGTTCTGGATTTCCGTGTAGTGGGAACGTGCGTCCGAGTGGCCTGGCCTCTGGTCTGGTCTGCTCTCTACCACGGACGTTTTCCTTCTTTGAGTTGTTCTGCTAAGACTGGCCGGGCTGGGACCCCTTTCAGGCATGGCCCCTGCTTCCCACAGCCAGCGACCACCATTCACTCTGAGGGCGCGTGAGGAAAGACTGGGGTGTTCAGAACTGTGGGCTCCCGGGAAGGCTTAGCAGCTCGTGGTGTCCTGCGTGGGTCTGGAAGCCAGGCCTGTGCTCGCAGAGGGACAAGGACACACCTGGAAGGCAGGGGACCCGGACGTTATCCCTCTAACGCAGCAGCTCTGGCTACAGGCTCCTCTTGTTTCCCCCTTTGTACTTCAGAGGCGCACAGGGGCCCTGGAGCAGCCTGGAGCCGAAAGGACTGAGTGCCCTGCAGGACCCTCTGGCCAGTCGTCTTTTGTGGGGGCTTGAGAGAGCACAGCTTGTCCCCCAAACCCTGCATCAGGACCCGAGGCACACTTCCTGGAGTCCTGCCCAAGGAGATGGGGCCCAGCTGCTGGAACAGGTTTGGGAGAATATCTGCCCCCCCCCCCCGTGCACAGCTGGGGGCAGCTGTGTCCTAGGGGTCTCGGAGTGAATGTGTGCTGGGTCTACGTTGGTGCCTTACTCAGGAGACCTCGAAACTAGCACCCCAAGGTTAGGATCGGGTGCAGGAAGATAAAGCGTTTGCTCACAACAGTTCTTGGCGGAAAGTAGACACTTGGGAAGACCCCCCACCCCCAGTCCCTGCTGGTTCTCCCTCACTGTTTCTCTCCCGCAACCTGCTCCCTCTTCCCTGTCTCCCCCTGCTCTCTTCCCTCTGTCTCCCCCCTCTTCCCTTTGTCCCCTCTCTTCCTTCTGTTCCCCCTCTTCCCTCTGTCCCCCCTCTTCCCTCTGTCCCCCCCTCTTCCCTCTGTCTCTCATCACCCCACTGGGCTCCTGAGCCTGCCTCTCCCTCCTTTCCCTCCTCCTCCTAGTCTCTCTTGCCCTCCTTTTCTTCCCATGCCCTTCCCCCTACCTACTGGCCCCTGCAACAGGGCCTTGGGCTGGGGTCAATGGAAAGGTCAACCGAAGGCGCTTCCAGAGCTGCGACTCTCTACCCAAGCTCCAGCCCTTGGCAGCACCTGTAGGAACAATGCTCCAGCCAGCACGACCTGGGGGGAGGGGCTGGTTCCAGGGGAGAGTCTGGGGCCACATCCTCCTGAAGCCAAGCGGGGAGTCCTCTGCTGCCCCGGGTGGAAGGTCCAGGTGGAAGGGCAGCTTTTGCACCCCTCCCCACAGCCTCAGCGTCAGGCAGCTCCACGCCCCATGCTGCAGGCCAACCTGAGGATCTCCTCTGAGGTGGCATCCCCTGTTATCATAGTGTGGGGGGAGCAGAAGAGAGGGGGACGAGAGAGAGAGAGAGAGAGAGAGAGAGAGAGAGAGAGAGAGAGAAAGGAAGGAGAGAGGGAGGAGGAGGGAGGAAGAAAGAGAGAGGCAAGAGGGAGTGAGAAAGGAGGGAGGGAGGGAGAGAGAGAGAGGGAGGAGAGAGGGAGGAGGAGGGAGGAAGAAGGAGGAGTGAGAAAGGAGGGAGGGAGGAAAGGAGGGAGGGAGGGAGAGAGAGAGGAAGGAGAGAGGGAGGAGGAGGGAGGAGGAGGGAGGAAGAAGGAGAAGTGAGAAAGGAGGGAGGGAGGGAGGGAGGGGAGAGAGAGAGAGAGAGAGAGAGAGAGAGAGAGAGAGAGAGAGAGAGATCACACTGCCATAGCTCCAAGGCAGGCCTGCCCGGAGAGAAGTGGGTGGCATGAATCTGGCGCAGCCTCAGAGACGACCACTTTAAATCTTAATTGGTTGCCTTTTAAATATCATTTAAGGGCTGGCTTCCCTGCCCCTCTGCAGCTAAGGAGGTGTCGTGTCAAACCCTATTACCTTGCAAGATGTCTCTCCCTTGCGTTAAAAAAAAAAAAAAAGGAGGGAGGAAAAAAAGGAAAAAAATGGACGCATCAGCCGCGTTGGAGGGGTCGATAAAGCTTTTAGATTTGGAGCGGTTTCCGGGCTGGTTTCCTGCGGCTACGAGCCGTTAATGGCGCTTAAGGAATTATCTTGGGCCGGGAGGGGGGAGCCGTATATTTCCGCGCCTGCTCCCTTGTCGGGTCTGAATATGCTGCTGTCAGACTCGCTTAATGAAAAGTAACGCGCCGCTGATTACAGTTTTATTTGGCTCTATGTAAAGAGCGCCGTTAATTTAGCCTCTCCTCCCGTGTGTTTGCGCTCGCCACGCCTGAGCGGCTGAGCGCGCCGGCGCCCCCGGCCCGCGTGACGGCCCCCCGCGGGGACCTGGCGGCTGCAGCCCGCCCCGCCCCGCGCGCCCGGGTCCCCGCGTCCCCACCGCGTGCAAACGCCCCGCCGCGCCGCGGGGGTCCCGCGCGCCGGTCCGGGGGCCACGTGCGCACCCGCCCTGTGCCCCGCGGGGGTCCCGCGCGCCCGGCCCGCTAGGGCTCCTGTTCGCACCCGCCGTGTCCCCCACCCCGGTGGCCGAGGTGTGCTGGAGCTGATCCTGCAGAGCGCCGTCGGGAGGTGGTCAAAGCGACCAGTTCCTGACTGGGGTGTCCTTTCTGCTCGACGTCTGCGTGGCCGAGCCCCTTTCTCCCTCGAGTCTTTATTTACATATTCGAACAGTTTATTCGAAGTCTCCTGTGTCACCAAGATCTGGGATAAGAAACAACTCAGAATTCAGAAGTCCGGGGTCCACCCAAGCGCCAGACAGTGGCCCGGGGATAGGAATCTTCTGTGTTGGGACCCCCGGGGGAAGGGATCTTGGGGCCCAAGCCCAGTGGGGCAGTGCGCGGGGACCAGAACCCTAAGCTTGTGCGCCCAAGGCTCCTCTTAGGGGCTTCTGCAGCCGGGTACAGGGCCGAGGTCCAAGCTTGTATCTGCCAGCACCCCACTAACCTGGATCTGCCGGGCCTAATTTTTTTATGCTGAAAATGGCTGGCTTTGTCTGGTTGGGTGGGGGCTCAGCAGCCGCCCTCAGCCGCATCAAAATTCCTGGCGCCCAGCTTGGGCAGCAGCGCGTGTCTCCTGAGACTCCACTTTCGCTATTACTGTCAAGTACCCTTGACTCCTTGTTTTTGCCCTTTTATCTATTACAACTAATTCCAGTTCTTTTGCCCTTTTCAGTCTAAGACGTGGGCTTTCCGCAAAGCCTCCCCTGCCAATGCGCTCTCGGAGCGCGGAGCCTTTAGAAATTGAGGGGTTTACTGTCAAAATGAAAATTTCACTTCAAATTATCTTGGCTGATGCTCGCTCGCCAGGCCGGGGGCTCCCGCCGCAGCCTTTTGACAGGCACATCAGCGGCGAGCTTCCAAGACTCGATAATATCATCCAAGAGTCGGAAAGTCAATGCGGTGACAGCGCCCGGGCCGGGACAATCCAATTACCCAGCGCGAGCCAGGGCTGGCCTCGGGCTTGTCGGGCAGTTGGCCACTCAGGATCCAAGGGCCACAGGCTGGTCTGCAGGCGCGGGAAGAGGCCTTTCACTCAGTGGGCTTCAGGGCTCCCATTCTGGCCAGATTTGATTTCTCTCCCCACTGAGTCTAACTTTCCCTGGGACCCCAATCTGATTCCACTCAGGGATGGCAGAAGACTTGGTGGTAGTGTCCACTGTAGGGGGTGCGAGTGGGTGACCTCCCACTACTGTCTCTGAGGGTCTCTCACCAAGGCTCCTGTGGAAGCTGCAAGTCCAAGGGCCCCTGCCTAGCCCCTGTTGCTGCTCCCACCTTCCCAAGAGTGTGAAGGCCTGAGCAGAGGCTTGCAGGCAGCCAGGTGCGGGCACGGGCAGTGCTTCCTGATACTTGGAGCCTCACAGGAAGGGAGGCGTGCTTTACTGGATGGGACATGGAAACATACTCTCCGCTGAAAAGGCTTAGGCAGGTCCGCAGACTGCCGCCCTGTCTTCCCGTCTTTAACTGGAAGGCTGGTTCTAACCCAGTGTTGCCATCTTTCCCAATCTTTCCGGCTGGGTTTTCTGACTACAGTTACTAGGAGAGCCCCTTGGAGCCTTGTAACTGACCGCAGCCGGGGAAGCCGAGTCTGCACGAGGCTCGTCTAGGTCTCTAAGGAAAGAGAAAGAGGCGAGGGGTGCAGGCACTGCTGAAGGGCATCTTCGGGGCCAGGAGACAAGCTACAGGGGAGCACCCCCTCTTTCAGGGCATTTAGAGATTTGAGTCACTTACACCCTGTCAAAGAAATCCCGACTTGCTTAAAACTCTGGGTCTTTAGTGGCAAGAGTTTAAAAGTCAGGGTCTCAGTTCAGCGCCCACTTACATCTTTTGTGTTTTAAAAGTGGGTCCTTCAAGTTTGGATTGACAATTACTTTATTGAGGTGGAACCAGTTCGCCCTCCCCTCCTTCCTTCCCAGGGGTCAGTCCCAACTCCTTTGCCTATTTTTCCAGCCCCTGGTGTGAAGTGGTTTCCTTTCGCAATGCAAACACCATCACAAGCGTTTATTATTTTTGCTATATTAGCGGCTCTCTGAAGCAGGCCATGACTGGTGTGAACATACATTTTAGAAAACATAATTTTATCCATTCAGAAGTGTGCAATAGTGTAAACTCAGAGGAAGTGCTGTTGGTGGAAGAGCATTATGTGCTGAGGGAGAAGGCGAAGGAAACAGGCTGAAGAGAATTCCCCAGGACCACTGGCGACCTGCCTGGACCCCAGAGGCGGGCAACACAGACCTCCTCAGAACTCAAGGGTCTCATGTAAACTTCGAAAGTAAACTGGATGCTTCAGGGGGGCTTCCAGCGGCTTGCCCAGCCTTCCCAGAGCTCAGGGATGGCTCGGGTGCTGAGAGACCAGCTGAGGCGGGGAGTCTTGTCTTGACCGCTCGCGGGGTTTCTCCGTGGTCAGGGAGCTGAGTTCAGATCCTCCCACTCGGCGGGTTGGCAATTTCAGCTTGGCCACACCCTCGCTTTCCTTTGGAAACTCATTAAAAAGAGAGTCGTGGCCTGGGCGCCCCGTTCCTTCCTCCGCTTCGTAGGTCCGGGTTAGGCGCAGAAAGGTTTGCCGCTGGCCTTGGGAACAGCCAGCAGTTCCCGGGCGGCCCCCGCGTTTGCGTCTTGGGTTCCGGTGGGAGGGAAGGAGCGGGCCAGGGGCGCGGTCAGCACGTTGGTGCCGGCCCCCAGCGAGCGTCCCAGAGACCCCGGATCCAGAAGTGCGCCCTTGGCGGTGGCCCAGGCCTGGTTCAAAGTGCTGTGCCTAAGGATGGGGTCGTGGAACACCCCATCGACCCAGTTTCTGAGACTAGTTACCGGGGAGTCCTGGTGCCTATCCAGGGGCCCAGAAGGTGCCTGGACCACAGGCGAGGCCGCGGGCGGAGCCGACGATGCGCCCGCGGGACCCTGGCGTTTCAGCATGCACGAGGGGAACTCAGTCTGACTCAGGGCGGTGGCGGCGGCGGCGGTGGCCGTGTGCGCCAGGGACCAGATGCGCGGCTTGGCCTCCAGGCTCGCGGGCGCCCCGGCAGCTACGAAGCTCAGCTTGGCCTCGCAGGCCTGCGGGCCCCGGTCGGAGCCAGGCTGCTGCTCGGGCGCCGCCGCGCTGCGGAGGCAGCTCCGAGCCCGCTCCAGGTCCTCCTCCAGGGCGACTCCACCCGTGGCGGCCAGAGGCATCCGAAGGGCGCCGCAGACTTCCTTGCCCGGGGCTTCGGGGCCCGCCGAGCCGGCGGGAGCCCGCTCCAGGCCGCTGTCCAGGGGCTGGAGAGGGGTCTTCAGCTCGCACTCTGAGGCCTCCGACTCCAGAGGGTCGAAGTCTTCCAGATCGCTGAGCTGGAGCTCCTCGTTCTCTTTGCCAATGGGATCTGCCCGAGAAGAGCACGTGGCGATTGGGCGGAGTTACGACACGCTCTCAGGCCGGCAGAACCAGCTCCCCTGGCAGCCGAGCCCGCAGCTACCGGACCGCCCTTGATCTAGTCAACCAAGCAGCCCAGGCCTCTCTCCGCCCGCACTTTCAGATCCAGAGAATCCCAAATGAGCAGATTCTGACTCTTACCAAGGTGAACGAGATTTCAAACTTTGCATTTTTAAGAAAGCCTACGGGCCCCGCCCCACTGTCCTCCCCGAAGCAGCCACTCACTTGCTGGCCCACCTCTGACCTCCCACCCACCTTCTCTCTTGGTGCTCTTGAGAGACTCCTCCCGCGCTTCCTCCTCACAAGCCTCCTCCTCTTCCCCCTCTCCGTAGGGCCGCTTCTCATCTGCACACTTGTTCCGGGGAGGCCACGTCATCTTGTTCTCCTTCTTGAGGCGCCGGCGCGCGTTGGCGAACCAGGTGGACACCTGCGTGAGGGTCATCTTGGTGATGATGGCCAGCATGATCTTCTCGCCCTTGGTGGGGTACGGGTTCTTGCGGTGCTCCTGCAGCCAGGCCTTCAGGGTGCTGGTGGTCTCGCGGGTGGCGTTCTTGCGCCGGGTGCCGCTGTCCATGGTCCCGTACCTGGAGACAGGCTCTGTAGTGGGGCCCCAGCCGCGAGCAAGCCGGGGCAAGGGGTGGGGCCTAGGAACTGCATCTCCAGGGGTGGGCGTGTTTACGGGAAGATTATACTCTGACAGAGCTGGGCTCCTTCCCGGCGGGGAGAGGGGGGAGAGTCTATCACTGTGCAGGGAGATTTCTTAGAGATCCTTTATGCAGCGTCTCTTCCAGTCCCTTGGTACTCGCACCATAAAAATGTATTGTGGACCTGGGCGTGTACATCATGCCCAAATATGGGGCGGGCCCGAGGAGGGCAGTTAGCTGCACACAGTAGGGCCAATGAGCTTGAGTGGGTCACTCAGTCAGGGCTGTGTTCTTGGAGAGCAGGAAGGCGCCCCATGCTCTTTAGGGAAGCTGCCCCGTAGAGGGGGCTGTCCATGCATAATTTCCTCAAAAATCACTTTTCTATGAGGATTTCAGCAGTCCCAGCAGAGTGTGCGTGTGTGCATGTGTGCGTCTGTGTGTGCGTGTGTGCGCGCACGCTGGGCAGGAGCATGGTGAGGTGTACCGCCTGCCTGAGGGATTGGCACCCTCTTCTGACCGCCCCACCTCCCAGGGCCTGCCACTGGTGGCGGTGAGGAAAGGGTGGTTGGTGACTGCGGCGCTGGAGTGCTCAGCGGGATCTGGTCCCTGGGGATCTGGCCCCTCACCTGTCGTACGGGTACTGGCCAAGAGCTGGCTCGTAGGGGTAGTAGGCTGCAGCTGCTGCAGGGGCGAGGCCGGCGGGAGCAGATCCAGTCCCATCCTTGGAGTCAAAGCTATTCTGTAAAGAGTCAAGGGGCCTGGGGTCGCAGCTTCCTGGGACCCAGATACAAATTCTCCCTGAGACCCTCTCCAGCAGGCTTAGCTCAGACCCCAGAGGCTCCTCCAAGGCTCCCATTTCATTCCACCCCTGCTGGTCTCCGTGCTGTGTCCAGCAAGGGCTGTGTGGGATTTGAAGAGGTGCTTGGGATACAGCTGGGAAATGTGGGTAGAAAAGATGAGAGGGGGGAGGGGAGAGGTAGGGGGATAGAGACCGCAAAGGAATCTGGAAGGGAGGGGAGAAGGTGTGTGAGTCGTGGTCCTTGGTGGGGAGAGGCGAGTCCAGCCCACTGGAGGAGGTGAAGGGATTGGGAAGAGGAGGCTGGAGGGAGGGGGGTGAGAGAAGGCTGTGTGTGTGGGGAAGCAAGGAGAGTAGAGCTAAGGTGTGAGGGGAGAGGAGGAAGGGAAGAGGGAGGAGGATGGAGGCGCGGAAGGGTAGGGTATGATGGAGAGGACCGGGAGCCTTAGGGAGCAGGAAGGGGACCAGCATTCCAGGAGAGCTGATTCCAGCACAGCGGGTTCACTATCCTGAGGCTGGGTGGGAGAGTCTCAGGAGGATGGGCTCAGGGGCGTAGCTGAAGGGGGTCACGCGTTCTCCCACTCCGCTGGTCAGGGATGGGGAGGCGGGATGGGGAAACCCAGGGGTCGGGCGGGGCGGGGCGGATAGGGTGGGATCGTTTCCTCACCAGCGAATAGAAGGCAGACGCTTCAGAGCCGTAGGCCACGTAGTTGCTGTAGCCCTGCGAGCTGCCGTAGGGGGCTCCGTAGACTCCTAGCGCGGCGGCCGAGTTGAGTTCGTGGCGCGCAGTGGCCAGCAGCCGGCTCTCGTAGACCGGGCAGTAGACCGGGGCCTGCGCCGAGGCGGCCGGCCCGGAGTCGGTCAGCGAGCGGCCTCCCGACTCGCAGCACGTGCTCAGGGAGTTGGTGGCCATCAGGAACTAAGGGCGAAAGGGGCCCCGAGGAGATGAGGTCGGTAGGCCTCCGCAGACTCGTGTCCCTAGGGCCTCTGGATGTCCATCCTCCGTGGTCCCAGCTTCCTCTGGCCACGTGGAGCCCCACGGGGCTTCCAAGGCCTCGTGAGCTTCCCCATTCGACCAGTCTGCAAGATTCCCTCTCCCCCGCTTCAGGTCCCGAGATTCTTGGGGCAAAGCCCGGGGTCAAATTGCAAGGAATTCAGCCCCCTTCCCAGTGTTCGGCCGCTGCTGGGTGAACTTCCCCGAAAACCCCAGCCGGCTGCACCCCGCTACAAGGTCCTCGCAGGAACCCTCTTACCTGGGGAGCGGAGGAGTAGGGGTATCCGAACTGCGGGTAGGACATGGCGGGCGCTGCCTGGTTAGGTCAGGCGGGGCCGTGGGGGTCCTGCACAAGGCGAGGCCGCTGTTTTGGGGCTGTAAGCTCCTAGGCGCTGGGAGGGCGAAGCGAGAGCCGGTTAATCTACCCCAGCTCTCTGCAAACTTTTCCAGCCCAGAAATAAAGCCACTGGCCCTGGCCGCAGAGATTCTTCTAGCTTCGAAGTCTCCGAAGGGCTCGGGCGGATCGGCCTCACCGCGGCCACAGCAATACATATTTTGCGAAAAAGAAGAAAGATAGAAAATAAAAGAACCGAGTCGCGCTGACCGTCGAAGTCAGATGTGCGTGGCTTTACGCGGCGGGGGCGCTGACGTCAGCCCAGCCGCTGCGCCCTGCCTGGCCGCGCCGCGCGGTCACTCGGCCCCGGGGCGGGGACGGTCCCGGCGAGCTGGGCGCAGGGCAGCGGGCTTAACAAACGCACTCCATCCAAGGAGTCGATATCACCCGACGAATGGCGTTTCTCCTTAGTCACCGAGGACGGAAGGCGCTTTTAATTAGAAATTAATTAACGAGCAGCTGCTCCTTCACACCCCGCTGTAATCATTAGTCTCAATTACAAATGAGACCTGTGAAGGGACAGGCGAGCGAGTCTTCGGCGAAGATGTAATCAACAGTTAAAATTAGCCGTGTGCAGACTGCGGCCGAGCCGCCCTCGCCGCGGCCCTGCCCGGGAGGAAGACTCCGCCGGCGGCCGAGGCAGAAGGCGGCGGGGGCCTCGCTGTCCGGCGCGCACCGCTGCCGCCGTGGTTTAGGGCAACCTCAGCAACGCCTCCCTCCGAGGTCCACTCGGCACCAACTGCAACCACGAGGATGCTCCTCTTCCCTAGGGATCCCCACTGCGGACAAGCGGATCAGATACTCCGGCCTGGCGCCTAGGGCTGTGCCCCCCAGGGCAACCCAAGTCCCGAGAGAAGGCGCTGCCCTCCCCCTCCCCTGCAGGGCAACCTGCGCCCAGCGTAGCGTCGCCGTCTTTTTAAAATCAGGACCTCTCTGTCTTAAGCGGGCGCCCTCCCCCGCCTCACTCAGAAGTCCCCGAGTAACCGGGAACTACCTTCAGCCACCCGTGTTCCTAGGAAGATGGGGTCCTCCTGAACTCCCACTCTTCCTGCGCGCGTCGCAGGGCCGGGTGCAGGGGAGGGGGCGTCGCGCGCTGGCCCGGGCACCTTTCCAGGTCTGTGTCGCGCAGCTTCCTGTCCCGGGCGCAGGAAGCCGCCCAGAAGAGGGACCCTGAACCCCTTCCAGAACTTTCCGGGCTAATCTGGGCCCTGGGACCTAGCCCATAGCTCAAAGCAGAGGCCCGCGTTCCTGCAGCTCCAGGGCGTGCGGCCACCCGGAAACCGCTTGCGGCCTTTCTCGCCATGGTCCTCAGGGGGCCCAGCTCGGCCGGCCCCGCACCTCTGCCGAGCCAGGCCCGCCTCCCGCGCGCCGCTGCGCACCGCGGCGTTGTGCAGACTTGCTCGGAAAGATTCCTGGGTTCAGACCTGTGAATCGCCCCAGGGTCACCCTCTAATTAATGATGACGTTCTCGCCCTCTCCCCAGCTGCAAGGCTGCCTCCCAGAAACGAAATCTGCCGGCTCTGACAGCTCAGTTGAAGGTGATTGATGAATATCTGGAGCCGCAGCACGCATCATATAATATCTGCTGCGTAATTGCTTTAATTTACAGATGAAAATACGAATTCTCCGATCGCGCTGGACCGCAGCCGGCCACGTCCGAGCGGCTTGCGAAGGGGAGCCATCCCGAATAATGAATAGCGCTCCATGCAAATTATTCAGACAGTTTAGCCTGGGTAGCCGGGAGAGATGTATACACAACATGAGTCAAATGACATTAATAATTGTTTTTGAATTCTGTATTGATTTCGTGGCGGTCCGTGTTTATTTCCTTTTCACCTGAATTGTTAATACCACCTTCCTGTAAATAATAAGAAACTAGCCACCGGGGCTTCTCCAGTGGAAATGAATCCAGTCTCTCCCGTTTCTTCTCCCCTCCCCCCTCTCCCTCCTCCTGGCTTCTTGCAGTTTTCCAGCCTTGCTGAGGTTTTTGCCTAACATCCGCCTACTTCCTATTATTTATTGTTTACTAACAACTCGCTGTCTCTCTGTAGCGAGTCACTGGCTAGGGAGGGCTCTGCACTGGGTGGGAAGGATTTGTGGAAGGTCCTCTGCGAGGCGTCTTTTGTCCCTTTACTCGACAGCCTAGAAGCCCAGGCCTCACGGACTGTGGGCGGTTGCTAAATGAAGGAGGTGCACCAGGTCCCAGTCTAAGCAGCCTGCCCGCTGCACCCCAGGGTTGCCAGGCCAGGCAGGCCTGGGCCCCCGCGCATCTCCTCCCGGTCCTTGCAGGCCTGGGGATGCGCCGCTGAGGGTCTCCATTTATCTTCTGAGCAGAGGGGCAGGCAGTAGGACGCTGGAGTGAAAGGGTGTCTGGGGGAGGGGTCCAGGACTCCTTTCCGTCGCAGTAGCCAGGATTCGTTCTCCCTTCTCACCCTTAGTTTCTGTCTGTGCTCAAAGTCATAGTCACAGCCACGCCGGCTCAGTTACCCCAACCCCCAATTCTGGCTCATGGGACCTTATACCTCCTCTTTTCCTGAAGATGCAGACTTGGACTCCACTTTTTGTCTTCTGTGGGTCTGGGGTCACCAGGTGGGGCCCTGACCCAGTCACACTGGGGACACCCCCTCGGACCTAGCTTGGCCTTAGCCAGGCCTCAGGGCCTAACTCTGGACACAGGGACCATCCAGCCTGTCTCCCACACCCAGACATATATCCTGCTGACACTTGGTGTCTGGCTGAGGGTTCCCTGGTCACACTGGGTACTGGCTAGGCCGTGCTTGAGCCACAGTGCAGGGGTGGTCATCTGGCTGCCTCTCTGAAAGGCCCGGCTTTGGGCTGAGGCACCCTGTCGCACCCGCAGAGGAAAGGCTCAGAATCCCGGGTATCATCCGAGCCAGTGTAGAGCTCAGAGCTATGTCTAGCGTAGGGGCCCAGTCAATGGGGACTAGTTCTAGCTCCTGCGCGCTGAGCAACTGAGAGCCTTTAGTGAGGGAATAAAGGGCTGATCAGCCCCCAGGGGGGTGGAGCAGGAGCAGTTAACCCCAAATATCAGGACCCCAGGGACCACCTGTTTTTCTGGAACTGATGGCTCTGGAACTAGCGAGAGCCTCCACGGGGCACAGGCCTGGCCCCGACCTTCCCGCGGCCAGCTAAGTCCTGGCGCCCCGAGTAATTCCAGGGCTACATCACGAGTCCCACAGAGGCCCACTGCAGCTCGGGCGAATCTAACAGCGGCTGAGAGCCAAGGCTGCAGCGCAGGCCGCCCGGAAAGGGCCTCCTGGTCCAGTCTTACTGTGGGGCTTGGGACGCTCCGGTCCGCCCAGACGCCCGCCTGGCGGGTGCACTCTGAAGTGCTCCAAGTACAGGAGATGCCGCGTGGCGTGGCGAACCTCAAAGCCGTCGGGTCATCTCTTAGCAGTCAGCCCCTGCACGAGCCCCCCAAGCCAGCGGGTTGAACTGCAGGGCTTGAAATCCCCAAACGCCCGCCCTTTTGGTTCCCTATTTTAGCTCTCCGGCTGCGCCCCTGATGCCCCTTTCTGGGCACTGCTTCAAGAGGGAGGGAGCGAACTCCGGGTGTCCAGGAGCTCAGGTCGCCCCACGTCAGCTCCCACCGCCCGCGGGGACCCGCGTCCCGCACCCCGAGGCCCGCTCCCGCCCTTCCCCTCCCGCTTCCCAGAAACTTGCCGCGAACGCAGCGGCCCCCGGAGACTCCGCTCGGCTAACAGCAAACTTTGTCCCCTCGGGCGCGAGAGCGATCCTCGCAAAGTTTGTGCGGCGGAGCCCATTTCCTACCTGCGCTGGGGAAGCGCCCGGCCGCGCCGCCGGGGCGCCAGGGCCGCGGGGAGCAGCGCGCAGCCCGGGACGCACCGGGGAGTCGCCGCCGCCGCCGCCACCGCCCGCGCCCCTTGGCGGCCGCGCGGAACCTCCGCCTTCTCCGCCTCCTAGGCGGGGGAGGGGCTCGGCGCCCGGGGCGGGGGCGGCGCGGGGACCTTGCCTACCTGCGCTGGTGCCCGGCCGGTCCTGGCCGCCCGCGAGGGCTCTGCGCGGCCGCTGGGCGCGCGCGCTCCGGCGGGGAGCAGGCGACAACTAATGGAGACATTTCCAGGCGGAGCACCTGGAGAGCGGAGCGCGCCGGCGTCCCCAGGCGCCGCGGTCGTCAGCCGAGCCCGCACCGGCGTGACGTGGGCGAGCGAGCGAGCTGCTCCCACCCGGCCGCCCATTAACGCTTTCCCCTGCGGGCGCCCAGCTCTTGCCAACTTTCCCCTCCGCCCGGGCCGCGCGCGTGTGCGCGGGTGCAGGGGCAAGATGAGGGGCACCCCGGGGCTGGTTGGCAAGGACTCCGGGCTCTGGGAGGGCAGCCCCACCCTCCCAGAACAGCAGGAGACTCATGGTCCTGATTTGGCCAAATGCTCGTCCTGTGCTGGGGCTTCCGCGACTGTTAAGTGGGCAGATAGCTGCTCTCCTTTCTAGATGGAGGGTCCCCAGAGGTCTCAGGTCTCAGTGTGAACACTGCTCGGTGGAAGGCCATCCCCAGGAAGACTGGGTTCTCAGGCTCTTCCTTGTCTTTCTTGCCCCTCCCCCACATGCCATTCACGGAGAAGGAGCGGCGGTTCTGGTCGGGTCCTCACCACGGTTCCAACCCGCCGGACTCTTGGCGGGCTGGGTAGCAGACCCAAGTATGGATTTGAGTGATCAGGGACGGGCGAACCAGCCGTGCGCCAGAAACCACTTGAGGCTGGCAGTTCTGTGGCCTGCCCGGGACTGGACCACAGGCCTGGGAAGGAGCTTGCTCAGAGCCTGGAGCCAGGAAGCTGGGACTTACCAGATAGCCTAATCTGTTTATATTTATTTATTTATTTGAGAGAAAGAGAGAAAGAAAGGGAGGAGAGAGAGGTGTACACAAGCGTACCCCAGCACGGGGGTGGAGACAGAGGACAGACTTACATGAGTCAGGTCTCTCCTTCAACCATGTGCGCTTCTGGGAATTGAACTCAGGTCTCCAGATTTGTGAGCAGTCACCTAACCCAATGAGCTATTTTGCCGGCCCAAGATGGAGAGGTGGGCCCAAGCTCAGCCGCCCTCTTGCCCTCAGGCAAGGAGAAGCCCCTGCTCTGGTCCTCCTGAGGAGTCTTTTGTAGTGCTGCTTCTCTGAGTTCCCTCTCCAGGAGGATAGTGGAGTGCCCGGTGGCACCAGCCCAGATTCCATGCAAGGGATGGGCGACCCGAGAAGGCCCGGCTCTTGCAGGACACCGTTCTCTGTCCTCCTCTCTCTCGCATCGCTTCCACCTCACGGAACCAGATTCCCTTCACGACTGTGGCAGGGCTAGCGACCTTAGATTCTCTCCAGAAAGCCTTTGCCTTTTCCCTTGCTGCTTTTCCTCCAGCACTCTCTGCAGCTGCTGGAATAGAGGACCCATTTGCCAACTGCCCCAGAAGCCTGGGCGTCCACGGGGGAGACCGGGCAGGGCCCAGCCGGGCCAAGCCCGAGTCCTGGGGTTGCCTGGGGCAACACGCTGGTTTCTGCTGGACTGTCCAGCCGTCCAGGAGCCACACAAGGAAGCCTGGGTCCCAGGTCTGGAATCTTTCTGTCTGCGTCAAAATCTGGGAGACAGATGAGGAGCGAGTGTCACATCGGGACAGATAGAAGGTAGGAAGAGACGCGCTTGACGGAAGTAGAGGAAGGACATGTCCATCCGCAGGGCGGGAGCAGCTCTGGGCTCTTCTCTAGGCTGTGCAGGGAACGGGAGGCGCAGGAGCCACAGCGACAGGTCAGCCAGCAGCTCTGCAAGTTCATGTGAGTTAGGTTTCTTGTTTAAACGCAAATCAAGGTGTGTGTGGTGTGTGCGCGCATGTGAGTTCTACACTGAGATTGACTTAGCCCATTTCACGCTCACTCGGCGAGGCCACATCTAGGAACACCACGAGCACACGTCAGCCTGCGGACGCTTCCGGACTCTGCACGACCCACCCAGATGGCGCAGGGCACCCTCTTCACACACCTTCCCCGCAGTTCAAGTGTGATTCTGCTTCATCCCTGCCGAAGCCAGCTGCGGCTCCTAGCTCGAGGTCTGTCCTGGGAGCAGGAGGCCACCGCTGCCCAGCTGACTTCATCCTGGCCGAGTCCTGGCTCCAGTGACGCCGGCACCAGCAGCCACCTCCTGGCCTGGACTCGGCCTGCCGGGCAGGGCAGCTGCCTCTGGCCCTCACGCCGTGTTCCATGGACCTTCCTGGCTGGCACTCTGTGGAAATGATGGAAATACCCCAAATTTTGGCCAGGGGGCCTGTAGGGAAAGCCCCTTCTCTGGCTTCAGGGTGGTCAATCTGGAAAATGGGGCCGCAGCCTGGGACACTCAGCAGGAGAGCATGCTGGGGACCAGCAGGTGGGCGGCCCTGGCAGCTGGCGACGCTGCCCCCACCTCTGTGCCCCTCAGATCCTCTTTCAATCCCTCTTTTGTCTTCCTGCTGGCACAGCTGCCAGAGCGTGATGTGGAAGGAAAGTCTCTGTGCCCTCGGGGCTTGGCTGCGCTGCCTCCTCCTCACCTGGACTCTGCAACAACTCGCACAGGCATCTGGGCTGAGCCGCCTGCGAGCTCACAGAGGCCCATTCTAACCTTGCCCAGGGCCCGTCGCTCCCAGCGGCCCAGCGCCTTGTCTGCCTGCCCCTCATTCTTCAGGGGATCCAGCAGAGAAAGGTTTCTTCGCCAGGCCGAGCGGAAGCTAGACCCCCAAAGCCAGGGTACCTCGGAAGGAGGGGTCGCTGAGTAGTGGTCCTTGAAGGCTGTTCTGCAGGCTGGCATCCGAGAAGACACGGCCACAGCAGCCTGGCTGGGTGGTTGGTGACACGTGGTCTACTGGCTCGAGGGCAGTGAGCAGGACGCCTGCCACCCCAGCTGCATTTCTTCCTGCTGGTGTTGAAACTACGGCTGCATCTCAGCACCAAATGCACAGGCACATTTCCCAATGCAGATTTAACAGCAAAAGGTCATTAATGCAAACACCACCCATTGTCTTTAACTTAACTCTGCACCCGCAGTGTTAACCTCATGAAGGCCCAGGCGAGAAAAGTCACCCATGCGAGGTTGATTTGGAGTCCCACAAAACGGTGCCAGCACGTAGAGTGTGTGTGCCTGAGTGTGTTTTCTCCTGGGTGTGCCTATGTGCGTGTGTGTGCGTGTGCATGCGCGCATGTATGTCAGTGTGCATTTGCTCCCGTATGCACACCTGTGTGCCTATGTACATGTGTGAGTGTGCACATGTATGCGTGTGTATGTGTGTGCACACTTGTGTGTTTGTGAGTGCATGTGGATTTGCATGTGTGTGAGTTTGTGTTTGCACCTGTGTGTATGTGTGTTGTATGTATGAATAGATTGTGAACCTTAACAACTACTATAAAATGGAAGCTCTTTAGGAGGTAGAAAAGAAATGGAAAAAAAATCATCCTCCAATAAAAAAAAGAAAGAAACACCTGACGGAGGAGGGACTTCAAAGGTCCCCTGCACAAATAAAGAATTTCTTCCCTGTGGTACAGTAAGAAACGCACACTGCTTTAGAGTGCTTTTTCCACTCACTGGTCCCCAGCAATTCCATGTGGAAGGTAACAGGACACCCAGTAGCATTCACAGGCAGATGAAGAAGTGAGAAGGGGCTTCCATGGGGGCAGCTGGGGGGCTGGGCTCTCTGTGGATTAGCCCCACTCTGTTTTCATTGGTCCCCACAACTTCCATCAAACCTTGCCACCCAGGGCGGTCAGGGAGTTGACCTGGCTTTGCAGTGGGCTGCTGTGTGTACTGCAATGTCCCTTTTATGGGGCCACTGGACCACCCTGAAAGTGGCAATGTCCTTCTGGGTCTGGAGGGAGCAGCCGCAACCCCAGTCACACCCCAGACAGCTGCAGGCAGAGGCCAGTGTAATGTCTGCTGCTGCTGACTATGGCGGCAGATGGGGGGCAGAGGTCCCCAGGAGCTGTTGATTTTTACATATTAAAAAAACTTCAGAGAATTTTCTGAAATTCAGTTACTTGAAGGCTGCAGATAAAAGGCACATACATGTCTCCACGGTCATAGAACCACCCGAGGTGGAGACAGTGGGGCCCAGTGCAGCTGCAAGCAGGACGCAGATACCCACCCTCTTACTTTAAAAGTTCCCGGATCAAGGACTCGTGCACTCAGCAACCTTCTCATTTTCTGTTTGGAGATGGTGACAATGCGCTCACTGTCCAGGGTTTGGTTGTAGGAGGAAACCGTGTCTCACAGCAAGTTGGAGCCAGTCTGGGCTCCAGGCTTCGGGGAGGTCCTGCCTCCCCTTCTTCCGGCATGTCCTCCCCACCCTGACTGGCTGCAGGCTTCAGACAGGACCACAGCATCTCACCGCTCTGGAGGCCAGAGACCTGAGCTCATGGGTGGGCAGGTCCGTCCGTGAGGGGCAGCCGGCCCAGGTCTCTCCCTCTGCAGTCACTGCCTGCCCTGTCCACTGCTGCCCTCCCTGGTCTGGGCCTGATTCTGTCTTCATCCACATGGCATGGGCCATCTGCCCCGTGACGTCATCTTGACTGGCTGCCTCTACCGTACTTGCAGATGTGGTCACATTCTCAATGCTGGGTGCTGTGGTGTCAGCGTACAGATTTTAGGGGGACACTCACAAGAGAGGTGCCTGGAAACGCCACGGTGTAGGTTCTGTTCATTTCTTTAGCGTGACCCCCCCCCACCTAGCTCCCTTGTTGCAGCTTGGGTTCCACTGTCTCTCTGGGGGGCTCTCATCCCCTCTCTCAGTGCCCAGGGCTGCCCGACAGCACTGTGGGAAGCCGGGGTCCTGTGTACTGAATCCGTTTCTTTTCCCTGCCATGCTGGGCTGTGTCTCCAGGAGACTGGGTGTTTGTCTTCTGATTCCCCCGAGTCCCTGGCACACAGCTGTGAGTGGGCACCATAGATCCTGAGGTGGCGCCGCACAAGGACACACAGCCAACTTCCTCAGGAAAGGAAGAGAAGGGCGCATCCAGCAGAGGCTCAGGTGGGACCACAGGGGTCGTTCTGGACAGGGCCTAGATTTCACCCACCACCCACCACTGGGTACTGAGTGGTGCCTGCCGCCTCCTGGGGTTTCACAGGCCTCAGGGATGCCAGCGAACAGAAGGGAAGGTGGGTCTTATGCCCTGTGAGCACCACAGGGCCTTCTGACATGGGGCGAGCACACAGATGGAGGAACTGGACGGGGACGCCCATGCGTGAGTGACGAGGGACACGCGTGCCGGCTCCTCAGCCTTTCTGCTGGCAGGGGCGGCTCGGCCAGGGCCCTCAGCTCACGAGCCCAGGCACACCCGGAGGCCGGGCACACAGAGATGGTTCCAGCGCTGTCCCCTGCTGGGGCCACCGACACTCCCAGTCACGCTTCTCTTCCGTTTTCTTCGTCCTGCCATGGAGCTGGGAAAATTGGCCTCTGGCTGTGGAGCTGCCTGAGGAGAACTCAGTGCGCATGAACGAGGCCGCGTCTGTGTGAGCTGGTCTTGCTCCCTGTGTGAGTGGGTTGTGCTCCTGCTGCCTCAGGGTGCCTTTGGCCCGTGGAATGAATGAAGGTGACAGGTGTCACTTCTTGCAGAAGGCTTTAAGAGCCCGTGAGCAGTTCACAACCCCTCGTCTGCTGTGGCAGGCCGAGCAAGCACTGTTCCAACCACGGAGACTGACGATCGAGCTCCCTGATGAGGGGACCTGGGACAGAGCCCTGCCACCTGGGCACATAGCCAGGAGCAGGGAGGACGGACAAAGTGCCATCTTCAAGTGCTACAGCTTCTGGTTGTCACTGGGCTGTACTAGGCAGAGCTGGCACGGTCTTGTTTTGTGAGTTGGAGTCACGACACAAGTGTATCTCATCACATTATTATACTACAATGAATTGTGAGCTATATAATTTTATATTATAATACAATTGTGTATTACATCATTGCGTATTATGGTTTTCAACACAGAGAAATTAAGTAGACAGAGACATTTTCTTTGTGTGTGTGTGTGTGTGTGTGTGTGTGTGTGTGTGTGGTTTTGTGGCTCTAGGGAGGAAACCCAGGCCCTCACACATGTTAGACAACTGCTGTACCACTGAACTGCATTCCAGTCTCGTTTTTGTTTGTTTAACATCATAAGCTTAATTCGTGTCATTTTTTCTTTTCCTGGAGGGATAGGAATGCTGGTTTGATTAACTCTGTACTGATTAAATCTGTTCCTTGGTGGCTTCATGCGTGTATATGATGTGTTCTGACCCACATCACACCCTTCCCTCTTTTACCTTTTCCAGCTCCCACGAACTCTTATCTGCAACCTCTTCCTTACTCTTGTGTCTCTGTTTCAGGGGCCATTGAGTTTAACCAGGGTCATCTGTGTGCTGGTGGGTTTGGACTTGTCCATGGGAGCTGGTCGCTCACCAGTGGGCACAACTGAAGACAGCGGCTGCCTCTCTCCAGAACCCATCAGAGGGAGGGACGGGCGTCCATGAGGTTTTCCCACACTGATAGCTGACAGGCCCCATGCCTGATATCGAGGAAGCAGTTTGATGCTATGCCGCTTTAGCTACACTAAGTCAGTAAGTTCCCCACTAGGGTCAGCTATTCTCAGCTTTGCTTCTTCGTGGAGCAGGTTTACAATTCCAGGATTCCCTTCTGTGGAACGGTCTCAAGTCTAATCAGAGTGTGGTTGGTTACCCCACAGCAGTTGTCCCACTGTTGCACTGGTAGACCTGTCTCATTGGCACATCAGTGCAGCTGACAGGATGCATGGCTCATGAGAGTCTTGGTATCTTTCCCCCAGCAGCCTGCATATCCTTCTGGCACTAAGAAATCTAATCAGCAGGGAGGAATTTCCTAGTTTGGTTCCTGCCCAATTTCTGTATCTCGCAATCCTGGTGTGCGGTGTCTTCAGTAGTGAGGTCTTGTCCTGTAGTTGTGGTGAATGACCAAGAGCAAAGGCCAGAGTAACTCATGCAGCGACATCTAATGCCTGGCTTCGGGGTTTTGCTTAGTAGTCCTTGTGACCAATCACTAAAGATAGTTTTTACCACGTAGATTCAACACTTTTATATTCTTCAAATGCATCATTTACAATGGAATCTGCTACAATAAAGTGATCAGTCCACTTGAACAAACACATAACCTGTTGATGCACTGCAGAGGTCAGCACAGTGATCGGATTCAATGACAGGAATGCTCCGATCCTGCTCAGGTGGAGGTTAAATGGCTGGCGTGAGCAGGGAGGGCACAGGAGGCAGAGGCCCCAGAGGGCCTCCAACAGACCAGTAGCTGTGCCATGGGGTGCCTTTCCTTCTCCTTCATGAGCTGAAGTCTTTGCTGCCTACCTTGGGGTATTTGCCAAGACGGGGCTCTCAGGTAGCACTGCACTGCCCAGCTTCTCTTGCAGCTACACAGGCTGAAAGGATGCTCAGCCCTGGGGCATGTCATCAGAAGGGTCCTCACTGCCCACTTCTGTCTTTCTGCCTGACCATTAGCTAATGCCTTAATTACCTTTTGTCACTTTGACCAAATACTCCCCAGAAACAACTCAAGGGAGAAGAACCTTACAATGGCTCATGGTTCAGGGAACACAGGCCACCAAGGCGTCAGGGAGCTGGTGGCCAAGATGGTCAGTCAGTGGTGAGGGCGGAGTGGATGTGGCTCGCTGCATCTTAGCACACGCTGGGAGCAGAGAACTAGGGCTGCAGGGAGCGAGACCAGAGGCAGGTCTCTGATGTGACCCTCGAGGTTGACTGCTTGCAACCTTCTTCCTCCAGCAAGGCCCCCTGTCCTAAAGATGCCACAGCATCCCCGAAGGGCACCACCAGCTGCTGTGGGGCATGTGGACACGTGGGAGAGGAAGCTCACATTCAAGCGCTAAGAGTTCAGGTGAAACTAGAGTGAGTAAAGTGGGTGCTGTGAACCAGCCCTGAGCCCTGTGCCCACCTATGATGCAGGACCAGCCCTGAGCCCTGTGCCCACCTATGATGCAGGACCAGCCCTGAGCCCTGTGTCCACCTATGATGCAGGACCAGCCCTGAGCCCTGTGTCCCTCTAATGCAGGACCAGCCCTGAGCCCTGTGCCCCTCTGATGCAGGACCAGCCCTGAGCCCTGTGCCCCTCTGATGCAGGACCAGCCCTGAGCCCTGTGCCCCCTCTGATGCAGGACCAACCCTGAGCCCTGTGCCCACCTATGATGCAGGACCAGCCCTGAGCCCTGTGTCCACCTATGATGCAGGACCAGCCCTGAGCCCTGTGCCCCTCTAATGCAGGACCAGCCCTGAGCCCTGTGCCCCTCTGATGCAGGACCAGCCCTGAGCCCTGTGCCCACCTATGATGCAGGACCAGCCCTGAGCCCTGTGCCCCTCTGATGCAGGAGGACTTTCTTTAGCTCTTTCCGCTGTCCTCGAGTAGCCAGACAAACACAAGGCTGAGCCCTGTGTCCTATTCCGGGGAGAGAAGACCAAGGGCCTGGGGGTCTGGGAGTGTCGGGAGTTCGCCCGACTCATACAAGCATAGGTTCACTGAGTTCCTGAGATGTGCATTGAAGTTTTGGGGCCCTGGGGCCCTGACTCAGAGTCCAGCTAGACTCTGCTGCACAGGTGCTCTGGGTTCTGTTCTCCATGGTGCTGCACGTGGTCTCAGCCTGACCCTGATATGCCCTTGGGATGTGCCCCAACTACATGAATGTGTGAATAGGTGTGTGTGTGTGTCAGTGTACATATGTGTGTGAGTGTGTGCATAGGTGTGTGTGTGTCGATGTATATATGTGTCTGAATGTGTGTATAGGAGTGTGTGAGTGTGTGCATATGTGTGAGTGTGAGAATGTGTGCATGAGCATGGTGTATGAGTGTTTATAAATATGTGAGTCTGTGTGGTGTGTATATGTGTGTATGTCTCTGTAGTGTGTGTGTGTGTGTGTCTGTGGTATATGTGTGTATCTCTGTAATGGGTGTGTATGTACGTGTGCATCTGTGGTGTGTGTGAATGTGTGTGTACATCTGTGGTGTGTGTCTGTATATGTTAGTGTGTATGTATTTCTGTGGTTGTGTGTCTTTGTGGTGTGTGTGTCTGTGGTGTATATGTGTATGCTAGTGTGTGTGTTTCTATAGTATGTGTATGTCATGTGTGTGAGTGTGTATCTCTGTGGTGTGTGTGTGTTTGTAGTGTGTATATATTAGTGTGTCTTTGTGGTATGTGTGTGTGTCTATAGTGTGTATAGGTATGTTAGTGTGTCTGTGGTGTGTTTGTGTGTGTGTGTGAGTGTGTGTGTGTGAGTGTGTGTGTGTGTAGAGTCTGTTGCTTTGCTCAGAATGGAAACCCTTCAAATCCAGCCACCCTGACAGCTGGTGGAGGAGGGACCTCTTTTTGGGCTCTCTGATCTTTATAATTTAGGGGTGTCCCCAGTCCTGGGAAGAGTTCATTGATGGGGCTCTGATTAGACTTAGGGAGCTGGGTTCCAGAATCACAGCTCTGGGAGCAGAAACCTGTTCTGTGCATGCAGCAGCACACGTGCTGTGTGCAGGAAGCGTGTGCCGTGTGCAGGAAGCGTGTGCTGTGTGCAGGAAGCGTGTGCTGTGTGCAGGAAGCGTGTGCTGTGTGCAGGAAGCGTGTGCCGTGTGCATGCAGGAAGCGTGTGCTGTGTGCAGGAAGCATTGCTGTGTGCAGGAAGCATGTGCTGTGTGCATGCAGGAAGTGTGTGCTGTGTGCAGGAAGCGTGTGCGGTGTGCAGGAAGCATGTGCTGTGTGATGCAGCAGCACACGTGCGGTGTGCAGGAAGCGTGTGCGGTGTGCAGGAAGTGTGTGCTGTGTGCAGGAAGCATGTGCTGTGTGCAGGAAGCGTGTGCTGTGTGCAGGAAGCGTGTGCTGTGTGATGCAGCAGCACACGTGCGGTGTGCAGGAAGCGTGTGCTGTGTGCAGGAAGCGTGTGCTGTGAGCAGGAAGCGTGTGCCATGTGCACGCAGGAAGTGTGTGCGGTGTGCAGGAAGCGTGTGCTGTGTGCAGGAAGCGTGTGCTGTGTGCAGGAAGTGAGCGCTCTGTGCGTGCAGCAGTGCAAGGCGGATGGTGTTGTCTGCAGACTTGCACTTTGCCTCATTCTGCCTTTGCATGCAGCACAGGACAGAAGCACAGACAGACAGTAGAAAGACCACCTGTAGCCAACACCCCGAAAAGAAGTGCAAGGGATTGGGGCATTGCTCCCAGGAAGCCAGTTGTGGAAAGCTTGTGTTCGATTTGACAGCAGCTTTGAGCCCCGTAAGTGGTGGCAGCGTGGTTCAATACCGAGCGTCACGGGTGGCAGGGAGGGCCGGGGCTATTGTCACCTCGTGCAGTGAGATCTCTTTATTGGCTCCAGACCCCCGGAGCCTGCGCCCAGCAGGAAATCAATGCACATCTTCTCAGCCTCGCTGCCTCCGGGAGCCTCATTTTCCAGCTCTGTGTGTTTGGCTCTGATTCGGTTTCTGACCTGATATTTCAACTGCACAGGCTGCTTGCCGCTCTAGATCACGGCTTTGGCGGAATTCTCCTGCTCCTGCCACGTCGCAGGCATGCTCAGATCCCGGCATCACGTTGGAAGTGCCTTGTTGGACTCCTGTTGTCCTTGAGGTGAACAAGTGACAACATCAACAGCAGCCTCGAGAGCCAGGGACAGGCTGCCAAGCTCCTCCTCTCTTCCTGCGTGACTGGACCGGGCAGGCAGTGGGGAGAGGGTCGGGGAGGGCAGACGGCAGACGACAGATGACATCTCTGGTTGACGGGGACCCTGGGGGAGTCCCTGGAGGGGGGCTCCATGGCAGATTCAGTCCAGCCAAGAGGACAAGCTGCCCAGAGTGGACCTGGGGAGGTGAGCGGGGCCCTGGGCTCCATGGTCACTCTGGCCCCTTGTCATCAGGAGAGCGGCGTCTCCTGGTCCCAATGCTACAAGTTTTCACGGCAACCCAGACACAGGGCTGTCACCTGCTCTCAGCATCTCTGTACTTCCTAGTAGCCCCAGGGCCCACCTTCCCTGTGGATTTCACTTCCTCTTGGACTCTGGTGGTCCCAGAGCACCTACAGCCACAACAAAGAAGGGTCTATTCCCCCCCCCCACACCGCCTCCTGTTGCTTTATATTTATTCTAGAGTTTTTTCCTTGCCAGTCTTACCTGTTTTGCCCAGCTGCCTGCTCTGGAGCAAATTCTGGACATTCTGTCAATAACAAGACACGAGTGTCTTCAATATCTTCTACAAGCAGCCAGGATTCCCATCTCTTTGTTTCATTTACCATTTTATTTTCTCATTTAAAATAATATTCAATGGAGATACATCTTTCATGACACGCTTGTTTAAAAGGAACGTGTCGGCGAATCCTTGCACATTCACAAACTGGCACAACCACTCCCTGATTCAAACTTGGGCCACTCAGGAAGAGGCTGGCTAACGCTCACCTGGCTGCTGGACCAGCTTTTGCACACAGACCCCCCCCCCCCGTGTGACTGGCGCATGGCCTCGCACAAACTGGCATCTTCCGTTCCCGCCGGGGCTCCTCCTTCTTCCTGAGCCTCTCATGTTTCTCATCTCTGACTTCGCGTTGCTGTGTGGAGATGAGAGCCCCCACTCCAGTGTTGGTGTGGGGGGAAGAGAGAGCCCCCACTCCAGTGTGGTGAGCTTGCCTTTGTCCAGTGCTTGCTAATTCCCCCCCATACCTTGGATTGCGTGTTACCACGCACGGGAAGATGGCGTGCCCTGACGCTGGAGCATTTCGAGGAGCTGGGCTACGGCGCGCTGAGCCAGGACTGATCCCACGGAGCCGACCAAGGCTTTGGGCAGCGAGGTGCATGCTTTCCACCATCTGCCGTGGCCTCCAGGTAACAGACTAGTCGCCTCTCCGTGCCCTGTTTGCTCTGAGTCACTAGGCCCAACCTCTGATCAAGATGAGGGGTACACAAGAGATACAACCCAAACCCCAACAGGCAACCCGCAGAGGGGACACTGAGGGTTGGGGAAACGACCCGGGGGCAGGACGGGGCCAGCCTGGGTCTCTGCAGCTGTGGGGTGACGCTGCAGCTCGGGGGTGACGCCGCTCCCATCCCCTGCTGCCCCGTGGACAAGCCCGCTGCCCCAGCAGGCCTCCCATCTCTGGGATGAAGCAAACTTTTCGCAGGGCAGCTGGTGTGTTAGACTGTTCTGGAAGACCCAGGCCGTTAGAGAGGAAGAAGGATCTTCCTCTGTGCGCCGGGCACGTCCATGTGGAGGATGCATTCCTGTCCGACGCGGCATGCCTCTCAGTGTCGCACACAAGACGCACCGGCCCCGTGGCATGCTGGGTGGCCCCCGGGTGGGGTTGGGGCTCCTGTAGAGCTCGCGCCAGCTTGCTCCTTCGGCTGGAACGGGCAGGAGAGTTCCCTGAAACAGCTTTCTCTTGTGAACACAATTGATTTTATGGTTCTCAGAATGTTTTTTACAAGCACCTCACTGGAGAAATATTCTTCAGTTGGTCTGCCAGCACGTCGCATGGCGACGACACAGTGCTCTGGGCCCCTCTTCTGGGGTTTCGGAGACTTTGGGAAGAGTGGGCCAATGACGGATCCCAGCGCACTGTGGGGGAGGCCTAAGCCCGGCACAGCAGGACACAAGCCAGAGCCGAGCCAGGGTCCTCTCGCCAAGGCCTCCCCAGCCCCTCCCCGGCGCCCAGAATTCCTCCAGGCTCCCACAAACCTTTCCCAAGCCCTGTCAGCAGGCCTGGAAGCGTCCGAGTGAAGCGGAACGCACAGCGGATCGCACATTCATTCATCAACCACGAGGCCGGCTGTGGCTGGCGCCCTGGCCTCATCCATCAGGATCGATGCCACCTGCCCCCGTCGATCCGATCTCACAGGGTGTCTGTGTCCTCAGCGTCGAGCGTCACCTGCAGCTGCACGGCCCGGTTGCTGCCCTGTCTGTTGGACCCGTGGGCAAGAAACCCTCGGGCACCGGCGATAAATAGATGTGTCGAGAGTATCGCGCGAGGAGCTGGAGAGCGGCTTAGAGGCCGCAGCTCTGCCCAGTGAGCAGAAGACTCTGAGGTGGGATCCAGATCCCAAGTAAAACCACCAGGCAGAAATGGCAGTGGACTGTACTTTCCGCCTCAGAAGGTGGAGCCTGGACACAAAGCAAAAGGGAGATGGAACAGTCCAGGATGATTCCTAAGTCACCCTTGGGGCCTCCACAGGCCCACATAGTGCCTTTGACATACATGAACACACACAGACAGACACACACACAGACACATAAAGACACACACACATAGACATAGACACATACACAGAAACATATAGACACACACATAGACATAGATACACATTCACAGATACACATAGACACACACACATAGACACACAGACATACACAGACACACATACATACACAGACACACACACAGACACACAAACACACATAGACACACAGACACACAAACACACACAGACACATACATACATACGTACACAGATACACACAAATACATACACACACATACACAAACAGACATGCACATATACACACATACATACATGTACTTACACGCAGACACAGACACACACACATATATACACACGTACATATACAGACACACATACAGATACATGCACACATGCATACACACAGATACATGCACACACACACACACACACAGAACACCATGTGAGTGCTGGTATCATGTGGGCTTGGCTCAGCAGAATCTCCTGACCACAGGACCTGCAGTGTAGAGAGCAGCAGACCTGTGACTAATGAAGGAGGCGCCCACACGTGGACATGCCAACACGCAGCCTCACAGGCATTCAGGGAGGCCGACAGCACGACTCGGTACAGTCTCAGAGAGACCCGTGTGCCCCCCTCAGCTGGGCCTAGTCAGGATGCCCATGTGCCCCCCTCAGCTGGGCCTAGTCAGGATACCATGTGACACCCTCAGCTGGGCCTAGTCAGGATACCCATGTGCCCCCCTCAGCTGGGCCTAGTCAGGATACCATGTGACACCCTCAGCTGGGCCTAGTCAGGATGCCATGTGACACCCTCAGCTGGGTCTAGTCAGGATGCCATGTGCCCCCCTCAGCTGGGTCTAGTCAGGATGCCATGTGCCACCCTCAGCTGGGCTCAGTCAGGATGCCATGTGACACCCTCAGCTGGGCTCAGTCAGGATGCCATGTGACACCCTCAGCTGGGCCTAGTCAAGATGCCCATGTGACACCCTCAGCTGGATCTAGTCAGGATGCCATGTGACACTTTCAGCTGGGTCTAGTCAGGATGCCCATGTGACACCCTCAGCTGGATCTAGTCAGGATGTCCATGTGCCCCCCTCAGCTGGATCTAGTCAGGATGCCCATGTGACACCCTCAGCTGGGTCTAGTCAGGATGCCATGTGACACCCTCAGCTGGGTCTAGTCAGGATGCCCATGTGACACCCTCAGCTGGGTCTGGTCAGGATGCCCATGTGACACCCTCAGCTGGGTCTAGTCAGGATGCCCATGTGACACCCTCAGCTGGGCCTAGTCAGGATGCCATGTGACACCCTCAGCTGGGCTCAGTCAGGATGCCATGTGACACCCTCAGCTGGGCTCAGTCAGGATGCCCATGTGACACCCTCAGCTGGGTCTAGTCAGGATGCCCATGTGACACCCTCAGCTGGGCTCAGTCAGGATGCCCATGTGACACCCTCAGCTGGGTCTAGTCAGGATGCCCATGTGACACCCTCAGCTGGGTCTAGTCAGGATGCCCATGTGACACCCTCAGCTGGGTCTGGTCAGGATGCCCATGTGACACCCTCAGCTGGGCCTAGTCAGGATGCCATGTGACACCCTCAGCTGGGCCTAGTCAGGATGCCATGTGACACCCTCAGCTGGGCCTAGTCAGGATACCATGTGACACCCTCAGCTGGGCTCAGTCAGGATGCCATGTGACACCCTCAGCTGGGCTCAGTCAGGATGCCCATGTGACACCCTCAGCTGGGCTCAGTCAGGATGCCCATGTGACACCCTCAGCTGGGCTCAGTCAGGATGTCATGTGACACCCTCAGCTGGGTCTAGTCAGGATACCATGTGACACCCTCAGCTGGGTCTAGTCAGGATGCCATGTGACACCCTCAGCTGGGTCTAGTCAGGATGCCATGTGCCCCCCTCAGCTGGGTCTAGTCAGGATGCCCATGTGACACCCTCAGCTGGGTCTGGTCAGGATGCCCATGTGACACCCTCAGCTGGGTCTAGTCAGGATGCCATGTGCCCCCCTCAGCTGGGTCTAGTCAGGATGCCCATGTGACACCCTCAGCTGGGTCTAGTCAGGATACCCATGTGACACCCTCAGCTGGGTCTAGGTCAAGATGCCCATGTGCCATGGTGCTGCCCTGGGCTGGGTCTGGGCTGGGGAGACAAGATGTGACAGCCAGGGCAGGAGAAGGCATCCTTGCTCCAGGGAAGCAGCCCCCGGTGGGCAGGAGGGTAGTCCCACGCGCCTGGGTGAGGACCGCCCTGTGTGCTCTCAACGCCAGCCTCCTCGGTACCGTCCCTGTGGACAATGTATTGTTGGGTCTTGGCTGGGATCCCAGCGCATCAGGTTGACTCCCCAAGATCCTTGTCACAGAACGGGCCTTTGCCTTTCCTGGTCCTGCCTTTTACCTGCAGAACTAGTTAGCTGAGATGGGAGACCTGCCACCTGGGGTGTGAGGTGGCCACACCAGCTCGTTAGGGAGGGGCACTGAGGAGCCAGGGAGGGGCCAGAGCCAGGGCAGAGGGAGGAGCAGGGGCAGGTCAGGGGGAGGAGCAGGAGCAGGGGAGGAGCAAGGGTGGGGCAGACGGAGGAGCAGGGGCAGAGGGAGGAGCAGGGGCAGAGGGAGGAGCAGGGGCAGAGGGAGGAGCAGGGGCAGGGCAGGGGAGGAGCAGGAGCAGGGGAGGAGCAGGGGTGGGGCAGACGGAGGAGCAGGGGCAGAGGGAGGAGCAGGGGCAGGACAGGGGGAGGATCAGGAGCAGGGGAGGAGCAGGGGTGGGGCAGAGGGAGGAGCAGGGGCAGGACAGGGGGAGGAGCAGGAGCAGGGGAGGAGCAGGGGTGGGGCAGAGGGAGGAACAGGGGCAGAGGGAGGAGTAGGGGCGGGACAGGGGGAGGAGCAGGGGCAGGACAGGGGGAGGAGCAGGGGCAGAGGGAGGAGCAGGGGCAGGACAGGGGGAGGATCAGGGGCAGAGGGAGGAGCAGGGGCAGGACAGGGGGAGGATCAGGGGCAGAGGGAGGAGCAGGGGCAGGACAGGGGGAGGATCAGGAGCAGGGGAGGAGCAGGGGTGGGGCAGAGGGAGGAGCAGGAGCAGGGGAGGAGCAGGGGCGGGACAGGGGGAGGAGCAGGAGCAGGGGAGGAGCAGGGGCGGGACAGGGGGAGGAGCAGGGGCAGAGGGAGGAGCAGGGGCAGAGGGAGGAGCAGGGGCAGAGGGAGGAGCAGGGGCGGGACAGGGGGAGGAGCAGGGGCAGAGGGAGGAGCAGGGGCGGGACAGGGGAGGAGCAGGGGCAAGGTGGGGGAGGACTAGGAGCAGGGCACGAGGAGCATCAAGACAGGCCATGGATGGTGGGCAGCCAGCCCCCTGAGACAGGAGAATGCAGTGTCCTGGGCAAGACCCCCTGGATCTGGAGATTACCTGTGAGTTGAGTCGGAAGAACCTGAGTGAGCCAGGAAGGGTCAGGCGTGCAGGCAGATCCGACGGGAGTGGGGGGGTGGTCAGCTCAGGCAGGTGGGTCATGTGGCAGCAGACTCTGGGGACACCTGAAGAGCTGGTCTCGATTCAGCATTGTGTAGACTTCACATTTTGAAAGCCATCACTGTGCTATGGAAGAAGGAAGGGAGGCGTGCAAAGTGGGATGGGGGAAACCGAGGCAGCACTTTCCTGCATTCAGTGCTGGCCTGGGCCCAAGCGAAGGCTCTGGGTGACGCCGAGGCGGATGCCCCTCCCCCGGGCAGTTGACATTTCTACCATTGATGTTGCAGGGAAGACGAACATCTCCCTGTAATATCCTCAAGGGGCAAACCCGAGTAGGTGCCTGGCTCTGCCAGAAGACAGGTGGGAGACATTTCCTGTCCTGGGCACAGGAGCAGCCGGGACCCCGAGCTTTGGGGACACTGGGCAGGCACTTTACTTTAAGATTAGGGCCACAGAACAGCAGGTCCGCTTCCCAGAAGCTCTGCAGCCTTCCTGAGGTGAAGAACGTCTTGTGCACCGGGTGTGCGTGCTGCTGACACCAGATCTGTCCTGTCTGATGCCTGCAGGCCTTGTCAGTCAGCTCTCTGTGGCTGTGCCCAAGGCATGGTGCCACAGACCAGAGTCGCGGCCTCGAGACCAGGGCTCCTCCGGACCAGGTGGAGCACAGAACACACGCAACTCTCTAGGCCAAGTGAATTCTGAACCCATTTATTGAAACGTTCATGACAGCTTTTATATAGAAAGTTTTGGGGTAAAGAATGTTGCACCTACAATAGACATAATTTTCTAATCAGCAAAATCACCTTCAGGGTGGACCTTTTTTCGAGAACCTAACCCATTGCTTGAGGGTAAAGGCACTTAACAGAAACATTCTCTTATCTAATCTATAATGCTTCACCGGATAGTCATGGGGCTGAGCCTACATAGTTGACATATAAAAACAGAGACTGCTTTTTTTTTTTTTTAAATACACATAGAAGGAATGATCTCCTTTTGATTTCAACAATTAACTATAGGAGTCCCCAACACCCCATAAGTCCCAGCGTGAGCTTTTGCTGTTGTCCTCTCCAGGTTGATCCTCTCAGTCAGGCAGGTCGACATGGGCACCAGGCATGGCAGCAGGTTCTAGCTTGAGAAGTTGCATGCAGCTCATGCAGTCTCTGCAATCCAAGCTTGAACCACGTCCCTAGGGAGCCATGGCTTGGATATTCAAGGGCCATAAGCACCTATAGCGTGGTCCTGTTAATGGAGCACTACTGAGATATGCACTGAAGAAAACACTTAAGCAATATAATTATTAAAAGAATAATTCCTCCTATAATAGCATCCTTCTATTCCTTTAATAGTAAGGTTGCTTATGTCTTCCTTTGAGGAATTCCAGAAGTGTATTGCCATCAGTTAGATGACCCATCTGTGAACCATGCATTCTCCAAACCTGGGGTCCAGTCAGGCCCCATATGCTGAGGGTGTCTCTTTCGGGGCGGAGGCAATCATTGGTGGGAATGCACTCGAATGGTCCATCTCTGTGATTTCTCATAAGAGTGCTGTTTGGGATAGGAAAGACACGGCCCCCTTTGCTTCTGACATGGATTCTCCCAGTTTGGATTGCAAATACCATCTCCAGGGGCAGTCTTGGCATCTAGACTTTCTGGCATGATGGTCTCTTCCTTGGCCTTCAGCCAGGGTAAGAGGGTATCACAGTTTCTTTTAAGGTTCTAGTGGACTGATAGCATAGTTTTATACTTGTGGAATTTCTGAGTTAGTACATAGGTGGGAATTTTACCCACCTATGTTTTAAGACTCTAGAAGTTATTCTCTAATTTCCTTAAAATCAGTGCACACATTCTGGCTAACAAGTTTACTTATTGTAAGTGACTAGACATGAAATCTCTATTTAGAATTTGACTTAAAGTTAAAAAGCAGGCTTCTTCTCTAGATCAGAGAGCAGGAAGCTATTTCCAAAAAACCTAAGAGCAGGTAAAAGGCATCCTAATTCCCAGAAGAACTCTTCCTGCCCATGGGGTTACTGTGACCTTCCTTAGGGAACAGGCTTTAGGCCTGAACTGGGAGGAAAGACCAAGGCCTGACAATTCCCATATTTTTCCTTATTTTTCTTAAATAAAGCCATGTCCTTATCCCAAAAGATGTTTCTTTGAATCCATTTTTCCAAACTGAGACATATTCTACCAGATTGGTCAGATAAGGACGCGGCAGCATGGGAGAGAGCAGCTCGCAGCCTGAAAGGCTTTGTTTTGGCTCCTAGTTTCGGAGGTTTCATCCATGGTTGCTTGACCCAGTGCATTTGGGCAGCACATCCTGGTGGCTGGAGTGTTTGCTTAGAGCCGCCCATCCTATGTCAGAGGGAAGCAGAGAGTAAGGATGGGACAGGCCACCAGGTATAACTGTCTGAGGCACAGTGACTGTCTTCTCCAGCTAGACCCACACCTCCCACAGTCTCCCAGGGCTGGAGAGGGGACCCCGAGCATCAGCCGCTTCAGGAAGATAAATGCAAAAAGCGCCCATGGCTTGGCGAGGGAACATGCAGCCCCAAACACCGAGCCCGGTCCTTTCGTGCAGGAGCTGGAGAACTCCGGCAGCTGCCGTGTCCAGCGTGAACTGTGTGGGACGGACACTGTCTATCAGCCGGCCCTCTAGTGTGATGGCACAGGGATGGTCAGTGTGTAGCGGCCACAGCAACCGCCGTGGAGCAGACAGCTCTGTTGAGATCTGGCAGGGCGGCAGCAGGACAGCCATGCTGCGGTGCCCGGTGTAGAGCTCACTGCCTGTTCCTGCAGCAGCCAGAAGCAGACGGAAGCTTCTGGATGCAGCGGACGTGTGTGCTGCTCTGACACCAAGCTTCGTGTCCCGTGGCCTGTGCTGGACGCTCTGTCACCAGGCTGCGTGTCCCGTGGCCTGTGCTGGATGCTCTGTCACCAGGCTGCGTGTCCTGTGGCCTGTGCTGGACGCTCTGTCACCAGGCTGCATGTCCCGTGGCCTGCGCTGGACGCTCTGTCACCAGGCTGCGTGTCCCGTGGCCTGCGCTGGACGCTCTGTCACCAGGCTGCGTGTCCCGTGGCCTGCGCTGGAGGCGACTCTGGCAGGAGCAGCAAGCACTTCCCTTTTTCTCCGGCAGGCGTGGCAGCTCTCTCCTGATTGGGCACTCTCTATTTGCACACACACTCAGGGTCCACCTGAGGCTATATAATAGACTCTCAGCCGCGAAGTCAGACTCATTGGATGTTCATTGGAGGAGGAAGAGAGAGAAGGCTCTTGTCTTCAAGGCTTGCTGGAGGCGACTCTGCACACTTGCTGCCTCTGAGGCTCTGTCTCAGATGGGGGTTCATCGGGGACACCTAATGTAGCCTTTGAGACCCTCAGCTCATTCATTTCTACTCGGAAGATTGATCCCCACACCTGTCTTCCCAGACCAGCTGCTTCTGATTCCCCGCACTCGGCATCCTGAGACTAAAAGAGCATGCGGCTGTGGTGCTCCTCTGGGCTGTGGTGCTCCTCTGGGCTGTGACTCCTCTGGGCTGTGACTCCTCTGGGCTGTGGTGCTCCTCTGGGCTGTGGTGCTCCTCTGGGCCATGACTCCTCTGGGCTGTGGTGCTCCTATGGGCTGTGACTTCTCTGGGCTGTGACTCCTCTGGGCTGTGACTCCTCTGGGCTGTGGTGCTCCTCTGGGCTGTGACTCCTCTGGGCTGTGACTCCTCTGGGCTGTGGTGCTCCTCTGGGCTGTGACTCCTATGGGCTGTGACTTCTCTGGGCTGTGACTCCTCTGGGCTGTGGTGCTCCTCTGGGCTGTGACTCCTCTGGGCTGTGGTGCTCCTCTGGGCTGTGACTCCTCTGGGCTGTGACTCCTCTGGGCTGTGGTGCTCCTCTGGGCTGCGACTCCTCTGGGCTGTGACTCCTCTGGGCTGTGACTCCTCTGGGCTGTGGTGCTCCTCTGGGCTGTGACTCCTCTGGGCTGTGGTGCTCCTCTGGGCTGTGACTCCTCTGGGCTGTGACTCCTCTGGGCTGTGGTGCTCCTCTGGGCTGTAGTGCTCCTCTGGGCTGTGACTCCTCTGGGCTGTGGTGCTCCTCTGGGCTGTGACTCCTCTGGGCTGTGACTCCTCTGGGCTGTGGTGCTCCTCTGGGCTGTGACTCCTCTGGGCTGTGACTCCTCTGGGCTGTGGTGCTCCTCTGGGCTGTAGTGCTCCTCTGGGCTGTGACTCCTCTGGGCTGTGGTGCTCCTCTGGGCTGTGGTGCTCCTCTGGAACTGTCAGCCAAAAGAAACATTTTCTCTCTTAACTTTCTTAAGTCGGAGTTTTTATCACAGCAACAGAAGGTGAGACAATCGCTTTTCTTATGCCTGTGAGCAAATGGTTCAGACGTTCCTTGAGAGAGGGCGGAACCGCCTCTTCCCAGGCTGCACCTGGGGGTCTCCCATCACCACGTGGGCTTCTGGGGCCTTGTGTCTGCAGACCCTGCCTGTGGCCTGTGCGCTTTCCTCCGCTGTGCCCAGCTCTGCAGTTCCAGAGGCAAAGCAGACGCAGAGTCGACGTGCAGCAGCTCTGCTCTGAGCGCTTCCTCGCCGAGTCCAGCAGTGCCCAGGCTGCACCCGGCTGTGCCAGTTCTTACTAGTTCTCTGTCTCTGTCTCTCTCTGTCTCTCTGTCTCTGTCTCTCTCTCTCTCTGTCTCTGTCTCTCTCTGTCTCTCTGTCTCTGTCTCTGTCTCTCTCTGTCTCTGTCTCTGTCTCTCTCTGTCTCTCTGTCTCTGTCTCTGTCTCTCTCTGTCTCTGTCTCTCTCTGTCTCTGTCTCTGTCTCTCTGTCTCTGTCTCTGTCTCTGTCTCTGTCTGTCTCTCTCTCTCTCACACACACACTCCTGCTCTTTCTCTCCATTTAAAAATCTCCTATTTCAGGACCCGCCGTGGAGAGTGGAAGATGTGCTTTCAAATCGTTCCTCTCCTGGGGATCAGGGATCTCAGGGACCCAGTAGATCCTGGATTCTGAAGCTGCTCTTCTCTGACCTCCTCCCTCCTCCCGGGCTTCAGTCCCAGGAGCGAATCCTCGAGCTGTTCAGTGGGTCGCAGTTTGTCACTGCCCATCGGGGACGAGCACCCCACACATGGCCCCCTAAGGGGCCCTGCGGGCTCCCCACAATGACTCTGGGAGAGATTTGATGCGGGTGGAGTGAGGTTCTCCTCGTTCTCTGCAGCCCGAGGAAGATGCCTGCACCTCACCACAGCTGTTTGACGTGCAGCTTGCTTTACAGAAAAGGAAACGGAAGACTTAGCTTTTCCTTCCCGCTTTGCCGGAGATTTTTCCAGCAGCTTCTGTCCTCTCCTAGGCCTCCACAGGCGATGAAAAGCAATTCCGATAGCACAGCAGAAAATCAGATTTTAATCAAGAAAAACCATCTGTGGGCAGCAGAGACGAGCTGCCTCACCTGGAGAAATCCGCAGCGTGGACGCAATACCGGGCTGGGTCCTCCCAATGCTGCTACCAAGGCACAGGCGGCTGTGGGTCCAGCCTGCAGCACGGTGGGCACCCTGCTGGGCACCCTGCTGTCCCCAGCGAGGTGGAGTGGTCGGCTCTTCATCCGGCAGCAGACGTGTTCACACCTGTGCTGGGGGCTCAGGGCAGAGCTGGCTGGGGGCTCAGGGCAGGGCTGGGCTGGGGGCTCAGGGCACAGCTGGGCTGGGGGCTCAGGGCAGAGCTGGCTGGGGGCTCAGGGCACAGCTGGCTGGGGGCTCAGGGCACAGCTGGCTGGGGGCTCAGGGCAGAGCTGGGCTGGGGGCTCAGGGCACAGCTGGGCTGGGGGCTCAGGGCAGAGCTGGCTGGGGGCTCAGGGCAGAGCTGGGCTGGGGGCTCAGGGCAGAGCTGGCTGGGGGCTCAGGGCACAGCTGGGCTGGGGGCTCAGGGCAGAGCTGGGCTGGGGGCTCAGGGCAGAGCTGCTGGGGGCTCAGGGCACAGCTGGCTGGGGGCTCAGGGCACAGCTGGCTGGGGGCTCAGGGCACAGCTGGCTGGGGGCTCAGGGCACAGCTGGCTGGGGACTCTGCATTTTAAAGACCCTGAGGAGGGCTGAGGTGACCCCAGCCCTAGGCCTGTGACTTATTGGGGCGCAGTTTACATGGCATCTATTTTAAGTGTTCAGTTTAAGTTTTGATAAGTTGATGATAACTTTCCTAACTATCACTGTCACGGGGTCTAGAACATTCCGAGTTCCCTCCCTAGATTCTTTGGTGTCCCGTTCACTAATCTCCATCTCCTTCCTGGGACATCACAAGGGTCCAGTCTCTATTAGCTCCTGTCTGAATCACTTTCCATTTTCTGGTGTCCTGACATACACGGGGCTCCTTGGTTGTGCTCTGTGGGCCAGACACACCCCCTCAGCACCGAGTTTCTGTGGCTCATCTCAATGCAGTTGTGCTGGTCAGCGGGGGCATGCGGCCGTGCTGGTCAGCAGTGGGCATGCGGCCGTGCTGGTCAGCAGTGGGGATGCGGCCGTGCTGGTCAGCGGGGGATGCGGCCGTGCTGGTCAGCGGGGGGCATGCGGCCGTGCTGGTCAGCGGGGGGATGCGGCCGTGCTGGTCAGCAGTGGGGATGCGGCCGTGCTGGTCAGCAGTGGGGATGCGGCCGTGCTGGTCAGCAGTGGGGATGCGGCCGTGCTGGTCAGCTGTGGGGATGCGGCCGTGCTGGTCAGTGGGGGGCATGCGGCCGTGCTGGTCAGCGGGGGGATGCGGCCGTGCTGGTCAGCGGGGCATGCGGCCGTGCTGGTCAGCTGTGGGGATGCGGCCGTGCTGGTCAGTGGGGGGCATGCGGCCGTGCTGGTCAGCGGGGGCATGCGGCCGTGCTGGTCAGCAGTGGGCATGCGGCCGTGCTGGTCAGCGGGGGGATGCGGCCGTGCTGGTCAGCAGTGGGGATGCGGCCGTGCTGGTCAGCAGTGGGGATGCGGCCGTGCTGGTCAGCGGGGGATGCGGCCGTGCTGGTCAGCAGTGGGCATGCGGCCGTGCTGGTCAGCAGTGGGCATGCGGCCGTGCTAGTCAGCGGGGGATGCGGCCGTGCCGACCAGACTAATGACTAGTCCCACTAGTGCCCCTGTGGGCGTGTCTGTGCGTGCGATCACCAGTGCTCTGCCAATCCGGGGACTGACGGGTTCATAAAGTGGTGATGCTCTGGGAAGGCAGGCCCGGGGAAGGAAGCAGGTCAGTCAGGAGGGCTTCCTGCAGCCTCACCCTGGCCTGCTCTCCCCTGGCCCCCTTCTCTCCTTCCGGTCTGCCTTGAAGAACTCCTCAGTCACATGTTCCGGCCAACACTAGGCTTCGCACATGCGCAGGGCCCGGCAAACATGCCGGGAGTCCTCAGCCGACATAAACCGTCCGCTCGCGTCCTTTCCCTTTCAGCTACGGCTTCAGCGCATGCGCCTGCTCTGCACGCCCCGGCGCTGCTGACGCCCCCAGGGCGAGCCAGGGGGGCGGTTTGGTGCTGCAGGCACCAGCTCCACAGCTGCAGGCTGAGCTCCGGCCACATCCTTGAGACTGAGGGTCCAGGTGGCCCCCGAGCGAGCCTGCGGGGCGCTGGCTAAGGATGGGGAGACCCAGCTCATGGTGGGGGGGCCGTGCTCTGGGCAGGCGGGTAGGACGGGGGTGTCTGGTTCAGTAGTTGTGGGGGCTGGTTCAGTAGTTGTGGGGGCTGGTTCAGTAGTTGTGGAAAGGGCTGGTTCAGTGGTTGTGAGGGCTGGTTCAGTAGTTGTGGAAAGGGCTGGTTCAGTAGTTGTGGGGGCTGGTTCAGTAGTTGTGGGGGCTGGTTCAGTGGTTGTGGGGGCTGGTTCAGTAGTTGTGGAAAGGGCTGGCTCAGTAGTTGTGGGGGGGCTGGTTCAGTGGTTGTGGAAAGGGCTGGTTCAGTAGTTGTGGAAAGGGCTGGTTCAGTAGTTGTGGGGGCTGGTTCAGTAGTTGTGGAAAGGGCTGGTTCAGTGGTTGTGAGGGCTGGTTCAGTAGTTGTGGAAAGGGCTGGTTCAGTAGTTGTGGGGGCTGGTTCAGTAGTTGTGGGGGCTGGTTCAGTGGTTGTGGGGGCTGGTTCAGTAGTTGTGGAAAGGGCTGGTTCAGTAGTTGTGGGGGCTGGTTCAGTAGTTGTGGGGGCTGGTTCAGTAGTTGTGGGGGCTGGTTCAGTAGTTGTGGGGGCTGGTTCAGTAGTTGTGGAAAGGGCTGGTTCAGTGGTTGTGGGGGCTGGTTCAGTAGTTGTGGAAAGAGCTGGTTCAGTAGTTGTGGAAAGGGCTGGTTCAGTAGTTGTGGAAAGGGGGCTGGTTCAGTAGTTGTGGGGGCTGGTTCAGTAGTCGTGGGGGCTGGTTCAGTAGTCGTGGGGGCTGGTTCAGTAGTTGTGGGGGCTGGTTCAGTAGTTGTGGGGGCTGGTTCAGTAGTTGTGGGGGCTGGTTCAGTGGTTGTGGGGGCTGGTTCAGTGGTTGTGAGGGCTGGTTCAGTAGTTGTGGAAAGGGCTGGTTCAGTGGTTGTGGGGGCTGGTTCAGTAGTTGTGGGGGCTGGTTCAGTAGTTGTGGAAAGGGCTGGTTCAGTAGTTGTGGAAAGGGCTGGTTCAGTAGTTGTGGGGGCTGGTTCAGTAGTTGTGGAAAGGGCTGGTTCAGTAGTTGTGGAAAGGGCTGGTTCAGTGGTTGTGGAAAGGGGGCTGGTTCAGTAGTTGTGGGGGCTGGTTCAGTAGTTGTGGGGGCTGGTTCAGTAGTTGTGGGGGCTGGTTCAGTAGTTGTGGGGGCTGGTTCAGTAGTTGTGGAAAGGGCTGGTTCAGTGGTTGTGGGGGCTGGTTCAGTAGTTGTGGAAAGGGCTGGTTCAGTAGTTGTGGAAAGGGCTGGTTCAGTAGTTGTGGAAAGGGGGCTGGTTCAGTAGTCGTGGGGGCTGGTTCAGTAGTCGTGGGGGCTGGTTCAGTAGTCGTGGGGGCTGGTTCAGTAGTTGTGGGGGCTGGTTCAGTAGTTGTGGGGGCTGGTTCAGTAGTTGTGGGGGCTGGTTCAGTGGTTGTGGGGGCTGGTTCAGTGGTTGTGAGGGCTGGTTCAGTAGTTGTGGAAAGGGGGCTGGTTCAGTAGTTGTGGGGGCTGGTTCAGTAGTTGTGGAAAGGGCTGGTTCAGTAGTTGTGGAAAGGGGGCTGGTTCAGTAGTTGTGGGGGCTGGTTCAGTAGTTGTGGGGGCTGGTTCAGTAGTTGTGGGGGCTGGTTCAGTGGTTGTGGGGGCTGGTTCAGTGGTTGTGAGGGCTGGTTCAGTAGTTGTGGAAAGGGCTGGTTCAGTGGTTGTGGGGGCTGGTTCAGTAGTTGTGGGGGCTGGTTCAGTAGTTGTGGAAAGGGCTGGTTCAGTGGTTGTGGGGGCTGGTTCAGTAGTTGTGGGGGCTGGTTCAGTAGTTGTGGAAAGGGCTGGTTCAGTAGTTGTGGAAAGGGCTGGTTCAGTAGTTGTGGAAAGGGCTGGCTCAGTAGTTGTGGAAAGGGCTGGTTCAGTAGTTGTGGGGGCTGGTTCAGTAGTTGTAGAAAGGGCTGGTTCAGTAGTTGTGGAAAGGGGGCTGGTTCAGTAGTCGTGGGGGCTGGTTCAGTAGTCGTGGGGCTGGTTCAGTAGTCGTGGGGGCTGGTTCAGTAGTCGTGGGGGCTGGTTCAGTAGTTGTGGGGGCTGGTTCAGTAGTTGTGGGGGCTGGTTCAGTGGTTGTGGGGGCTGGTTCAGTGGTTGTGAGGGCTGGTTCAGTAGTTGTGGAAAGGGGGCTGGTTCAGTAGTTGTGGGGGCTGGTTCAGTAGTTGTGGAAAGGGCTGGTTCAGTAGTTGTGGAAAGGGCTGGTTCAGTGGTTGTGGGGGCTGGTTCAGTAGTTGTGGGGGCTGGTTCAGTAGTTGTGGAAAGGGCTGGTTCAGTAGTTGTGGGGGCTGGTTCAGTGGTTGTGAGGGCTGGTTCAGTAGTTGTGGAAAGGGCTGGTTCAGTAGTTGTGGAAAGGGGGCTGGTTCAGTAGTTGTGGAAAGGGCTGGTTCAGTAGTTGTGGAAAGGGCTGGTTCAGTGGTTGTGGGGGCTGGTTCAGTAGTTGTGGAAAGGGGGCTGGTTCAGTAGTTGTGGGGGCTGGTTCAGTAGTTGTGGGGGCTGGTTCAGTAGTTGTGGGGGCTGGTTCAGTAGTTGTGGAAAGGGCTGGTTCAGTGGTTGTGGGGGCTGGTTCAGTAGTTGTGGAAAGGGCTGGTTCAGTAGTTGTGGAAAGGGCTGGTTCAGTAGTTGTGGAAAGGGGGCTGGTTCAGTAGTTGTGGGGGCTGGTTCAGTAGTCGTGGGGGCTGGTTCAGTAGTCGTGGGGGCTGGTTCAGTAGTTGTGGGGGCTGGTTCAGTAGTTGTGGGGGCTGGTTCAGTAGTTGTGGGGGCTGGTTCAGTGGTTGTGGGGGCTGGTTCAGTGGTTGTGAGGGCTGGTTCAGTAGTTGTGGAAAGGGGGCTGGTTCAGTAGTTGTGGGGGCTGGTTCAGTAGTTGTGGAAAGGGCTGGTTCAGTAGTTGTGGAAAGGGCTGGTTCAGTAGTTGTGGAAAGGGCTGGCTCAGTAGTTGTGGAAAGGGCTGGTTCAGTAGTTGTGGGGGCTGGTTCAGTAGTTGTAGAAAGGGCTGGTTCAGTAGTTGTAGAAAGGGCTGGTTCAGTAGTTGTGGGGGCTGGTTCAGTAGTTGTAGAAAGGGCTGGTTCAGTAGTTGTGGTGTCTGGTTCAGTAGTTGTGGGGGCTGGTTCAGTAGTTGTGGGGGCTGGTTCAGTAGTTGTGGAAAGGGCTGGTTCAGTAGTTGTGGAAAGGGCTGGTTCAGTAGTTGTGGAAAGGGCTGGTTCAGTAGTTGTGGGGGCTGGTTCAGTGGTTGTGGGGGCTGGTTCAGTAGTTGTGGAAAGGGCTGGTTCAGTAGTTGTGGGGGCTGGTTCAGTAGTTGTGGAAAGGGCTGGTTCAGTAGTTGTGGAAAGGGCTGGCTCAGTGGTTGTGGGGGGCTGGCTCAGTGGTTGTGGGGGGCTGGCTCAGTGGTTGTGTTCTTCACATTCTTCAGCAATCTTGCTCTCTGGTGAGTGAGGTCCTCCCTTAGCAATCCCCATGGGTATAGTGTGGCCAGTTCCCTAGCTCCTGCTGTGGGTGTGACCTGCTCCAAGCTAAGAACTTAACAGAGAATCATAAGAAAGAAAGAAGACTCCCAAGCTCTTGGGTCATGAATTTATCAACAAACTGCAGCCACGAATATGCCTGGAGGTGATCCTGCCATCTTTAGCTTTATGCATGTGTTCAGAACCTCACGCGCGTCTACCCGCTTTCCGTTTTTGATGTGACCTTAAGCTAAGCATGTGTGTTGGCGCAGGAATGGCTCACATGCACACAGGCTCTCTGAGGAAAGTCCTGGGCTTGAAGAGGGTGTCCCCTGGAAATGCCCCTGCACTTCCCTTACCTGCGCAGGTAACTGCATTCTCTGCTCTTTGGACTTTGCACTTACCTGGCCGCTGGGTCACAGCTGGCTGTTTCCTCAGGCTGGTTGGAGGTCCATGGTGGTCACGTGACCTTTCGCTGCTGACTTGCTGGCGGGTCTCCAGCTTTGTCCTGAGCGACTCCGCTGCCGACGCAGGTGACAGCTCGGAGGGGCCGCCCCCTCTCTGGCCTGTCATCCTGGTGGAAGGGATCGTGGAAGCGTCATTTGAAGAAGCTTGAAGCTGCCCGCGGTGCGTCGACCAGCCCTGGGAGCCGAGCGGGAGGACCCGGAATCCCAGCCTGTGCTGCACGACCAGACCACAGACAAGCCAGGGAAGAAGCTCAGAATGTCCACAGACGTGGCTTCACACCCTCCTGATGTCTCCTCATGTTCTAGAACCTTCTTTTGTGGGGCTCAGCGAGTTGTGTAACTGAATTACCTGTTCCCGCCCCAGACTGTAATCCCCTCCAGCAGACATAACAGGTACACCTTGTCTTTGAAATGGAATAAACAATCAGTTGGAAAATGTGCTGAGATTTACACTTGCAATCTTATTTAGAAGCCGATGCTGTAGCCAGAAAACCTTTTCTGAGAAGGTGGAAGGAGAGCAGCTGCTCTGAGTGTCTTGCCTGGAAGCAGCTGGCCGGGGGTCTTGTCAGCCCAGCTCCGGGTGAGGAGGCCGAGGTTCCCTCTGCCTGTGTCAGCACCTTCTGAGTTCTGGGGTGCACCACTGCTGCCCTGGCTCTTTGGGGGGCCTCTGTGCTGCCTTTCTCTGGCCACCAATGGGAACTGGGCAGCGCAGGCTGGACCACCTGACCATCCAGACCTCAGTGAGCCGGTGACAGGCCTCACCTGCCAGGCTGTGCAGGGCCTGTGGGGACCTTAGCCTTTGCCTGAAGACGTCTCAACGAACAAACATGAGCCTAGTGCTGCTCTTTTTTTTTTTTTTAAAGAATTTTTTATTTATTTATACAATTGTGCGTGTGTGCGTATGTATGTGCGCGCGTGTGTGTCTGTGTGTGTGTAGAACCACGGACGAATTCGGGAACCACCATGGATGCCTCCACCTCCTTCTGCCCCGGGATTCACAGGCTCCGCCCTACCAGGACCAGAAGCGCAGGCCGCCCCCGCTTCCACCCGGCGTCTATACGTGGGATCTGGGATCCGAACTCAGGACCTTCCGCCTGCAAGGCTGCTCTTTGTGCTCGAGTCAGGGCCCACGGTGCCCGAGGGTCAGGGCGCTCGGTGCCCGAGGGTCAGGGTGCACCGCTCAGTGCTGACCAGCCTCCATGGCTCCTGGTTCCTCCACAGTTCCTTGTCTTCACCGGTGAGGACTCCTGCTGTGCCAGGTACCATAGAGCGCTTCCAGCATCTCCAGGAACCATGAAGATTTGGAACCTGAAGCCTGGACCCTCCCTTGCTCACCTGGGCTCTCTGCCTTCCATGTGTCAGGTGTGACCGGCACCTTCCAGTCAGACCGTTGCATAAATAACTAGTTAGAGAATGATCAGACGGGGATTGGCTCTGTGGATCTCTTGGTATTTCTGGAGTTGCTTCCCTTCCGGGTTGCTGGGCAATTGGCCTGGTCTCGCCCTCCATCTTCCTAAATGGTGGTGTGCTAGTTAGATATGGTGCCAACTTGACACTGAAGGCTGGGCTTTGGGCACGTCTGTGAAGAATTGGTAGCTAGGTCAAGTTCAAAACAAGTCTGCAGGGGCGTATCTAATGTACATGAGACCACCCGGCCCACAGAAGCAGGGAGCTGGTTCAGTACCTTGGTAGACTTCAGTCTGGCCGGCGAGGTTTGCCCTTCTCTCAGCAATTCTGGTGAAACAGTGTGGCCATTTTCTTCAGCTTCATACAGCGGCAAGGGCAGCAAAGGGTAGTGTGAGAAGGAGCTCTGGGGCTGCCCGACAGGAATCAACCTCCTGGATCAAAGCAAGGGCGCAGGGCCGGCAGCACGTATCGGTGGGTCAGGCACCTGCTCCCAAGCCTGGGGACTTGAGTTCAGTCCCCAGATGCCACATGGTGGAAGAGACTGACTCTCAGAAGTTGTCCTCACCGACTCATGTACCAGCTGTGTGCATGGACCTCTGCCTGTCCTTTCTCTCCTCTCTCAAATAAATCAGCAAACAAATGAAATATTTTTAAAAACCTGTGCACAACAGTCACATATCAGTGAAGCACAACAGGGGATGTAGGCATAAGTCCATTCACATACAGTCATCTGGTTCTGACAAAGTTGCTAAAAAATATGCTAAAAAAACCCAGTTTTTTTTGACAAATGGTGCTGGGAAAAGTGAATGTCTGCATGTGGAAGAAGAAAACTAGATCTCATCACTCATTCTGCATGAAAACTAGATCTCCATCACTCCTGCATGAAAACTAGATCTCATCACTCCTTCTGCATGAAGACTAGATCTCATCACTCCTTCTGCATGAAAACTAGATCTCATCACTCCTTCTGCATGAAAACTAGATCTCATCACTCATTCTGCATGAAGACTAGATCTCCATCACTCATTCTGCATGAAAACTAGATCTCCATCACTCATTCTGCATGAAAACTAGATCTCCATCACTCATTCTGCATGAAAACTAGATCTCCATCACTCATTCTGCATGAAAACTAGATCTCCATCACTCATTCTGTATAAAAACCAACTTCAAATGGATTTCAAAGACCTTAAGATAAAGATGAAACTCTAAAACTCGTAGAGGAAGAAGAGGAGAAAACCGTTCAAGACATGGCATGGGCAAAGACCTTCTGAAGGGGACTCTGTTGCTCAGGGAATAAGACCAGCAGTCCTTGAATGGGTCCCTGTGGAGGTCCATGAATGGGTCCCTGTGGAGGTCCCTGAGTGGTTCCCCGTGGAGGTCCATGAATGGGTCCCCGTGGAGGTCCCTGAGTGATTCCCCATGGAGGTCCATGAATGTGTCCCCATGGAGTTTTATGAATGGGTCCCCATGGAGTTTTATGAATGGGTCCCCATGGAGTTTTTTTTAAATTTTTTTTTATTCAATTGTGCACTTGTATGTGTGTGTGTGTGTGCTTGTGTGTGTGTGTAGAACCACGGACAAATTTGGGAACCACCATGGACCGCCTCCTTGTTTACTCTGCCCCGGGATTCACAGGCTCCACCCTACCAGGACCAGAAACACAGGCCGCCCCTGCTTCCGCCCGGCGTCTATACGTGGGGTCTAGGATCCGAACTCAGGACCTTCCGCCTGCAAGGCAGAGGCTTAACCCCTGAGCCACCTCTCCAGTCCCCCCTCCATGGAGTTTTATGAATGGGTCCCCATGGAGCTTCATGAATGATTCCCCATGGAGGTCCATGAATGGGAACCCGTGGAGTTAAAACACTTCTGCAAAGCAAGAAGCGACAGAGACAGAATAGAAAGGTACCGGCAGCCACACACAGGCCAGAGGATCCGCCCTTAGGAAGGAAAGAACTCCAGAACTAAATAGCAAGAGCTCCAATACCCCAGCTAATACACAGACTAATGGAGGGAGCAGAAAACTCTCCAGGAGGAAGTGCAGGTGGCCAGTAAACGTGTGAAACATTGTTTTCGCTCAGAGCCAGCAGAGATGCAGGTCAAAACTACACTGAGGGCCCGTCTCGTCCCGTGGGCACATCGGTCATCAAGAAGAGAGAGAGGAGTGTTGGCCGGGATGCTAACTGTCATGTGCCGGATGCTGCGGATACAGCTGTCCGTTTGAGAGCCGGAGGCTTGGTGTAGTTAAGCTAAAGCCGAGCAAGCCTGCGGGAGATTATCTGACTGATGGGGGCCAGCCCATGGTGGGGGGGAGGTTTCCCTGGGCAGGTGGATGAGGTGCAGGATCTGATTCAGCGAGTTGGCACTCTGAACATACTCGGCCAGACATGCCGTCCAGTAAGCGAGGGCTGCCCTGTTCCCAGAAGTCCTGCAGATATGATGTGGCCAGTTCCCTAGGCCCTGGTGCTGGTACGAGCTCTCCTGTCAAGCTGGACTAAGAGCGGCGACTTGTAAGCCAGAAGAAAGTCCCCTGCTCCTGCATGAGCTGTTTGTTGGGGTTTATTAACAGCATGCAGAGAAACTGTAGCTGAGACAAAAGGGCTCTTCCGCACTGCTGGGACTGTGAACCGCCTCATTCATGGAGGTGAGGATACAGAGGTGCCTCAAAACACTGAAAGTGTGGCTCCCGTCTGACCTGGCCGTGCCACTCCTGACATTAACCGAAGGACGCCGATTCGGCACGTCCCAGAGACACAGCACACCCATGTTCATTGCAGTGTGGGACCAGCGTGAGTGTGATCAACAAGGGCTGTGTAAAGAAAGTGTGTGGAGCACACGGTGGATTGTAAGCAGGGTGTTAGTCTCCGCAAAGTGGGTGCCTCTGGAGACGCCCATACAAAGTCAATTAACTCAGTCTCAGACATTGGCAGCTTTCTCTCAGCCTCTGCTCCTAGATTTTATATAAATACATGGAGTGTACATGTGTGTGCATGTGTGTGAAAGTGTGCACACATGTATGTGTGTTTGTGTGTGCACGCATGCATATGTGCGCATGTGATAGTTAGATACAGGCACCAACCTGACAGTTGCAGACTAAGCTTTGGGCCCGGCTGTGAAGGTTAAGCCAGTCCTTGAGCAAGCACATCCAACGGATGTGGAAGACCTGGCCCATACTGCGTGTTACCTTCCAGCAGCAGGCCAGGTAAAGGGGGTGCAAGAGGAAGGAGCCTGGCGCGCCCTCTCTTGCCCTGTGCTGGCGAGCTCAGATCTCCCTGCCGCTGCAGTTCTTGCTGACCCGAGCTGGAGCCAGACTCTTCAGCCATCCAGTGTGACGAGGTTCAGGAGCTGCTGTCTGCAGCACCACACTGGGCGGCTGAGAGGTTCAGCTCCTGAACTCAGTAGCTGCAGGCAGCCCCTGTGGGCCACTTAGATTTTATCTTGGAAGTCGATCCAATAAGTTCTCTCTCTCTAAATGTATGAACTATGTTCTGCTCCTTAAAGAATCCTAGTATAGCACGTGTGTGTGTGTGTGCATGTATGTGCATGTGTGTGTGCGTGTGTGTGCGTGTGTGTATGTGTGTGTGTGTGTGTGTGCATGAATGATGTGGGAGTAGAAGTGGAAGCATCTGAAGGTCCTGGCAGGGGGAGAAGGGAAGGTGCGGGGAGCTGCTCAACACAAAGCACATACTTGGATGGAAATGTCCTTACATAGCGCAGCATCGCGCATGCACCATACACACTGATGAGAATGAGGTATATATTCAACACCCCCCCAAGTGGCAAAGACAAACCCTTATGTTTTGCTTTATTGCTCAGTGGCCTTTTATAATTCATCAATGAGAAATCTAGAACATCGCAAAATACGTGGCCTTAGCTACATTTTCTGTGACAATCTCATAAATTCAAGTGCACAGTTCCCATTATAATTTCTGTGTTTGACACAAGGCCGTGGAAATGGTGGAGCATTTCCTGTGGACCCGCAGCCCATACAGCACACATTCTCTGCTTCTGTGTGTAACTTTTTCACGGGCGTGCACGGACTGAGGAACAGGCTCAGGGGTATTTAGCACTTGGCTGCAAAAAGAAGCCCAACAGCCAAGTTACTGGTGAGCTGGAGACAGCAGGAAAGTCCCTGCGGAGTCATGAGCTGACCATGGAGGTCAGCAGTGCTGGCGTTCAGAGCAGCCCAGATGGAAGGCGTGAGCCCCCATTGCACTTCCTCCGTGCTAGTGTGCACACCGGCATGCGCCTTCCCGCCTTCCCTTCACAGGCAAGTGGGAACTCTGAGCAGGTCTCCAAGGGCACCCTTGCAGGCTGGTGTCTGTCATCTCTGAAGAAGTCCTTGACCAATGTCCAGTTGTCTCTGTAGGAGCTCCCCGAGCACACTGGTTGCTTGGAATGTTCTGTGCATGACCTTGGGGTTCTGTACACGGCAAGGCATTCCACTGACATGTGCTGACCCTGGAGTTGTATACCAGGTGTGATCACTTGGGCATTGTTGGAAGTGATGTATTTCAGAAGGCTAAGTTCCTGTTCCTTTAGCCAGGGCCAGGCCATAGTGACTTGCTGGTGGGATCCTGTGTACCCTTGTGATTGCTTGCTGGTGGGATCCTGTGTACCCCTGTGGTCACTTGCTGGTGGGATCCTGTGTTACTCCTCTGGTCACTTGCTGGTGGGATCCTGTGTATCCCTGTGGTCACTTGGTGGGATCCTGTGTACCCCTGTGGTCACTTGCTGATGGGATCCTGTGTACCCCTGTGGTCACTTGCTGGTGGGATCCTCTGTACCCCTGTGGTCACTTGCTGGTGGGATCCTGTGTACCCCTGTGGTCACTTGCTGGTGGGATCCTGTGTACCCCTGTGGTCACTTGCTGGTAGGATCCTGTGTACCCCTCTGGTCACTTGCTGGTGGGATCCTGTGTACCCCTCTGGTCACTTGGTGGGATCCTGTGTACCCCTGTGGTCACTTGCTGGTGGGATCCTGTGTACCCCTCTAGTCACTTGGTGGGATCCTGTGTACCCCTGTGGTCACTTGCTGGTGGGATCCTGTGTACCCCTGTGGTCACTTGCTGGTGGGATCCTATATACCCCTCTGGTCACTTGCTGGTGGGATCCTGTGTACCCCTCTGGTCACTTGGTGGGATCCTGTGTACCCCTCTGGTCACTTGGTGTTTGTATCCTGAGTCCCCCTCAAGGCTCTCTGTGGCTGACTGCTGGGGGATGGGACTCTTACCATTCAGTGTCTGTATGAGCCCTTCGGTGACTCTTCTCTGGCTTGGGGGTGATGTGTTTCCTGTGCTGCTTTGTCCCTGACCTTGGGCTCTGGCCGGGGTGTGTCTGAGGCTGGTGAGGGCCTGTGTCAGCGCTTCCCTTGGTCTTTGCACGGTGCTCCTGCGTCTCACACTGAGACCTGTGCGCCAGCCGCTGAAGGCTCCAGCCCCCATCTGCTTTCCCTGTTGCTGTCTCTGCAGCCCTGTATGTTTTGTCTGTTTAGCTCTTAAACATGTTTTTGCTGTCCCCTGACTGCCCTCCCTCTTCTCTGAGGATTGGGGAAGAGTTTGCTGCTTGGTGGGGTCTAAAAAAGTAGAACCCGTGCTCCCCCACCCCCACTGAGCACAGGTGCCCCAAGGTGAAGGTGGGGGAGATGGCATTGCGGAATGCTTGGGGGTGTGGTGCGTCTGTTTTGGGTGGGCCCCAGGAAGAACTGAGATTCCCAACAGGTTGTGCTGGAACTCGGGGTCTGCCTCAGCCCATGCCAAGCTCCACTAGTGGGGATATGTGAATCTCTGTGGCGGCGAGGTGGTCAGTTAGAGGCTACGGTGGTCAGCAGAAGGCGCACAGCCCATGGGGATCATGTCCACAACTCCCAGCTGGGCTGTTTGGCAAGGTTTGGGGGCAGCTCTGGCCAGGTCTGTGCCTGGCTGGTGGTGGGGTCAGCCGTTGAAGCCGCTGTGTGTGCACTGAGACATCAGCTGTGAGGTGCTCACAGGAAAGTGCCTTCGCGGCCGCTGTCTCCCAGGCTGTGTTGTGCGAGGAAACGGAGACGAGCTGCTTAGCGGACACGGTTTCATTTCTCAGGCTTGTGGCTCGAGAAGAATGAGGTTTGGTCAGCTGGGACTCTAGAACCGCGTTGCTCACACGGACTGCGAGCCGGAGAACGTTCAAGCCTTGCCAGTTGACGTCAGAGAAACCTGGAGTTTGCAGACTCGTTTTCTAAACTGTTTTGTCATGGGTTTCAAAAGCATGGAGCGTAAGCCACATGAGGATTAGTTGTGCTCCAAAATCTTGTGTTCTTCCATAAACAGATCTGTCTGCATGTGACATGCTGTTCTGCTAGATGACAATCTAATAAGCAGAGAGGCTGTTTTTAGAATGAGCAGAATTTACGTATTATTTTCCATCAGCATAAAAAAATCTAAGCAGAAACAATTTTAGATCAGTCACCTACATCTCATTTGTTGAAATCAGCATCACCCTGAAGGAGCATGGTTCTCCCCAGGAAGCTGCTGACACCCCCGAGGCTCATCCCACATCTTGGGGAAACTTGCTGGAGGGGCACCCGATCTACATAAATGAGCAAATCTGGCTGGCTCCTCTCTGCCCAGGTGGCTCCAGAGCCGAGGGAACGGGACATTAGGATGGACCCTGCACCCAGGGAAGAGTTCACTAGGTCTGGATGATCACAGTTCAAGTGTGTCTAGGTGATGAAGTGAGTTCAAGGCCAGCTTTGGGAACCTGGTGATCCTGTTGCAAAAAGAAAAGAGGGGGTGGGCCTTGGTGACCTGTGTGTTTGTGCCACAAGGTGAGGCCTGGATGTCAGATGCATGAAGCCCATGGAAATGCTGGGTGGGCTTGGCTGCTGCCTGCAACCCAGCGCTTGGGACCAGAGACAGGAGATCCCAGCACAAGCCCATCAGTGAGTGCGGGATTCAGCCGAGAGAACTCACCTCAATGAATGACGTGGAGAGCAACTGAGGAAGGCTCTGATGTCAACTTCACACACATGCACGCACGCACGCACACCACACACAGGCACACATGCATGCACACACGGGCACAAACATGCACACACATGCACGCACATATGCACGCGTGCACACATGCACACACACCACACACACGTGCATGCACACACATACACATACACACATATGCACACACCCCCCTACCCCCCCACGTACACGCACACACACGCGCGCACACACACATGCACCCACACACGTGCAAACATACATGCATACACGTATGCACTCTGCATGCACATATGTACCTTCCCCCAAAGAGAGAGCGGGCTGGGCATGCAGCTCAGCAGCAGAGCACGTCCTGCTGGCCTCCCTAGATTCAGACCTGCCTGGGCAAGCCTGAAAGCCCCCTCCCCCAATTCCCCTGCACAAGAATTTGAAGAATCCAACAGGCCTCAGTGGCCAGGCCTCAAGGCAGCGAGGGGAGGGACGTGGATTGCTCCCAGCAGTGAAAGAAGCCACGCAGGCGGGTGGGAATCTGACGTACAGAGCGACAGACTAGGCTGTGGGGGCCGAGCCCCCAGCGCTCTTCATTCACATCTTGGTCCTCTTCCCACCCCTCTTTGGGGACAGACATTTACACTACCCTTGGGACACACACAGGGAGGAGTCAGCAGCCAGGCTCCTTGGGGAAGGCAGATGTCCCAGCGACAGTGCTAAAGACACCCACGGGGGGCTGGGGGGTTCCAGGGCCCAAGGACAGTCCTGCCAGCCCCTTGCTGTCACTGCACATGGCCACAGCACGGCAGCGCCTCACAGGCAAACTGGGGGGCTGTGGAGGGCTCCCCCGGGGTGGCGCTGGTGAGGAACAGCTGCGGACAGCACAACATCACCAGGCACATCAGGGGCTGTAGACACTGCAGGGGTCCCGCTCAGAGCCAAGCCCGGCTCTCAGCTGCAGACCAGCACAGGACTCCTCTCCTGCTGGCTGGATGGTATGAGCTGAGGCTCAGGGCCCAGGGTGTCTCTGCAGCTCAGGCTGGACGACTGCGACTCTTTGGGGGACACTTTCGGCCAGGTCACACGTGGACTTAGACAACAGCAGCCAGGTGCAGCTGTTGCCAGGTGCAGCTGTGGGGGGCGTCTCTACACACAACACACACGGAGCTTGGGAAGTGTCACTGCTGGATGAGAAGAAGGAGCTATCAGACACGAGTGACCGGCAGGGCACAGTGTTCAGACAGCGAGTGACCCCGGGGCAGTGGGCAGCTGCTCCCACGTGGTCCATGCTGGCCAGAGGTGAGGCGTCTTTAACACCAGAGCCGGAGCGCCAGGTTCTCGCTGAATTCCTGTGCCCAGCAAGGCTTCCCCACGCCCGCCTGCAATACCCTGAGGACTCCACAGGACCCACTTCCTGTCCCCAGAGACCCTGTGCAGAGCAGGCTACAGGGGCTCAGAGGGGCAGCGGCTGGGCCCAGTGCTCCTTGCAGCCCGCCAGCCTCATGGCGGGGAGCAGGGCTCTGGGGATTTCCCGGGGCTCTCTGGGGGCTGCCTTTGCACGCCCTGCCTTCATGTCTCATCAACACCTGGGCACCGCCCGGGGCGGGGCGTCGATCACAGGCCTGTGCGCCTCTGCCTGTCTGTCATCACTCCTGTGGCCCCCACTTCCCCCTCACGCCTGGGCCCTGACTGGTTTATGGTTCAAACAGATGCGCCCCTCCCTCCGCCTACCTCCCCTTTCCCTGCCCCCCCCAGGAGCAAGCACCAGGGGCTCCCAGACCCAGGTGGCTCCCAGGTTCCCTAATTGTACAAATGGAAAGTGGGGAAAGGACAGAGGCTTCGAGGGCAGCCTTCCTTTTCCCCTGGGAGTTCCTGGCTCTAGACGGGCGACCCCAGCATGGCTGATCCCTGTCAGCGCGGGGCAGTTGTCCAGATCTCAGAGCAGGGATGGGTTGAGGGCGTGCTTGCCAGACAAGCAAGGGGCGGCCGTGCAAGCAGCCAGGCCTGAGCTTGTCACCCAGCTCCGGGAGGTGGGGACAGGCGGGTCCCTGGAGCTGGCTGGCCTCAGCCCCTTGGCAGTGCCAGGGCCCAGTGAGCAGCCCTGTCTCAATGACAAGGTGGATGGCTGTCCCGAGGACCAACATCAGAATTTGATCCCTGACCTCCACATATGAACATGCATGTTCCCATGTGCCACGCACAGTCATATACAGACAGGACCAGACTCACGGTCACACACACAGACATACACCACACACAGTTACACATAGTCACACGCAGACAGACACAACACACAGTTACACACAGACATACATCACACACAGTTACACACAGTCACACGCAGACATACATCACACACAGTTACACACAGTCACACGCAGACATACACCACACACAGTTACACACAGTCACACGCAGACATACACCACACACAGTTACACACAGACATACACCACATACAATTACACACAGCCACACACAGACAGACAGACATCACACATACAGTTATACACAGTCACACAGACATACACCACATATACATGGTTCACACAGTCACATACAGAGACATACACCACACATATAGTTACACACAGTCACACATACACAGTCACACATACACAGTCACACACAGTTACATGCATACACAGTCACACAGACACAGTCTTACACAGTTACACACACACACCTTCATTGACACGCACAGTCACACACAAAGACATACACCACAATACAGATTACACAGTCACACATAATTATACATATACACACAGAGTTATATATAGTCACACACAGATGTGCACCACAATACATACTTACACATAATCACACGCAGACATACACTACACATACACAGTTATATGCAGTTACATATACAGAGTCACACATACACAGTCACACACAATCACATGCATACATAGTCACACAGATACACATAGTCACGCACACAGACACAGATAGTCACATACATAGTTACACACACGGTTACACACACAGAAATCTATACATAGAGTCATTCATTGACACACAGCACACATACAGTCACACACAGAAACAGATATACACACAGCACACATACACAGTCAAGCACACACACACATACACACAGACACACATACATGGTCACATAGAGACACAGCACACACATACAGATACATTAGTACATATGTATATGACATACATATATATAAACATGGTTACACATAGATACACAGATATACACACATACAACATACACATAACAGACAGACACATACACACATATATAGACATACACACAGGCACATAACACACACAGTCATAAACAGATCTGTGCACACACACATACAGATACACAGAAGCACACACATGCACACACACATTCAGACACACAGCCCAGAGCAAGGTGCTTACTTACATGCTCTTGGAGGAACTCTATGGCCTCAGTCAGTGTCGGACCAGGGACTATTGTTATCTACACGGACAGAGGACGAGCCCATCAGCCTTTGGGAACAAGGACCCGACCAATAAGGAATCTCTACCCGCAGCATCAACAGTCAGAAACGTGATGCCACAGAGCAAAACGACTTTCACCAGCAGGTTGTTTCGCTGGGAAACAGGAGACTTCGAGGTCTTTCCCTACTGTTGAGACAGTTGAGGCTTCAGAGAATTTCTGGAATGAGATCTGATCAGAATTGCTGTTTGCTAATCGCCGTGCTGACTCGAATCAGGATCCTGTAGATTTCCCTGTGACTTACCGTTTTCAGCCAGAGCTTTGGGGAAAAGCTTTCATGACCACACAGCAAAGCAGGCTTGGGCGGGAAGCACGTAAAGGCATCTGCCAGATGACCTCTTTCCCAGCCGTCAGCCACCCGTCTGTTCTCTGGGTCTCCTGCTCGAGGGGCCTGCAGTGGGCTCTCAGGTCTGTCTCCCTTTCCCCAGGGAAATGCTGGCGCTTGGCTCTAACCGCGCGGAAGCAGCGTGGGCTGTCAAAGCCACCTCACAGCACAGTTATCTTAAGATCGTCATTCGTTCGCTATGCGGCTTACCAGCTGCGCAGAGCCAGGAGCAGGTAGGCCTCGGCGATGCTGCTGGTGCTCTTGCTCTTCCAATGCCTCGCCTGGGCTTTTCAGGGCCATCCGGGGTCCGATGTCATTAGTGCAAAGCTCTGCTGCCTCACGAAGAGCCTCAGCCTTCTGGACTTGATGAAGTAAGACTGGGTGTGTCCCGTGAGCAAGGCGAGGTTTGCAGCTGGGCTGGTGTGGGGTTCAGAGAGCTCCAGCCTTGGGGACAACTGGCCTCGGGGAGCTCTGAGAGCGACGAGCGCTCCTCCAGGTCCTCTCAGCGGTGGTGCCGCGTCGCCCGGGCAGCAGCTTGACGGTGTGTGTAACTGGCCGGTCCTGGCCTCGCCAGCCAGGAGAAGGGAGGGTGCTCCGGGGAGCACTGAGGAGCTTACAGCGCGGCCCAAAGCAGCTCCTCCTGACTGGGTCCAGCTGCCTTGGACTGTGAGCCTGCAGCCCTCAGACAGCCCTGAACCACCCTGGGGTGTGCTGCGCCCCTCCTTCCGTGCGCCACATTCCTGCTGTTGACACACCTGTCAGGACACCTGGGCGCTCGAGGGAGCGCAGCTGTGGGCTGTAGGACTCTGCCTGGGATCGTTACCGCTGTAAGATGGGGTCCTTTCCCATGCCGTGAGACGGGGGCCTTTCCTGTGTTGTGAGACGGGGGCCTTTCCTGTGCCGTGAGACGGGGGCCTTTCCCATGCCGTGAGACGGGGGCCTTTCCTGTGTTGTGAGACGGGGGCCTTTCCCGTGCCGTGAGAGGGGGCCTTCCTGTGTTGTGAGACGGGGGGCCTTTCCTGTTGTGAGAACGGGGGCCTTTCCTGTGTTGTGAGACGGGGGCCTTTCCTGTGTTGTGAGACGGGGGCCTTTCCTGTGCCGTGAGACGGGGGCCTTTCCTGTGTTGTGAGACGGGGGCCTTTCCTGTGTTGTGAGACGGGGGCCTTTCCTGTGTTGTGAGACGGGGGCCTTTCCTGTGCCGTGAGACGGGGGCCTTTCCTGTGTTGTGAGACGGGGGCCTTTCCTGTGTTGTGAGACGGGGGCCTTTCCTGTGTTGTGAGACGGGGGCCTTTCCTGTGTTGTGAGACGGGGGCCTTTCCTGTGCCGTGAGACGGGGGCCTTTCCTGTGTTGTGAGACGGGGGCCTTTCCTGTGCCGTGAGACGGGGGCCTTTCCTGTGTTTCTAGTTGGATTTCCAAGGCTGGTGACTTTTGTACCAGAGGCTTTGAGCCTCTGAAGGTTCTGGGTCTCTCAACACTGTGAACAGCTTGGTGTGCTGAGCATCTTGAGAGGTGGGGCCTGGAAGACCGGGTTAGAGGATTGGTTCCAACGTCAGCTACCTGAGGGCCTGAGGTCAGCAACCCCAGGACGGTGCAGGCCCTCTTGGAGCAGCAAGTTCCAGAGGGGCTGCCGCAGCCCCAGGCCGCAGGGGCGGGGGGTGACAGCGGCTCTAGGCTGGCAGGGGCGGGGGGTGAGAGCGGCTCTAGGCTGGCAGGGGCGGGGGGGTGAGAGCGGCTCTAGGCTGGCAGGGGCAGGGGGGTGAGAGCGGCTCTAGGCTGGCAGGGGCAGGGGGCTGTGACAGCGGCTCTAGGCTGGCAGGGGCTAGGCTGGCAGGGGCAGAGGGGTGACAGCGGCTCTAGGCTAACAGGGGCGGGGGGGTGACAGCGGCTCTAGGCTAACAGGGGCGGGGGGGTGAGAGCGGCCCCAGGCTGGCAGGGGCGGGGGGGTGACAGCGGCTCTAGGCTGGCAGGGGCGAGGGGCTGTGACAGAGGCTCTAGGCTGGCAGGGGCAGGGGGGTGAGAGTGGCCCCAGGCTGGCAGGGGCAGGGGGCTGTGACAGCGGCTCTAGGCTGGCAGGGGTTGGGGGCTGTGACAGCGGCTCTAGGCTGGCAGGGGCGAGGGGCTGTGACAGAGGCTCTAGGCTGGCAGGGGCAGGGGGGTGAGAGCGGCCCCAGGCTGGCAGGGGCAGGGGGCTGTGACAGCGGCTCTAGGCTGGCAGGGGTTGGGGGCTGTGACAGTGGCTCTAGGCTGGCAGGGGCGGGGGGCTGTGACAGCGGCCCAGGCTGGCAGGGGCAGGGGGCTGTGACGAGGCTCTAGGCTGGCAGGGGCAGGGGCTGTGAGAGCGGCTCTAGGCTGGCAGGGGCAGGGGGCTGTGACAGCGGCTCTAGGCTGGCAGGGGCTGGGGGGGTGACAGCGGCTCTAGGCTGGCAGGGGCAGGGGGCTGTGACAGCGGCTCTAGGCTGGCAGGGGCGGGGGGCTGTGACAGCGGCCCCAGGCTGGCAGGGGCAGGGGGCTGTGACAGCGGCTCTAGGCTGGCAGGGGCGGGGGGCTGTGACAGCGGCTCTAGGCTGGCAGGGGGCTGTGACAGAGGCTCTAGGCTGGCAGGGGCAGGGGGCTGTGAGAGCGGCTCTAGGCTGGCAGGGGCGGGGGGTGACAGCGGCTCTAGGCTGGCAGGGGCTAGGCTGGCAGGGGCGGGGGGCTGTGACAGCGGCTCTAGGCTGGCAGGGGCGGGGGGCTGTGACAGCGGCCCCAGGCTGGCAGGGCGCCTGTTCCCTAGCACACACTGTGTAATCAGAGTTGTATTGGCGCCTTTAGCGGGAGATTTGGGCAGCTCTCCCTCTGGACTCGGTTGACGCAGTCTTGGTGTCTTCCTTACATAAACAGCGTGGATATTGTCATTTAAGCTGAGCGGTTGGCCTGGAAGACAGTGGTGACTTAATTGAGTGATTTTTTAAAACTGATTTCTGCGTATTGTACCCTGGGAAAAGGGAAGAGGTTGGGAACATTTAAAGTAATTTTCGCAAACGGTGGGGCCTTCTCTGCTAGCTATGGAAGGGAAATCTCTTCTGTTTTCTTGTCTCGACACAAGTGAGTCTCAGGAGATTTCAGTGATGAGATAAACACTACTGGTGAGCACGTTCAGTGGCTTGTGCCCACCCGCTCGCCCAGGACCAAGTTCAGCCTTACCACGTACTGGTGACTTCACACTGGCCTTTGGAAGTGCTGGGGGCCGTGAGAGATCTGGGGCATGGAGTGCCCATTTATGTTGCTCTTTAAAGTGGGGAGCGATGGATGTTAGCTCCATGACTCCTGATGCCCGTGGAGTGTGCTGGGGCAGGGCACAAGGAGCACAGATTTCACCCAGCTGGGATGGAGGGTGACCCTGAGTGGCTGGAGTGACCCCATCACAGCAGGATCCTGAGAGTGTCTGCGGGGTGGAGTCCTCGTGTCTGCGGGGTGGAGTCCTCCTGCCTGCGGGGTGGAGTCCTCCTGCCTGCGGGGTGGAGTCCTCGTGTCTGCGGGGTGGAGTCCTCCTGCCAGGTGAGTCCTCCTGCCTGCTGGGTGGAGTGCTCCTGCCAGGTGAGTCCTCCTGCCTACGGGGTTGAGTGCTCCTGCCAGGTGAGTCCTTGTGCCTGCAGGGTGGAGTGCTCCCGCCTGCAGGGTGAGTCCTCCTGCAACTTCACACAAAGTGGCTGCACGTTGCTCATTCTTGTGTGCCCCTTTCCGTCCTCATCATTTGCATTTCCGCCTCCCCTGGTGCCCCAGAAGCGGCAGGAATGGAAAGGAACCATGGCTCCCTCCCCCACCTGCTTTGCATGTTCTGATGGCCCCTGGCAGGCCGGGCGGGTGTGATTCGGATGGAATGAGGGGCACCATGGATGACTGCCTCGTGATGTTTAGGCGCGGCAGTCCACGCGAGCTGGAGGATATGCGAAGGAAGCCGAGCCTCGCATGCTGATGCTCACGGTGAGTGACAGTCCGGTAACCACGCTGGCGATTCTCCTGCATCTCAGCAAAGCTCAAAAAGTACTGCTATGGGGCTGCTTGCCCCTTTGTTCCTTGAAGGAGCAGAGAGAGGGTCTGAGATCAACATCTGCCGATCGACACATTTGCTTTGAGGGTCTCTTGAGAGCCCAGGGTGGTTCTGAGGCGCCTCTGGTGGAACTGTGAAAGGGGGACCGTGTGACTCCCGAGACGCCCCCTTCCCAGACCTCTTCCCTCACTGGGCGCAGGACGCTGCCTGCCTGCTCCACGCTCTTCCAATCCCCGGCCGCCAACACCTTCTCATTCTGCTGCTGCAGTGTGGCGGCTGCGGACCTCTGATCTTAGCCAGGGCGCCCACAGCAGCCGGGGCCGCCGCTCACTTACCCAGGTGTTCATCACACAGCTTCAGGGCCACACCTCACCCGAGCTACGCGCTGGCAGGAAGGTTCGCCAGGTTACAGCGGGAGCTCAGCAGCAGGAGCTGGGAGAATAGAGCGCACGGTCCTGCTGTCACTGGGCATCAAGTGACAATCAGGACAACATCCCAAAGGCCTGCCCAATCCAGGGAACATGCCCTCCAGTGACCAGGCGACAGTCCATGCTCGCCTTTGCCTGGCTTGCCTCCTCCCGGGTGTCACATGCTGCCTGCACGCGTGCGAGGCACTAGGTGACACTCTCCTGGGAAGAAAAACTACCATGACCACTGCTTCACAGCTCATTCGTGTTAGTTTGCTCTCTGCGAACCTGAGTCCTCCTTGGAGACTCCCAGGGAGTTTCCACCTGCTCAGACACAGCTAGTGTAGAGCACTGTCCTGACCACGGGTGAGCTGACCATGGGTGAGCTGGCCACGGGTGAGCTGACCACGGGTGAGCTGACCAGGAGTGAGCTGACCAGGAGTCAGCTGCCCGCTGATCTCCATACACGCAAGGTTGGCAGATACAGGCACAGCGCATTACCCAGTGTGGCCTCATTTGCCCCACTTCCTGGGAGTCCCAGGAGTCTGAGGCTAGTGTGTATACCCGTCATCAGCATGGGGCCCTGATGCCAGTGCGGAGTCCCTAACACAGGGCACCAAGTGAGGGACACTCAGAGCAGGACACCCGGTGCAGGACATGTGGTGCAGGACACACACGGTGCAGGACACACACGGTGCAGGACACACACGGTGCAGGACACACATGGTGCAGGACACACATGGTGCAGGACACACGGTGTGGACACACAACACAAGACATGCAGAACCGGGGATGGCTGCAAGTGGAGACTTGACCTGGTTCAGAGAAACACTTTGTGCAACACTAAGCTGTAACACTGAGCTGCAAAGAGAGACTGTTACTGTCCAGAATCTGAGTCACTGTGACCATGCGACGAGCCACAGAGGGTGGACCCTGAAGTGCAGGAGGTGTTGTTGGATTTGCTGGACTCTCGTCTTAATTCAGTATCTTTTTTTATTATCATGATGCTTCCATTGTGATGTTTTTGAAAATTTTTGAATTTATTCAATTGCGTGTGTGTGTGTGTGTGTGTGTGTGTGTGTGTGTCCACGTGTGTGTGCATATGTATGCGTGTGTGTGTAGAACCACGGGCAAATTCGGGAACCACCATGGACGCCTCCACCTCCTCCTTGTTTACTCTGCCCCGGGATTCACAGGCTCCGCCCTACCAGGACCAGAAATGTAGGCTACCCCGCTTCCGCCCGGCATCTATATGTGGGGTCTAGGATCCGAACTCAGGACCTTCCGCCTGCAAGGCAGAGGCTTAACCCCTGAGCCACCTCTCCAGCCCCGCATTGTGATATTTTATCTGTGTTTAAGTACTTAACTTATTTTGATTTCTATAGACTCTTATGACTAAGAGATTTTGAAATTTTAGAATGTTGAAACTGAACTTTTCATGATGGAACAGTTTAAATTTTGTTTATAAAAGCATTCAGACTTTTAGAATTAAGACTCTGGAGCTCTCTTACAACATCTCAGAGAACGGGGCCATCCTGCACTGTCTTCCCCCAGCCCAGGACTGGGCCGAGACCTCTCGAGCCACAAGTAAACTCGCCTACCAAGAGCTGGCCTTCAGTGAGTGCAGCTCTGACAACCGTGCAAGGTCTGGATTAGACCCCACCTGCCTCCCACCCCACCCTACTTCCCACTGCACATCACTCCTGCCCTGTCCCTCTGAGGCATCCTGGCCCGTCTTGGCTGGATACTGGTGTCAACTTGGCCACTGAGGGCTCTGAGCTCCGCGCAGTTGTGCGACACTGGTCGTTAAGCCCTGAGCAGGCCTGCAGGAGATTGATTGATATACTCAGCCAGGCATTGTGGCCTGGCGAGTCGGACTGTCCCTCTCTCAGCAGCCTGTAGCTCCGTGGATAGGGCGTGCTCTGTTCCCTTGGTCCCTGGTGGTGGTGTGAGCTCTCCCGCCACACTGGACAAGGAACTGGCATCGGATACTGAAAGAGAAAAGAAACCCCTTGTTTTCTTGTGCCATTTGGTTTTGAATTCACTGGTGACATGCAACAAAGCTCATTTGGAGCCAAGCTGAGAATCCTGCTTCTGGCTGCAGTGGCTGGCTACGCCGTCCACCTCTCACACCTGTTCTGCACGCTCTCCTCCACCTGGTCACAGAGCCCTCCCGGACACTCCAGAGAGTCCTCTGAATTCCCACGGACACAGTCGTCCTTTGGGTGGGACGTGGCTGCCAGGACAGTTGCTCATTCTCCTTCCCATGAAGCCCCCTGGGGCTCAGCAGGACCTTTCCTGGGGGGCACACAGTCAGTCCAGCAGCTCCCATCTGAGTCCTCCGGCCGGCACTGGGTCCTCCACTGGTCCCAGGAGAGGGACTGAGGTCGGTGTCCAGGTGAGGAGGCGAGGTCGCTGTCCAGTAAGACCTGAGGGTCACCGTCCAGTAGAGGACAGCCTCTGCTGTGGGAGGGAGCCGAGGGTCATGCCCACCTGCGGTGGCCTCTTTCCCCAGCTGTCTGTCTTGGGCACAGAAGCAAGCATTGTTCACATCTTTATTTTACAGAATTGCTGCTTGTTAAGTTTGCAGTGACGGGATTTGCAACCATATCATTAAGGGGCTCTTAAAATTGTGCTGGCAGCAGGAGGAAAAGTTGCCAGCCCTTGGCGTGGGTTTGTCCTTGGACTAGTGCCTTGGTGTGGGCATGTTCTTGGGCAGACGCCCACGCGGATCAACCTGCAGACTCTGGAGCTATAGGACCCTCCTAGTTTCTGGTCTGCCCAGTGTTGTGCCCACGAAGTGATGCGCCCACGCTGACCCCAGAGGAAGCTTGGTTTTGCCAGGGACCTAGAGCCAGGAGTACCCCAGTGTCTGGGGGATTAGCCGTGAAGTTGCTGTTCTCCCTGCTCTGGCGAGGAGACGAGCTTTCCTTGGACGAGTGTCTCTGCCGAGTGTCCCTGTGTTGGTTGAGGTCACAGACTGCTGACGTCACAGGGCCTCCAGGCGCCCGCCTCTCTCCAGATGCTGACCAGCTTGCGTCCTGCAATGTTTTATAACTGAGACAGCCCGGACTCACCTTGAACTGTGGTCCTGCCTCCGCCTCAGCTGCCCGCATCTGCCTCTCCAGGTGGACTTGGAATCGAGGCCTTTTTAAAAGACGATATAAACATGACTGCATTTAAATATGACCCAACACAGCAGCCCTGCCCACGTGAGCCACAGGGTGCTTGCTGGTCCCTGCTGAGGGTGAAGAGGCACAGGCAGGGAACGAGAGGCTGTGAAAAAGAGCGAAGGCATCTCAGCGGCAGCTCGGTACTGAGCACACGGCGAGCTGGCAGAACTGACTGCACTGGGTTAAAATGTTATTGAAATTATGTCCACCTGTTTTTCATTTCTCAGTGTAGCATGGAAAATGCAGTAATGGGCATGTGGCTTGATTCCGTTTCTTTTGGACCATTTCTGGCCTACAGGACACGGAGAGGAGCCAGTGTGCAGGGAAGGGAGCCAGGCAAGGAGATGTGGGTGCAGGCGCACCCCAGCTGAGGGTTGCCCGAGCCTGGCACAGGGCCCCGTCTGGGGTCCCACCCCTGGGCAGCGTCTCCAGGGTGGCCAGTCGAGGCCGCCTTTGCCAGGCAGCGCAGCGTGGGCTCCAGCATGAACATTCTTGGTGTGGCGATGCTGGGCCCACAGGAAGCAATCTGCTCGCTGCAGGAAACCACGCCTTGACCCAGATCCAGGGTCCACGCAGGGGACATTCCAGCCTCCTGCAGACCCTCATCCATGCGGCCCCCTCCACCGGCAGGATGCTCAGCTCCAAGTTCCCTCGGCACGCTCTCTCATGACCTTTCTGGAGCACATCGTGCAGACTGGATCCACACTCGGGGAAGGCGTGCGGGTATCGAGAAAGGGAATTTTCTTCTGTGTATCCTTGCTGCATGGCTGCATAGGACCTTGGTTTCCTTGGATAAAGATGACTGCACATTGTTTTTTCTATAAAAACAAAACAAAGACAACTCGGCAATTGTCCATGTGATAGAGAATTTAGGCAAACCGTAAAAGGGACTTGAAACCTTGGTAGGCAAGGCTGTGTGTCTGTCATTCTAAGATCACAGCGACAGAATCCTTCTGCTCACAGGTCCTGTGGGTGCCCACGGGGGCTGAGGGAGGGCCGAGTCCTTCAATGCTCCCGGGCTCTGGCTCTCTGTCAGCCTTGGCCACGCCCCTGGCCTCAGTGGTCTTGGATGCTTAGGGCAGGGGGTCGGGGTGTGCTGACCTCAGCAGGCCCCTGAGCAGAGTGGAATGAGGGTGTGTGCAGGCTGCTGAGAGGGGGAGTGGTCGGCTCCTCAGGCCTGACAGTGGAGTCCACGGGGCCAAGAGAAAAAGCAAAACTGGGGTGCCCTGTTCTAAAGTTGTGGGATTTCAAGACTCAAAGGCAGAGGGCTGAGCTGAGTGTCACGCCTTTCAGGGTTGTATGGGTGAGCGCCAGCGTGCGCCAAGAGCCACGTACGACGCCACTGAACGCCTTGTGGGTTCTCTTGGCAGGCGTGGCGTTGGTTCTCATGACTGTGTGATGACCAGGAAGCAGGACCACAAGCCGGGCTCAGCACCCCATGCTGGGCTTCAGACTAGAACAGGGGCACATTTCCAGAGATCTGGGGAGAGAGACTTAGTCTTTCCACTGTCTTCCTCCCTCCCTCCTCTCTCCCTGGTCCTCGCCGTCCCTCCTCTCTCCTTCCCTTTATCCCTGTCTTTTCCCTTGCCCCTCCCTCCTCCCCTCCCTCCCTCCCCCCTCCCTCCCCTCCTCCCCTATCCTCCCGTCCCTCCCTCCCTATCCTCCCTCCCTTCCTCTCTCCTCCCTGTTCTCCTCCCCCCTCCCTCCATCACTCCCTACCTGTCCCCTCCTCCCTCCTCTCTCCCTGTCCTCCCTCCCTCGCCTCCTCCTCCCTGGTCCCCCCCCCCCCCCGTCCTCTCTCCCTGTCCTCCTTCCAGTCCCTCCCTATCCTCCCGTCCCTCCTCCTCTCCCTGTCCTCCCTCCCTCCCTCCTCTCTCCCCTGTCATCCCTCCCTCCTCCTCTCTCCCTGTCCCCCCCCCTCCCTCCTCTCTCCCGGTCCTCCCTCCCCACTCCCGCTCATCCATGGTCCTCTCCACTCCCTTCCTCCCTCCCTCCCTCCCTCTCTCCCTGTCCTCCCTCCCTCCCCCCTCCTCTCTCCCTGTCCTCCCTCCCTCCCTCCTCTCTCCCTGTCCCTCCCCTCCTCCCTCCCCTCCCTCCTCTCTCCCTGTCCTCCCTCCTCCTCTCTCCTTCCTTCTCCCTGTCCCTGTCTCCTCCCTCCTCCCTCCCTCCCTCCCTCCCTCCCTATCCTCCCTCCCTCCTCTCTCCCTGTCCTCCCTCCTCCTCCCTCCTCCCTCCCGTCCTCCCTCCCTCCTCTCCTCCTGTCCTCCCTCCCTCCCTCCTCTCTCCCTGTCCTCCCTCCCTCCTCTCCCCTGTCCTCCCTCCTCCTCTCTCCTTCCCTTTCTCCCTGTCTTCCCTCCCTCCTCCCTCCCTCCCTTCCTCCCTCCCTCTCTCCCTATCCTCCCTCCCTTCCTCTCTCCCTATCCTCCCTCCCTTCCTCTCTCCCTGTCCTCCCTCCCTTCACTCTTCTCTCCCTGTCCTCCCTCCCTCCTCCTCTCCCTGTCCTCCCTCCCTCCTCTCTCCCTGTCCTCCCTCCCTCCCTCCTCTTTCCCTGTCCTCCCTCCCTCCCTGTCCTCCCTCCCTCCCTCCTCTCTCCCTGTCCTCCCTCCCTCCCTCCTCTCTCCCTGTCCTCCCTCCCTCCCTGTCCTCCCTCCCTCCCTGTCCTCCCTCCCTCTCTCCTCTCTCCCTGTCTTCCCTCCCTCCTCTCTCCTTCCCTTTCTCCCTGTCTTCCCTCCCTCCTCCCTCCCTCCCTCCCTTCCTCTCTCCCTGTCCTCCCTTCCTTCCTCTCTCCCTGTCCTCCTTCCATCCTCTCTCCCTGTCCTCCCTCCTTCCCTTGTCTCTCCCTGTCCTCTCTCCCTCCCTCCTCTCTCCCTGTCTTCCCTCCCTTCCCTGTCCTCCCTCTCTGTCCTCCCTCCCTCCCTGTCTTCCTTCCCTCCCTCTCTCCCTCTCTCTGTCCTCCCTCCCTCCTTCCTCTCTCTATCCTCCCTCCCTCCCTCCCTCCCTCCTGCCTCCCTCCCTCCCTCCCTTTGTTCTCTCCATTCCTTCTGCCCTCACTTCTCTTCGGGACAGATGGCTGTAGGAGGATCATGAGGACAGCATGCTGGGGACCAGCACACGCTGGGCTGAGAAGTAACGGTGACGTTCTCTGCCCACGCTGAACTGATGACCTGAGCTGCGTCCCTCCAGGCAGGCTGATGGCTCCGAGGCTGCATGGAGCGGACCTGCCTGCTTCCTGCACCAAGCTTGCTCTTGAAGTGATGAGATTCCACTCCCGAGCAGAGGAGGCTCGGCACTGTCCCGTGAGAGCCCCGGCTGGTCTCCTGGGCCACAGCCTGCTCTTTAGCACCCGTGGTGTAGGCGCTGTCTGACTTCACATGGGCTCCCTGAGGGTCCTGCCTGCCCGCCTGTGACTCCTCTATCAGCTGCTCATCCGCCCACCTGTCCCGTCTGCGGACCCTGCACGTGTCTCTGACAGCTCACCCTTGGTGTCCGGTGTTGGGTGAGTCATTGTGTCTCCCTGAACCAGTGCACTGATGCCCGTCAGATGCGCGGTTTGCACAGGAGTGCTCCGGAAGCCGCTTGGAGGCACAGGGCAATTAAAGAAGCCAGGAGGAAGCCTCGGCCCTGCTGTTCTCCAGCTGGGGATCAGTCCTCATGGCTCTCGAGGAAGGGGGTGAGCAGGGCCTGGGTCGTATAATTTCCAAAATTAGGATTATAATGAACTTCATCCTGCCTCCAGGGAATTCTGGAAGGAGAGAAAGAAAACCATTGCTTTGTTCTCGCTCTATCACGAAGCACCCAAGGAGTGTGCTTCATGGTTTAGAAGCAACCACACCAGATAAAAAGTACAGCTACTCTAGTGCCCTGTGGTTAATGCTGGGCGTGGCCTCACGCTGGGCGTGGCCTCACGCTGGGCGTGGCCTCACGCTGGGCGTGGCCTCACGCTGGGCGTGGCCTCACGCTGGGCGTGGCCTCACGCTGGGCGTGGCCTCGCGCTGGGCGTGGCCTCGCGCTGGGCGGGGCCTCACGCTGGGCGGGGCCTCACGCTGGGTGGGGTCCCATGCTGGGCGGGGTTCACACACCTAACTGTTTCACAAGGTGTCTGGTTTTTCCCCAAAATTTGTTTTCCAAAAACACCTTTGTCTATGAACTTCCAAGTGCACACAGACTTCAGAAGCTTTGAAACCTGGATAACCAAAAGTCAAGAAGCACAGTCGCCTTCCTCTTAACACTTGTCTGCTGAGCCTCTTGGAAGGACACCCGTGTGCTTCGCAGAGTAGCTGCAACACGATGAATGGACACGTTTGCGACTTAGTCTCTGGGCGTGATCGGGGTACATTGTGACTGTGAGCAATGGAAGCTCAGACGACCAACCCTCAGCCTGAAGCATATGTGAAAACACACGGATGAGAGCTGACAGCTGCACACGGGAGAGAGGAGCAGGGACGCTTAATGGACCCCAGAGTCACCTGGAAGCGGCCCCCACTCCACCCGTTGAATATTCACCGTGCTCAGTGGCCCAAGCTCACGCACCCACCAGCCGCAGCGAGGTCCCCTGTCTGCTCTCCAAGCGCTCAGTCGGGTGGGGCTCAAATGAGTCTGTCCTGTCATTCGCAGACATGGAATGGGACCCATGTCTTCCAGAAACATCCGTCCCAAAGAGCTCAAGGCAAAGAGACATGGCAGCTGTGGTTTCAGCCACATGTAGATTCAAAACGTGGCTGCCATGGGCGGCTGTGTGGCTCACATCCCAGCAAGCTCTGGGATGCACGTAGGGTGGACGCAGAACCATGAGGGGCTGGCAGGCGGCTCTCTGGAGTCTCGCCCTAGGGGCCTCCACCTTCAGACTGTCTTTCCTGCAGCTCCTCTGCCGGGAAGGGCATGGCTGGGCTCTCTGGGCCAGGCAGTTGCCACAGGTTTTTCTGTCTTTCCGCACAGCCTGGCCAGCGCAGGTTTGTGGAGATTACAGGAAGGTGTGCAGCCCCACTGCACAGCACGATGCTCCGGGCACTGGCTCTTGTTCCTGCCACGTGGCCGAGGTGCTGGACGTTCAAGTCCCCTACACCCAAGTCCAGGCCAAAGGCATGTGGTGGGAGACTCGCTGCTACTCCCAGTTTGGGCACAGAAGGTCTTCCCTTAATTCTCACTGAGTACCTGTGCAGTGACTGCAGCGCCACAGAATCACAGTCCCTGGGAGCTCGTGTGGGCCAGAGAAGCTCACTGCCTGCAAGATGCTGTCAGGGCCAGAGATGCTACTGCCTGCAACATGCTGTCAGGGCCAGAGATGCTCGTGGCCTGCAAGATGCTGTCAGGGCCAGAGATGCTACTGCCTGCAACATGTCGCCGGGGCCAGAGAGAGGAGCGGAGCTTGGTGGAGACACACCACGCACATGTCTATCTGTTGGCACAGCGAACCCGTCTTACCACGCAGCGTGCATCCAGCACGGGAAGAAAGCTCACTGGAGCACTCGAGTGCACCTCTGGAAGCATGGAGTGGACACTGAGCAGGCTCACAGCTCGCCAGCTCGTCGGCTCTATGGGCGCACCTAGGGGGGCTTCCAGGTCAACTCTTCACAGACACGCACGATCCCCTCTCCCTTCCTGATTCCTGAGAGCACCTCACTTCCCCAAGCTGCCCACTTTCAACTATCCTCCCCCTCAGCTACCATCCTCCCCCAGCTACTGTCCTCCCCCAGCTACTGTCCTCTTTCAGCTACTGTCCTCCCTCAGCTACTGTCCTCCCTCAGCTACTGTCCTCCCTCAGCTACTGTCCTCCCCCTCAGCTACTGTCCTCCCCCAGCTACTGTCCTCCCCCTCAGCTACTGTCCTCTTTCAGCTACTGTCCTCCCCCAGCTACTGTCCTCCCCCAGCTACTGTCCTCTTTCAGCTACTGTCCTCCCTCAGCTACCGTCCTCCCCCAGCTACTGTCCTCCCCCAGCTACTGTCCTCTTTCAGCTACTGTCCTCCCTCAGCTACTGTCCTCCCTCAGCTACTGTCCTCCCCCAGCTACTGTCCTCCCTCTCAGCTACTGTCCTCCCCCAGCTACTGTCCTCCCCCAGCTACTGTCCTCCCCCTCAGCTACTGTCCTCCCCCTCAGCTACTGTCCTCCCCCAGCTACTGTCCTCCCCCAGCTACTGATCTTCTTCAGCTACCGTCCTCCCCAGCTACCGTCCTCCCTCAGCTACCGTCCTCCCCCAGCTACCGTCCTCCACCAGCTACCGTCCTCCCCCAGCTATCGTCCTCCCTTATAGCCTGACTCTCAGCCTAAAGTCACCTGGATTCTGTTTCTGCAACAAGAAGGTGTGCTCCTCCTAGACTGTGCTCCTCCTAGACTGTGCTCCTCCTAGACTGTGCTCCTCCTGGACTGTGCTCCTCCTGGACTGTGCTCCTCCTGGACTGTGCTCCTTCAGTGACTGTGCTCCTTCAGTGACTGTGCTCCTCCTGGACTGTGCTCTTCCTGGACTGTGCTCCTCCTGGACTGTGCTCCTCCTGGACTGTGCTCCTTCAGTGACTGTGCTCCTCCTGGACTGTGCTCCTCCTGGACTGTGCTCCTTCAGTGACTGTGCTCCTCCTGGACTGTGCTCCTCCTGGACTGTGCTCCTCCTGGACTGTGCTCCTTCAGTGACTGTGCTCCTTCAGTGACTGTGCTCCTCCTGGACTGTGCTCCTTCAGTGACTGTGCTCCTTCAGTGACTGTGCTCCTCCTGGACTGTGCTCCTTCAGTGACTGTGCTCCTTCAGTGACTGTGCTCCTCCTGGACTGTGCTCCTCCTGGACTGTGCTCCTTCAGTGACTGTGCTCCTCCTGGACTGTGCTCCTCCTGGACTGTGCTCCTCCTGGACTGTGCTCCTTCAGTGACTGTGCTCCTTCAGTGACTGTGCTCCTCCTGGATTGTGCTCCTCCTGGACTGTGCTCCTCCTGGACTGTGCTCCTTCAGTGACTGTGCTCCTCCTGGACTGTGCTCCTTCAGTGACTGTGCTCCTCCTGGACTGTGCTCCTTCAGTGACTGTGCTCCTTCAGTGACTGTGCTCCTCCTGGACTGTGCTCCTCCTAGACTGTGCTCCTCCTGGACTGTGCTCCTTCAGTGACTGTGCTCCTTCAGTGACTGTGCTCCTCCTGGACTGTGCTCCTCCTGGACTGTGCTCCTTCAGTGACTGTGCTCCTTCAGTGACTGTGCTCCTCCTGGACTGTGCTCCTCCTGGACTGTGCTCCTTCAGTGACTGTGCTCCTTCAGTGACTGTGCTCCTCCTGGACTGTGCTCCTCCTGGACTGTGCTCCTTCAGTGACTGTGCTCCTTCAGTGACTGTGCTCCTCCTGGACTGTGCTCCTCCTGGACTGTGTTCCTCCTGGACTGTGCTCCTTCAGTGACTGTGCTCCTCCTGGACTGTGCTCCTCCTGGACTGTGCTCCTCCTGGACTGTGCTCCTTCAGTGACTGTGCTCCTCCTGGACTGTGCTCCTTCAGTGACTGTGCTCCTTCAGTGACTGTGTTCCTCCTGGACTGTGCTCCTCCTGGACTGTGCTCCTCCTAGACTGTGCTCCTCCTGGACTGTGCTCCTTCAGTGACTGTGCTCCTTCAGTGACTGTGCTCCTCCTGGACTGTGCTCCTCCTGGACTGTGCTCCTCCTGGACTGTGCTCCTTCAGTGACTGTGCTCCTCCTGGACTGTGCTCCTTCAGTGACTGTGCTCCTTCAGTGACTGTGCTCCTCCTGGACTGTGCTCCTCCTGGACTGTGCTCCTCCTGGACTGTGCTCTTCTCCAAAGTGTGATCCTCACCTCACTTCTGCCTCTAACTATGATCCCTGAGCACCTCAGGGAAAGAAAACCCAGATTCAACATGCCAAGCCACAAACAGATGTCTCTAACTTAGGAAACACAGAGGAGGTCAAGCACGGTCTGGAGCAACCGCGGTGACATGAAAGTAAACTGCCTGGTTGGAATGCAGCCCAGGTGAGATGGACAAAACTTCACAGAGCCCTGAGGCCCCCAGTTGGGAGAGCGCCTGCTGCCCCCTGAAAAAACAGGAAATGTACTGTGCGCTTCTGTGCAGAGGGAGGAAACAAGACACACTTCTGTGAAGAGGGAGGAAACACGACAGGCTTCTGCGCAGAGGGAGTCAAGCTACAGGCCTGGAGGAGAGGGGGGTAAGGGGTGAGAGAGGACTCTTGCCCAGACACTGCCCTTTTTGGTTCTTGTCACTACAGTGGTCATGCTTTGTGCAAGCTCAGCCCAGGGAATTATGGGTAAGTGACAGCATGGCTGATGACTGATAGCTAAGAGTCTGGGTAGTTTGCAACAGTGCTCTGCCCTCATCTGTCACAGTGGTTTGCTCCCGTCAGGCAGGAATATGCGCTCCCTGTGCGGCAGCAAGACCCTCCTTGTATGGCAGGGAGACCTTGCTGTGTGGTAGGTGGTGAGGATCCCAGTGTAGTTTTGTCCTGGAGACATCTTTGACTAGAGTCTTCTTAGCACTCTCACAGTTCATGCCCTCGGCTGCCCCACAGGGTGCGTCTCTGACTCGCATGGAGGGGTGTCTTCACTCTTCAGAGGCTGAAGCTACAGCCGTGCACACTGTTCCACACCTGTGTGTTCATCTGCATGGGCATTGGGAAGCCCACGTCTTCTTCACGGCCCCTCATAACTGTCTTTGCCAGAAGTTGACTAGAGCCACACCTTTTCCTTTGGCTTTAACTCCCAGTATCCTCCTTGCTATTCCCAGCCTGGGGGGGGGGGTCCTATGCCTCCCTGTGCTTCAGTCCCATAGTCAGTGACATTCAGCCCTTGTGCTGCTTGGCTCCTTTGAGCCCCGGGTAGCTGAGTATGAGAGTGTGACTGTGAGACCAGTGAATGAGCAGGCAGTGAATGAGCAGGCAGTAAATGAGCAGGCAGTGAATGAACAGGCAATGAACGAGGAGCCAGTGAATGAGCAGAGCCAGTGAATGAGCAGCCAGTGAATGAGCAGAGCCAGTGAATGAGCAGAGCCAGTGAATGAGCAGAGCCAGTGAATGAGCAGCCAGTGAATGAGCAGAGCCAGTGAATGAGCAGCCAGTGAATGAGCAGAGACAGTGAATGAGCAGCCAGTGAATGAGCAGCCAGTGAATGAGCAGCCAGTGAACGAGCAGAGCCAGTGAATGAGCAGCCAGTGAATGAGCAGAGCCAGTGAATGAGCAGAGCCAGTGAATGAGCAGCCAGTGAATGAGCAGCCAGTGAAGGAGCAGCCAGTGAATGAGCAGAGCCAGTGAATGAGCAGCCAGTGAATGAGCAGCCAGTGAATGAGCAGAGCCAGTGAATGAGCAGCCAGTGAATGAGCAGAGCCAGTGAATCAGTAGAGCCAGTGAACGAGCAGAGCCAGTGAATGAGCAGCCAGTGAATGAGCAGCCAGTGAACGAGCAGCCAGTGAACGAGCAGCCAGTGAACGAGCAGAGCCAGTGAATGAGCAGAGCCAGTGAACGAGCAGAGCCAGTGAATGAGCAGCCAGTGAACGAGCAGAGCCAGTGAACGAGCAGCCAGTGAACGAGCAGAGCCAGTGAATGAGCAGCCAGTGAACGAGCAGAGCCAGTGAATGAGCAGCCAGTGAATGAGCAGAGCCAGTGAATGAGCAGCCAGTGAATGAGCAGAGCCAGTGAATGAGCAGCCAGTGAATGAGCAGAGCCAGTGAATGAGCAGCCAGTGAATGAGCAGAGCCAGTGAACGAGCAGCCAGTGAATGAGCAGAGCCAGTGAATGAGCAGAGCCAGTGAATGAGCAGCCAGTGAATGAGCAGAGCCAGTGAATGAGCAGCCAGTGAATGAGCAGCCAGTGAATGAGCAGCCAGTGAATGAGCAGAGCCAGTGAATGAGCAGCCAGTGAATGAGCAGAGCCAGTGAATGAGCAGCCAGTGAATGAGCAGCCAGTGAATGAGCTGGATGGGGAGGCTGAGCTGGACAGGGAGGCTGAGCTAGAGGGGGAGGCTGAGCTGGACGGGGAGGCTGAGCTGGACGGGGAGGCTGAGCTGGAGGGGGAGGCTGAGCTGGACGGGGAGGCTGAGCTAGACAGGGAGGCCAAGTCGCCATGCTCTCAGAGTGAGGTTAGTTAGATGCATCGCTGCCTTATGGTGTTTTAACTTCCTATAGGTTTCATTGGAACAAAACTCTGTCATGCATCAAGGAGCACCCTTCTTTTGACTGTAAAACTGTCTTTCTGAAGCAATCATGGACCATGTCTTGGGTTTCAAGATAACATATTTTCCCCAGGGCTCTGCTTTGGTTTCATTACACATGGCTGCTACAAAACGTTGCAGCCGAGCCGCTCAGGGGAGAAAGGGTTTACTTGCTAACTGGCCCAGGCTGCGCTGGAGTGCGGAGACGTCGCAGTGGCGGGAGCTTTGGAGCAGCTGCTCACGTGGCGTCATCTCCAGAGCGGAGAGTGACAGATCACTGCTTGCTTGCTGCGTCGCCTCGGCCCACTTGCGCTGTGTTCTTCAGCCCAGACGAGGCCCCCGCGGAGAGGCCCGCCCACGACAGCCTGGGTTTTCCCACATCATTGTGCAATGGAGACTTCCCTTCCCAGGCGTGCCCGGAGGCCGGCCTTAAAGTAGAGAGCAGCTCACAGGTGGCTTGGTGTCCTGCCTTCTCGGTGACGCTGACGATGAGCCCTGGCCGTCACAGGCCGTGTGTACTCTGCTGAGGACCGTGATCGGTCTCACGCATGGAGATTTCTCCAGCCAACTTGTGATGTCCCGGTGCTGAGCGTGTGCTGGTCTGAACAGGATTCTCCTCGTGGGTAATGCAGTGCTGCTGAATTGAAAAATAAATGCTGCGTTTCAAGAGTTTAGAGAACTGTTTGACCAGAGACCCAGAATCAAGGCTGCAGTCCCTCCTCCACTATTTCTACGTGGCTCATAGGACTCTGGACAGGAAAGGCTGAAGTGTCACACCCCAATCAAGAACAAGACAAGATCTGTCCTCGCTACTTCTGGTCTACCTTGTGCTGAACACAGTACACACAGAAACACTGGTATACAGAGAGACCTCAGAGACTGACTGCAACCCAAACCCCACACCTGTCCAATTCAGTAAAGGAGTCAGCAAAGCTGCAGGAGGTGCCACCCACGCAGGTGGCCCCTGGCGCGTGTGCTCACTAGAAGCCATGGGCCCTCCATGCACAGAATGGAGATAGTTCTGGGGCACTGCAGCATATGATTCTACTAGTTACAATACGAGCATGAAGAACGGAGCGCTCACGGGCCAACCCCACCCCGGAGCATGGCGTGTGCACGCGGAAACCTACCGAATGTCTCAGGACGCTCTAAGGACAAAGAGAAGAGGAGAGGCGCACGGGAGGACCCGCAGAACATCGGTCAGCAGCAGCTGGACCCGGGCAGCTCTCTTTGCACGGGGCAGCCAAGGCTGTGGCCAGGGACAGTGTGGCCACTTTACAGCGACAAGCTGTCCGCCTCCCAGAGACACGCGGTCCTGAAACGAGAGGCCCAAACCACAGGGAGGCGCCTTCGAGGCTACCCTTCGCGAGATGGCTCCTGGCCAGGTTCGGCATCTTTTCTCGTTCCCGTTTCTTTCAAAGCTTCCTGCTGTTCCTGGCCTGATGCTGACCCCCGGGGGGCTGCGCAGGGTTCAGCTTCACTCACAGCAGGAGGATGTGGCCCAGCTTCTGCCGGGGTTGGACGGCGGGTCCGCTGGGGTCTCCGCTCCGCGGGCTTTGACTTTTGTGGCCACTTGCTTCCCAAAGCTGCTGCCCAGCCCTCCTGTCACCTGGAAGGCCTTCTGATTAGGGAAGCTGGTGCCAGGTGCTGTCCCTACGGACCTAGGGGACACGTGGGTGGAGGAAAGCGCATGGCGATGGTCAGTCCCCATGTGCAACTCCGGGTGTGACGCAGCGCATACCCGTATACGCATCTACACACGCAAGGCTCCTCCTTGCCGTACGCTGGGGACCCAGCAGGCGACCGCTGACTCCAGGGACAGTGGGGGACATGCCCACCGTTTCACGGCCTGGCTAGTGGCTGGGCAGGACCAGGAGAGCCAGACGGACATTGCTGTGGATTCCTCAGGAAGAGGTCCTCCGTGTCCCATCACCCTCAACCAGTCAGCGAGGAAGGATGGGCGGCGTCTGCTTTCCTTTTGTAAGCGCACAGGATCTTGGGAAAGTGCAGCCTGGCTCTAGAAGCTGGTCATTATTTCAAGGACAGTGGCTTGCTCGCCCTACGCTTCTTAGAACGAAGCTCAAACCAAGCACGCGGCCTGTCCCTGCAGCTGCAGGACTGGTGATTCTGTCCTTCTGCTCGAGGGAAGGGGAGACGCGCTTCTGGGTACCCTGCAGCAACCGTGCATGCACCCCAAGCTTCCCTCACCTCTGACCTGGCAGCCTGTCTTCTGGGCTTGCCAGCCCAGCTGCCCTGTCTTTCTGAAGATCCCATCGGCGCAGGTCACTGGTGCAGAGGACAGGCAGCAAGGGAGCCCAGCGTGTCCGTGAGTGAGCCCGGCTTGCAGGAGAACACGCAGGCCAAAGCCAGAGCGTGGCCGGCATCCACCTCGCAGGGAACAAAGAGGAGACATTTGCTCTATAAAAATCTCCAGTGGGGAAAAAACAGAGCCTGTGGAGCCTACGGTATCTGTTCTAAAAATGCAATTTCCGGATTAATAACCAAGACACCGTTCCAGGGCGCCCACTCCTCTAGGACGTGCGCTTTTGACCCACAGAACATATTGTGCCCTGTGGCTCTCGGCTGACTTGAAACTTAACAGTCCTCCCCTTTTGAATGCCTGATGTCTATTAAAAGGAATCGTTGCTTGTTCTGGGACCCCTCCTGGAAATGAGGAGTGCCCTCTGCAGACTGACCACTGGTTAAATATTAAAGCTCACAGCTTTCATATTTGTGAGCCTCTATATTGCACCAAAACAAGAGAAGCCCATAGAAACATGGATTCTTATATGAAAGCTTCAATATCCAAGCAACTGTGACTTCTACTATTGGATAAGATTTGCACAAGAACATATCCAGACACAAGCGAGATCCCTCCCTCTCTCACATGCATCTCCTCAGTGCACGCCTCACACATGCATACATGTGTGCACATGTTGGATGTCCACATGCCAAGGCATTTATTTCTTAAAATGATAAAATTACATCTGGTTTCAGAGTCTATTTCGACACTCCCGTCTTTGGCTATTTTTAAGGGAACTGGAAGAAGCGAATGTGTCAGCCGGGTGCATCTGTGGTGTGTTGACCCTGTCCTCGGGCAAAGATCCAGAGGTGCTATAGATGGGATGCGATCCTTGTGTTTTTGGTTTTCTAGGAACATTATGTCAATTTCCACTGTAACTGGACCAATTTGCACACAGGATGAGCGCTGTTTTCCTGTCCTAAGTCCTTTCCAGCTTTCAATGGTTAGTTCTTAATGACTTAATCACAGTCACTCTGATTGGGGTGAGATGGACGCTCTTTAGATTCTTTGTCATGTATGTGCACAATGTCTACACAGCCCCCTACTCTCTCCGCCACTTGGTCTTTTCAGCCTTTCAAAAAGCAGACCTGTGGGTTTTGATGAAAAATTAAATAAACTCACCCGCGTGTAGAAGTAATAGCCGGCAAGTCTCCACTCCCAAAGTGAGAGTCGGAAAGAGAGAGAAGGAAGGAGGTGCTGGGCTGCTCCTCTCCTGTGCTCCCCAGCATTGGGTCTGGAGGCTAATTTCATAGCTGGTAGCTCATGTTGATCTGAAACCTTGTTGTGGGCGCAGCCGGGGAGGAGCAGAAGCTAAGAACTTCTGATGGATTTTGACACCATGGCGCATGTGACTTGATAAAACCTGCCGGGCTGGAACTAAACAGTCCATAGACCCTGAGATTAAAACGTCAGACCAAGAAGTATAGACAGAGAGGAGGTGGTCTAGTAGTGTGCCGCTGGGTCATGCAGGTGGTCTAGTGGTGGGGTGCTGGGAGGTGCAGGGGGCGGAGTGGGGTGCTGGGCGGTGCAGGGGGCTGAGCGGGGTCCTGGGCGGTGCAGGGGGCTGAGTGGGGTCCTGGGCGGTGCAGGGGGCTGAGTGGGGTCCTGGGCGGTGCAGGGGGCTGAGTGGGGTCCTGGGCGGTGTAGGCGGCTGAGCCGCTAAGCAGGCTTCAGAACTGCACTTTGGACTTACACACATGACCCGTTCAGATGTGTCCAGGTTCCAGTGTGAACACGGCAGAACAGTGCACGACTATTTCACAGCTGCACCTTTCATGCAGGTGTGTTTTATCTTCCATCATAGATTGGGAGAAACTTGTGAACACTGACCGCCTCTCTTGCTTTGTCTTCGAAAGTTGCACAATTTCCTGCACACATAATATTGTTTGATCAAAGTCTTTCTCATCATCCTTCCCACCAAGTCCCTTCTTCTTCCCAACCCAAGTCGTCTCCTACTTTCATGTCTCTACTTCCTGTGGCCCCTGCCTTTGACTGGGCTCCTGTAAGCGCAGCTGCTGGGGGATTACTTAGATGAACAACTGCAGCTTCTCTGGGTCTCTATCACGAGGAACACGACTCTCCTTCCATCGGCAACCATTAATTGCCTGTGTCCCCCAGGCAAGGGGGGCCTTGCAGCCCCTCCATCATCCATGCTGGAGAGCCACCGGCCCAGGCGCAAGCAGCTCTCCTGCAGGTGGCCACTGCTGCTGAGCTCACGGGCGGGGCCGCTGCGTCATGTCTAGAAGTCTGGACATCACAGCTTCTCTTCCCATCCTCCAGCTCTTGGGTCTTTCTTCCCCCTCTTCTGCAACGCTTCCTGGGTCTTGGACAGGTGACATGATGTGTCATAGTTAGATACAGGTGTCATTTGACAGTTGAGAGTTTGAACTCTGGACACGTTTGTAGAAAATGAGTAGTTGAGTTAAGCCCAGAGCAAACCTGTAGGAACTTGTCTAGTGGATGGGGAAGGCTCAGCCATGGTGGGTGGGACTAGTCCCGAAGCAGGTAAATAAAATAGAGGGAACTGCTCCTCCAATCTTTTGGTAATGGTGCATGCTCTCCTGACAAAATGGACAAACAACTGTAACTAGGAATCACAAGAGAAAATAAACCCTTTGTTCCCTTGAGCTCTTTGGTGGCAGGTCTGAGCACTTGACAGTCATCTCCTCTCAGCACTTTGACCACATATGAGTCTCTGTATTAGCTGTCGCCCCCTGAAAACAGGAGCTGCTCTGACCAAGGCAAGAGTAGCACTGGGCTATAAGCACTGATATCTAGAGGGAAGCTTGATACTTTCTGTCTAGTCCTGTGATAGGAGTAGGTTCCTTCCTTGGGTCTGTGGCCCAGCCGTGGGCTTTGACCAGTGCACAGTACCAGGCATGAGGTCGTCCTGCAGAGTGGGTCTGAAACCCAGTCAGAAGACTTGCCCTAGAGCAGCCACTACGTGCAGTGGGTGCATCTTGCACGGCAGGTCGGCATTGCAGCGGGTGGGATTCACAGCTGGGTGAGACCCTCGGTGCCTTTCCTGCCCACAGCCATCGGGAAGCTGGTCAGCAGGGAGGAAGCGTCCAGCACAGTCTGGTTTGATTTTCCTCTGTGTTATAAGCAGAGCGTCGTCAGCAGTGGGGCCTCAGCCTCTCGCGCTGCTGGGACCAGGAAGAACAGCGAGTCTACATCCTGGGCACTTAGAGCCTCCAACGCCAACACCTCAGAGCTCTCCTCTGAAGTGGAAACAAACCTTTCTGATTGACACCTGGGGCGTGGCACCCACGGGGGCTGGACCCCAGGCTTGGAAGATGGCGGGAGTTGGAGTAGGTATGAACAGCTCGTGGGGTTCTAGGTCGCCTTCACTCACCTTGTGGCTCTGCGTGAAGGATCCCATTGAGTAGGCCCCCCCCATAGCAGGTGTGGAGACAGGACCTCCCCCCACATACATACATGGTGCAGGACTCACCCACACACATGCACACATGGTGCAGGACTCACCCACACACATGCACACATGGTGCAGGACTCACCACACACATGCACACATGGTGCAGGACTCATCACACACATGCACACATGGTGCAGGACTCACCACACACATGTGCACATGGTGCAGGACTCACCCACACACATGCACACATGGTGCAGGACTCATCACACACATGCACACATGGTGCAGGACTCATCACACACACACACACACACACACACACACACACACACACACACACACGGGCAGGACACATTACATACATACACACATGGTGCAGGACTCATCCACACACATGCACACATGCGCTCACAGGACTCATCCACACACATGTGCACATAGTGCAGGACTCATCACACACATACGCACATGGTGCAGGACTCACCACACACATACATACATGGTACAGGACTCATCACATACACACACACACAGGCAGGACACATCACACACATACACACATGGTGCAGGACTCATCCACACACATGCACACATGCGCTCACAGGACTCATCCACACACATGTGCACATAGGTCTTCTGCCACACAAATTCAAGGCTACCTAATTTGCCACAGTCCCCCTAAGAAGTCCTGTCCAGAGGGACCCACATTCAGCAGTAGTTATCTGATTCCTGAGCGGCTTTCGAAAAGGTGGGATATTTGCTGACAGAGCACAGAGCTGTCACATGCACGAAAGAGCCAGAGCACTCACCTGGCATGGGAGCACTCACCTGGCATGGGAGCACTCACCTGGCATGGGAGCGCTCACCTGGCATGGGAGCGCTCACGTGGCATGGGAGCGCTCACCTGTCGTGGGAGCGCTCACCTGGCGTGGGAGCGCTCACCTGGCATGGGAGCGCTCACCTGGCGTGGGAGCACTCACCTGGCCTGGGAGCACTCACCTGGCGTGGGAGCACTCACCTGGCCTGGGAGCACTCACGTGGCGTGAGAGCGCTCATGTGGCGTGGGAGCACTCACCTGGCCTGGGAGCACTCACCTGGCGTGGGAGCACTCACCTGTCGTGGGAGCACTCACCTGTCGAGGGAGCACTCACCTGTCGAGGGAGCACTCACCTGTCTCGGGAGCACTCACCTGACATAGGAGCACTCACCTGATAAAAGGGGTTAAGTCAATGTTGACAGATGGTTTATTTGGGTTAATTTTAAAGGTAATAGGATATTTCTTTTAAAACTGATTCCCCTCTTTTCTTTGCAAGTTTTTTGAATTCTGGTTTTTCTTTTTGGTTTGCCCATCTCGACAGCTGATTCCTCATGGTGGAGATCGTCTCTCTAGAGGAGCATGGTGTTGCCACAGGTCCACATGCTGGCATCCCTAGCTGCTGTTAATGTTTGGCAAGGTCTTGGCACATTTAGGAGGTGGAGCCTTTCTGGAGGAAGGCGCAGGGCAGGGACTATCTGCTTCTACTAGCGGTCTGCTCTTGCAGCTGCTGCTTGCTCCGTCTCCATGACGATGGATGTGCCCTGAGCCACCCGCCATGCCCTTCCCGCTATAATGGACTGAATCCCCCCTGGAACCACAAGCCAAACAAATCCATCGTCTTTCTTAGGTTGCGCATGAGTGTTGTCTCTCAGCAGCAGAAAGAAACTGTGACAGAAATTGGTACCAGGAGTGGGTTGTTGCTGTGAGACTCAGAGGATCTGGTATCAGAAAGTAAAGTGTTGCTGTGAAATCGAGACAGCGTGGCATCAAGAAGCTGAACCAGGTGTGGCATAAAGGGGCGTGTGTCTAACCCGGGTTACAGCAGAACTTAGCAACATCATGCTGTGGTGCTGGTTTTAGAGGCTTTAACAGGACAAGAATAAGAAGGATGTAGATTCCTCCTCCAGGTTTCAGAGAGCAGTGGAAACCAGGCAGTGTGTGTCAGGACTGGAAATCCTATAAAGAGGCCCGGGGAAGGAATTGCATGTGGAGCCAAAGCCTGGACTGTCCTTGAGTTATGAGGGTGGTAGAGATGTCAGAGGCAACAGGGAACATCTGTCAAGCAGCACCGCACAGCACAGGACGAGCCGGCCCAAGACAGTGATGTGCTCTGTGCAGTGTGAAGACAAAGCCCTTTGGAGCCGAGACTATTTCAACAGGAAGCTCATGTGCTGAACTTAGAGATGCGATCTGGAGCTCGTCCTGCTATTTCTCAGTCTCGTTGTGGACTGATCTTTCCTAGATACCATCCCATTCCTCCCGTTTGGATTGGGAGTTCTTGCTTTATGCAACTGCATGTTACAAGTATGTAACTTGTCTTTTAATTCTACAAGAAGCTTTGGCCTTTGAATGTTTGGAATGTGTTGATGCTGATAGAGACTGAGAGCAGTTTACATCATGAGGCGGCCATTTGCCTGTGGGAGCTGGGGGGGTGTCGGATTTGAAAGTGAGTTGTCCCCCACGGGTTCATGTATTCAAATCCTTAGCTGTTGCTAATGCTCAGGAAGGTCCTGGCACATTTAGAAGGTGGAGCCTATCTGAGGAGAGCACGTCTCAGGGGGCTGTCCTGGAAGCTGAGCAGCCCAGCCCTGCCCCCACTGTTGTCTGCTCTTGCAGCGCGCCGTGCATCTAACTGGCAGGGAGTCTGCGGCCTCTTCAGCCGCAGCTGGTGCTCCTCTACATCTTGTCCATGAAAGTTTCTACCCATGAGTTTTGAGAGAACTTCATTTCCTGATGGTGTCTGCCCATGTGGGCTAGTACGTTAAAGGCCCACGTCCATAAAGGCTGGGGCATCTCCTGGGGTGGCACAGGGACCCAGTCGCTCCCCTGCGATTCATTCTAAAGCCAGTTGCAGGTCTAATAGACGTTGAAGTGAGTTATGACACGCAGAAAGCGGCGGGTGTCCCGAGGGCACGTCTCTGGGTGACGGGGCTTCAGGCACAAGCGTGCAGAGGGTGTGGCTGCAGAGGGGACGGGCGAGCAGGGTGCTAAGGAAAAGCTTGGAGGCCATGTGCTCTGGGCGTGACCCCATTGCCCACAAATCCTCAGAGATATTACAAAACACTAGCTGGCATTTAGGTAAGAAAGAAGGAAGCTGGTAGAAGAAACACTACATGCAAAGGAACTGGGCCCGGGGAGCCCAAGGGCACAGATCGGGCACCTGGACCACCACGCATAGCCTGCAAGGCGAGTGGGCACTCAGAACAGAGCATGCCTCGCTGGTTTTCAGGGTGCCTGTCTGCAGGCTTGGATGGCTAAGCTCCGTCTCCTGGGCTCGGCATGAATGTGGCCAGGAGATACCAACCCAAGAAACTCCAGTTCCTACCTCCAGACCCTTGGTTCCTGGAAAGCCACAGAGGTGGCTGGTCCTTGTCTACCTGCTTGCTCTGCCCCCAGCAGGTGAATAGGTCTCCTGTCCACAAGACACTCCTCGCCTGAGTCTGACCGACCATGGGCAGAGGTACCCATGGTCTCAGCTCTCCTGGTCCTGTCTTATCCTGAAGCCCCACTGCAAACGCCGAGTCTGCGGTCTAACCAGATACATCTACGCTGCCTCTTTGGGTCAGCTCAGCTCTTCAGCGTAAACATTCAATTCTTTCAAATTCCAAACTGTGCACCTGAGCATCCCTTTGAAGGAAGGTCTTAGCTGTCCACGCAGAGGGCAGTAGTACAAGGCACCAGCCCCTAGGACAGGGTCACTAAGACCCTGCACTGAGCACTTCAGCCTAGCCGTTCCTGTGCCCATTCAAGGCAATGGACAGATGTGTCCCACCATCCAGGCTGGACTTTGTTGCCCACCTTACTGCCCGTCCAATGAAATCAATAGCACGATAGGTCACAAACCCTTGTTCCTCATTAGCTTGCCTCTGGTGACTAGATGTAGTCTCCGTGCTGTCCCTGAACTGCTCCTTCCCAGTGATCTCTCCCTGCCCTGCATAGCAGTTGCTGGGAGGGTATCAGGGTATCACACATGGTCTTCCTGGCCTCCAAGAGTTTCTCCTGTGCTACTACCCAGCAGAGCACAAACCAACACATGTGCACACTTGCACATTAGGGAACAAGTCCACCAACACACATGCACACCCGCACATTAGTAACATGCACACCAACACGCATGCACACTCACACATTAGTAACATGCACACCAACACACATGCACACCTGCACATTAGTAACATGCACACCAACACATGTGCACACTCACACATTGGTAACATGCACACCAACACACATGCACACCCGCACATTAGTAACATGCACACCAACACACATGCACACCCACACATTAGTAACATGCACACCAACACGCATGCACACCCGCACATTAGTAACATGCACACCAACACACATGCACACTCACACAGTAACATGCACACCAACACACATGCACACTCACACATTAGTAACATGCACACCAACACACATGCACACTCACACATTAGTAACATGCACACCAACACACATGCACACCCGCACATTAGTAACATGCACACCAACACACATGCACACTCACACATTAGTAACATGCACACCAACACACATGCACACTCACACATTAGTAACATGCACACCAACACACATGCACACCCGCACATTAGTAACATGCACACCAACATGTGCACACTCACACATTAGGTAACATGTATACTGTGATAGTCAATCCTGGGTGTCAACCTGACACACCTGGCACTAACTAGGATCAGCTGAAACCACCTGAAGAGATCCAGATAAACACATTTACAATACAAAGACCAGCCCTAGATCGGATCAGAACCTCCATAGATCTCATAGGAACCCCCAGTAAAAGGAACCAAGAACAGAAGAAGAGAGACTCCAGGAATCTTCAAGCCTTCGGCCACGTGGATGGGTGTGACATACTTGTCTCCAGTGCCGGCCAGCCAGCCATGCCGCTTCTGCCATGAGAGACTATATCTCCTCGCTGGAGCCACGAACTGAATAGATTTGCTTTTCTCCCTTATGTTATTTAATTTTGGGTGTTCTCTCACAGTAATAGTTAAGAGTAACGGTTACATACACAAACATCCATGCACATCACATATCATGTATTCGTGCACACATGCAGACTCAACATTCCCACAGCATGTGTTCATAAACACATATTCACACATACATACTCACATGTCACATACACATGCATACATGTATATTCATATACCAAGTGTACATGCACATATACAAACATGGCCACAACATGTGCACATTCACATGTTACACATGTGTACATACAGGCATGTGCAATCGCTAATACACCATTTGCCCATGTACACATATGACACTCGCACAGCATGCATGTATATATAACACACATACATTCACACACTATGAACACATACACACAGTGTGCACATGCACATATGCAAACATGCACTCACCATGTGCAATGCATGCTCCAACACCATGTGACATGTACGCATACACACTTCCATATGTGCACAATGCGCTCATATATGCACATGCATATGCTGCTCATTCACACACCATATACACACGCATACACACATGCTTACACCATGTGCACGTGCACACTTGTATCATGTGCACACACATACACTCACATGCACATATGCATATTGCACACCATGTACACATGCACATTCCATGCATACATGCGCACTCGCTGTACTGTGTGCAGAGTCAGAAGCAGGAGGTGGAGGAGCCAATAACAGTGGTTACGCCCCATTGTCTCATGACCCCAGGCACCCTCAGGATCAGAGCCCCTGTCCAAGCACCTGCTCTACAAAGAAAGACATTTGGGGTTTAGGAAGCGCCCTCCCGTGGGGTGTGTGTTCATGGTACCTCCTGAGTACCTCTGGGGCTGAGGAAGCGCCCTCCCGTGGGGTGTGTGTTCATGGTACCTCCTGAGTACATTTGGGGCTGAGGAAGCGCTCTGCATCTTGTCACGTGTTCATGGCAATTCCTATTTTAAGATGCTGTCGTGCTGTAGATACCGACTTACTGTTTTTATCATCATCATTACTGCTTTGACAGTAAAATACTAAAGACTGGAGAGTCTGCTGTGATAATGGACATGTTGAGTTAAGTCATGGAGAGTCAGAGAGACAGAAGTGCAAAAGAATCACTAGTCATGTTTTCCAGTTACAGTTCCATCGCTCTAGCCCACAGCTACAGAAGCAGATGGTGGCTGCCCGGGAAGGAGTAGGCGGGCGGCAGAGAGAATCAGTCCAGGGTGCTCCACGGTCAGAGCGTGCTCACTGTCCCCAGGGCCATGATGGTCCCACAGGGGCACACACTGTCAAATGGTAGCCTCGGAATGAGCACACTTACTGCACATGACCTTAAAGGAGCTCACTTTGGGAGCCGGGGAGTCCTCAGTCAATGCTCCGCACATGGCATGATAACATGGGTTCAGTTCCTGGGACCCTCATGAGAAACTGGGCTGTGTAATCCTAGTGCTGGGGAGCAGACAGGGCCCTGGAGCGGGCTGGCCAACCAGTCCAGCCTGCACTGGTGAGTGCCAAGTTTAGTGGAGACCGGTCTCACTAAAGTAAGACGGAGAGAAGCTGAGGAAGATGAATGTTGACCTCTGATCCCCAGGTATGTGCACACACATGCTCCGGCACACACAAACACTGAACACCCATGAGCACACATCCCACCTGTGAACACACACACAAACGAACACCACACACATGAACACATTACACATAAATACTACACACATGAGCATACATCACATACATGAACACCGACATCACACCCATGAATACACACATCACACACATGAACATACCATGCACACATAAACATATTTCACGCAAACATGAATACATTTCACACACAAGCATGCTCACGTTTGCTTTTTAAAAACAGTACTTATCTCCTGGTCCTGAGTGGCCGAGTCGTCTGAGGTTGTGTCCCCCTCAGCGTCGTGTGTGCCCAAGACAACAGGATCCGCAGGTCTCAGGAAGACCTGGGTAGACATCACCATGTCTGCAGCCAGAAGCCATCTTGTTTTCGGGAAGAACTGGCTCTACTGACTCCAGGCTCCTAACAACTTGATCCTGACCCAAGTAAGGTGTCCCAAGGACGGAGGAGCTTGGAAGGTTCTGCACCACTAGAAGTGACCTATGATCTGGGAGGGTCTGGGCCAGCAGGGTGACCTGTGACCTGTGACCTGAGTCTGGACCAGCAGGGGCGACTTGTGACCTGGGCCACAGCCTGGTAACCAGCACCCCAACTCCTCAGCACGACAGACTCTGCCAGACCTTCTTTCAGCATGTGATGATAATCGCTGCCGTGACTTTGAGGACCACGAAGCCTCTGTGTTGGCTGCTGCGCTAGAACGCGCATGTGTCCTGCTGTCCAATGCATGTGTGTGTCCTGCTGTCCAATGCATGTATGTGTCCTGCTGTCCAATGCATGTGTGTGTCCTGCTGTCCAATGCATGTGTGTGTCCTGCTGTCCAATGCGTGTGTGTGTCCTGCTGTCCAATGCATGTGTGTGCATGTGTCCTGCTGTCCAATGCGTGTGTGTGTCCTGCTGTCCAATGCATGTGTGTGTCCTACTGTCCAATGCGTGTGTGTGTGTCCTGCTGTCCAATGCACATGTGCATGTGTGTCCTGACAGTAAGATGCCTAATCCAGGTGCCCTGCCCCCCACCAGCTGACTTATCCACTTCCAGATGCTTACCCACTTGCAGACGCCCCACTCTGACCAGTGTCTCTGCTGCTGCTCTGTGTGGGGTCTTCCGGCCCTCTTGGGAGCCTCCCTAAAGCTTTCGGAGCTGCCTTTCTGCCAGTCTGTCTGTTTTGCGTTGGGAAGGTGATGGCAAGCGTCAGAAACACTCTGACAGGAAGATCCGGCTGAACACGAGGCGCATGTCCCCGTGTGCCTCGAGCAGGCGGCGCGTGTCCCCGTGTGCCTCGAGCAGGAGACGCGTGTCCCCGTGTGCCTCGAGCAGGAGGTGCGTGTCCCCGTGTGCCTCGAGCATGAGGCGCGTGTCCCCGTGTGCCTCGAGCAGGCGGCGCGTGTCCCCGTGAGCCTCTTGACTCCAGGGCTCTGGTCACAGGGCCACAGAATACGGATGTCACCAGAGCATTCGCTGGTCCTCAGCATGGCCACACCCCACCATGTCTGTGGAGAGCTGCCCTTCAGACTGCCAGGGTGCCGCCCAGAGACAGGCAGCTGGGGATCCCTTGTGGCGCCCACTTTTTGTCTGGGAGGAGCTGGCTTGTTCCTAAGCACAGGACAAGCACAGACTCTCTGATCCAGGGGAGGGAGCTGGTGCCAGGCCTGTAAGGTCACAACGGGAATGGGCAGCTGTGGAGAACGTGTGACCCGGAGCCGGCCAGACTTGAGGGCTCTGCTCCAGCTGGGGCCTGGGGGGCTGGGGAGCGGAAGCAGTGAAGCTGCTTTCCCAGACGCGGGAGAGGAGATGTCTAAACTTGGAGCGCGGCGGCAACCTGGGTGCCTTCCAGGGCACCCAGCCATCCAGCGAGTTCCTGCCTGAGCAAACCTCCGCGGTGTTTCCTGCCAGGACGAGGCCGAGGAGGGGCCTCCGCATGGCCCTCTAGCTCTGGACCCCGCTCTGGGCCTTGCTCTGGGCCGGTGTTGCTCTTGGCGGCTCCCTGGTGATCCTGTTTGGGGCCTTGTGTACCTTCCGCCCGGTGCCTGTGGAGATGTGTCTGCCCGGCTGGCGCTGCTGTCCCTGCTTGGCAAACTGGCAATTGCTCTCCATGTGGCACGTTGCGGTCACCCCTCTTTCAGGCCTCATCTGCATCTTCCATGTGGTGTTGCTGGTAGCCATGTCCTTGGCGGTCTTCCTCTTCCACGGGCTCCCTCCCAGAGACCCTTGTTTGCAGGGCACACAGCGGCCCCACCTTACTGTCTCCAGGCGGATGTGTGGAGTCCATCGCCCCTCCTTGGCACCCCCACGGACACGCAGCACAGTGGACTTACAGGAGACAGCGGGACAAAGACCCGTTTCTGCCTCGATGGACTCAAGGCTTTGAAACCCCACAGAGACTTCACTCCAGTACCAACGGCAGAGCACACAGATAGGGGGTCGAGGGTCCTCTGAGCTCCTGACAATTGGACGCGGACGTCTTCGCATCAGAATATTGTGACTTCCAGCCACATTTAGAAAGAATCAGCCAGCTCGTGGGGCCATTGCATTGAGGACGGGTAATCAGGAGGCCCGAAGCGGCCCCGTCGTAGCATCTCTGGGAGTTGACAGCCCGCGGTGACCCCAAGTCACAGGAGAGTTCTGCCAGCCATTCCAAGAACCAATTCGACGTTGACACTCATCTAATTCATTATTTATGTAGCAAATTATCTTCCTCCACAGCAAGCAGAGGGCTTGCCAAATGGGCCTCCTCTGGGTCTTCCTGATTTTCTTTTCTTCTTGCGGGGGGCTGGGATGCAGCCAGCTGTGCAGAGAAGACCCCCAGGGTTGTCTGTGGGGGTCCAGCTCCCCTAGACCTTGCTGCCCCCCATGCCGCTTGCTTTGCATCCACCAGCAGCTTATTGACTGTGCAGTCCGTGCTGGGGGCTCAGCCGTCGGCCTCAGGAGCCCGCGCTGCCCCGTCACGTTGAAGCTACGGCTGCTCCACAAGCCCAGGCTGCATCTCCAGTATCGTTTGTGATTTAGGCTGAGTCAGAGCCAAGTGTGACCATGATACCTAGAGAGTCTTGGTGCGGAGCGTGTGCTCGGCCTTGGAGCGTGTGCTCGGCCTTGGAGCGTGTGCTCGGCCTTGGAGCGTGTGCTCGGCCTTGGAGCGTGTGCTCGGCCTTGGAGCGTGTGCTCGGCCTTGGAGCGTGTGCTCGGCCTTGGAGCGTGTGCTCGGCCTTGGAGCGTGTGCTCGGCCTTGGTGCGTGCGGAGCGTGTGCACGGCCTTGGAGCGTGTGCACGGCCTTGGAGCGTGTGCTCGGCCTTGGTGCGTGCGGAGCGTGTGCACGGCCTTGGAGCGTGTGCACGGCCTTGGAGCGGAACACGTGGCTTCCAGGGGTGTGGCCTACTGAAGAGTGACAGGCTGTTTTGGCACTGAGGCTGGGTGGGAGAGGCTGTAGGATCTGCTCTGGGCATTTCCCTCACCTGGGGGAGGGGCCGGCACTGCTGGCTTTAGTTAGCAAGGGGCCGCAGAGAGAAGAGGAGGAACGCACCTGTCGGGCCTTTCCGAGACTGAGAATCTGGTCACCATGGGAGGGCCATGTCCTGCGGTCTAAGGTCAGTCTGACCGGCTGGGCCGTCTTTGCACAGGTCCCGGGGCTGGGTCCAGGCCATCGGCTGCCTGTGCCGCTGGCTCTCCCTTCAGATGACCCGGCACCCTCTCCGCATAGAGCCCGCTCGCAGATCAGTGCTCGCAGCCTGCAGAGCAGGAGCAGAGGCCGAGGGGGGAGTGAGTCACCTGCCCGAGCCTCTGGGATGTAAGGGCCCCCCATGCCTTTCCGCTGAGGCCCAGGTGAGCCTCCCTTGGCAGGAGGGCTGCCCAGAGGGCTGCAATACAGTGTGGAGTGAATGCCCAGGTGGGGCTCAGTCAGTCCACTGGCATCTTCCCGCAGACTGAGAATGGAATGGGCCCCTCCTAAGTCACCCACAGGGAAGGCAGAAGTAGGGGTTCTGTTGGAGCTGCAGGCTGCGTCACTGGCTGGTTTGGACTTCGCGGTGTCGGGGGACGGCAGTGGCGCGTCTCTACAGACACGCATCTTGCGGCTGTACCAGTTCCGTGCAGTGTGGTGTGCGCTAGACACTTGGAGTATTTAAGGAAGGACGCTGCGTGTGAGCTGGTGACCTGCAGTTGGGGCACAGGAGGTCGAAAGCACCTGGGATGTGAGGTGTGACACCAGTGCCCTGGGGGACCCTCCAGAGGGCTCCTTTGTGAGGCTCCCGCCATCAGCTCCACCAGCAGATCACCCTCACAGCTTGGGGGCCCCGGGCCGGCTCCTCCTGAGGCTGTGAGGGACACTGTCCTGACCCCGCTCAGCGCTTCCAGAAGCTTCGGTGTTCTTGGCCTTTGGACGGCACTTGCCCTACGGGCTTTGTGTGTAGTCTCAGGTCAGACTTGGGGTTAGGGATGGGGGTTGCCATCAAGACTCAGTTTAGGGACGCGCTTGGTTAGGGTTAGTTAAACACAGAGATAAAGCCAAGGGTAAGATAAGGTGAGGAATAAGCACTAGAATTTTGTTAGCATAATCCAGTGCAAGGGATAGGGATAGAGATAGGACTGGGATAGGTTAGGGTTGGATTTAGGTTTAGTGTCAGGGATGCAGTTGTGGTTGGGGCTGGAGTTGTGGTTATGGTTGGGATAGGGTTAGGGTTGGATTGGGGTTAGAGTTAGAGCTGGTCCCCCAGGAGCTAATCAGGATGATCCTCACCCACGTTGGAGGTCACAGGTCAACTTGAGCGTCAGTCCTTCAGGTGCCACGTGCCTTGGTCTTGTGAGACAGGGTCTCTCGCTGGAATCTGGGTTCCTGATTTGGTGAAACTGGCTTCAGGGATCCACCTTTCTCTGCAGCACTGGAGTTACAGGCGCCCACGCCCCCCCGCAAGCTGCAGTGGGTGCTGAGGTCCCACGGGTATGGCAGACCTGTGGGTGCTGAGGTCCCGCGGGTATGGCAGACCTGTGGGTGCTGAGGTCCCGTGGGTATGGCAGACCTGTGGGTGCTGAGGTCCCGTGGGTATGGCAGACCTGTGGGTGCTGAGGTCCCCGCGGGTATGGCAGACCTGTGGGTGCTGAGGTCCCGTGGGTATGGCAGACCTGTGGGTGTTGAGGTCCCACGGGTATGGCAGACCTGTGGGTGCTGAGGTCCCGTGGGTATGGCAGACCTGTGGGTGCTGAGGTCCCCGCGGGTTGTGTTTGCTTAGGGCCTGGTCACCACTTGTGCGACAGACACCCTAGGTCCTGAGCCACAGCACAGGCTGGAGGCCAGGACCCCAGCACCTTCCAGGGGACACACTCCAGCCCAGGAAAGCGAGCAGGGCATACAAGCAGGGCGTACCCTCCTCAGGGACAACAGAGGGGTCACCAGATAGCCCCCCTTCCCTCTCCTGGGCTGCGTGTCATGTCCAGGCCATAACCCTCCCGAAAGAAGAACACAAACCTGCAGGATTTTTCACAGATGACTTTTAGTCTAAAGTCACGGCCCGGGCTTCTGTGTTTCTCTTTGGAGTAGAGACTTGTGTCCCAGGACTTCGAAGGGGAGGATTTTGGTGACGTGTTGCAACTGAACACTCATGCAGACATCTGAAATGCACTGAAGCCCAAGCCTTTCAGGTGGTGACTCTACTGGTAGGAAGGCTCATGTCACGTGCTTTATTTCAGATAGTATTTACAAAAGCATTGCACGAAACTACCTTCAGCCCATGTGTGGAAGGTACTTGAAAAATTAGATGACTTTTGGATTTAGATGTGGGTCTCACCCCAACTCAGCACATGTGGCTCATCACACAAAACTTCAGAGTCTGAAGGAATCTGGAATCCACACTTCTGGTTTAAAGCATTTCGGATGTGGCTCTCAGCTTGTCGGAGGCCCGCGAGGTTTCTGTTTTGGACCTGTCCTGGGATGTTTGTGTGTCTGCAAGAGAAAAGCAGGTAGCTGTTTCCCTGGTCAGCAGAGCCCCTGTGGTCAGCGCTTGAGGAAGGCTGCCAGTTACAGGGGCTGTTTTCTGATGTTTCTAGAAATACCCAATTTACGGCTGAGTGGTCAGTGCTGGAGAGTCTCTTATAAATGACGGGTTGGTCAGAGAAGAGCTGGTCCATCCTGGTCTCTGGTCCACAGAGAGAGTGCTTCTCATCCCAGACAGATGTATTCCAGCTCATTGGCTGAGCTACACATTCTCAAGTTGTCACCGGGCACAGTGCGCTTGGATGAATGCTTCGCAAGAGTTAAAAGCAGTTGACTTTCTCTGTAATGCCCAGAGTCCCCTTAGAGGTTCCGGGGGATGGGGCAGGGGTGCAGTCAGAGAGTATTTGAGGAGTGCCTCACGGAGGACCCCGAAGCTGCTCGGTCCCCACACGCCTTTCAGTGGGAGTTGACTCTCATGAGAGGAAAGATCGGAGAGACTCAGGAGGGGCCATAGGACCACGTACGTGTTAGGGGCCTGTGGCTCTGGCTTCACCTCACCGTGGAGAGCTCCCTGAGGGCAAAGGGCATGAGAAGGGACTGGGGTGCCAAACTTCTGTCCCTCCACTGTGGAGGTGGAGTCCCCGTTGGCGTCCTGGGTTCCTGGCTCAGGACGGCCTCGGAGTCCGTCTCTCCTGACATTGGCTGTGTGGCCGAAAGCCAGAGGCCGGGCGAGCAGCCCCCAGTCGGTCTCCTCAACCTTCCCACGGAGCACGGGAATGCAGTGCACGTGGACACTCTCGCTTGCAGCCAGTGCCAGGATGGGCATGAGGCCAGGGGACAAGATGTGACCGAAGGCAACGTTGTAAGAGAAAGACGCGTGGCTGTCAGCCACCACCCCAGCGCGCAGAGCGTGACCGTATGTGAAGTACAGTCTGTGCAAGCACAGTCAGCCAAGGTGGGGGAGGGTGTCCTGGAGGGCCACGGCCCCATCCAGTCAAGTGTGGGCAGAAGAGAGGGGAGTGCAGAGGATGGTGAGGCCACACGATGGGGGGTGTATTAGTCGGGTTCTCTGAAGAAACAGAATCTATAGAATGTAATATGTGTATATATATAAGCAAGTTCATTAAGAAACAACTCAGTAAAAATAGTGTCCTTCAAGGTAGCCGCCCGCAGCAGCCTCCTTCCTGGCTGGAATGTTCCACAAAGTCCAAAGATCCCGAGAGGGTCTCAGGCCTTCGCTTCTCCGGAGGGTGGAAGACGCTGGGTTCCGACGTGGGTGAAGAACAGCTGGGCTCCGACGTCGGCGATGAACAGCAAGCAGCAGCAAGGCCCAGAGACCAGGCTCCAAAGGCAGCAGGAACAGCAACAACGAGGTGGAAAAGGTGAAGCTGCAAGTCAGCCAAGGACGGAGGCAGCAGCAGCAGCCACAAAGAAGCCACGACGCTCCAAGGAGAACAACGTGCACGCAGAGTGGACTCCACAGCAAGTCGACACTGGATCAGGGAAGAGCAAGTCCCTCCTCCTCGCACCGCCTATTATCCGGTCCACCACTGGAAAGTTCCACCCACTGTGGGCTGGGTTCTCCACAGCAATCAGTCAAGTACCTGCAGGCTTGTTCAGGGCCCGTTCCAACCCTGAACCTTCCACGGCTGCCCCAAACAGTCTGCAGCTGTCAAGTTGACATAGAAATGCAACCCTAACAGGGGGCCACAGAGACTCCCAGCCCCTCAGGAGCAGGGGTCCTTCACAGTTGGCGGCATCCATCCAAAGACAGCGCCAGCCTGCAGGTAGAACGATGATTCCTGTTGTGACTAAGTAAGAAATCAAACCGCACACAGACCGGATGGTGTGAGCAGAATGGCTGTGTGGGCAGACGGGATGTGTGGGCAGACCGGCTGTGTGGGCAGACTGAATGGTGTGGGCAGACCGGAAGGTGTTGTCAGACATCAACAAAGAAAATCCTCCTAGTCAGGGCACAAAAATGACTAAAATCATGCTGAATGATTTTAAATATTTTTAATAGTGTGTGTGTGTGTGTGTGTGTGTGTGTGTATGTGTGTGTGTGTGTGTGCACGCACAAGCACGTGTATCCCAGGATAGCGTTAAGCTCGTAGCAATGCTCCTGTCTCAGCCTCTGAAACTGGGGCTGAGCTATGAATCCCCTGGTCTTCGCACTCTCACAGCAGGCTTGACGCTGACCCTTCTCCACTGGAACCTTGGCGCCAAGGCAGGAATCTGGGGTGTCTGTGCAGAAGGTGGGCTCCCCACGGTCTGTACGTGAAGGACAGGTGCAGCAGCTGGCCGAGGGCTGCTGCCCTGGCCTTGACGGGATGTGCTTTTTATAGTACCAGGGGCCCCAGGCTGTGCAGCGGGGTGAGAATAACACGGCCGGGAGCAGCACCCGTCTGGACGGGGCTACTCGGTGGTGCGGGTGTTAACAAGTTATCTGAAAGCTAAAAGGTCCACTGCCCGGCTGGGCGCGATTACAGCACTGTCTGGCCATCCGGCCCTCGCGGGAAGGAAACTGTCTGCAGGCTGCGTGTGGAGTGCGGCCCCCTGCTCCTTCTAGGGCTCACCGACCCGGCCGGCTTTAACCGCCCAGAAGCCGTGCCCTCGTCGAGATTTTGTTTAGCGTGACAAGCGCACACAGCACCCTTCGGAGCTGAAACTGAGGGTTCTCCTCAGCGTAGGTGGACTCCACTCACTGGGGCTTTTCTTTTCCCTTTTATTTATCTAGTTTATTTTTTCTAGCTTTACAAGCGTATTGAGCATTCACCCCAGCTTCCCTCCCTCCCCTCCTCTTCTTTCCCTTCCCTTTTCTCTCCCATTCAGTCACACCTGCCTGTGTGCTTCTATGGACTTCAGGGTTTGCTCTGGCTTGTCTACTCCTGTGGGGGCTCAGGCCTCGATTATATAACAAGTTACCTCTCTTCAGGGCACCCCACTGATGTGTGCATTTCTCTCACTCATCCAGCTTTACAGCCAAAGGTTTCCATGGTGAGTTCCCATTCTGTGGATATAATAGCAGCTGCCTCAGAGCAGTTTGATGTACTGTCTTCCTACCTATGGGTTTATTGGCTGTCTTCCCTATTGATCTATTTCATTCCTTTTTTTAGGTTCTTGTTCTAGATTACAATAACAGGGATGGGTCCTTCTGACAGGTGGGTCTTGAGTTCAATTAGAAAGCTGTTGGTTGTCTCCTTGGTGCTCAGGCCACTATTACACTGGTGGTCACCTGTTGCCATGGTGATTTATAATGCAACTTACAGGTCTCATGCCGTTGATGGCACTTTCGTTACTTCTCTCTCCCAGCAGCTTCTATAGCATCCCTTGGTACTGCCTAAGCGATCCAGCAAGGAGAAAGTTCTCAGACCAGTTCCAGTTGACACGTGCTGGCCTTGCTCTGTGATCCATTTGTGTTGCAGCTTCAGTAACAGGGTCTTGCTGACAGTTTTTGCAGAGCAACCAAAAGCCTCCTTTTGACATTCAAAACTTGCCTTCTTTTTCCTTGTTTGGAATTTTTTCATTCCAAGATAAGAAAAGCGCTCCAGGAGCCAACAGCAGATGAACTTGAGAGTTTTGTCACTTGGTTTTTATTCTCTTCATTTTGAAGTTGGTTCTCTTTGGCTTCTGATGTCCAGGTCACAACAGACCCAGGCGATGAGTAAACTCATGCTGGGTGACACGGGAGAGGGAGCACGGGTTGCCTGCATCGGACTGCTTCATCTGGGAGGGTTTGAAGCATTGAATAGGTTGTGGAAGACAAATAAGACGAATTCCCTTGCCCAATAACGGATGTTTACAATGTCCAGGATTAAATTGGCAAATTGTTTCAATTACAAGTTTGAATTAGTTACTTTTTCCAGGAGCAGAATACCCCACGAAAGGAACTTGAAAGAGAGTTCATTACTGCTCAGGGCTTAAGGGCGGCAGCATGGTGGGTCTGGCGTGGTGGGTCCGGCGTGGTGGGTCCGGCGCGGCGGGTCGGCATGGTGGCTGGCGCCCAGGCTCCTGGTCCCGTGGCAGCAGCAGTCAGGATGCAGAGAGCTGGATGCTGGTCCTCAGCTCGTTTTCTCCTTTGGATTCAGCTGGGATCTCAGCACAGGAGAGGCCCTGCCCACACTCCAGGGAGGTCTTCCCACCTCCACCGCCCGCCTGGCCAGCACCCTCACAGACACCCAGAGGTCCCAGCCCGCCTGGACAGCACCCTCACAGACACCCAGAGGTCCCAGCCCGCCTGGGCAGCACCCTCACAGACACCCAGAGGTCTCAGCCCGCCTGGGGCAGCACCCTCACAGACACCCAGAGGTCCCAGCCCGCCTGGGCAGCACCCTCACAGACACCCAGAGGTCCCAGCCCGCCTGGGCAGCACCCTCACAGACACCCAGAGGTTTGTATCCCAGGAGATTCTAGATGTTGGCGAGTTGCCCATCGAGCTGGATGTAGTCAAGCTACACCTTTCTGCTATTCTGGTGAAGTTGCCCCAGGGACTCGGTGGGGCCTAAAGCATGGTACTGACCCCCCACGGCCAGCTCCCCGAGGCGGTGGATGGCAGGACTGTCCAACGACTCACGCAGAGCCTGTCTGCTCACGTGCCCGTAGATCCGCTGAGCTCAGGTCAGAGCCGAGTTGGTGCCAGGCACACACAGCTTCCCTCCCTGGGGAGAGCAAGACGGCGTCCTGTTGCTGCCACAAGCAGAGGTCGCAGGAGTACCTGGGAAGGGTGGAGCCCACCAGCCACTGCCGGGAGAAGGTGCAGAAAGGTGGTCCAGGAACAGGCAGCCTGGGCCCCTCCTCAGGGCAAAGAGGGTAAGCGGCTCACCCTCCACACAGGCTGTCTGGGGTGGAGACCACCTGAAACAGGATGGAGCTCACCAGGGACAAAAGCCTTTAGTGGCCAGGGAGGTGGCTCAGTGAACACAAGAGCTGCCATCAAGGTCTGCTGACCCCAGGTTAATTCCTGGAGCCCACATATCAGTAGGTGGAGAGAAAGGATTCCACACGCAGGTAGATGGAAAGAAGGTGGATGGAGAGCAAAGATTCCACATGCAGGTAGGTGGAGAGAAAGGATTCCACACGCAGTTAGGTGGAGAGAAAGAAGGTAGATGGAGAGCAAAGATTCCACATGCAGGTAGATGGAGAGAAAGGATTCCACACGCAGGTAGGTGGAGAGAAAGAAGGTGGATGGAGAGAAAGGATTTCACACGCAGGTAGATGGAGAGAAAGGATTCCATGAGTTGTTTTCTGACCTCCACATGCCATAGCAGAGGCAGTTCACACTCACCCACCCATCACACACACTCACCCATTCATCACACACATTCATCCATGTATCATGCACACACTGACCCATGTTTCACGTACACACCCACACATCATGCACACACAGTCACCCACACATCATGCACACACAGTCACCTATACATCATGCACACACAGTCGCCTACACATCATGCACACACAATCACCTATACATCATGAACACACAGTCACCTATACATCATGCACAATCACCTACACATCATGCACACAGTCACCTACACATCATGCACACACAGTCACCTACACATCATGCACACACAGTCACCCACACATCATGCACACACAGTCACCCACACATCATGCACACACAGTCACCCACACATCATGCACACACAGTCACCTATACATCATGCACACACAGTCACCTATACATCATGCACACATAGTCACCTATACATCATGCACACACAGTCACCTATACATCATGCACACACAGTCACCTATACATCATGCACACATAGTCACCTATACATCATGCACACACAGTCACCCACACATCATGCACACACAGTCACCTATACATCATGCACACACAGTCACCTACACATCATGCGCACACAGTCACCCACACATCATGCACACACAGTCACCTACACATCATGCACACACAGTCACCTACACATCATGCACACACAGTCACCCACACATCATGCACACACAGTCACCCACACATCATGCACACACAGTCACCTACACATCATGCACACACAGTCACCTATACATCATGCACACACAGTCACCTTTATAGTCACCTATACATCATGCACAGTCACCTATACATCATGCACAGTCACCTACACATCATGCACACACAGTCACCTACACATCATGCGCACACAGTCACCCACACATCATGCACAGTCACCCACACATCATGCACACACAGTCACCCACACATCATGCACACACAGTCACCCACACATCATGCACACACAGTCACCTACACATCATGCACACACAGTCGCCTATACATCATGCACACACAGTCACCTTTATAGTCACCTATACATCATGCACAGTCACCTACACATCATGCACACACAGTCACCTACACATCATGCACACAGTCACCCACACATCATGCACACACCGTCACCCACACATCATGCACACACAGTCACCCGCACATCATGCACACACAGTCACCCACACATCATGCACACACAGTCACCTACACATCATGCACACACAGTCACCTATACATCATGCACACACAGTCACCTTTATAGTCACCTATACATCATGCACAGTCACCTATACATCATGCACAGTCACCTACACATCATGCACACACAGTCACCTACACATCATGCGCACACAGTCACCCACACATCATGCACAGTCACCCACACATCATGCACACACAGTCACCCACACATCATGCACACACAGTCACCTACACATCATGCACACACAGTCGCCTATACATCATGCACACACAGTCACCTTTATAGTCACCTATACATCATGCACAGTCACCTACACATCATGCACACACAGTCACCTACACATCATGCACACAGTCACCCACACATCATGCACACACCGTCACCCACACATCATGCACACACAGTCACCCGCACATCATGCACACACAGTCACCCACACATCATGCACAGTCACCTATACATCATGCACACACAGTCACCTACACATCATGCACACACAGTCACCCACACATCATGCACACACAGTCACCCACACATCATGCACACACAGTCACCCACACATCATGCACACACAGTCACCCACACATCATGCACACAGTCACCCACACATCATGCACACACAGTCACCCACACATCATGCACACACAGTCACCCACACATCATGCACACACAGTCACCTACACATCATGCACACACAGTCACCTTTATAGTCACCTATACATCATGCACAGTCACCTATACATCATGCACAGTCACCTACACATCATGCACACACAGTCACCTACACATCATGCGCACAGTCACCTACACATCATGCACACACAGTCACCCACACATCATGTACACACAGTCACCTACACATCATGCACACAGTTACCCACACATCATGTACACACAGTCGCCCACACATCATGCACAGAGTCACCCACACATCATGAACACACAGTCACCCACACATCATGCACACACAGTCACCTACACATCATGCACACACAGTCACCTATATATCATGCACACACAGTCACCCACACATCATGCACACACAGTCACCTACACATCATGCACACACAGTCACCTATATATCATGCACACACAGTCACCTATACATCATGCCCACATAATAAACAAACGAATGGATAAATGAACGAATGAAAAGCCTGTTGTGAGATTTAGCCTACTGAGGGAGAAAAACCAGATAGGCATGTCCTGGCCCATCTTGGCTGCTACCATAGTTCACACATGTTGCCCCACATACGTGTGAACATGCATATACCCCATTCCCAGCTCTGTGTGAGATGGTCAAAACCAGACACACTAGGCTCATGTCTGTCTTCCCACCTCTTCTCACCGACACTGGTAGACACTGTGGTGGGCCCACCTGTGTCGTGTGACACCAGGCTATGCTAGGTTCTTCCTGCCAGTGTAAGTCTGCCCACCTCCCATGATTCCCTGACATTTCCCCCACCTTGGCCTTCCAGTGGCCTCAGTGCTGTGTCCGCATGTCTCCTGCCTTTGTCTTCTTGTGTCTTGAGAGTTTCAGTCTTGTTCACACAGTACTGCACCTGAGGACCAAGCCCATTCTTGTCCAATACATGATGTGTGACAGGTCCTCTGGCACCAAGAGTGTGTGATCATGGGTGTATTCAGGGCTACCTGAGTGTCTCTTGCCCATGGATTCCTAGCAGAACAGCTTGGATGGCTAGATAGTCAGGGTACTTCTTGTATAGCTGAGCATCATGGGAATGATGGTCCCAGAGCAGATGCATATAGACTTCAGTGTGTGGGGGGTGGCTCTGTGGACACTCACATCTTGGTAGCTTTCCAACAGGGAGCCTCCGATGCGCTGGTCATAACACCAAGGCCTTCCCATGGGCTGGTCATAACACTGAGGCCTTCCCATGCGCTGGTCCCATAATGCCAAGGCCTTCCCATGCGCTGGTCATAATGCCAAGGCGGCTGTGGTTTCTCACCAAGCCCCGGGAGTCATGGCGAATGACTTCATCCACATGGGTTTGGCTACAGTGAGATGCTAGGCTGGCCACGAGTCGAAGGAGGAGAAATGGGGGCAGCTCCAGGTAGAACTGGGGTCACCATATGCGCTGTTAGCTGACTTTGGTTGGCCTGTTTCTCCATCATATGCTATTCCCTGCCTCCCAGGGCCAGAGCAACCTGCTGCTATGGCCCAGAGTTGCAGCTGAGTTCCCAGCAGCCAAGGAGCAGGCGCGGGGTTTTGTGTGCTGATTGGACACAGCACCATTTCCTTATTGGATTCTAGGTTCTAGGGGTGGGGGGCGGTGGGGGGAGCTCGCTCGCCTTCATCCCCTGGACACAGCATCTCAGCAAGTTGCTGAGTTCTCGGCACTGACGCGCTTCACTCATCTTCCACACAGTCGCCCTCCTCCTCCTCCCAGCACACCCACAGCCCTTTCCTCCAGCGTCCGCGTGTGCCCCAAGACGATACCATGCTCTGACTCGATATGTAACCAAAGAGTGATTCCAGCAGGCTGTGTGTTCCCATTTTTGCGGTGTGGAGTCTTCTGACCCCACCTTGACATCCCTCTTCTGCTGTGCTGGACTGTGGTGGGGAAGAGGGCTCAGGTGCCTCTGGGCAGGAGGAAATCCTGGCCTGTTCTGGGAGGCCAGGGTCTCTGTCCATCCAACTGTACAACCTGAGGTGTGGGGTCCCAGAGAACTCAGCGTCACTGCCGGCAGATGCTGCATGCGTGCATGCTCCCATGCCCCCTCACCTGTAGGCAGACGCTGCATGCATGCATGCTCTCATGCCCTCTCACCTGCAGGTAGATGCTGCATGCATGCTCCCATGCCCCCTCACCTGCTGACAGACGCTGCATGCATGCTCCCATGCCCCTCACCTGCAAGTAGATGCTGCATGCATTCTCCCATGCCCCCTCACCTGTAGGCAGATGCTGCATGCATGCTCTCATGCCCTCTCACCCACCAGCAGATGCTGCACACTTGCTCCCATGCCCCCTCACCTGCTGGCTGATGCTGCATGCATGCTCCCATGCCCCCTCACCTGCAGGTAGATGCATGCATGCTCCCATGCCCCTCACCTGCAGGCTGATGCTGCATGCATGCTCCCATGCCCCTCACCTGCAGGCTGATGCTGCATGCATGCTCCCATGCCCTCTCACCTGTAGGCAGACGCTGCATGCATGCTCCCATGCCCCCTCACCTGCCGACAGACACTGCATGCATGCTCCCATGCCCCCTCATCTGTAGGCAGATGCTGCATGCATCCTCCCATGCCCCTCACCTGCAGGCAGATGCTGCATGTGTGCATGCTCCCACGCCCCCTCACCTGCTGGCAGATGCTGCATGCACACATGCTCTCATGCCCTCTCACCTGCAGGTAGATGCTGCATGCATGCATGCTCTCATGCCCCTCACCTGCAGGCAGATGCTGCATGCATGCTCTCATGCCCTCTCACCCACCAGCAGATGCTGCACACTTTCTCCCATGCCCCCTCACCTGCTGGCTGATGCTGCATGCATGCTCCCATGCCCCCTCACCTGCAGGTAGATGCATGCATGCTCCCATGCCCCCTCACCTGCAGGCTGATGCTGCATGCATGTTCCCATGCCCCTCACCTGCAGGCTGATGCTGCATGCATGCTCCCATGCCCCTCACCTGCAGGCTGATGCTGCATGCATGCTCCCATGCCCCCTCACCTGCCAGCAGATGCTGCACACATGCTCCCATGCCCTCTCACCCACCAGCAGATGCTGCACACTTGCTCCCATGCCCCTCACCTGCCAGCAGATGCTGCATGCATGCTCCCACGCCCGGGACTCACAGGAGCCTGCTAGGCTGCACCTCCATCTCTGTACCAGCATGTACTGAAGGCAGATCAAGGTTTGCAATGCGAGTTGCCCCCACAGAATCTTTAGTTGTTTGGGAAGGTCATGACCCCTTTAGGAGGTAGAGCCTTACTGGATGGAGGAAGGCCGTCACAGGGGGTGAGCCTTGAGGTTTGTTAGGCCCCCCATTTCAGAAAGTAATTCTGCTCTTGTAGTTTGCAGCTTGCAGCAGCTCTTGGCCTCCACGATGGATGAGATTTAGGTCGCTCCAGCTTCTACCGTTAGCCATGCCTTTTCTGCCATAGTACACTGTATCTCCCCTGGGGAAATATAAGCTGAATAAATCTCCCTTAAGTTGTTTGAGCCTGAGTATGTCTCATAGCATCAGAAAAGAGTAACCAGCATGCAGACATGCTGGGAACGCTGCACAGGGCCCTGTGTTAAAACCTTCGAACAACCACCACGTCACCTCCACCAATAATCCCATAGAATACACTGTGCGTTCACTTCTGCTATGTGAGGACGTTTCTTGGTGTGTGCATGCTCCTTGGTGCATTCATTTTTCTAGTGTTTTCATCATATTTTCAATATTTCTAACATTGAAAACTTTAGAGTACATGAATCTCTCTTTCTCCCTGCCATGTTCTGGAGTTTTCCTTTCATTCACTAATGGCGGCAACTTCTCTGAGATAGCTGGGCTGCAAGGATACGTGGAGAATGCACAGTCCTTCCATGGACAGCCGGGTGTGAGATGCCATCAAATGCTGTGGCTCTAGCCGTCTTAAGGCTTGAACTTGGCATTGCCTTTAGATTACACCGTGGCTGCGCCTGAACCCAGTGTAAAGTCCATCGATATGAACGTGCCCCTCCTGCTCCACGGGCCGCCTCATGCAGGCCAGCGCTGGCTGGTTTGCTTCACCCTCCGCTGTTAAGAACTGACACTGAGATGCACCCTATCACAATGGAATGTGGATTAATCCTGCTCTCGTAGCCGTAACCGATGATGCAGCAGCACATGTAATGCATGTCTGTGACCAGCAACATATGCACGCCTCCAGCTTCTCTCTTTACATGTGCACAAGTGCTTCTTGCTAGACTTTGAGACTTGAATAAGTGTTGTATGTTTCCACACTGAAGAAAAGAACTAAATACATTTACCTTGTGCCTAGAAAGTTATAAAACCAAAATGTAGGTCAAACAAATGACAAACAAACACCCCACAAACCAGGAGAAGGCTAGCAGGTCACCGAAAGTCACAGGGAGCTGTCTTTCATTTGCTAATGGGAGGGGGGAGGGGGGTCTATGGGGGGAGGAGAGGGAGGAGCCCACCAGTTCCTGATGCCTTCTGCACTGGAAGGTTCTGCCGCCTGTGGAGCTGCGGAGTCCATATTCTGCTTTTAGCGCATTTCCTGATGAAGCTTCATCTAAAGGAACGAACAGCCATAGCTATTCAGACCACATGTCGAGTGGTTCTGGAGACCGTGACAAGCCATCTCGCTCTAGCCAGTCCTGTGGCTCTTTCTCAATGAGGGTTGTGCTCTGAGCCACACTGCAGGCCACCGCCATCTTTTTGTGATACCCAGGGCTGCAGCGCAGGCAACTCACATTCTACACACAGCTTCCCCAGGCGGCTCCAGACAGTGCAGACGCATGGGCATGACCTACTCATAAAAGCTCAGTGGTGGTCAGTCTGAACTCCTTGTCCTCCCGTAAACATGTCTGTAGGTTAGATGCACTTTAAAAAGATGTATTCATTGAGAAGAACAAAAAAGAGCCATTAAGTAGAAAAAAATGGTGCAAATAATATCCACCCGAACTTGAAAACCACCCCTTTCTCAATTTTAGGTTTTCAAGAGGCTAAGTTTGAAAGTAGCTTAAATGCTGGATTTAGCAGTAAGTGGAGAATGTTGCAATGCCCAAGAAGAGAGGCTTTCTCAGGGTCTCCTGGCAGACTGTCCAGATGTTCTTCAGACACTGTGGCGAGGTGTGACTGTTGGGGCCACCCCCTCCCTACTCCCCGGAACCCCAAGTGCTCAGCGTGCAGCCCGGTGGTCACCTTCGCTCTCTGGCACCTGCCCTGCAGGTGAGTGGAGAAGGGACCCGCCGGCGCAGCCCTGAGCGCCCACCTCCCGCACGTGCAGTGCGGGTCCCGAGCCAACAGGTGGCACAAACGCATTTGACTTGCACATCGGCGGCTGCCCGCGACGCAGCTGCCGCCACCGCCGCGCCCGTGGCTTCCAGCACCCCGGTCCAGCGGGTGCAGGCGCTGCGATTCCCTCTGTGCGGTGGGTCCGCCGGATCCGTGGGGTCCGCGGGATCCGTGGGGTCCAGTGGGGTCTCGGTCCTGGCGCCGCAAAGGACCCAGCAGCGCGCCCTCTGCTGGCCTCCCGAGGACTCGCCGGCTACCGTGCGCGCAGTGGTCCCAGGCCTGCTGCAGAACGTTCTGGGCGGCGAGCAGCTGTTCTGGGGTCGACAGGAGTCGGGACTGGGCAGGACCGGGCGGGTCCAGGCAGGGCTCGAACAGAGCAGGACGGGGCCGCAGAGGGTCTGTGCACGGCTTGGACCCCGATTGGCGCCAGGCGCTTCTGGAGCCAGTGTCTGCAGCAGGAGGCCCCTCCTGAGCCGGCAGCATTGGAGCAGCGACCCCCGCCGCCTCCGTCCATTTCTTGTGGGAGGCTTCGGGGGTGGGGGTTGGGAGACGTCACTCAGCTAGGGACGAAGGCCTGTCAGGTTCCAACTGGCTGGACAGGAGCCCGCTTGAACTTGTTTTCAATGTGTCAAATCACAGAGGCACCTCCCGCCCGGGGTGTGAGGGTCGGGGCCGCTGCCGGCGCAGGCGGCCGTGCAGGGCCCGTCCCCACTGGCAGAGTGACAAGCCTGTTTCCACGCCAGGCAGCGGCCGGGCTCCTGATCCCCCCGCAGTTTGTCGTCAGGACCCTCTGCTAAGCTCCACAGCCACCTTTACCACCTGGCCACCTGCCGCTCCTGCCGCCCCTTCTCAGCCCTTCCCTGTAGGCCCGGGAGTGTGAGATTCTATCCTGCAGCCCCCCTTTTCTCCGAGTCACCCGGAAAGGGAGTGTCCCTCGAATCCATGGCATCCACGGGCGGGGCACACAGCAGACCTGTCAGTTTTGTCTGTCACCCGTAGTGAGCCTTGGCTGTGTCTCTGGTGGAGCTCTGGCATTGCCTGCTCTGTTGGACAGACCGAGGGACGAGGGAGCTGCTTTTCCAGGACCTGCTGGTTCACCCCTGGTCGGAGTGGGTCGGTACTGCCGCGGGCAGGCTGGCAGGCAGGCAGGCACCACTTCCTCCCTGAAGAAGGGACTCAGTGGCTTTGTCCCAGCGGAAGGGGGGTGCCAGGTGTGGAGACCCCTGGGGTACCTAGGGCTTAGAGACTGAAGCCCTGTCCAGCCACCAGCCCAGTGCTGGGCACTGCGGCCAGGTGGCAGGTCCGGGCAGACCCCTGGCAGGTGGTCTGCTTGTGGGAGTGGAGATGCAGCTGTTGTGTGACAGCAGGTCTCTGCTAGGCGTCTATGAAACTGTCAGAAGTGAATGAAAACTGTAGATTTCACTTTTACAAATACTGTTAATGCTTTTTAAATGTTTAACCTCACACTTCTAGATATGAAAAGAATTGAGTGAGTGGAGTCCAGGGAGGACCAAACAAGGGATCTGAAATGTATCCTTGTTCCCAGACTGTGGGCTGAGTTCAAGGTCTATGGCGGGCGGCGCGGTTAAGTGGCCGTCTGCGGGGTGATGGATGCCTTGGCTTGTGGATGGGAATGCACGAGGTGACATTTTAAGAAGTCACAACTCGCTCATTTCAGACGGGAGAACGAGCCCAAGCCTTGTGGCTCCTGGTGGCAGCTAGTCCAGATTGAGGTCTGACTTTGAGGCAGCCGTGACCTTTTAAAAGTCCCTGCAAAGTGCGAGGTGCGACGCCTGGGAAAGCAGCCGGACCATTTCCTCTAATTGTCCCCGTTATGAAAGCGTCTGAGGATGGGACATTAATTGCCAATTATTTTTGTAGAAATGTGCAAGAGAAACATGAAAGCAAACAGAAGGCGTGTGGATGGTCCGAGCAGAGGCAAACCTCAGAACCAGTGCCCGTCAGGGAGGCCGGGGGGGGGGCAGTGACCAAGTCACGCGTGTTGGTCAAAACAAAACAACAAAAAGCATGCCAAACCCAGTGCCTGGCTTCACGGGCAAAGCCCACATTGAAAAGCAAAACTGGATATGCCAGTTTCACCCGTCAAATGCACGCGCGTTTGGCCTCACGGCAGGCCAGCCGGTGGTGTGGGGAGCAGCTCGGGTGGGTGCTGGGCATGTGGGCTGGCGGTCGTGTGGGGAGTGGTCCTGTGTGGAAAGGACCTCGGAAGTCACACTTCTGCAGCCTACTGGCCACGTATCTGAACTGGCAGCCGAGCAGGGGCATCCCAGCCAAGAGCTGCTGGTTGTGCGGGGGGTGGGGGTGGGGGTGGGGGACACGGCTCAGACTGCGAAGTGCTTTCCTCACAAGACGAAGACCCGACTCCAGTAGAGAAGCTTGGTCTGCGCTGGAGGGGCTCAGGCTGCGAAGGTGCCTGCCTGGGACCTGACCTCAGTCCCCGGACCCCACATTTCAAAGCAACTGGGTATATGGCAAGTGTTTTTTTTAATTATTATTATTTCTGCTCATACAAACTTAACAGGTACACCGGTCTGCTCCCTCCCTCCACCCCCGCCGGACCCCCTGTGCCCCCTCCCCTCCCCCCTCCCTCTCTACCCCCAGTGCCTCCCCTCCCAATCCCCGAAGCATCCTTTAATGTGCATGCCAAATTCTCCTCTGGGTCCTTCTCTCCCATGAGGTGCAAGGACCCAGGGGCATTTCCCAAAATCCTTTCCTGTGTTCCCCTTAAGCTTAGGAACACTACTGTGACTGTCAGTCCCTAGCCTCCAAGGATCCTAGTGCCTTTAGTCCATGCTAGACTTTGTGGGGTCAATAATGTGTTGGACATAGTGCAGGTCATGCAAAGTTCTGTTATGATTGCTTTGGCCCTAACTTGTGTGGAGTATCTTGCATATCATTGCTCCTCCCATCCTTGTGCTCTTACAATCTTACCGCCCCCTCTTCCGCAAATTTCCCTGAGCTTCAGGATGGGGAGAGATTAGGCTGGCCTAGTTCCAGGTGGTTGATATAGAGTCTCTGATGTTCTGAATTATGGTTTGTTGATTTTATTTTCGGTTTAATGGCAAGTGTTTGTAACCCCACCACAGACAGGCAAAGCCAGGTGGGTCCTTGGGGTTCACTGACCAGCCAGCCTAGCCTAGTAAGTGACCCTCAAACAAACAAGGCAAACCGTGCCCAAAGAGCGATGCCCAAGTGGACCTCTGGCCTCTGCATTCATGCACATGTGCACCCTCAAACGTGTGCACGCCACAAGAACATGCACACGTGTCTCTCTCTCTCTCTCTCTCTCTCTCTCTCACACACACACACTTTAACAAAACAGAACACGGTCTTAGCTGTGCCAGTCCCACGCTTGGCCCCAGCACAGCAAACAAACAAAAAGAATCCCGCATGCAGCGATGTTAAATAAGAAAAGCAAAGTGGAAAATACTGTGAAAGCATGTGAGAATTTATGACTCCTATACACAAATGTACTTGTGTGCGCTTGCACATTTATGCATCAATCACATCCATCTTTCAAACAGCTGCCTGTCAATGGTGCGTGTGCAGCGGCTGCGGAGGACGGAGGACGGCGGGGCAGCGCGTTAGTGCAGCGGCTGCGGAGGACGGCGGGGCAGCGTGTTAATGCAGCGGCTGCGGAGGACGGCGGGGCAGCGCGTTAGTGCAGCAGCCCGGTGAGCACGTGCTTCACGCACAAAGAGGACCAGCGCTCCAGGTTTTCTAAAGATGAGCTCATCTGGAAGCTTCTGGAAGGTGTTCCATAGGCGTCACCCGCGCTGACGGAGCTGCTGTGTGTTGTAGCGTGATTTAATTTTGCTGTTTATTGGGCATCTCGTCTTTTGTCCTTTCCCCGACAGGTGGCTCGCCCGTCACCTTGCATCACCGAGATCCCCAGAGACTCCTCAGAGGTGACATAACGGGTCCTGCCAGCTGACAGAGCCCAGCTCCGTGTCAACACCCATGGCAATGCTGCTCTGCCATGCTGGGGGCGCTGTGGCTGGCACGCTGGCCAGCGTGTAGCTGCCTCTGCTGGATGCCACCCACGGTCAGCCCCATTCTAAGTTGTGCTGTCACAGGCCTGTTGGCCGCTCTGCACAGCAGAGATGAAGCGCAGGAGCATGCTTGTGCCCAAAGGGCAGGAAGACATCAAGGGCGGCAGCTCCGGGCCCCGAGACTCACTCTGTGGACGAGGCCGAGGATTCACTCAGGAAGGGTCAGGCCGCTGGGGGGGGGGGCGGAGGCACTGGGGGGGGCGGAGGCACTGGGGGGGGCGGAGGCACTGGGGGAGGCGCTGCATTCTCCAATGTCCTGGGCGCTGCATTCTCCAATGTCCTGGACGCTGCATTCTCCAATGTCCTGGGCACTGGGGGGGTGCGCTGCATTCTCCAATGTCCTGTGCGCTGCATTCTCCAATGTCCTGGGCGCTGCATTCTCCAATGTCCTGGGTGCTGCATTCTCCAATGTCCTGGGTGCTGCATTCTCCAATGTCCTTAGCCTTCCTCAAAGTTGGGCTTCACCTGCCTCCGGTGCTAGTGAGAATAACGGGGCTGTCCTCGTCCCACGGCCCACTGTCCAGTCCGCCGTCCAGCCTTGTCCATGGTCTGGCATCCAGGCAAGAAGATCCCATGCGCTGGTCACACGCCCCTTTGTGTAGCGCAGGCAGGAGGCTTTGAGAATCGCCAGGACACGGCTATTCTCACTCATGCCAGGATTTAGGGCTCTAGCACAGTCTGGCGCCACGTGGGCCCGAGTGTGCTCTGGGCAGGAGGGTGAACGCTCAGCATCCGGTGGCTCCTGACAGAAGCGCCTAGGAGCACCCCAAGAAAGGCCTGGAGCTGAGAGGAAGGTCTGTGAAGGGAAGAGGGTGAGTGGGAAGCGTGGCACACAGCGCCTCACGCGGGGAGGGTCCCAGCTGTACCTGGAGACCCCCGACCCGGGCTGCAGCAGAGCCCAGCACCTGCGGCACACAGCAGCCCCTGAGCCTCCCCTGGGACGTGCTGGGCTGCAGGAGACCGTTTCTAGAACTCAGGCTGGACAGTCAATTCAAAACAGCCAAGGGCGGGAGCAATGCCAGCAGCACAGCCCTCAGACGTCCGGTTGCTTGCAGCGCCCCTCCCCCGCCCCGCTCAGAGCAGGCGCCGTCCTCTCCCGCAGATCTTCCCCATCGGTAAGTCCCATGCATCGGACGCAGTTTATAGGACTGTTTTCTTCCAGGGTCCAGAACACAGGAAATGCACACGGAACGCCCTGTGCGAAGAATCCTTCCAGAGGCCGGTGAGATTGTTCACGCTCTTCTGTGTTATTTCGTTCAACTCTAATTATTTTAGGCCGCATGTCTTGGTAGCAAGTTTTCCCTCCGCACACTGACCAGGTGATGTGACCTTTAATGAAAGTGCCATTGGCCCCAGCAGGGGTTTGGAAAATAACTGCCAGCTTCAGGAAGCACAAAGGGCAGTGGTCAGCGCCTGCCGCTGGGATGGGGAAGTGGGGGGGGGCAGGAGCCAGCAACACCCGCTGCAGGGCGAGGTGAGCATGTGCGTGTGTGTGCACGTGTGCGTGTGTGCGTGCATGTGTGTGTTTGAGGGCCCAGCAGCCAGTGCCCACTGCAGGGGGAGTAAAGGGGTACCTGGGGAGAGGCCAGAGCTGGGACCAGAGATGGTAAATGAGCTGAGACAACATCCCAGGAGATGAGCGGACACCCCAACCTCAGGGCCTCAGATGTGACTTTATTGGAATGAGCCGTTTACAGGGGATCACACCGAAGTGCCGTCCTGATCCAGTATGGTCCAGCCCTTGGGAAAAGGGCAAAGTGGACTCAGAGACATCCACACCTCCACGAAGAGGGGGGCGGAGTCTGGCATCCTCCCCAGCTTCCCATGGGGACCAGTTCTACCACCCTTTCCCAAACGTCTGCCCCCAGCACTGTGAGAATATACCCTTCTTTTTCTTCTCCCAGTTTTTGAGTAATCTTTTATTATCTTAAATAAATATATACTATATACTATGTATAATATATGTAATATAAATAAAATATATTTCGTTATAATATCAGAGAAAGCCAGTGAAGTACCTTTTATTTACCAGAAGAATGGTCAGCACCTCAGACTCACTTGTGAAAGTATTGCGTGCCGACTCTCAGGAGCCCATAGAGAGGTTACGGTCGATTATTTTTTCCACGTTTATTTACTGGTGAGATTTACTCCCTGACGAGGCCACATCCTGGTCACATTCCTAGCCACCGTCTGTTACTCCCCCAGCAGCCTCCCTTCAAGTCTTCCTACCACACTCATATCCCTTTGTTTCGTGGTCACTGGCTGTAACCAGGGCCTCTTGTGTGAGCCTCGGCCTAGACCATCCCGTGGAGCGCAGCTGAGAGTCTCTTCTGCCAAGTTGCCTGTTGTTCATCAAGACTTGGTGGGACACCATGGGCTTCCTCTGTGCTCACAGCTAAGCACTGGCCAGGGGCTGCAGGCTCTGGGCGGGGTCTGGAGGCTGTGGTCGGGGGGTCTGCAGGCTCGAGGGTGGGGGTGTGTGTGCAGGCTCTGGGCGGGTGGATGGGGTCTGCAGGCTCTGGGCGGGGCCTCCAGGCTCTGGGCGGGGTCTGCTGGCTCTGGGCGGGGTCTGCAGGCTCTGGGCGGGGCCTCCAGGCTCTGGGCGGGGTCTGCAGGCTCTGGGCGGGGTCTGCAGGGTCTGGGCGGGGTCTGCAGGCTCTGGGCGGGGTCTGCAGGCTCTGGGCGGGGCCTCCAGGCTCTGGGCGGGGTCTGCAGGGTCTGGGCGGGGTCTGCAGGCTCTGGTCAGGGGGGGGTGTCTGCAGGCTCTGGGCGGGGCCTCCAGGTTCTGGGCGGGGTCTGCAGGCTCTGGGCGGGTCTCCAGGCTCTGGTCGGGGGCTGCTGTAGGTGCCAGTAGCCTCTGCTCGTTTGCTACGCACCCGCTGTTTCTGGAGGGTGGCGCTTCACAGTCCTTTTGCTGTCTTGCGGCTCTTCCTTCCTTTCTACCCTCTCTTCCTCACAGGTTCGCGAGTCTTTGGGGTGCTCTCGTCGCTGCCTTGCTGAGGACAGAGTCCTCCACCTCCTCTGTCTCAGCGTCTCGCGCTTGCAGGGCTCTGCACTCGCCTCCAGGCACGGCAATGAGGCCCAGGGCCTCCTGGTGTTCTTCTGCCAGCTCCTTGATCCCTGAGGGCTGATGTGCCGCCTGACCCGTCACTCTTCACTCCTACAGTCCTTGGGCCTCCTCGGGCCACATTCTAGCTCGATGTCTCATCTAGTCTCAGGGCTCTGACAACATCTGCAATCTGAACATTTGTAATGGCCCAGACCTGCCCCACATTCAGACCCACACAAGCCATTGCCTCCTTGGTCCTCATGATTAGCCTTCTAATACCTTATGCTGAAATGAGCGTGTCACGTGCGTCCCTCGCAACAACTGGGGAAGCCGGGGAAGAAAGCGGTGGAGCTCTCTCTCCCCGCACGCTCATCCCACAAGACCGTCCTGCTCCTGCGTGACTCTGCTGCGAGCCTGCTGCTCCCCAGGCCTCTGCCCACGCATGCTAATCTAGGACGTGGAAAGCCAAGCTCTGGGGGACTCAGCCAAGCTCTGGGGCATTCGTTCAGCCAACTTACAGAACAGAAGGAAACACTGAAAGAACTCTGGTTGTCTCAGAGAAAATCTAGAGAGATTTGTGACGTTTAAACAGCAGGGCTAAATTCTTCACCAAACAGGAGCTTGTTGTAGAAGATGGTGGTGAGACGTCAAGCGCCCGGGAGAAGAGGAGTTTCTGCCTAAAATTGGGTTATCATCAAACAGATGCCCACCCTGCCTGCAACCGTCTTCGCTGGGAAGTTGGAGGCTGAGAGCGGCGACACGTGAATCTCTGCTGGGCGCTCTCTTTGTCGAGTAAGCCAAGTTGCAGCAGAATGTGCGAAGGCCCACCTGGAAGCCGCTCTCGCCAAGGCCTAAAGGGAATCTGGGCTGTCGCTCTGTTTTCCTCCCACCTCAAGGGAGGTGACGCGGAAGGTCCCTGCCATAGAGTCTCCCGAGGTGGCTGCTTGCTTACACTGGCCGTGCGTGCATGCGTGTGTGTGCATGCGTGCACGTGTGTGCGTGTGTGCGTGCGTGTGTGCATATGTGTATGTGTGTGTACATGTGTGTATATGTGTGTGTGTGTGTGTGTGTGCACGTGTGTGCATGTGCACGTGTGTGTGCGTGTGCACGTGTGCAGCTGGAGCTGCTGGTAACGGTGAGGAAGGACAATGCAAGACGCTGGGAATGTGCAGGGCTGTGAAGGCTCATAGTGTGGGCCGCATGCCTTGGTCTTTCTTAGAGTGTCTCACGTGGCATGTTCCAGCGAAGTAACAGGAGCATGAAGGCAGCCAGAAGACTTGGGTGTTGGAGAAAAGAGGATGAGGCTGGCTTACACTCCAGGAGGACGGTACAGCCTGTAGAAGGTTCTCTGTCTCGGAGCAGGGTTCCCTGGGGATGGGGAGCACCTCTGGGGAGAAAAGAACAATGGTGACTGATCTCATTGATTGCATGGTACCTTTAAGCATCAGAGGTTAGCTGGGGAGGCAGACCACACCTGTGCCTAATGCTCAGAGGGCCGAGGGCAGAGACCTCCACTGAGGCAGGAGACCTCCACCGAGGCAGGAGGCCTCCACTGAGGCAGGAGACCTCCACCGAGGCAGGAGACCTCCACCGAGGCAGGAGACCTCCACTGAGGTGGAGACCTCCACCGAGGCAGGAGGCCTCCACCGAGGCAGGAGACCTCCACTGAGGCGGAGACCTCCACCGAGGCAGGAGGCCTCCACCGAGGCAGGAGGCCTCCACCGAGGCAGGAGACCTCCACCGAGGCAGGAGACCTCCACCGAGGCAGGAGACCTCCACCGAGGCAGGAGACCTCCACCGAGGCAGGAGGCCTCCACCGAGGCAGGAGACCTCCACCGAGGCAGGAGACCTCCACCGAGGCAGGAGACCTCCACCGAGGCGGAGACCTCCACCGAGGCAGGAGGCCTCCACCGAGGCAGGAGGCCTCCACCAAGGCCAGCCTGGGCTGCAAATTAGTTTCCTTTCATGTTGCTGTGATCACATGTTCTGATAGACACAAGTTAAGGGAGAAATGGCTGATTGTGGCTCATATTCCAGGTATGGCCATCATTGGGGGAAGTCAGAGTGGCGGGAGATTGAAGGAGCTGGTCACGAAGCAGCACATGTGTGGACAGTACATGTGTGAAGAGCAATGCAGGCAGAGAGTGGGGCATGCATGGAGAGTGTATGCATGGAGAGTGTATGCATGGAGAGAGGAGCATGCATGGAGAGTGTATGCATGGACAGTGTATGCATGGAGAGAGCAGCATGCATGGAGAGTGTATGCATGGACAGTGTATGCATGGAGAGTGTATGCATGGACAGTGTATGCATGGAGAGAGCAGCATGCATGGAGAGTGTATGCATGGAGAGTGTATGCATGGAGAGTGTATGCATGGACAGTGTATGCATGGAGAGAGCAGCATGCATGGACAGTGTATGCATGGAGAGTGTATGCATGGACAGTGTATGCATGGACAGTGTATGCATGGAGAGTGGAGCATGCACGGACAGTGTATGCATGGAGAGAGGAGCATGCATGGAGAGTGTATGCATGGACAGTGTATGCATGGAGAGAGCAGCATGCATGGACAGTGTATGCATGGACAGTGTATGCATGGACAGTGTATGCATGGACAGTGTATGCATGGAGAGTGGAGCATGCACGGACAGTGTATGCATGGAGAGAGGAGCATGCATGGAGAGTGTATGCATGGACAGTGTATGCATGGAGAGTGTATGCATGGACAGTGTATGCATGGACAGTGTATGCATGGACAGTGTATGCATGGACAGTGTATGCATGGAGAGTGTATGCATGGACAGTGTATGCATGGACAGTGTATGCATGGACAGTGTATGCATGGAGAGTGGAGCATGCATGGAGAGTGCATGCATGGACAGTGTATGCATGGAGAGTGGAGCATGCATGGAGAGTGCATGCATGGACAGTGTATGCATGGAGAGAGGAGCATGCATGGAGAGTGGAGCATGCATGGAGAGTGCAGCATGCGTGGAGAGTGGAGCATGCGTGGAGAGTGGAGCATGCATGGGGAGTGGAGCATGCATGGGGAGTGGAGCATGCATGGAGAGTGGAGCATGCATGGGGAGTGTATGCATGAGAGAGGAGCATGTGTGGAGAGTGTAACATGCGTGGAGAGCTATGCATGCATGGAGAGCAGTGCATGCATAGATAGCAGAGCATGCATAGAGAGCAGAGCATGTGTGGACAGTGCATGCATGAGCAGAGCATGCATGGAGAGCAGAGCATGCATGGGGAGCAGTGCATGTGAGCTAGTACTCAGCTTGCTCTCTCCACGTGGCAGGGTGCGCCCAGGATGCTCTCCCGGTGGGTTGCTGCCGGTCACAATCGGCATGACTCTTCCCATCAGCTATTCCACTCAGCGCGATCCCTCTCGTGCCTTATGCAGATGATTCCTCACACGTGTGCCAAGAACCTCGTCTCCCAAAGGGAGACAGCTGACACTGACCGTCTCACCCCGTTTCATAAAAAAGTGAATAAATAAGTAAATAAAAATGAAACGTTAGACTTTAAGGACAGGGCAACAGCAGGTAATGCCAGAAGGACCCATGTGATTATAAACTCCAGGAAAACCAAACAGCTACCAAAGAAATCCAGTGTATGAACCAACCCACTCAGCATGAACAGCGTGCAAAGCCCCCGTGGAGCCACGTGTTACTCTTCTTCTGTCTTATAATTAACATGGACAGCGGAGTATTGATTATGTAATAAATGCAAAAGCCAATGAGAAGACCTAAAAAGCAAATCTTATAAGGATTCAGAAGCAGGCGGGGGGTGTGGCGATGGCAGATGAAAGCCGGGGTGCAGGGACGCCACCCTCTGACGCCAGAAACCAACGTTCACCCCACAACCCACGGAGGAAGAAAAGAACTCCAGCTGGTGGTAAAAGCCACCCGCACAGAATCCCTCCTTCAGAGGTGGGGAGCAGGGAGGGGCTAAAGTCAATAGCTAATACCACAGATTGATAAATCAACAAACTGTTACAAACTATTATTGAGTCGCAGGAGAAAAAACAAACACAGCAAGGAGTGACATGAATAATTGAAGTGCAGGCGCCGAGGCTGGTGTTGAGTGAGTGCAGGTTCCTCCTCCCTATTCGTGAAACGCAGCAGTTAAATGTATTGTTTTTGCCAATTTAGAGACAGTTTAAATGCTTGGCTAATTTAATAACTGGCAAGGCATCTGTCTTTCCTTCTTCCCGGCTTCTTCTCCGTGCAGTTCTTCTCCAAGCCCACCGTGTGTGGCTTTTAATTGCCTGCCACCTGCCTCCATTACTGCTGCGACCCTCGCTGGAGATGGGTAATTGTGAACTGACCGCTAAGGAGCAAAGAGTTTAAAACAGCTGCCGAGCCGGGAGCGAGTGTCACTGTGTCCAGACGGCTAATTCTCAGCGCAGTGTTTTCCACACCCCCGCCCCCCGCATCCACCTCTGGATGCCACAGACGCACCTGGAAACACCTGTGAGATGCAGCCTCAGCCCCACGCTTGCCTGGTGCTGCACCCCAGAAAGCCAAGCTCCTTTTCTGGTCTCTGACAAGGAAGACCTTCCTGGAAGGAGCAGAAATCAGTGGATGAGTGGTCCCAGGACGAGAGGGGTGGCGGCTGGGAAGAGCCAGTGGCCTTCAGTCTCTCTAGGATGCGTTCTCCAGGTGCCTCCTGCGTGGACGCAACCAGTGGGCAGGGCTTGTGGAAACCTTGCTACATGGCACTCTCCTGAGTTCCCTTGGCCATGCCCCTCAGCTCCGACGTGTGTGTGTGCGTGTGTGCGTGCATGAGTGCGTGTGCGCTGTGTGTGCGCGCGTGCGTGTGCGCGTGCGTGTGCGCGTGTGCGTGCGTGTGCGCGTGCGTGTGTGAGTGCGTGCGTGTGTCTGTGTGTGTCTGTGTGCGTGCGTGTGTCTGTGTGTGTGTGCGTGTGTGCGTGTGTGTGCATGTGTGTGCGTGTGTGCGTGCGTGTGTGTATGTGTTTCTGTGTGCGTGCACGTGTGCGTGCGTGTGCGTGTGCGCGCGCGTGCGTGCGTGTGCGTATGCGTGTGTGCGTGTGTGTGCGTGTGCGCGTGTGCGTTTGTGTGCGTGCGTGTGCGTGTGTGCATTTGTGTGTGTGTGCGTGTGCGTGAGTGTGTCTGTGTGTGTCTGTGTGTGTGCGTGCGTGTGTCTGTGTGTGTGCGTGTGTGCGTATGTGTGTGCATGTGTGCGCGTGCGTGTGTGTGCGTGTGTGCACGTGCGTGCATGTGCGCGTGCGTGCATGTGCGTGCGTGTGTCTGTGTGTGTCTGTGTGTGTGCGTGCGTGTGTCTGTGTGTGTGTGCGTGTGTGCGTGTGTGCGCGTGTGTGTGCATGTGTGTGCGTGTGTGCGTGCGTGCGCGTGTGTGTATGTGTTTCTGTGTGTGTGCGTGCATGTGTGCGTGTGCGTGTGTGCGTGTGTGCGTGTGCGCGTGTGTGCGTGTGTGCGTTTGTGTGCGTGCGTGTGCGTGTGTGCATTTGTGTGTGTGTGCGTGTGTGTGCGTACGTGTGTGTGTGCGTGCGTGTGTGCGTGCGTGCGTGCGTGTGTGTGTGTGTGTGTGTGTGTGTGCCACTCTTCATTGTTTGGAGCTGGGTCAGACCAGGGAAAGCTGCTCTTTCAAGTCTGCCCCATTCTGGAGCGGGCAGCAGAAAGGCTGTCCTGCAACAGGCGTTGTGTCGGGAAGAAAGGGGGTGAATGGAAACGTGCACTTGAGAGCTCTTTTCTGAGTGATGGCGTGGCAAGGTGGAATGCCAATTGTGGAAATCAGGTAATCTCCACCCCCAGGCCCAGAGGGCAGTGTTCATGTCTGCCCCTCCCTGCAAAACCCCACCTCACGGCCTTGGTGTGAGCCCGACAAGACCAAGGAGGCCAACAGTGACCAGGAGCCATCCGCTGGGGTCCTGCTCTTAGCCCTCCGCAGGGCCGGCCCCGGGCATGCGGCGCTGGCCCCGGGCATGCGGCGCTGGCCCCGGGCATGCGGCGCTGGCCCCGGGCATGTGGTCAGGCCCTCCCGCAGCTGCCCTCGGGTGTGACTCAGTTTCTCTCGCAGTACTGGCCTCCTGAGCAGTCTAGCTTGTGGACAAACCCATCTGTACAGTGGACTTGCAGAGATCCCTGCAGAGCTGAGACCCGAGTAAGAGACACATCTTTCACATTAGCTTGTGCGAAGCTGGTTCTTGGTGCTGAGATGTTGCACTTCCTGTCGCTTCGGGACCCTCGCAGCAGATCTCTGTGGCATTTGAGTTCTATTGCTAGAAGCCCACCGCACACACAAAAGAATCCCAGATCCACTTACTGTTCAGATGTGAAGGAAATTTCCTCAGCTAGGGTGTAAATGAAATAGCGTCTTAAATATTTAGCAGTGTACATGGAATTATACGAGAAAGGTTAATCTCACTTCACAAAATTCACAAATGGAAGAAAAGTAGGTAACAAAGTAGGCTTAACCCTACAGGGAAATCAAGGATTTTAAATTTGTAACTTGCATTTATGTTCACACGTTAATATGTGCTTTACACCAACTGTTACACTACACTGGACGGGGCTGTCCTGGAAGCCCGTCCCAGCCAATCACACGCAGGGACACGGGTGGGGGCGGGGGAGACAAGTGGGACCATCAGCACGTTCTCTCTTGTGCACACAAGGTGAAGTCACTTCTGTTTTTGAAGACAAGGCTTCCGCATGACTCTGGACCTGTCCTGGGTGGTGGACGGTCACTGTCTGTCGAAGCTTCTTGCCGTGCATGTGGACACGCGTCCATCCGTGCTGCTTACAATGGCAGAGAATCTACTTTTTATTGAACTAATTTCTGTACATTCCTCCAGGGTTTTAGGGTTCCAGGCATTTTACAAATCCAAGTAATGTCACAAGTTTCTTCCACGCAAATGGCTCTCTCTTCCTCCTGCTTCGCTGTACCCCCGCGGCTTCTTCTTCTCTACATTCTGCACTTTCCGTAGCTCTTTGAAAGAAAGATGTGTTCCTTCTCTCATTAAGTCCTTAGCAAAGGGAAGAGCCCCCGTGCAGTCAGGATGCAGTTATTGCAATGGAAGAGCCGTATCGGCGACTCCAAAACGCTCAGCAGCATCAGACCATCCACGTCTCTCCCCATCCTAAAACTCAGGGAGCCTTGAGGAAGAGGGGGCGGCAATACTGTAAGAGCCAACAGGGGGAAGGAACCCTGCAGACCAAGTCACTCCTGCCACGACAGGGCTACTGCTCCAGGAGCTCCATGCAGTGAAATCACTTCCCCTAGACCTATACGATGGCCGATGACAAGTCGACAGCCCCCAAGGACCTGCGGAGATCTCAGGAGAAATAACTATACGCAGTGGGAATTCCAGGAACAGGTACAGACAAGTAAAGGGAGTGTCCTCACCTGCAGGGTCACCCAGAGAAGACCTACTTTTACTGCCGCAGAGGCCTGGTTCCCTGCTAGTGAGACAACCCGAAGGAAGCCCTGTGGACCACACACGCAGAGAGTCATGAGCACGGGAGGGACAGGGATGGATCAGGGAAGGGGGAGGGGATGGTGGGAAGGGGGAATGATAGGAAAGGGGGAGGGGATGGTGGGAAGGGGGAATGATGGGAAAGGGGGAGGGGATGGTGGGAAGGGGGAATGATGGGAAAGGGGGAGGATGGTGTGGGAAGGGGGGAATGAGAATGATGGGAAAGGGGGAGGGGATGGTGGGAAGGGGGGAATGATGGGAGGGGAGGGGATGGTGGGAAGGGGGAAGGGGGAATGATGGGAAGGGGGAGGGGATGGTGGGAAGGGGGAATGATGGGAAAGGGGGAGGGGATGGTGGGAAGGGGGAATGATGGGAAAGGGGGAGGGGATGGTGGGAAGGGGGGAATGATGGGAAAGGGGGAGGGGAAGGGGCAGGGACAACAACTTATTTTGACTGTAAAAAATTAAATAAACCCTTTTAATTAGTAAAAGTAGAGAAACCTCTTCTTTCCTTTCAGTTTTTCCCACTTTATGCATGGCAGTTCTTGTGTCAGATTCTGTGGGCTGCATGCTGCAGCTCGGCAGTTCTCGTGTCAGATTCTGTGTGCTGCATGCTGCAGCTCGGCAGTTCTTGTGTCAGATTCTGTGGGCTGCATGCTGCAGCTCGGCAGTTCTCGTGTACAACTTGAACTATATGCTCCACACCTTAGCAGTTCATGTCTGACTCTGTGAACTGCGTGCTGCAGCATAGCCGGCTGAATTCCAGCACTAACTCAGCTCCGCCTTGAGCCACCCAAGAGGCTGTGATCGCCACTTTCTCAGAAGTTATTTTCATGCCAGCCTCAAAGAGCTCATGGCCGTGCCCGTTGGTGTTTATGACAGCAAGTGATGGTGCCAGCAGAACACAGGCACTGAAGACTTGCTGAAAGGTGATTTCCAGTAGAAAATAAAATTTGAAGTTTCCTAATTTTCGTTCTTAACACACATTTGTTTGATCTGTTCTGAAATCCGTGCTAGGGAACCCGCAAGCTGTGGATCGAAATAGATTTGGTTGAGATGCTCTCAAAGGCTGCCTTTGTGGTTTCATCAGTTTTGATAGTTGGATGGGAACAAATTCCAGAAACGAAAGAGCACACACATTCAGGGTCAGGCCTACTGATCTGGGTGGCACACATACATGCACCTCACACATGCACACGCATCATGATACACCTTACGCACATGCACACCACACAAATGCAGCCATGCACACACAACACACATGCAGATCATGCACACATTACATACACATTAACACACATTCATGTACATACAGTTAAATACATGTACATCACACACACCACAAACATACACAGACACATTACACACATTAACATGCATTTATGTTACATACACATCCCCCAATACACACCACACATACATGAATACACACACATGAATATGATATACACATCATCCACATACATCAAACACATATGTATATCACATATATTCACACATACACACCACACATCACACACATATGCACGTCACATACATGTCATCCACATACATCACACACATGTATATCCCATACATACACGTACATCATACATACATACACATTATTCATGTGAATATACACGCACACACACGCACACGCACACGCACACAGATAATTTTTAAAAATCCTATGAGAATGTAATGATCACATTCATTATTAAACAGTTTCCCCCTATGACTGGGAACCAGGCAAGAGCACTTTCTTCTGCTGTTTCAACTCGATATTGCACTAGACATTCTAAGTAAGTAAACGAGAAAGGAAGCAAATGAAAACAGACACGAGGCATCTCAATGGGAAATAAAGAGATGAAGCCGGTTTTCTTCTTGGTCGATGCAGATGCACGTCAGAAGCGATAGGGACTGTTCAAACAGGCTGCAGGACTCACGTGGGCCATGAACATGCCAGAGAACAACAGCAGAACTGCGGGTGCTGGAGCATCTGCCTGGCAGACTCGGGCAAGGAAGACGGGGCCGTGTCGAGCCACCAACCTGAAGGTGGGGTGTCGTGTCCTGCTGCGGGCAGGGGCTGGGTGAGAGGCAGCCAAGGAGACGGCAGCTGGTCCCGAGCAGGCCACGGCGTCTCCAGATGCCTGGACCTTGGCAGACACGTCTCCCGATGGCTTAATGTCGCTTTGATTCTGCATCCTTCAAGTTGGGTCCTTCCCATCAGTGTCAGCGTGAAGCTGCCAGGAAACATTCCCGGGGGCCACGCGCGTGCAGCAGTGGGGAGGGGGAGCTGTGGGGACATGTGGCCTCGGACCACCCTCCAGAAGGAGATGAGCAGAAGGTGGGACTTAGGTGGCGGACCCCGATGATGACATCATCAGAGGGAGGGATCGTCCACAGCGCCTCAGGAACCCGCAGCACAGAGCCCCGTGGGCTCCGCACTCCCGTCTGCGTGGTGCACCCCGGCTTTTCTCTGAGCTCGGCCCCCACTGTTTTGCTCTGTAAATGTCTTTTTCTTAGAATACTTCACTCCAGAAGACGAGAACCGAGGAGAAACCTCTGTCTGTGAACACAAGTTTCATCTCATTTCTATGCTCTTGCCACAAACTACTGGAAATTATAAAAGCTCCTTCCTCTAAGAGCATAGCTAGCTGTAGATGCTAACTTGACAAGTGAAGGCGGAACCTTTGGGCACCTCTATGAAGAATTAATAGTTAAGGCAAGTCCTGAGTAAACGTGGGAGGTGCAGCCCATAGTGGGGCTTCCCTGGGCAGGTGGGTGAGGTGAGAGGGCTCGTTCTGTGCTTCGAAGGCTGCCAAGCGTGGGGCTTTGCCCCTCTGAGTGCTTTGCCCCTCTGAGTGATTGCTGTGGGTACCGTGTGGCCTCAGCAGCTGGTGTTAGCAAACACTCCCACCACACCCATAACCAACAAGAATCCCAAGTAGGGAAGAAAATCTTGTTCACCTTAATTGTTTGGCCATATGTTTCCATCCAGGATAAGCTGGACTGTAGCGTCAGCCAGGCGTGGAGATGAGCGCTAGATCCGCAGACCATGGCGTGGAGGAGATGAGCGCTAGATCCGCAGACCATGGCGCAGAGCAAGCAGGGGCGGCAGCCACGCAGATGCACCCAGGCACTGCGGGCTACAGACTCATGGGGCTGCTTCTCAGGCTGCCGTGTCTGGTGCCGTCCCGGCAAGCGCTAGCCAGGCTTTCGTCTTGAACAAACCCACGAACTGTTTCTAAAATCTGATTGAAATTGCACCGCGTTTCTAATTGCAGAAACAATTCTAAAGGTGGGGAACGAGGTCAGACCACCAACACGGTTCTTTCCAACCAAAAGCCATGGAGGGAGGGTGATTCTGGTACGCGTTGGGGACGTTGAATGACAGGCATGTGTCTGAGGGTGGACTGAATGTGACACGAAAGCAATAGACTAGCAGGGAAGAGAGCCCCCCAGAAAGGGACGGCCCAGCCGCAGATGGGCGTGCGATATGATCCGGTCACCCTCCTGTGTCAATGGATTGCAGGCTCCCCTGTAGAAAAATCATAAGGAATCATGAGAAGGGAATCATTGTGACTCAGAATTAGGCAGATTCACTATTCTTGACATGTAAGATGTGGTCTATAGAACCAAAAAGTCTTGGTGAGTTTGACTTCATAAAATTAAAAACACCTGCTCTATTAGAAGTACCAACAGAGGGGCTGAAAGATGGCTCAGGGGTTAACCCATTGCCTCACAAGCAGAAGGTCCTGAGTTTGGATCCTGGATCGCATGTGAAAACACCAGCCAGAAATGCAGCGGCTGCACTTCTGATCCTGGAAGGCGGAGCCTGGGAAAGTCCAGAGAAAAGCAAATTGGAAGTAGAAATAGTCCAGAATGATTCCCAAAGTCACAGTGTACACACACACCACACACACACACACACACACACACATACACACACACACATACACACACACACACATACACACACACAGACACACAGAGACACACACACACAGACAACACAGACACACACACACACATACACACACATACACACATACACATACACACACACACATACACACACACACACACACACACAGAGACACACACACACAGACAACACAGACACACACACACACATACACACACACACACACAGACACACAGAGATACACGAAAAAATAATAAACTTTAAAAAAAGTACCAAAGGACAATGAAAAGCCACTGTGGGGCCTTGGTAATCCTTCAAGGACAAAGGGTTTGTATCCAGAGTGCAAAAATAACACAACCCTGCAAGATGAAAACAGACAACTGGTCTTAAAATGGACAAAGACCTGGACAGACACTTTGCCACAGAAGATGAACGAAGGCAGTTAGTTAAGATGATCTCCATCTTGAGGCCCAGGGACGCAGGTCACCCTTGCAGTGAGATGACGGACATCTTCAGATGCAGGCACGTGAGTTCCACCCACAATGAGCCGATTGACATCTTCAGTTGCAGGGCATGTGGGTTACACTCTTGTGAGATGGCATGCTCAGATATAAGGTTACATTCACAAGGAGACGACGGCCATCCTCGGGTGCAGGGTGCAGATTCCACCTATGATGAGATGCTCGGCTCGGGTGCAGGGTGCAGATTCCACCTATGATGAGATGCTCGGCTTGGGTGCAGGGTGCAGATTCCACCTATGATGAGATGCTCTGCATCCTCGGGTGCAGGGGTGCAGATTCCACCTATGCTGAGATGCTCGGCATCCTTGGGTGCAGGGGCGCGGTTGCGGCCATGATGATTGCCTCTCGCTCAGTGTCTAGCTGAGCAAGAGAGACCAGGAGTGGTTGAAGCACTGATAAGGATGAGCAGCCGCTGGAACTCTTACTCTCCACGTGGGGAAACAGGAAACTAGAAGCAGTTAGGAAACCATTTTTGCAATTGTTTCCGCAGTGTTTTGTTTTCTACTTACTCTCTGGCCTGCTGGCCTTGATCTCGCCGCAGTAAACAGGGTTGTTGTCTGCTCCTCTGACAGGCTGACTCTCCCTTCTGCGTCCAGCCTGCAAAGGGGTCCCCACCGCCACGAGGCAGGCTGTGGGCTGCGGCTCTTGGGTTGACATCTCTATTCTTTTGTCTGACAGATCTGTGCGCTGGCCTGTGAGAAAATCAATACTGTTTTTCCTGGCACCCCGCACAGGTGTGTGATGGGTTATTGCTTCCCGCCAGCCCACTTCCCATGCTGCCATCATTTTGCTCTCTGCTCTAGGCTGAGCATTTGCTACCAAAATCGACAGGGCAGAGCTGGGTGACCTCATCCCCGGGGCAGTCACATCCCCATGACTGAGTGCCTGGCTGGGGCCATAAAGCCAGGCCCATATCTCCGGGGATCTCAGCACCAATTTATACTGTGGCTGATGACACCCTGGGGCCGCAGGGCGACATGGCTTCGGCTGCGAGCTGACCTTTGCATTGTTCTATTACCAGTGTGAGAAGACACTGGTTGTACAATCCTCCAGAGCCCGCCTCCCCGACCTGTCTGTGGTGGTGTCCGCTGGCTGGACGGACCGCAGGACGCCTTCCCATGGAGGCGGAGGAGTTGGGAAGCTCCCAGCGTCTGTGACTCCTGTTCCCAGTCTTTGGGAGGTGGATGTGAGCTGAGCTTTGGGGAAACTCTTGGAATGTTTCACTGTGGAGTCGGGGTAGGGGTCTCAGCCTGGGTGCTTCCCTGAGGGGACCCCACCGTCACCTCTGCAGGACCTAGGCTGGCAGCTGCTACGGACAGTGGTGCGGATAACTGAGACCATGTCACACGGCACAGCCCATGTCATTCCCCAACAGTTCTGAGGGGCTGGTGATCCGTGACATGGTAGAGAACGTCTCTCTCATCTCTCTCTGTTCCTCTGTTCCTGACACTGTCTCTGTTTCCCCCTTTCTGTCTCTGACTGTCCGTGTCTCTCCGTCCTGTTTGACTGCCTTTGACTATCTTTGCCTGTCCATGTCTCTCTGTCTCTTTGTCTCTCTGTCTGTCTCTGACTGTCTCTGTCTGTCTGTCTCTGTGTCTCTCTGTTTGACTGTCTCTGTCTCTGCCTGTCCATGTCTCTCTCTGTCTCTGTTTGACTGTCTCTGTCTGTCCATGTCTCTGTGTCTCTTTGACTGTCTCTGTCTGTCTCTGTGTCTCTCTGTTTGACTGTCTCTGTCTGTTTGTCTCTGTGTCTCTCTGTTTGTCTGTCTCTGACTGTCTCTGTGTCTCTCTGTTTGACTGTGTCTGTCCATGTCTCTGTGTCTCTCTGTTTGACTGTCTCTGACTGTGTCTGTCTCTCTGTTTGACTGTCTCTGACTGTCTCTGTGTCTCTCTGTTTGACTGTGTCTGTCCATGTCTCTGTGTCTCTCTGTTTGACTGTCTCTGTCCATGTCTCTGTGTCTCTCTGTTTGACTGTCTCTGACTGTGTCTGTCTCTCTGTTTGACTGTCTCTGACTGTCTCTGTGTCTCTCTGTTGACTGTGTCTGTCCATGTCTCTGTGTCTCTCTGTTTGACTGTCTCTGTCCATGTCTCTGTGTCTCTCTGTTTGACTGTCTCTGTCTGTCTCTGTGTCTCTCTGACTGTCTCTGTCTGTCCATGTCTCTGTGTCTCTCTGTTTGACTGTCTCTGTCTGTCCATGTCTCTGTCCCTCTCTGTTGCTGTCTGCACGCCTTGCTCCTCCCCTTACTGGTCTTCTTAGGATCCTGTGAAGAAGGCGGATGCTCGTGGGCTGCTCATTGCATACCTGCTGATCGCGGTAACTTCTGGGCAAACATGTGCCACCCAGAGACAGAAGCGCCTCTGAGCAGAGAAGCCACCGTCCCTGTCTGTTGCCTCTTCCCCAGTGGCGCGTGCTGGCCACCCCCTTGGCCTTGAGGCTCAGCCCTTGGCTTCTGAGGCACCATAAGGACTTGGTACTCCAACCTTTCTGAGCAGTTCCAGGCAGGGCTGCATTTTTCTCCACAATTTTCACAAGTGATTCTCTTTCAGACTGTAGTCTGATGCATAGAAACAAAATTGTTTATGGGCTCTGCATGCTCCCCAGGGGACCCCAGCACTGTGGGCCTTGGACTCCTGGTGGTCCTGACTCCCCATGGATGCCGGGAAAGTGCTCTATCACTGAGCTGTGTCTCCTGGTATTTTTCCTTTTTCTCCTTTTGAGACAGGCTCTCGCTCCATGATTCAGGTCAGGCCCAAGTAATAACCTTCCAGTCTCAGCGTCTGTTTTCCCAAGCCCCAAGTCACCCCTCCCCGGTACTTCCCCCATCTCAGGGATTTTCCTTGACTTAGGGCCACACCTGAAGTCAGAGAAATACAGATGTCAAAGCTGGAATGCAAGTTTCCCCAGGGGGCTCAAGTGTTTGAATCCTTAGCTGGTACTGATTTGGAAGGTTGTGGCACCTTTAAGAACATGATCCTTGCAGGGGACGGCCTTGAGGCTTGGGACCAAGCCCTGCTCTCTCTTCCTCTTGTTCCCTCCGCCACTCACGGCTACAGAGGCCTGAGCAGCCTCCTGCTTCTGCCTCCGCCGTCTTCTGCTGTGTGATTCCTGCCACAACCGACTGCATCCTCTCTAGACCCCAAGATGAATCCACTTTCATCCCAAGTTTTTCCTGCGCGAACGCTGTCTTGCAATAACAAAGAAAAGTAATTGCAACACCAGTAAATAATTGGTTTGCTACGTACAACAATTTTATATCATGTCTTTATGAATGCGATTATGAGAGGATATAATGAAGTTAATTTGCCATTGTCCAAAGTTCTTAGTCAGCCTTTTCATAACTTTGGTGGATTTCATGTTTGTTGTTGTTTATCTATTTATCTATCTTATTTGTGTGTGCGTGGCGTGTGCGTGTGTGTGTGTGTGTGTGTGCGTGTGCGGTTGTGCGTGTGTGTGTGTGTGTGTTGTGTTGTGGTGTGTGTGAAGTGCCTATGGAGGCCCAAGGGTGACTTCAGGAATCATCCTGGATTACTTCTACCTCTTTTTTTGCTTTGCTCTGGGCTTTCCTAGGTTCCACCTTCCAGGGGTCTGGGATCTGAACTCAGATTCTTCTGTTTTTGAGGCAGAGCTTAACCGCTGGAGGTATCTTTCCAGCCCCCAACTTTGGTGGATTTCAAAGAAACATGTTTTAGTTGGTAGAGGTAAAAGGATCTAAAGCCCTCAAACATACTTTAAATTTCAGTAAAGCTAACGTCTAGCCGATGGGGAAAAGTTTGGCCATTTCTTAGAAAGCTAAACGTAGACCTGCTGGTGATTCGTGATTCTGCGAGTGCAGGTGCACAGAGAGTCTGATTGATGCTGGAGGGTGGTGCTGTGTCAAGAGCCGGGCTGTGGGCAGAAGACAGATGCCAGTCCATCCACTGGCCACTGCAACCCCCTCCCCTCCCACCTGCAGCTTGGATCTGCCGGGGAGGAAATCGAGCTGCAGCCCACGGCTGGCTTCAGGGCCACAGCAGATCCTTGCTGTCTTGCTGTTTTCTGGAGGAACGTGGAAGGCGTGTCCCAGCGTGGGGACGTCAGCACCGTGCTCTTCACACTGCTCATCTCAGTACCCGACTCTAGGACTCTGTCCCAGGACACCCAGGACTAGCAAATGGCGCTGTTAAAGGCTTCGTATCCGGGAAAGGATTTATGGAGGAGGAGCTATGGGCTGGGAGACAAGAGGCCAAGGCACGAGTGGGCCACACTCACCTGCTGCTGACCAGGATGTGGGGCCCCGAGCACGAGCCAGTCATTCCACATCCCAGCCCAAAGGTCCCCGTAGCAGTCACTCTCTATTGCTGTGGACATCTGGAGGGGAGAAGGCGGAGACTCACTTGTTTGGCAGGTACCGAGGAATGATGCACCCACCACAAGCGCACACTGTGTAGAAAAGGCCGCGAGAAGCAGAAGCTGAAGATCGGCCCTGCAGACGTCACGGAGGCTGGAAGAAAAGCAAGGGGCGGACTGCAAGCCGCAGATGCCTGCAGAAGCCAGAGCCGGCTGCTCAGCCTCAGAGTCCTGTCCCTGTGATGCGCCTTCTTCCAGCAAGGCCCCATCCCCGGAACAACCTTCCCAAACAGTGACGCCAGCTAAGGATGCAGACACACGCGCCCCTGGGGCACAACTCGCATTCAGACCAAGACGTTCCACTCCTTTGCCCCCATAGATTATGGCCACCTAATGATGCAAACCACACTCAGTCAACTCTAATAATGCCCGTAGATCATAGCAGTCCCAGCACAATCCAAAGTCCAAGCCACTTATCAAAACAACAGAGGAGTTACACACTTCTAACATACAACAGCATGGAACAAAACATTCTCGTTCCAAAGGGAGGAATGGGGACATTTTCTGGAAAGACCCGTCCATGGCAAGAAGGGATACTACAGTCTAAGTCCAGTGTGTGAATCTCCTGTTGGAATCATGTCAGTTCCCCCGGGCTTTGTTTCCCCCCTGCAGTGTGGCTGCCCACAGAAACAAATGACACGTGGACTGCTTCTGCTTATGGGCCCTATAGCTACCCTTGGCTGATATGCCACGTTGGATATACCACGTTGGATATACCACGTTGGATATACCACGTTGGCTCTGGCATCTCTAACATCCTCATGCCTTAACAGCAATCTGAACTTCAACTGCAGTGTGAAATGCCCTTCCTGGCCTCTTTGGAACTTTCCCACCCTTTAGTGGCTCTCTGAAGCCATGGAGAGGGATGCAGGGACTCCTCAGTCTTGCATCTTTAATGCCTCTGAAACTAGTACCTTGGGAACAACATGGCCGAGTTCTGCTACAGCCTTGGACTGGAGACTGGTACTTTTGAAGAGCTTAATGGGCTGTTCAGAGATCAATAATGCTGGAAGAGTCATGAATTGTTTGGGCCGAAACTATGATGCAATGAACAAGGACTTTGATGAAGTCAAAGTTAAAGATGGTGGTCTGATTTGCCGGGTAAAGGAGAGCCATGCTGGCAGCCTTGAAGTTTTGGATGAGGAAAGGGCAGACAGCTGGTTTCAACTGAAGGCTCTGAGCTCTGGGCACAGCTGAGAGAAGTTGGTCGTTAGGTTAAGTCCTGAGTAAGCCTGCAAGAGATTGTCTAGTTGATGAGAAAGGTCCAGCCCATGGTGGGTGGGACTTGTCCCTGGGCAGGTAAATAAGACAGAAGGAACTGGGTAAGGGAAAGGGCTGTACACTTGGGCAGACATGCTGGTCTAGCAAACAGGGATTGTCCCTCTCTCAGCAGTGCTGTGGATATTGTGCGATCACTTCGCTTAGTCCCTGGTGTTGGTATGCACTCTCCTGCCAAGCTGGACAAGGAACTGAACTGGACTGTCTTAAGCCAGAATAAAACCCTTGTTCTCCCGTAAGTTATTGATCACGAGTCTATCAGCAACAATACAGGCGAACTGTGGCAGAATTTGGTACCAGGAGTGGGGCGCTGTGGATAAACCTGGCTCTATGGACTTTGTGGATTTTGAACAGGTTTGCTGGAGAGAATTTTGGAAATGTTTGAAGGTTTTCATGACTGCAAAAACTATAGAGAAGAGCTTAATGGGCTGTTCAGAGATCAATAATGCTGGAAGAGTCATGAATTGTTTGGGCCGAAACTATGATGCATGAACAAGGACTTTGATGAAGTCAAAGTTAAAGATGGTGGTCTGATTTGCCGGGTAAAGGAGAGCCATGCTGGCAGCCTTGAAGTTTTGGATGAGGAAAGGGGCAGACAACAGAGCAGTGTGGCTGTTGGAGAAATAGATCATTTAAGGGAAGTCTGGTGGGTCGTGCTGGAACGGTGGGAGAAAAGAAGACCACCGTGTAGAGACTCCATGGTTTGAAAATCTGTATCCCTTCAGGTTGAAGAGTTTCTTGCCCTTTCTAGAAAAGGGCTTTTCCGGGGTCAGCAGAGGTTGCTCAGTTGTGGTTCAAGTGGCCATATCTTCACCTTGCTGCGAACTTGGTGGCATCGTTTAGACGGTTTTGATGCAGGATTGAGGGGTTCGTGGAGAGCATCTGAAGCTTCACTAGGTGGCAGGTTTGGGGGTCCTTCAAAGGAATGTGAAGTCTTTAGCTTCAGAGGTGACCCCACAGTGTTTTTGGAGATGCCAGAACCATGGGGTGTGTCCTAGTTAGGCACAGCTGTCAATTTGACTGTTGAGGGTTTAGGCCCTGGGTACATCTGTAGAGAATTAGTGGTTGAGTTAGGCCCAGAGCAAACTTGCAGGAGATTGTCCGGCTGATGGGGAAGGTCCAGCCACGGTGGGTGAGACTAGGCTCTAGAATAAAATAGAGCGAGCTGGTTGAGAGAGTCGGCATCCTTCTGTTCACTTGGCTAGACATGCTGGCTTCTCTCAGCTATTATTAGAGATGGTGTGGCCAGTTCCCTCGGCCCTGGTGTTGGTGCATGCTCTCTTGTCAAGCTGGGCTACGAACTGTAACCGGGCTGTCATAAGGAAATAAACCCCTTGTTCCCTTAAGCCATTGGTGATCACTTGTCAGCAACCGTGCAGGCGACTGCAGCAGGGGTGTCTGAGGATGGTTGTGTGTGCCGACTCGGCTTGGTCCAGGAAAAGGTGCTTGTACAGCTTTGAGCTGTAAATAGACATCGCCCGGGAGTCTCTGAACTGCTGCGACTACATGATGAGCAACAGAAGGTGGACATTGAACAAAGGACGTGGTACTTTCTAAAATTTGGTCTTTTGATTTTGAATTGATATTTTCTTATTGTGGTATGATGCTTCCATTTAAATGTTTATTTTGGACTAGAGAAACTTATTCTGATTTGATAGGATTTTATAGTTAAGAGATTTTGACCTTTTTTTAAAAAGAGATGTTCAGTTCCAACATTTTAAAATTGAATTTATTCATTTATTTAGTACGTGCGTGCGTGCGTGCGTGCGTGTGTGTGTGTGTGTGTGTGTGTATCAGAAGACACTCACTGTATGTCCCTGTGGAGGATGAAGGGTGACTTCAGGAATCATCCTGGATTGCTTCTACCTCCTTTTGACTTTGCTCTGGGACTTTCCAGGCTCTGCTCACCAGAGCCGGAAGTGCAGACCACTGCTATTTCCTATTGTCATTTTTAATGAGTCCTGAGATCCAAACTCAAGACTTTCTGTTTGTGAGGCAGAGTTTTATCCTCTGAGCTATTTCCCAGCCAAAAATTGAATTTTTAATGATTGACATTTTAAAATTGGACTATGAGAACTTTTAGTCTTAGATTTTGAGAAATAATAAAATTTAATGTATTTTATAATAGAAGTGACTGAAGTCACTGCGGCTGTCACGGAGGCAGAGAGAGCAAGACGCCAACGGCAAGAGCGAGTGCTGGCAGGGGTGGGGCGGGGCAATCCAACCTCAAGGCCTGTCCCCCGCAGTGCGCCTTTCTACAGCAAGGTTCTACCTCCATATTGCTCCCCAAAATTATCATCAAACTGACATTGTAAACGCATGAACTTATGGGAGACAATTCACATCAAACCATGGCATCAAGCACAGTTCCTGATGGGCCCCTTCCCTTGGGGAGCATGTGGTAGATCTGTCCTCGGGCTTCCTAGACAGCGACTGACTGTCACCATATGAACTTCAATAGCTGCAGACTGTCCAGTAGGGGCTCTCTGACATTATCAGACATTTGAATAATGAATGAATCCATTCATGTTTGAAACACATGTGACCTTGTTACTCAGAAAGGAAGAAAGTGCATATTTCTGGAATAAACCTGGCATTTTTTCAACAAGGAACTATAAAATAAGTCTCATGATTGAGCTTTTTTTTTTTTTTTTTTTTTAATGTGGGACCTGGGATCTGAACTCAGGACCTCCTGCTTGCAAGGCAGAGTCTTAACCCTTGAGCCATATCTCCAGCCCATGATTGAGCTTTTAGGGGAGGCAGACCAGCCTCCCAATGTCTGGGAAGGACTCGCTCTGGTTGTTCTGAGCACAGCATGCAAGGTTAGAAGGGAATGTGGGAGCTGGGGGGGCAGCCAGGAACAGACCTATCTATGGGTTGGCGGGCTGATCGCTGGACAGCGCATTCCTCTTGGTGAAGTGCGCTTGCTCGGAGCTTAGTGTGGGTGGACACTTTCGGGCCTCCACCCAGGGTGGTTGATATTCTCAGTGGGTCACTCACTAGTCTCTCGCAATAACCACACAAGCTGACTTGAAGTCTCCTTACAGGAGGAAAAGCTGCACCTTAGAAAGGTATTGATCCAGCTGCTAGGTCGGGCCAGGGTGCGAGCTCACCTGCAGCTGGACACAAGGCGACTCCACAGCCGCTCTTTGTAGGATGAAGCCCATGTAAGTGGCCCCATACACATGGCCTGCATACATGACCCTCACATGTGGCCCCTACACATGATCTCACTGTTTACCACCTCCCTAAGACTGCCACAAGAGCCCCGGCCAGCTCCAAGTTCCTTCATATTGCTGAGTCCAATGCTTAGCATAGTTCTTCACTTACAATTAAAACTTACATAGTGGAAAAATCAACAAATTGACTTTTAAACGACTAACGAGTATATACATGTATTTCAAACTCTGTTCCGACTGAACTGAGATGAACAAATTCCCAAACAGGAGCCAAGTCTTGAAATGTATCCATAGCATGACTGTGCATAGCATGACTGACCGTGATCATAGCATGACTGTGACCATAGCATGACTGTGGCCATAGCATGACTGACTGTGACCATAGCATGACTGTGGCCATAGCATGACTGTGACCATAGCATGACTGACTGTGACCATAACAACAACTGTGACCATAGCATGACTGTGATCATGACAACAGGACAGTGATCATAGCATGACTGTGACCATAGCATGACTGTGACCATAGCATGACTGTGGCCATAGCATGACTGTGATCATAGCATGACTGTGACCATAGCATGATTGTGGCCATAGCATGACTGTGATCATAGCATGACTGACTGTGATCATAGCATGACTGTGATCATAGCATGACTGTGACCATAGCATGACTGTGGCCATAGCATGACTGTGACCATAGCATGACTGTGGCCATAGCATGACTGTGGCCATAGCATGACTGTGACCATAGCATGACTGTGATCATGACAACAGGACAGTGATCATAGCATGACTGTGACCATAGCATGACTGTGGCCATAGCATGACTGTGATCATAGCATGACTGTGATCATGATAACATGACAGTGATCATAGCATGACTGTGACCATAGCATGACTGTGGCCATAGCATGACTGTGATCATACAGCATACTGTGATCATAGCATGACTATGACCATAACAACATGACTGTGGCCATAGCATGACTGTGACCATAGCAACTGTGGCATACATGACAGTGGCATAGCATGACTGTGACCATAGCATGACTGTGATCATGACAACAGGACAGTGATCATAGCATGACTGTGATTATGACATGATTGTGATCATAGCATGACTGTGATCCCACCATGACTGTGTGAAAGGGTTTTGCATTCTGGTGCGTTCCCAGCGTGGGAGGCATAAAGGATGTGTTTTGATCCAAAATTAGTCATGATACATGAACTTCCACAGGAACTCAGGAGCGAGTAGCATTCCCTGCGCCTCCAGGAGTCAACATTTTAGGCATCGAGCTGTGATCAGGAGCAGCTCAGTACTGCATTCTTCATTGATCAGCTAAACAAGGCATATTTCATTACACAGCGACGGGCCAGGGGTGGGCTCACAGCCGGTGTGAAATGACGAGAAATGTGACTCCCAGGCAGGCAGCGTGAGGAGTTTGAAGAGCAGAGTTCACACTGAATTCTACCCAGAACTCTGGTCAGGTTTTTTTGAGTAACACCTGGTTCCTGCTCTGTTAATCTTACTCCAGACGATATTCCATGCTTACTTCCACATTTCTACCATGATGTGCAGCATTACCTGCCTTTCTTTTCTAGAAATAGATGCAATCTGTCTAGGAGTTTTCCATGAAGATTTTGCAGCATGCAAGCATTCATGGGAACAGATGCGACCCAAACGTGGGCTGGAAGCTTGTGTAGCATTTGGAGAAATCCCTTTTTCACATGCCTGGAGTCTGGGGCTGTAGAAACATACCTGCCGGCTTAGAAGGTGACAGTCCCCCGGGTTTTCCTGGCGGTTCCGTGAGTGGCCATCCCATGTGCATGAGGAGGATCAGCTGACTTCCGGAGCACGTCTGTGCTTCTGCTCTTAACAGAACTCTTTTTAAAAATTTTTTTATTAATTCAATTGTGCGTGTGTGCATGTGTTGTATGGTGTGTGTGTGTGTGTGTGTGTAGAAACACAGGCGAATTCGGGAACCACCATGGACCGCCTCCACCTCCTCCTTTTTACTCTGCTCCGGGATCCACAGGCTCCGTCCACCAGGACCAGAAATGCAGGCCGCCCCCGCTTCCGCCCGGCGTCTGTATGTGGGGTCTAGGATCCGAACTCACGACCTTCTGCCTGCAAGGCAGAGGCTTAACCCCTGAGCCACCTCTCCAGCCCCACTTAACAGAACAAAAGATAATCTCAATCTTGAGTCTGAACAGGGAAAGGGGAAAATAATCCACGCGTGTAGCCACACTGCAACCAAAGCCCCCGCAGGTGTCTCTTGCAGGAATGCACTGTGCACCAGCACCCGGACCTCGAGACCCTCCACAGATGATGAAGGACCCCAAGGACTCATGTGGACAGAGGACCCAAGGTCTTCCACAGCTGAGAGACCTTTTGGATTCCCGGGTCCTCCGTCCACGGGCTTGGAATAAACTATCCCAGAACAGCATGAAGATGGAGAGTGGCCAGGGCGGGCAGAACAGAACCGCACGCTCCAGGCGCATGGCAGAGGCAGACCTAAGATGGACGCTTGCTGGGTGTCTGGGCAGGACAGTCTTCACAACAGGAGGAAGCGAGAGACATGGAGAGTCTGAGTGACCGAGAGAGAACTGGCTGGAATTTGGCAGGCTGGCGAGCTAGACAGTGACGTTGGTCCTACCACAGCCCTTCCTTTGCTGTGGGTAGTGTGGTCATGTTCCTGATGGACCTCAGCCATGATGGGCTGTCACCTGTAGCTGTAAGCTGGAGTGACGGTTCCCAGGGATGAGACGTGAGTTACGAGAAGGGCCCCAGAAGGAGAATCAGAAGCTGAGTGCGATCTGGTGTTGCTGCGCATACAGCCTGGATGGCGGGTTTTTAGGAAGGATCAGCAGCAGGTACAAACGTCAGAAAATTATGAAGTGTTAGGGTGGCAGAGAGGGGCGGGGCATAGAGAAGGAGATCCTCACCATGGTCATCCAGTTCCAGGACCTGAAGGCTGTCTTCAATGTCACGTTCACAAAGTCCAGCGCCAGCATGCCGGCGCGGGAGTCTCCCACCCAGACACTGTCTGTAACTGAAAGGCAGGCAGGGCAGGTCTCAGCTGTCGAAGCCGTGGGGACTGTGGTGAAGGGGAGAGGGCTCACGTGGCACTTGGCTGGAACCCCGAGTTTCCACAACCTTGAAGGAATTTAAATTCCTGGTAGCTAGTGCAGGTCAACCTTGTGCTGCATCGGCCCAGTACGGGTCACTCTGGCCCCGGCACCGCATCGATCAGCTCGGCTCCCTGGGGAACGCTGCGTCAGCCCCGCTGTGCTCTCCTGGGTCCACCTCCTCTGCTGCTCTCTGGCAGCTGGACTGGACACGCATGCCATAGCGAGACAGGGTCTCCCACCTGGAGCGACACTCCCATGGCATGCAGATCTTGGGGTTCACAACGGCCATGTAAAGTGAGGCTGCCTCAAGGGGTCTGGAGGCATTCTTCAAAGCATGCCTGAGCCCCATGCAGACTCACAGCTCGCAACTTGGGCACGTGCTTTTTGAAGTTCTCTCTTTTTAATATTGCACGCATGAATAGAGGGAATTGGCAATATTTTTATCCCTTCGTCCCCAATCCCGCCCCTTTTCCCTTTGCAACCCTTTATCTCCCCTGACAGACTCCCTCCTATTTCTTAAGACTTTTCATTTGTGTGTCCCGCTGTGTTTCATCTAATTTGTCTTTGATGACATGTGCCTGGCGTGCTTCATGCTCCAGCAAGTACCACAGATCAGCGGGTGCCATTGAGGAAATTATCCTCCTTTTCTTCCCCATCAGCGTCGGAACTCCTCAGTCTCTCAGAGAGAGACGGAACTTTTTGAGATCTTTCTACTTTATGATGATATGTTTCCTTGCAATTCTTGTGAAAATATATATATCTGCCATGAAATCTTGCATATCACAGCCAGTGATATACAAGTTCAGGAGGTAATATCTGGCCTACCTCTCTCCCACCTCAGGCTCTTACAACTTACCACTCCTTCTTCTGTGATGTTCCCTGAACTTTAGGGCAAGGGCACGTGAGGCATACATGTCCTGTTTAGGGACAAGCAGTCCACAGTCACTTTCTACATTTTAGAGAATTGTGCTTTCAGTAATAAACACTAGAGGAAGATTTCTAGGTTGAGCGCTGAGTGTCTTCCAATCTATGGGCATAATAACAGACATTTGCAAAGCAGTTTGGTGTTCTGTCTCCTAACTAAACATTCACAGTTTGCCCCTTCTCTGGGACCTGTGTTCTTCCCTTTCAAATCTTGGGGTTCTTGTTCTAGTGATAGTAACAGGAATGTGCTCCATTCTGACAAGCAGGCCTTAAATCTGATCAGAAAGCTGTTGGTTGCCTCCTTGACATTCATGCCACCATCACGCTGAGGCCGCTGTTGACAAGGCGATTGCTGTTACAAGTTGCAGATTTCCCAGACTGATGAGATCTTTGACAGCTTCCCCCCCCATAGCCTCCATAGTACTCTCTAGAACTATGTTTCACCTGGTATTTTTAGACACAGGCTTTCTGTTTAAAGACATTTTTTGAAGAAGATGCAGAATTAAGAGAGTCTGTACGATGGTACCTCTCAGGAAATGAGTTGTCTGAGTTAATGCAGTGGATAATAGCATCTTATGCAAAGTACCCACAGTCCCTGAGTTCTCGGTTCAGTCATGGGTCGAGTATGAAAGAGGCCACAGCTAGGTTCATGCCCCGGTGTTTAGTATTGTCATGGTTTGAAATGTGTCCCCCACAGTCTCGTGTTTTGCAAGGTCATGTCACCTTGAGAGGTGGAGCCTTGTTGGAGGAAGGCAGTCACAAGGGGTGGGCCTTGAGGTGGATGAGCCCACCCTACCTCCAGGAGAAGTCTGCCTTTGCAGCAAGCAGTCTGCAGCTCTCAGCTTCCAAGATGTCTGCGGTACTTAGCCTCCTCCAGCTTTGGCCAGCCAGCCATGCCGCCTCTGCTTTGAGAGATGTCCCTTCTCTCTGGAGCCGTAAACTGAATAAACCTCCCTTTCTCCCTTAAGTTGGTTGACTTTGGGTGTCTCTCACAGCAATAGTTAAGAGTAACTGTTACAAGTATCATAGGAGAGCTCCTGGCAGGGCAGAGATTGGAGTGGGAGGTGCCGCAGAAATGAATCTTTCAGTGACTGATGCTGGGAAGCAAGGAATGGACTGAGCTGTGTCCAAGAACCAGCTGCCTGTCCTGGACAACAGTGACCACTGTCAGGTGACCAGGTGGAGACGGGAGAGGCCTTGCCATTGGGAAATTCTTCCAAAGAAATTGTCCTGTGCATGTTTTTACCTGGAGTGTGCGGTTAGGGACTGTTGTCTGTAGAAAGTTATTCCGTCTCTGTCCAGCTCAACATGAAAGAGCAGCATCGATTGTCTGAACTATCATTGGCACACATCAGGGCTGAGCACGTGACTGGCTCACCTCACAGACTGAGTCTGTGTGAGCACCCCCGAGGGCTGAGCCCGTGCTGGCGCCCCGAGGGTTGAGCCCATGCTGGCACACATGAGGGCTGAGCCCGTGGCTGGCACACATGAGGGCTGAGCCCGTGGCTGGCACACATGAGGGCTGAGCCCGTGGCTGGCACCCCTGAGGGCTGAGCCCGTGGCTGGCACCCCTGAGGGCTGAGCCCGTGGCTGGCACCCCTGAGGGCTGAGCCCGTGGCTGGCACCCCTGAGGGCTGAGCCCGTGGCTGGCACACATGAGGGCTGAGCCCATGCTGGCACCCCGAGGGCTGAGCCAGCAGGGAAGATGACCCCATTTGCTGTTTTCTCCGCTGTGGCTTTGGCAGAGTCCACCACGTGTTGCTGCCCCACGGAGCCCGTCCCCCTTCTATCCTGAGGGCTCTCGGTGTCCCGTTCCTCCTGGAATGGCTTTCATGTTCTCCGGTGTGTAGGACGACGCTCCTCCTGGAATGGGGTCCACGTCACCTGGGGTCTCCCTGTCTGAGGGAGTTGCTCTGGAACCACGGGCTTTGCCTGTGTGGACCTCGGGGAGCCGAGGCCAGCAAGAGCTGTCAGGACACAGGATTTCCTCCTGTTCCTATGACGGCTCTCACAGTTTCCTGGAGGCTGGAAGGGGTTGAACGGGACATCTGTGTTTCCTGCTTGAGGGGGCTCTTCAGAGACCACCAGAGAGTCTGTCCGTGTCAGACCAGGTGAGCCGTGCTTCCCCGACAGCGGCATCCCCGCGGCAGGGGGACGTGGAGGGTTGGAGGAGGACAGACAGGCTTGGACGTGCTGAGGACCACCTGGCCTCCAGGTGCCTGTCTGCGGATAGTCCCGTGGCAGTACACGCGTGCCCCCCAGCCCCCCCAGGGCCCTTTCCTGCCTGACAGGCTTTTGCTGCACTGTTGTTACTAGTGCACACAGTCGGAGTGAGGCTGTAGCTTGGGGGGTGTGGCAGAGGTGTTACGTCTTGGCAGCGTGGCTACGGCTGAGCTCACCTCCCAGGCTCTGAGGTGGGTCCTCAGGTGGGGGCTCTCTGATCCCAGGGTGCCTTACTGCACTGCAGCCTCCTTTCCTCTCTGCCCGCTGGCCTCGCTCTACCTTCCCTGGCACGCTGGTGGCACTGAGCGCTGCCTAATGACAAAATGCCTGTTTTCTTATTTCCTTGCTTATTTATTTGCGTTTGCAAAGGAAACTTAAGCATAGAAGTCAGCATGCAACGAGGCTAACTGATGCTCAGGCCAGAAACCTGTCTCCTTCCGGGTGGTGGCCGGCCAGGCATCGATCCGCAGCCTCACGAAGCAGTCTAATAACAGCTCTATTACCGCTGCCCGCCAATTGGCCCGGGCGCCCTCCAAATGAGCCACAAAGAAGCCTGCTTGTCAATATTAATTCTGCCCCGGAGATGACTTGTTACGGGAGAGCAGAGGTGTGCTGGCTGGGGCCGAGCAACTTATCTCCTTGTCTCATAAAATTTAAGCTGCTATTGATCGCTGCTTTCTATTGTGTGTGAAAGATTAAACACGTGTGCTGCACGCACACGCGCACACGCACACGCACACACGCACACACTGGGGAGGACGTGGTGCCCGCCTGGCTCAGGCAGGCTCGGCCCGTCTCCCCGCCTACCCCGCATCATTCAGCAACTCGAAGCAAATTAAATCAATGAATTCATCCCAGCAGATGGCCACTTTAACACTCAGTTAGCCTTTAGATAATTGAGCGTTGACTCTGGAATCATAAAATGGATGGCTCGTTTGTACGTTTTACTGAAATAGATCACCGAGGTTAAATAAATGAAATCCCATTTGTCAGGCTGTAATAAATGGCTTCCCCTTCTGCAAACAGCTCTGTTTGGCCTAATAAATACAGGAACGTTACAGCGCTCCTCCCGCAATGGGGTTACGGCTTAATGAAATGGTCTTCCCTCTGCTTGTTTTTACCTCCTCCTGCACTGTGTGATAAGTAGCTAACCAACGAAGCTTGTAATTACAATCTTACAGAAACCCAGCCAATCTGTGTATAAATCTCACCCTCACATCCAATTACAAGATGTAATAATTTTGCAGTCAAGCTGGTAATGAGGTCTAATACTCATGGCTGCGGTAATCCCCGCTGGATGCTGACTCTATCAGATGTTAGCTTTGTAATTATGCTGGCAGAAAATCATTATTTCATGTTCAGCAGAAAAATGAGGTTGGTGGGAAGTTAATTTTCTCTATGCTCTGGAAGCGTAGACAAATTTTAATGATTTAATCATTATGGTTATCCCTTTTGCAATTGACCCGCGTTACTTGTGTAGAAACACTGGGCGCGTTTAGAAGTCTCTGTTACCCGATAATGCTTGCCAGGTATGCAGCTTTTAATGTAGGAATAACTGTACACAATTAAACGACTACCCCGCCGACAGGGAGAACTCATTTCATTATTTATGTGCGTGATTCATGCAGATGCTCGGGCCCTGCCCACGCTGTAACAAACGGCTGATTAAAAAAAAATGAGTGATGCTTTCCTGATTCTACCCTACGCTACGGAACCCATCACAGGAGAACGGTTGGACCAGAGGACGCCTGGTGAAGGTGGGAAGCCTGGCTGCCGTTGTCCCCTGAGAAACGGGACAAAAAGTGGAGAAAGAACTTGCGACCCTCTCCTTGTGGATGGAGCAAAGCAGCTTCTCAAATGTGAGGCTGCGGGATCACTGACAAGCAACACTTGTGAACGCATTAAAGCCATCTGCAGAGCGACGGCTTCCTTTCCACACTTGGCACGTCTCTCTGGGGTGGGGAAACTCACACTTGCGCTTGCTGCGCAGGAGGCAGCGCGTGGCAGGCAGACGTGGACCTCCTGGAGGACGCTCAGCACCGCTTTGGACACCAGGCGCACGCCATGCCCAGCCTGAGTTCCTGGTTTGTCCTAAAACTCCAAAGAGATCAGAGTGTTTCTGCCACTCTGGTCAATACTGCACTCACTCAAGCCCTTCGGGTGCCTTTGGCCTCGGTCTCCACTCTGGGTACAGCTCTGCTCCTGGCTGGAGAACCCTCACACCCCTGGTTCTGTTCACCTTTTTCATACTTTCCCTTCCTGTGAAATGAAATCAGGGGTTGAATTCTGAGGACTGACAAAGTCACACTGTGTGTTTCCAGTGCTGGGCTCCTCTCTGCAAACCAGGAAACAGTGTAGAAAGGTAAAGAAACATTGTAGAAAGGTTAAAAAAAACTTGGGAAGCTTCCAGATTATAAAATCAGCATGTGGACTCATGCAGTGCAGCATCGCCCCTCCGGAAGCTCAGGGACATTTGTGGAAGAGGGGCGCAGTAAGATTGTAAGAGCAAAGGATGGGAGGAGCAATGATTTGCAAGATACTCCACACAAGTTAGGGCCGAAGCAATCATAATTGGACTTTGCATGCCCGGCGCAATGTCCAACACACTATTGACCTCACAAAGTCTAGCATCTGCTAAAGGCACCAAGATCCTTGGAGGCAAGGGATTGACAGCCACGGTAGTGTTCCTATGCTTAAGGGGAACATGGGAAAGGATTCAGGGAAAGGCCACACGGTCCTTGTACATCATCGGAGAGGACGGCCCAGAGGAGAGTCAGGCATGCAAAATAAAGGACTCTCTGGGGAATTGGGGGGGGGAGGCACTGGGGATGGGGAGAGAGGGGTGAAGGAGGGGGATCAGGGGGTCTGGGGGGGAGGAAGAGGGAGGGAGGGAACGGGTGTACCTATTAAGTTTGTATGAGCAGAAATAATAATAAAAATGTATTAAAAAAAAGAAACTAAACACCAAGGAAACCAATAGCCCAATTAAAAAATGGGCCCTGGAACTTAAAGAACTTTACCAGGGATGAAATTACAATGTCTAACAAATCTTAAAAAATGTTCCACGTCTTAGCCATCAGGGAATGCAAATCAAAACTTCCCTGAAATATCATCTCACCCCTGTCAGTATGGCAAAAATCCACAATACAAACAACAACAAAATGCTGGAGAGATGTGGAGAAGAGGGGATCTCTCCTACATTGCTGGTGGGAATGCAGGCTCATACAACCACTCTGGGAGCCGTCTGGAGATTCTTAAAGAAATTAAAGATTGAAATGTCACATGACCCTGCGATTCCACTTTTGGGAATAACCCCCCATACAGCAAAAATTCACCTCGATAGCATGACCATGTTTATAGCAGCACTGTTTACAATAGCAACGTCATGGAATCAGCCCAAATGTCCAACAGTGGACGAGTGGATAAGGAAAATGTGGTGCATTTGTACAATGGAATACTACTCAGCCATCAAAAATGATGAATTAATGGAATTTTCTGGGAAGTGGATGAAATTAGAAACAATTATACTGAGTGAAGTATCCCAGACACAGAAAATTAAGCGCAGTGTGTACTCCCTAATAGGTGGCTCCTAGTACCAAACCCACTTAAAAACACTCAAAGATAAATCTCTGTGATACATACAAGTAATTGCAATGATTATGAACAGGAGGGATGGAGAAGGAGGGACACACCAGTAACAAGGAGAGAGGGGACCATGTTACAGCAGAGCATATAGGCCACCATCAAGGACTGCAAGTAAGTAATGAGACATCTGGTTAAGTTCACAGACTTTCCTTCCTGATCATTTACAACGGATGGGGTATGATCTTACCAGAAGGGCAGGGGGTATAGTCTGGCAGATAAAAAGTAACCATTACGCAAATGGCCGATTGACCCCTCTCTCATCGCAGTTTCCTACTTTTATTACATCTACCTCTGAATATACTCTTATAACAAGACTCTAATTTAACAGGTTTTTATCTCTGGCAAGGCGGTGGCATCCAATACCCATCAGGATGGAGTGAAGGGCATTGCAGGAGCAGCAAAACTGCAAAAGAAAAATCAAAAAACCATAATCCAGAACTTCAGAGACTCTATATCAACCACCTGGAACTAGGCCAGCCTAATCTCTCCCCATCCTGAAGCTCAGGGAATTTTGCGGAAAAGGGGGTGGTAACATTGTAAGAGCACAAGGATGAGAAGAGTAATGATATGCAAGATACTCCACACAAATTAGGGCTGAAGCAATCATAATCGGACTTTGTATGCCCTGCACAATGTCCAACACACTATTGACCCCACAAAGTCTAGCATTTGCTAAAGGAACTAGGATCCTTGGAGGCAAGGAATTGACATCCACAGTAGTGTTCTTATGCTAAAGGGAACACAGGAAAGTGTTCTGGGAATGCACTGGTCTGCCTGCACCTCATCGGAGAAGAGGACCCAGGGGAGAGTTTGGCATGCTCATTAAAGTATGCTCCGGGGATGGGAGGGGGAGGCACTGGGGAATGGGGTAGGAAGGGGGAGGGGAGGGGGGCACAGGAGGGTGGGGGGTGGAGGGAGGGAAGGGATCGGTGTACCTGTTAAGTTTGTATGAGTGGAAATAAAAAAAGAAAAAAAAAAGAAAATGTCCTTTCATGTTGGTAAACATTTGAAATTAAGTTCTCTCATTAAAAATAATGGCATCATAAATCTAAAACAGAACTCTGTGTTTATAGAATGCTTAAGATTATTTTACAAGTTTTGGTTTGCCATTTGTACATACTGGCTAATTTTGTCTCATTTTATGCAGGAGAGATGTTTTAAATGTTTTTGATATATTTAACTCAGCTTGGTAGTTTTTAGGTAAATGAAATATATTTATATATGCACATATACTTATATATGCATATATGGTATATAAGTCTGGATCCAAGAAGCCAAGTATTCATTTGATTAACAGTTCTAAAGCACTATTTATCAGGGACAAGGACACAAATATAAATAAGGAACCCCTTGCTTACCAGCTTTCAAAATTCCAGAGAGTACTATGCAAGCTACTAGGGAAGAAAACCAATCAACATTATTAGTTATGTGTGTGAAAACTGCAAACTACAATAACCACTCTCACAAGAAGTGACTTTCAGTGTAATAGTGGCATGACTGTGATTAGAGTAACCAACTATTTTCTGACTGCATTAAAAGCACCATTTTTATTCCTGGTACTGTACACCAGGCTAAGTACCTATGAGAGAACATATGCCCCAGGTGGATATAAACTAGTAAGGTTTAGCTTTAAAAACTTAATATCAAACTGCTTTTTGAATATGTATCATTATGTCTGTCGATTGTTGGAGCTCTCAACTTAGAAGATTCATTTAGCAATGGAAGGAGCATACTACAGAAAAGAGCAACTGTTCCCAAAGTACAAAAAAAAAGTCATTACAGACTGTTCACCCCTAAACAGGATGTCTAACCTCCCCCCCCCACACACACACACTGGAAGATAGTATCTTCTAGACATGGCAGGGATGTTGCATTCATGAAATCACTGTAGTTATGTATACTTCTATAAGACCTGGGCAGGATTTGGCCTATCAACATTTCACAATGGAAGGGTAAAGATGCGAAGACGCTCCTTGCCTCCCTGAGAGACTGTTCAGGTTTAATGTTGGACTAGGAAGGGGAAATGCTCTACTAAATGGCTTACCCAGGGATACATGATTTGTGCTCTAGCAAATTCTAAAGCACATGCCAATGTGTGACCCAGAGAAGCTGGTAGATAAAAAGATGGATTATAATGGTAAAAGGTGGGAAATGGGATTGGTGATAAAGATGTCAAAACTATAATAAATCCATTGTATTGAAGAGCCACTTAGAGTGCCACAGAAGCTTGGTCCCCTACTGGTACAGACATCTCAAAGGCAGCTTTTGTTGTGGTCAAAACAAAAGCAAACAGTCATGAAGACGAAAAAGTCAACATTGATAATTTGCTATTAATTAAAATCTTGACTTCAGATTTTATCAGTCTTTCCAGCAATATACTCCCCTAGGATCCAACAGATGATACCATACTGAATTTAGTTGTCATAACTTCCCAGTCTCTCATCTCTGGCCACAGATCTTGCTTTCCTTGATACCAATGGCTTTGGGGATTACTGATGTGATATTCTGTAGAAACTGCCCCAAGATAGTTTCCCTCAAGAATACTCTGGGCTTCAATGAGGGGGAATGAATATCATAAAAATTTAGGGCCCTACTGATCATATTATATCAGAGGCTGTTTGATACTCCGTGCTTACTAGCTTTCATCACCTAATTAATGTAGTGTTAGCCAGATTTGTTAAAATTTTCTTCCTTTAGTGACTACTCAAGAAACAACTCACTTAATTGAGCCCTGACTTGGAAATGTTAAGGAAATTAGCTATGTTATATTTGGGGTGAGTATTCTGCATTTATCATAAACTACTTCTTTCAAAGTCAGTTGAATGGAACAGTCCTAACCACATAGGAAAAGGACAGTGGAATAAATATCTGGCTGAAACTTCTATAAGCCTTGACAAAGTCAAGAGATAAAATATGGGCTGGAGAGATGGCTTAGGGGTTACGACTCTGCCTCACAAGTAGAAGGTTCTGAGGTTAGGTCCTAGGTCACACAAAAACGCCAGGCATAAACAGCAGTGGTCTGCACCTCCAGCCCTGCTGGACAGAGCCTAGGAAATCCCAGAAGGAAGCCAGAAGGGGGTAGAAGTAATCAAGGATGACTTTTGAATCACCCTTGGCCTTCCACAGGGATACAGTGCCCTCTGATACACACACACACACACACACACACACACCACACACACACACACACACACACAGAGAGACTACATAAATGAATTTTTTTAAAAAAAGAGGTAAAATACTACCTTTACATCAGAGCTATTATTAGAATCAGATATTGTGTTTCTTAATTCATAAATCTTGGGGTGAAGACTATGATACCTTTTCCATTCAAGTGAGCATCATATACAAAAACTTTTCACCACTAATAGAAATTCTCCCTCTTGAATCTCTATTCTCATAGTCCTGAAATATTTAGTCTCATCGTATGTAATTCATGTTACCATTCCTTTGAAGTAAACATAAAGAAAAGAAAAGAAAAACACATGAGGCCTATGTCATCTTGCTGAATGCTTGACATTAGGCAAAAATCACAGAAAAATGTGGGTATAAAGCCACAGAGAACCCTGGGTCAATAGAAGCACACAAATAGGAGGGTGGGAAGGAGTGGAATGGATAGATGAAGGGAAGGAAGGGAGATGGGAGGGAGGGAGGTTGGAGGGAAGCAGGGATGAATACTCAATATGCTTGTAAAACTAGAAAAATAAAATAAAAAGATGTGGGTCTATAACAAGTTTTGTGATAGTTAAGCCTGGGTGTCAACTTGACACACAGGGTATTAACTAAGCTGGGCTGAGACCACCTCTGGAAAAGGATCAACTGAGACTACTTGAAAGGATAGTACACACCCTAGATCCTATCAGAACTCCAAAGCTCTCAAAGGATTCTCCCAATACTGCATCATATAAAAAGGAGCCACCAAGAAGAACAGATCCTTTCTTGCAGCTGTGCTAGGAATCATTCTTCCTTCCGGCCACCGGTTCCTTCGACCTTCCACTAGACTAAGACTCTAGGAGTTCTCCAGCCTTCAGCCAGCACCTACTTGACTACCGAACTGAGCAACTAGCTGTTGGCAGCCATCGTTGGAACTACCTCGGCTACTGACGGCCTTTGCTGGACCTCCTCGGCCATATCTGTAAGCCAACTTAATAAATTTCCTATATATATATATATATATATATATATATATATATATATATATATATATATATATTCGTTCTGTGAATTCTGTGACTCTAGAGAACCCTAACTAATACAGAAATTGGTACCAGAAGTGGTTCTAGAGAAGCAGAATTGTAAGAATGAATTTTACTGGCAAGTTTTGTGATTTCTGGAGCTGGCTTGTTGACCCAGTGCCAGTGGCTAAAGACTCCCCTAGTAGCATGGAGGACACTGTTTGGAGTGAACTGTTTCTAGAACTGGTAAAAGTAGGTGTGTTGGACAGTCTTGATGCCCCTCTTGCGAGGATTGAGAAGCTCAGCGATTCTGTATATGGAACTTTACAAAAAATGAGTAAGAATAAGGAAAATGATGACGCTGGCTGGTTGTTCCTAGCATCTCTCATTAAACTACAAATGGAAAAGGAAGATCTCAGCGAGGAAAATATCCAACTCAGAAAGTGCATAAACAACTTAGAAGTTTCTAAGTGTGCCCTAGAAGAGAATCTTCTCTCCAGTAGCAATAGGGCTCGAATTGCTGAAAATCAAACCCAAACTTTGATTATTAGAGTGGCTGAGTTACAACGTAAATTAAATTCCCAGCCTCGAAAGGTGTCGGCAGTTAAAGTAAAAGCACTGATTGGTAAAGAGTGGGATCCTGAAAAGTGGGATGCTAATGTGTGGGAAGACCAAACTGATGATGAGGACGAGGAGGTTGAACCCTCAACTTCTGGTGCATTTATTCCACCTGAGGAAATGGTCTCCCCACCCTTAGAAGAGGATGAATCCCCACACCCACCCTCTACAAAAGTGCCATTTTCACCTTTGCCACGAGTAAATATTGAAGTTACATCACGCGCACCTGTGATTGCTTCCAGGCCTATAACTAGGCTCAAGGCTAAACAGGCTCCTAAAGGTGAAATAGAAAGTGTGGTCCATGAGGAGGTGCGCTATACCCCTAAAGAACTCCATGACTTTTCTAACACGTTTAAGCAGCAATCTGGGGAATACCCCTGGGAATGGATTGTAAGGCTGTGGGATACTGGTGGAAGGAGCATAAAACTGAATAAAAGTGAGTTCACAGAAATGGGCCCATTGAGTAGAGATTGTAGGTTTAACACTGCTAGTCATAGAGTTAAAAATGGTGCCAAGAGTTTATTCGAGTGGGTAGCTGAAGTATTTATTAAAGTTTGGCCATCCGAAAAGGAACTGGAGATTCCAGACATTCCTTGGCTTAATGTTGACGATGGGATTAAGAGGCTCAGGGAAATTGGTATGCTTGACTGGATATGTTCTTTAAAATCCAATTCTCAATGGGAGAATCCAGATGACATGCCTTTTACCAGAAATGTACTTAATAATTTGGTGAGAGGGGCAGCACCAAATATGAAGGCTCCTATCATTGCTCTTCTCCTTGTTCCAGACCTAACAATGGGAGATGCTGCCGCCCAGTTGGAAGACTTAAATTCAATGGGCCTAGGTGGATCGAGGAGTAGTAGGGGCCAAGTGGCAGCATTGAATCGCCAATGGCAAAGTAAGCATACTAACCATAATGTGCAGCCTAGACAGAACAATACTTATGAGGGTCTCACTCACCTTTGGCATTGGCTAATTAACCATGGTGTCCCCAAAAGTAAAATAGATAAGAAGCCTACAAAGTTCTTATTTGACCTGTACAAGCAGAAAAATTCTAACAGAAATGAAGGAAAAGCTGCCTTTGCTCGTAGTAGCAGGGAATCACGGCCTGTCAACCAATTTCCAGACTTGAGCCAGTTTACAGATCCAGAACCCTTTGAATGAAGGGGAGGCCGGGTTCCTTTAAGGAAGGACCTTGACACCATAGCAAAAAGCTTTAATATTAGTCTTTCTTCTGTCCTTCCACAAAGGGACCTAAGGCCTTTCACTAGAGTAACTGTGCATTGGGGGAAAGGAAATAATCAGACATTTCGGGGTTTACTAGATACTGGGTCTGAGTTGACATTGATTCCAGGAGACCCTAAAAAGCATAGTGGCCCTCCAGTTAAAGTAGGGGCATATGGAGGTCAGGTGATTGATGGAGTTTTGGCTAATGTTCGACTCACAGTAGGTCCAATAAGTCCCCGAACTCATCCAGTGGTTATTTCCCCAGTACCAGAATGTATAATTGGAATAGATATACTTAGAATTTGGCAGAACCCTCACATTGGTTCCTTGAAATGTGGAGTAAGAACCATTATGGTTGGGAAGGCCAAATGGAAGCCTTTAGAATTGCCTCTACCAAGGAAAATAGTGAATCAGAAACAGTGTCGTATCCCTGGAGGAATTACAGAAATTAGTGCCACCATAAAGGACTTGAAGGATGCAGGGGTGGTGGTCGGACCACTTCTCCTTTCAACTCCCCCATTTGGCCTGTGCAGAAGACAGATGGATAATGGAGAATGACTGTTGATTATCGCAAACTTAACCAAGTTGTGACTCCAATTTCAGCCACTGTACCAGATGTGGTTTCGTTGCTTGAGCAGATAAACACATCTCCTGGTACTTGGTATGCAGCCATTGATCTTGCAAATGCTTTTTTCTCCATACCTATTCATAAAGATCATCAGAAGCAATTTGCCTTCAGTTGGCAAGGCCAGCAGTATACATTTACAGTGTTACCTCAAGGGTATATTAATTCTCCAGCCCTGTGCCATAACTTGGTTCGCAGAGATCTTGATCGCTTGTCTCTTCCGCAAGGTATCACACTAGTCCATTATATAGATGATATTATGCTGATTGGCTCCAGTGAGCAGGAAGTAGCAAGCATTTTGGATTTGTTGGTAAGGCATATGCGCAACAGAGGATGGGAAATAAATCCAAACAAAATCCAAGGACCTTCCACTTCAGTAAAATTTTTAGGAGTTCAGTGGTGTGGGGCATGTGGAGATATCCCCTCTAAGGTAAAGGATAAATTGTTCCACCTGGCCCCTCCCACCATTAAGAAAGAAGCACAGCATTTGGTGGGCCTGTTTGGATTTTGGAGGCAGCACATTCCTCACTTGGGTGTGTTACTTAGGCCCATATACCAAGTAACTCGGAAAGCTGACAGCTTTGAGTGGGGCCCAGAACAAGAGAAGGCTCTTCAGCAGGTTCAAGCTGCTGTACAGGCTGCCTTGCCACTTGGACCATATGATCCAGCAGACCCAATGGTATTGGAAGTGTTTGTTGCAGATAGAGATGCTGTTTGGAGTCTCTGGCAGGCTCCCATAGATGAATCACAGAGGAGACCCTTGGGATTTTGGACCAAGGCCCTGCCATCATCCGCAGACAATTACTCTCCTTTTGAGAAACAACTCTTGGCTTGTTATTGGGCCTTAGTGGAAACTGAACGTCTGACAATGGGTCACCAAGTTACCATGTGACCTGAGTTACCCATCATGAGTTGGGTGTTATCTGACCAGGAAGCCATAAAGTTGGACGGGCACAGCAGCAATCTATCATCAAATGGAAATGGTACATATGAGACAGGGCCCGAGCGGTTCCTGAAGGCACAAATAAGCTACATGAAGAAGTTGCCCAAATGCCTATGGTTCCCCAACCTGTTGCAATGCCTGTTCCCAAGCATGCACCTATGGCTCCTGGGGTGTGCCCTATGATCAGCTAACTGAAGAAGAGAAGACTAGGGCAGATGGTTCTGCCCGCTATTCTGGTGCCACCCAGAAGTGGACAGCTGCAGCGTTGCAACCCCTTTCTGCAATAACCCTAAAGGACAGTGGAGAAGGGAAATCTTCACAGTGGGCAGAACTTCGGGCAGTGCACATGGTTGTACACTTTGCCTGGAAGGAAAAATGGCCAGATGTGCGACTGTATACTGATTCATGGGCTGTAGCCAATGGTTTGGCAGGATGGTCAGGGACTTGGAAGGAACATAATTGGAAAATTGGTGAGAAAGACATCTGGGGAAGAAGCATGTGGATAGATCTCTCCCAATGGGCAAAGGACACAAAGATATTTGTGTCTCATGTAAATGCTCATCAAAAGAGAACATCGGCAGAAGAAACATTCAATAATCAGGTGGATAAGATGACCCGTTCTGTGGATAGTCAGCCTCTTTCCCCAGCCATTCCTGTCATTGCCCAATTGGCCCATGAGCAAAGTGGACATGTTGGCAGAGATGGAGGTTATGAATGGGCTCAACAACATGGACTTCCACTCACCAAGGCTGACCTGGCTACAGCTGCTGCTGAGTGCCAAATCTGCCAGCAACAGAGACCAACGCTGAGTCCTCGATATGGAGCCATTCCTCGGGGTGACCAACCAGCAACATGGTGGCAGGTTGACTACATTGGACCACTTCCAAGATAGAAAGGGCAGCGCTTTGTTCTTACTGGGATAGATACTTATTCTGGTTATGAATTTGCCTTACTGCACGTCATGCTTCTGCCAAGACTACCATCCAGGGACTTACAGAATGCCTTATCCACTGTCATGGAATTCCACACAGCATTGCTTCTGACCAGGGAACTCATTTTACAGCTAAAGAAGTACGGCAGTGGGCTCATGATCATGGGATTCATTGGTCTTACCATGTTCCCCAACATCCTGAAGCAGCTGGCTTGATAGAACGGTGGAATGGCCTTTTAAAGGCACAATTACTGCATCAATTAGTAGGTAATAGTCTGGAGGGATGGGGCAGAATTCTCCAGAAGGAAGTATATGCCTAAAACCAGCGTCCAATATATGGTACTCTGTCTCCTATAGCCAGGATTCACGGGTCCAGGAATCAAGGGGTGAAAACAGGAATAGCTCCTCTTACTATCACTCCTAGTGACCCATTAGGAAAACTCTTGCTTCCTGTTCCCGCAAGCCTGTATTCCACTGGCTTAGAAGTTTTGAGTCCAAAGCAGGGAATGCTTCTGCCAGGAGACACAGCAACTATTCCTTTGAACTGGAAGGTAAGGCTTCCTCCTGGTTATTTTGGACTTCTGATGCCCTTGAGCCAACAGGCTAAGAAAGGAATAACAGTATTAGGAGGGGTGATTGACCCAGACCACCAAGGAGAAATTGGACTGGTTCTCCACAATGGTGGTAAGGAAGAATATGTCTGGAGTATAGGAGATTCACTAGGGCGTCTCTTGGTATTACCATGTCCTGTGATTAAGGTCAATGGGAATTTACAGCAACCCAACGCAGGAAAGACAGTAAATGGTCCAGATCCTTCAGGAATGAAGGTATGGATAATCCCTCCAGGTAAAGAGCCAAGACCTGCAGAAGTACTTGCTGAAGGTGGAGGAAATACAGAATGGGTAGTAGAAGAAGGCAGTTATAAATACCACCTAAGGCCACGTAACCAGTTACAGAAATGAGGATTATAATTGCCATGAGTGCTTCTCGTCTAGACTGTCAAGAATAAACTTGTGCATGTGCACATACTCTTAAGAAGATATTTATATAATGTAATATAATGTTAATCTTTAGTTATGAGATGAAATGCTGTAATCTACATTATGATATTGTGTTATGGGACACTAAGACTAAGCATTTCTCAAAGGGCATTGTCATTGATCTTGGAAAAAATAATGCGTGTGCGGTTGTACATGGATAGCTATATTATGTTAGGCGTAACTATGAATCTTACTGTTTTATTTGGAGAATTTTTAATGGCCTAAGGAAATGTGATTTGGTGTCAAGTTGACAAGGGTTGAACTTGTGATAGTTAAGTCTGGGTGTCAACTTGACACACAGGGTATTAACTAAGCTGGGCTGAGACCACCTCTGGAAAAGGATCAACTGAGACTACTTGAAAGGATAGTACACACCCTAGATCCTATCAGAACTCCAAAGCTCTCAAAGGATTCTCCCAATACTGCATCATATAAAAAGGAGCCACCAAGGAGAACAGATCCCTTCTTGTAGCTGTGCTAGGAATCATTCTTCCTTCCGGCCACCGGTTCCTTTGACCTTCCACTAGACTAAGACTCTAGGAGTTCTCCAGCCTTCAGCCAGCACCTACTTGACCACCGAACTGAGCAACTAGCTGTTGGCAGCCATCGTTGGAACTACCTCGGCTACTGACGGCCTTTGCTGGACCTCCTCGGCCATATCTGTAAGCCAACTCAATAAATTTCCTATATATATATTATATATATATATATATATATATATATATATATATATTCATTCTGTGAATTCTGTGACTCTAGAGAACCCTAACTAATACAAGTTTGAACCCCAAACATGTCTAAAACATCCAATATCTAACCTCGAACCTGTAACATGGGAGCAGGCATTTGGTCAGGGCTTGGCAAGCCATAACACATTCAGAATTTTTTTAAAAAAACACATAGTTTTCTTGTTTCCAATATTTGAAAAAGTATAGAGAATGCTAATGCAACCACTGCTTAATGCTATCTTTTCTAAAGCAAATTTTATTTATTATTATCAAAGCTAAACATTTAAAAATAACCAAGGATTAGGCATTAGGAGAAATGGATAGGCAAAACTAAGGGATGCTTACGAAAATCAGTCAAGCTATTGCATATAATGCTATCAGGGTAGATTCATGTTCAGATCCACACAGCAACATCAGGAGCCAACCCTAACACAAACTATGGACTCTGGGTGATAATGATGCATTGATTGATAGAAGTTCAACCAATCATAACAAATGCACCTCTCAAATGGGGATGTTGTTAATATGGGAGGTTGTATGGGGGGAGGAAATAAGTAAATGGGAAATCTCTAACTTCTGTTCAATTTCCTGGGTACCTCAAAGTGCTCTAAACAAATACAGTTTATTACCCTAAAAAGGTCTTGTAAGCAAATATAGTTTTATAAGAAACAAAGAATTTTATTTTAAATTTTTTCTGAGATTACTGCAGTATTTAACAAAAATTACTCTTTCTCGAATTATTTAAAACAAATTAATGTTTATAATGTTCAGGCTCTACTCACAGATGCCATGAGCGTTAAAACTTTATCTGCTGAAGGAAATGAGTAAATTGCATTTAAATACCAACATTATTAGTCTGTTTGTTCTGAAATCTTCCTCCTAAATATTCCTCTGCCTTCTTGCCTTCTCTTCAAAGCCAAGAAGGTCACTCATGCTTATGATAATGCAGAGCTATACTTTTGTTATAGACGTTATTGTTAGTCATCATATTAGTCATTTTCAACTTCCTTGAAGCAATATTGAAACCTTCATTCCAAAATCCATTACCTGTTATGGCTAGAGCTGAAATCACCCCTTCTCTACTTCTTGGAATGGCAAATTCTCAACCCAATAACTTAGTGGATGTAAATATGTGAAATGGAGTATGCCCAAAGGAGTGAAAATAGTAGATAGAAACTAGCGATACAGTATACTATTGCAACTCTATGGAGAATAATCCCTCATCAGGAAGAAATTTTCTTCCCTCCACACAATTTTCTCAGTGGTTAAACTACTTTTTTGCAAAAATTTAATAACTTTATTCAAAAACTACTGAGCATTACATGGAGCAGCAAGGGATGAGTACAGAGGCACAAAGTACTCCCATTTTAAGGAAAAAACTCATCCCTGGACCTCTCATTTTCCCTGTGCCCCCCAAACAATATGATTGTTTCAGGGGATATAATTTTGCATTTCAATTTCTTCCCAATGCACAGTAGAAAAATTGCAGAACTGGAGCCCAAAACCAGAAAAGTCATGCAGGGCTTTGTGTGTGCTTTGAAGGGAAGGGGGAAGCGATGAACAGAAAAGAAGCAGAAACCCATTGTGCTGTTCTGGTCTGCAGCCAAACCGCCCCACGTACTTCTGCTTCTGGTGCCTCAGGGAGTTTGTTTTTCAAGCTTTTTATGGAGAAAAGAAGAATGCATTGGGAAATGGGGAAAAGTCTGTTTTTCAAAAATGATATTATTTAGTCCTATCCCAGCAATTGGTGACCTCACAAAGGAGGCATGAAATTGACTTTTTGAAAAGTTACATGTGAAAGACTTTCATAGGTAACTGCTGTATCTTCAAAAGATCAAGCAACTGTTATTTAGTGCTAAAATCATGAATTAATGCTTTTAAATATTGTCAACAACAAAATGAAGATCTTTGGTCCCCTCTTGGCACATTTACAAGCAAAAGTAATCATCATTTCTCTGGACCTTTAAAGAATAAGTAAAATGAAGCTAAATGGTTCCATGTTGAAACAGAGAACTGACAGTAAGGATGAGCATTGTGAGAGGTTGTCTTTCAACCTTCCAGTTTCCCTGAAAGCTGAAATCTTCTCTTTAAGAAAATTCTGCAATCCCAGAAAGCTGAAAAGTTTAAAAAGGTGCCTCTTCCTTATGACAAACTAGTTTCTTTTCATGAAAAACTGCAGAGAAAAAAGTCATGGATTAGCCATTAACTTATTGAAAATAAGTGTTATTAAAACACAACAAAATGTAGGTGAAATGCCTAAGTGGGTAAGGGTGCTTGCTGCACAAACCCGATGACCTGAGTTTGATCTGTAATTTCAACACTACTGCAGTGAAATGTGAAATGCACAGGAACTACAGAAACATGATTCCACAGGTTGGATGAGAGACCCACCTCCTGAATGTTGTTCTCACATGGACAAACACACACACACACACACACACACATACACACACACACACACACACACACGTACATCTAAGTAAAATTAAAATTTGAAATATTAACATTTGGAGGCTGACAAGATGGTTCATCAGATAAAGGTGGCTGCTCATAAACCTGATGACCTGAGTTTGATTCCCATATGCCTATATGGTGGATGGACAGAACAAATTTCAGAAGGTTATCCTATAATCTCCATTTGCAAGTGTGCGCCTTTCTCTTAGCTTGTATGTCTTTTCTTCTCTTCTTTCTGCCTCTCTCTTTTTATCAAATAAATAAAGCAAATTATATAATGTTAGCATAATGACCTTTCTCATAATGACCTCCCTTGAAAGATGATAGAGAAGTATGTACATACATTTATGCATACAATGTATATGTACAGTCATATTTACCCATATGATAGTTTTAGAATAAATGATATAGATGTACATATCTAGCTTACATATCTAACCTAGCATTCACTTATATGTATACATACATATATACATACATAATTGTATTTCAAGCAGTAGCAATAATTTGAAAACTGATTTTCTCAAGCATATGAAAATGTAGATTATAGGGCTGGAGATAGGTATTTCATAGGCCTAACATGTGTGAGAACCTGAGTTCCATCCCCAACATGACCAAATAAATAAAGATCTTTTCTATATAGAGCAAAATAATTATATTTCCATGAATGAAGTATTGTATTAGGAACAAATATTGCATAGTTTGGGATTAAGTAAACAAAATAAGAACAAAGGGTCCATTCTGAGAAAACAATGGATTTTTATGTTTTCTGTTAGACAATTTTGAGTTCTCTAATAGATGTGTCATTACTAGGTAAGTAAATGCTTTCTATAGTAAAGTAAGACCACTGCATTCTATCAATAAAGGTGTTGCATTTCAAGCTTTAAAATCCCAGTGTGTATATTGCACTGTTTGCATAATGCACCAGTTAAGTAGCTTGAGACTATTAAGACAAACAAAGATATTTGTCATTTTAAGTAGTTTTAGTTAATAAAAATACCTCTGAAGGAACAGGAATTCCTCAAACTTCATGTTAGCGAAAGAGATTAAATTAACTTTTCACCAAAAACTACCCATTCAGTGCACCATTTCTTTATTACCTAAAACATGCCAGATGTCATGTCAGATGTAAAATATCAGCATTTGGTGTAAACTATCTCTGTCCTTGAATGTTTCACTTGAGCACAGTTATTTGCCTTTTTGAGTTCCACTGAGAACTTAAGAAACTATGGGCTTAGGAAGAAAAAAAAGGTAACTTTCTCCCCCATCGAATTTCTTATCATCTATATCAGCAAGGTTTCATAATTAAAAAGTTCTTATGTTTAGGTAGAATATGTAAAATATTAGGGTCTCCTTAAACCTTCAAACTTTCTTTTTTTTTACATTTTTATTATTATGTCAGCTCATACAAACTTAATAGGTACACCAGTTCCCTCCCTCCCTCCTCCTCTCCCCGAAACCCCTGCTCCCCCTCCCCTCACCCCTCCCTCCCCATCCCCCAGTGTCTCCCGCCCCAATTCCCAGAGAGTCCTTTCTTGTGCATGCCTGATTCTCCTCTGAGGCCTCCTCTCTGATGACGTACAAGGACCCAGTGGCCATTCCTTGAACCCTTTCCCGTGTTCCCCTTAAACATAGGAACACTGCTGTGGCTGCCAATCCCTTGCCTCCAAGGATCTTGGTGCCTTTAGCAGATGCTAGACTTTGTGAGGTCAATAGTGTGTTGGACATTGCTCAGGGCATGCAAAGTCCAATTATGATTGCTTTGGCCCTAACTTGTGTGGAGTATCTTGCAAATCATTGCTCCTCCCATCCTTTTGCTCTTACACTCTTACCGCCCCCTCTTCCGCAAATGTCCCTGAGCTTCAGGATGGGGAGAGATTAGTCTGGCCTAGTTCTAGGTGTTTGATATAGAGTCTCTGAAGTTCTGGATTGTGGTTTGTTGATTTTCTTTTGCAGTTTTGCTGCTCCTGCAATGCCCTTCACTCCATCCTGATGGGCATTGTATGTCACCCCCTGGCCAGAGACAAAAAGCTGTTAATCTAGACTCTTGTTATAAGAGCACATTCAAAGGTAGATGTATTAAAAGTAGGAAACCACAGTGAGGGACGGGTCTATCACCCATTCAAACTTTCTTAAATTCACCATTTCAGAAAGCGAATCTCTCCTCCAACACCCATTTGTCTTTGCTTTTCTAAAAAAAAAAAAAAAGCTGTGATATTTTCATTTCACTCCTACCTTCAGGTTATATCCTACTGAAGATCATATTAAGGCTTTTGGCTAGTTGTCTTGTGAAATTCCATACAGTTGGAAGTAAATAAAAATTGATCAACCATAAGAATGGCAGTTTTCAAGTTTAGAACTGAGGAGACAACAGCACTGGAGATATAAAGAAGGGAATTTTCAATTCCATTTTGCAGTGGCTTTAAATAATGACACCAGAAATGGAACCCATGAGCCAGTGAACTTCTTAAAATATACTTTAAGTGGAAAACTTGCTCAGTCTCTGACTCTCCCAGAAGTGTCATGAAACAAAAAGTGATTTCAGAAGCTGTAAAAGCTAGATGTGTTCACCTGTTCCCATAGAATACTCTGTCATGGGTAGATATATCAACTAGTAGATCTTATACTTGTAAACTCCAAGCCTCTTTTAGCCCATTTTAGGCTTGCAAACACTTGTTAGCATGGTGACTTTTTAATGTTACTTCCTATTAATCAATTTAGCCTCTTTATATATGTCCTAGAATTTCACAGACACCAATCATCATCCTCAATTGTCAGGTTCACTTCTATCATAATGCTTACCAACATGTGAATTTTGCTTGCTATGCTATTAGAAATCTAGCAACCCTTTTCTTTCCAAGTTTTTTTTTCATTTTTTACACTCCATATACCAGATCATATTGTGTCTGTGCTCACATATTAGTGTCAGAAAAAGTCATATCTATAGCAACTCAATGGTAAGAATACAGAAGGACACAATGTTAGGCTTACAGATTTTTCAAGCTCATGATAAAACTTTACCTTAGAAGTCTGGGAGTGAAATATTCCAAATAAAGTATACATTTGATCCCTAGGCTGAACTGGTAAGCAGTGAAATAAATAAGCAGGAGATGATAAATATACTAATGATATTCTCAAATACTTTGGCTTTTTCATGTTGAAAGAGCTCACCAACCTTAATAGCATATGAGTTAAAGGTAATGTAGTCTAGCAAATTTCATTCTCTACTTTTTGGACATTTTAAGATGGGGGAGTTGATCCTAAACCTCTTTGGCATGACTGAAAGAGAAGGATTTAAGTTGAGTTCATTATCTCTTTAGTGCAGAAGTCTGGGAAATGAAGAGGCTAGACCAGGGAGACTCGATCCAGCTAGCATTCCTTTTTGTTTTTCAAGCTGCCCTGACAATAATGCAGCAGGGTGAAAAGATCAGGAACACTTTATACACATTGTGCTAATTACTGCAAGTACTTAAAGTTGTAATTAGCTTATTATACTGCAGAGATCCTAACATGGCATGTCTTTCAAAAGAATTTCTCTCCAGATCATTAGTGGGAAAGCTAACAACATCTGCTTCAAATAAAATCAACCAATTAGCACAGGCAACTCCACATAGTTTGCAATCAGAGAATTATATTGTGCCAAGTGCTAATTTCAATGTGAATGCTATCTCCTTCTCATATCCCACGCTTCTCTGCCAGCACAGCTGGTGTTTAACACCACTGACTTCAGCGAAGTCTCCAAAAACTTATGCTAATTTGAAATAACCTAATCAGAAGTATGCAATGCAGACTGAGGTTGATCTCAGCTTAATTAAAACTGACCTTGTCATTTCACTGCCTGTAAAACACCATTATCTCACCATTTATCACTCAACTACCACAAATATTCCATTTACGTTGAAAATTCGGGAAGATGGGTTCCAATCCACTAGAGCTATTTTCAGGAGTACTGTGAGCACTGGAGCTTAATGGAAGGAGAGGTCTGCATGTAAGTATGGGGCAACAATAAAGGTAATTCAGCAGATTCAAAATAACTTGTCAGCCCTACCCATGAAGGCTGCTTCTGCCCACTTCCGTTGGCTCGAATGGCATATTCACTCCAGAGACTGACAGGCATTAGCAGATGTGAAGGCTTTCATTTTAAAATTAATATCTCACCCAGTACCTTTCAGAGAGCTGAATCATTCAATCAATAAGCATGACATGGCAGGTGTGATGTGTACAAGGCACTAAATTCTTCTGCCAAAGGTACTAGAAAACATCTGCTCACATGCATGTGTGTGCATGTCAATGGTTGAACTGCTGAGACAAATGATTGCAAGTGGAATATGTAATGTGCTTATATTCACCAAGATAAAATTAAAAACAAAGCAAGATCACATTTTACAGTGTGTACATGCCCTCGAATACACCTGATTTAACCTGCATTAAGTACCGAACTGTGTGCTGCTTTACATGTGTATGGTCAACTGTCTGTCAAATGAAGTAGCTGCAATTCTGGCTTTCTGCACATAAATATGGCTTTAAAACTATCTCCAGGTTCTCCTTCTAGGCTTTGTTTTAATATTTCCAATCCCATCTCAGTGAAGAATATCTGTAAAGCAAGGCTCAAAGTGTTGAAAATCTTACTTGTGAAGTCATTACAAACAGGAAAACATTTTATTTGTCCTCAGATCGCATGCTTAGCCACAACTCAACACATTGGCTGATTCTTTTCCTCCATTCAAACAAATCTTTCTCCCAATCTTGCACTACCCATAATCAATCAAATGTCAGATAAGTACAATCCACATCAACTCCAGCCCCATAATACTTAATTACCAAGTTAGTCCCTGTGTCCCAGTTTTATCTTGGAATGCTATATAATAGTCTTGCCTATAAAGAGCTACTCTGCTCTTGTAAAACAAATTAGTGTCCCAAACATCTGAATTCTAATTTTTACTGACTTTGAGCAACTGTGGTCTAGAACTACATGCCAAATTTTCCAAGTCCACATCTCCTAATCTGTACACAAGATGAATAATACTTACTTTAGACAATTAAAAATTGATAAAAGGATTGCGATAGATGAAATAAAGTCAAAGACTTCAATAGATGTTTACTGGATGAGGTTCAGGAGAAGTAACCATTATGAAATGCAGGTTGGACAACTTAAGACAACTAGGAAAGAAATTTGGGAAGGAAATAGGAAGTTGACATTATATAGTACTCGTTTTACTAGAAAATAAGAATCATTATTTATATTTCATGAATATATGAAAATAAGAAATATTATTTATATTTACAAAACTATGTGTCATGATTGTAGTAGTGTACCCTTATAATCCCAGCATGTACCTATTAAGTTTGTATGAGCGGAAGTAATAAAAAAAATGTTAAAAAAAATAATCCCAGCATGTGGAAAGAGGATAAGGAATTCAAACCATCTTTTGCTACATAGGAACTTCAGCTTAGCCTGGGCTACATAAAACCATGTTTCAAGCAAACAAACAAAAAAAAAACAACAAAATATGCTACTATTTTTAAAGTAAAAAGGTTATATTCAGGTACAAGAGTATAAAACAATCCCATTTTTACTTGAGTCAATATAAATAAGCTAATAATATATCTCTATTCCACTAAGTAGATTAGAGCCTTGTGAAGAAAAGTTAATGTATCAGATCAAAATAAAGGCTTTGCCATTGAATTTTTGGGCCCCTTGTCAAAGATCAAATAGCTGTAATTGTGTGGGCTTATATCTGGGTCTGCAACCCTTATCCATTGATCTACATGTCTACTTTGAAGCCAGTACCAGGCTGTTTTTATTACTATGGATTTCTAGTATAGATTAAGGTTCGTTGCAGTGATACCTCCAGCGGTGTTTTTGTTACTTGGGATTATTTTTGCTATTCTGGGCCTTTTGTGCTTCCATATGTATTTTGAGATTGTTTACTCAACTTCTTAAAGCATAGCTTTGGAATTTTGATTGATGTAACGTTGAATCCATATATTGTTTTTGGTAGGATGGTCATTTTTATGATGTTAATTCTGCCATCCAGAAGCATGGGAGGTCTTTTTTTTATTTCTACTCATATAAACTTAACAGGTCACGGGTCACCTCCCTCCCTCCAACCTCCCACCACCCTGTGCCCCCCCTCCCCCTTCCTTCCCCATGCCCCAGTGCCTCCCCCTCCCATCCCCGGAGCATCCTTTAATGTGCACGCCAAACTCTCCTCTGGGTCCTCCTCTCCGATGAGGTGCAAGGACCCAGTGGCATTTCCCTGAACCCTTTCCTGTGTTCCCCTTAAGCATAGGAACACTACGGTGGCTATCAATCCCTTGCCTCCAAGTATCCTAGTGCCTTTAGCAAATTGTAGACTTTGTGGGGTCAATAGTGTGTTGGACATTGCGTAAGGCATGCAAAGTCCAATTATGATTGCTTCGGCCCTAACTTGTGTGGAGTATCTTGCATATCATTACTCCTCCCATCCTTGTGCTCTTACAATCTTACCCCCTCTTCTGCAAACTTCCCTGAGCTTCAGAGATCGTTGGAGACTCTATATCAACCACCTGGAACTAAGCATGGGATGTCTTTGCACCTTCTGATTATTCTGTAATTTCTTTCTTTAGGGTATCAAAGTTTTCATTATAAAGATCTCTTACTTCTTCGGTTAGATCTATTTATACCAACGTATTTCATTTATACCAACGTTGGTATAAATTGTTTCTCTCAGGGCATTTTCACTTTTTTCATCCTTGGTATTAGGAAGGTCACTGATTTTTGCATGTTTATTTTGTAACCTTCCACCCTGCTGAACTTCTGTATAAGTTCCAGGAGTTTCCTGGTGGAGTTTTTAGGATCACTCAGGTATGCGATCATGTCATCTGCAAATAGAGATTTCTTCGACTTCTTTCTTTCCAATTTGAATCCCTTTTATCTCCCTCCCTTGTCTTATGGCTCTACCTAAGACTTCAAGTACAGTATTGAATAGAAGTGGTGAGAGTGGACAGCCTCATCTAATTCTTGACCAAAGCGGGAATGCTTCAAGTTTTTCCCTATTTAGTATAATCCTTGCTGTTGGCTTGTCATATACAGCTTTTATTATGTTGATATAAGTTCCTTCCATTACAACTGTCTCTAGGGTTTTGATCATAAAAGGATGTTGGATCTTGTCAAAAGCTTTTTCTGCATCTATTGAGAGTATCACGTGGTCTTGGACTTTGGATTGGTTTATATGATAGATTACATTTATTGATTTGAGCATGTTGAACCAACCTTGTGTGCCTGGGATAAAGCCTACCTGATCACAGTAAATTATCTTTTCTATATGTTTTTGAATCGGATTTCCTAAGATTCAAAACAAAGGCTTTAATGATAAAAAATAACTTTTCCTTAAGGAAAACCAGATGAAATTTTTCATATTCCTTTTAAAGAAGAGGTGAAATTACTCAGGCTGCAATGGTTGTTGATAATGTTGTACAACTCACATGATTTCTCAAGATACTGTAAGTTGATGGTGAATTACTCCAGCTCCAAATTGCATAATTTCATTCATTTGCCCATTAAAGATTTCCTTTTTCCTATCTATGTGATTTTGGGCAAATGACCTCTAATAATTCCAGTCTTTTCTTAAGAAAAATGGTAATAGCATCACCTATCATTACTCTCTAGAAGTCAATCTATGTCATGTATTCAGTTGTTTGTCTGCACTCAGTGCATTCCTCTGGAAAACTACTCTTCATATTTTTGCTATGATATCTTGTTATGACTAAAGGAGCAATTTATTTCCTAAAATATTCCTGAGCATTGCTGTTATTCACATACCTGATATCAGTTCCTCTGTGGACCCTACCCCTGTTTGAATTATTTGCCATCTCCTTGAATTTATACAACTTTACAAATAGTTTTACTGTAGCATTTTTTAATGATTCGTGCAATAATAACTTGTTTATACCACTGTTTCCCTAACAAATTTTATAACTACTCAAGAGCAAAATGTTTTTATCAGTAATCTGTCTCTAATATTCAAGTATCAAATAATAGGAAACAAATGGATGAAAAAATTATTTATGTGACAGAAAACATAACATGCATTATTCTGAAATTCTATAATCATAAGAACTTTATAATACCAATCTCAGAAATTCAAGAATTTGAAGAATTTCACAAAGTGTTGAATTTTACCTTTAAAAATTCTAAAGCTTTTTTCTTAAGTATCATGCTCCCTTTAGAATTTCTTCATGACTCAATGAAGGACTTAATCAAAAGGATTCATCTAAAGCCTTTCATTTTTATCACCCTCAAGACTAATATGGAAACTACTTGAGAACTTCTTTCTTAAAAAAGTCAAATTTCATGAATGTGACTACTCTAGGGCAGGATAGCACTAAGAGAAAGGAAATCACATGACAGAATAGTTTCATATTAACTGATTGCTGATCCTATATTATTTTTACTATGAATATTGTTATAGTTGACACTAATATTTTATAGACTACTTTACAATTTCATAGGATAAACACTAAATCAGAAAAGTAGAATTTGCTCCTAACAAGGCTTCAACTAAAACTGTCATCGTTTCTCAGAGAATTACTCAGAAAAAAATAACTGCACTTGAAATAATTTTGATTTTAGTATTTTATTGCTGTAATAGAACTCAACATCTTGTACATGCTAATGAATACACTGTATTACTGAGTTATAGTCCAAACCTCTGAACCAAATGATTTTTCAAAATTCTATCTACTAAAGCACACCTTATGCAAAAGAGGCACAAACTAAAATATCTTAAAGATCAAAAATTTTGAATATTATCCATGTGACCCTGAAATAAACTCTGTTCTGTATTTTATGACTAATTGTATTTTATCATCCATGTTAGCATAATTAAAGCATATGTAACAAACATATGAATGTCATTAGGGCTTTTACAGTCTTAATTTCATGTTTTCTCTCATTGCTTAAGTAGATATGTATTCTTCGAGCCTCATATCCCAATTTAAACTATAAAACTTTTAATTGCCATATTTAACTGCAAGTCCTTAGTTAATTAGAATGTGCAATGAACCTGAAATTCCAATCCCAATTGTTGCTATTGTGTTTCTAAATTTAAATTCTGATTTACACTTTTAAAACAAATATTTGTATAACACCTAAGTGTCACTTCACATATAGACTTATCAAAAATGATGAGGATGTTCCCAATAATGGATTTAAGCCAACAATTCTTCACCACAAATTGGTGATGTCAAATAATTCTCTACTTTCTTTTTCTCCATTTTATTAGCTCATTTTCTCCTCCATTTCTCTCACTGCATGGTTTATCTTCCTACTTTCCCATGTTACAACTTCCATTTCAAAAAGCTCAGACAATGGGTGATGTTTACTTGTTTGCAAACAACAGACTCCACAGCATTGCCAGCAGATGCCCTTGATTCACTATGAATAAGGAAGGGAATTATAGGAAATCAGTGTTCATTGTGTGTCCAGCTGAGATGGAAGCTGGCAGAGCAGACTCCAGGCAACATTTCAGAGCACAAATGTGTATCTTCACAGCCTATCTTACTCTAAGACATCCCTTTGAAGTTGACCATCTCCTTAGTGTATCTACTCAAGAGATACAATCCCTATTCTTTAAAACAATGTCATTTTCTCAAGACCTGCTGTACTCATTCAGCAAATAAAATTAATTAAGATTAATGACTAAGGTCATACTTTATAGATAATGTTGTGCCTCAGTTAAAAACAATCTGGAGGTTCACTATCCTAAGCTGAAGTAATGGTGTACTAGTTATTCTTTGTTTTGTTATGAGAGAACACCCAAAGTCAAGCAACTTAAAGGAGATTCATTTTGCTTAGGATTCCAGAGGGGAGATACAGTCTTTCAAGGCAAGAAAGAAATGGCTGGCTGGTGGAAGCTGGAAAGCCTAGATCACACCCATCCAGGAAACTGAGAGCTGCAAAACTGCCAGCTACAAAAACAGACCTTTCCCTGAAGTAAGGTGGGATTAATCCATCTTAAGGCCCACCTCCTGTGACTTCTTTACTTCAACAAGGCTCCACTTCCTAAAGGTGCTATGACCTCAAACACATGAGTCTGTGGGGGACACAATTCAAGGCAATGACAAATGGGTCTCAAATTTTTCTCAAATATCTTATAGCACTTAAGTCAATGAAGGGGTATTTATCAGTAAACATGAAAGGTATGAGGGTTTTTTTTTTACTGTATTTATAAGCTGAAAATGTAACAACATCAGTTTCACAGATGTTGAAGAAGATAAGATCTTGGAAGAGATACCAGAAAAGAAACAATATAGTCAATAGTATAAATATCATGTATGTGTCAATACTACTTCCTCAACAGGCTCCAGGGGGTAACAAAGAAACACTTCAATGAATAGTGCATCTATGGCATATATGCATGACAGTTATGGACCACTGAAGACAGGGAATGTGAAAAACTCTTTGAAAAATGTCTTCCATCTCTGTTGAGAAAGAGATATTTATTAACTACCCCAAACATCTTGTAGATGGATGTCATCACCTGGAAAACTAACGAACATGCATAATCCTAGGCCATAATCACAGAGATTTTAATTCAGTAGGTCTGGAGTGCAGCCTGACAGCTTGCATTTGTAAAAGTGAAGTTGATGCTGTTATTTTCAATGATACTCTTACTTCACTGTCATAGGTGACAGCTTACTTCACTGATCTTTATAGAAAAATTGAATTTGAATTGGAGGTGACAAAGCCCACATGGAAACAAAAATAGAAAGACAAAAGGAAGTGGAATGGAGAAATATTGATCTTGACTCCTATTCAGGGTAAACAATACTGGGATGTGGCTTTCAGGCATGTGCATGTGGCAGTGAGTTCTTACCATTCGCCTTTTGACTGGAAAGTCCTAGGGGTATTTGGTTATCCAAGACTCAGAAACAGGGAGCTGTGATCCTACACACTAGTCCAAATTGAAGGGTGAGGTACCCTGTTCCCATTTGTTCCCTTTTCCTATTATACTCTATTCTACCATGCCCTTGGGACATCAAGTTTCCTAAATCAGTAATGTTGAGCTTCTCCTCCTAAATATCATTTATCTATTGACATCATCCATTCAATACCTGAGAATTGTATTAACTTTTTTTCATGTGGGTACTTCAAAGATTTTTAGATGAAAATTTTTTCTTATGTTATTTTTCTAATATTCTGTGAAAGGTGAAATTACACCTTTATTTTTATAAATACAGCTTTCATTCACCTCACAGAACTACACATGATTGCCTAAAGATATCAATGTATGTCTTGTAACTCCTTACATTTTAAACATGACATGGTATATGTAGAGTATATATGTGATGCCTTTTTTTAATCTATTTAATTGTGCCTGTGTGCATGCATGTGTGTGCGCATGTGTATGTGTGTGTAGAACCACGGGCGAACTCAGGAACCACCATGGAGTGCCTCCACCGCCTCCTTTTACTCTGCCCTGGGATTCACAGGCTCCGCCCTACCAGGACCAGAAGCATAGGCTGCCCCTGCTTCTGCCCAGCGTCTATACGTGGGATCTGGGATCTGAACTCAGGACCTTCTGCCTGCAAGGCAGAGGCGTAACCCCTGAGTCACCTCTCCAACCCTATATGTGATGCCTTTTGATAACAAAATTAATGTTGCAGCATAAAAGCATGAATGGAGAGACTACAATCTTGGGAATAATTATATTCATTAAGTCTTTGTCCTTTATACACTTTTTTCATGTCATTCACTTTGAGACATTCTACTCACCTTTCTTTGACATTAATTTGGGTACTATTTATATAACTATTTTATCACTTACATAAAACTGAACCATTATTATCAATTTTCTAAAAGTGATACAGAAAAAAATAGAAAACAAAGAATTACTTCAAACCCTAATCACTCACAAATATTGTTAATATTAAGTGAACAAGATGTTAAGCTTCTCTCTACATACAGAGATAGCAAGAAAAAGCTGAAGTAGTATATGCATAATGTTAAAAGGTCAAAGAAATATAAATGGGTAAATATTAAAAAGGAGATGTTTTGACAGAGACTATCTTCAAAATGTGACTACTATCTAAGTGTTTTAGAAAGTTGTACAAAATTATATGAATTTAGATTTCCAATATAAATTGACAGGATGAAAAAAAAATATTTACCTTCGATGTATCCTAAATCCTTACTAAAAGTAAGAAGTGAATGGATATTTTTTAAAAACATATCTACACAAAGAAGAAAATGAGGAGCAGATGAGAACATAAAATATTTTATAATTAGAAATGAATATGGCTGCATTATAGACGAAAACTGAAAAAAAAAAAAAGCTTAGCTGTACCACAGATCTCCAGATACTGCAGGTAGCAACAAGAGAAGCTAATGCTTACACATTGAATGGAAAATCTAGTAAGTGTTTAGAAATTGCAGTCTGTATCCACTGTGATTGCAAAATGATACAGCCACATTTAAAATTAAAAATTTAACCTTTCACCCCACCCACTCCACCAGTCGGGACGCGCGCGCGTGTGGTGCAGCCTGGCCTCACCCCGCGCCCCAGGTAAGTCTCCACCCGCGCTCCGTCTACCAGGACCCCAGGTCAGCCCAAAGGGACCCAGCTCCGACTACCACCATCCAGCCGGAGCCATGCACGGGGCCGAGGGACAAGGAGAACCTCCCCCTGCACCCGGGCCCCGCCCCAGCTGCCCTCGGGTTAAATAGTTCCACGCCGACGCCCCCATCCTCCCTTTCACCCCACCCCGCTCTGCCAGTCAGGGACACACGCGCAGTCCAGCCGGACCTCACTCCATGACCTAGGTAAGTCTCTGCCCGCACCCGCCCACCAGGACCCCAGGCCAAATAATACAGTTTAGTGAAATTGAAAGATCTTAAGAGTTAAAACGACAATGCCAAAGTCAAAGTGCAAATCCATGAGAAGCAACACTCAAGTAAACAAATTTCCCACTGAAGAAATTAATCCCATAATGTTAGACTCCAACCAGAACAAACCCGCGGAAAAAGGCCAAGAAAGCCTGACCCAGGATACCGACTTTCAAAATATGATCATTACCATGTTCAATACTATGAAAGAGGAAATCCAGGAGGAATTACATAATCGAATCAATTGCTTTGAAGAGGAACACAACAGACATTTGGAGGAGTTGAGAAAAACTGCAAGAAACAAAAACTGCCATAGAGCAGTTAAAACAGACTCAAGCAGAGGTTAAAACTGAGCTACAAGACAAGTTATCTTCAACCCAGAACACCACAGAGTCTTATGAACAGAACTAAGGAAGCAGAAAACAGAATTTCAGACCTTGAAGATAAAGTGGGAGTACTAACCAGCTCAATGGAAGAGGTGGTTAAAGCCAAAAAGATACTTGAAAGAAATATCCAAGAGATATGGGACACCCTGAATAAGCCTAACATGCATATTCATGGAATACCAGAGCAAGAATCTCAAAATACCACCCCTGAGGAAATTTTTCAAAGTTTTCATCAAGGAAAACTTTCCTCATCTAAAAAAAGAGAGGCCCATCCATATACAAGAGGCATTCCGCACCCCAAACAGATACGACCAAAACAGAAGCACGCCACGGCAAATAATAGTTAAAACACTCCACATTCAAGATAAAGAACTGGTGCTGAGAGCTTCAAGGGAGAAAAAACAAATCACTTTTAAAGGTAAACCTATTAAAATAACAAATGACTTCTCAGTCGAAACAGTAAAAGCAAGAAGAGCTTGGAGAGACATACTTCAAGTATTGAATGAGCAAAAATGTCAACCCAGGCTGATTTACCCTGCAAAACTATCAGTCATGATCGAGGGAGAAAGAAAAATTTTCCAGCACAAAGACAACTTTAAGGGACACATGTCCACCAAACCAGGCCTTCAAAAAATGTTAGAAATGATACTCAAGCGTGAAGAAAAAAACAGGCATATCCAGGAGAACAGAAGGCAAGTAGAACACCATTAAAAGCGAAGCAATGTACTTATAAAAACTACTAAACATAGTAAATGTCTGGAATTAAAAATAGTTTCTCCATTATAACACTAAATGTTAATGGAATTAATTCACCAATCAAGAGACACAGATTACAAACTTGGATTAAAAATCACAATCTATCAATCTCCTGCCTGGAGGAAACCCATCTCACCAAAAAAGATAGGCACACTCTAAAAATAAAAGGCTGGTCAACAATTCTACAAGCAAATGGAAGCAGAAAACAGGCAGGGGTAGCCATTATGCTATCAGAAAAAGTGGACTTCAAACCAAAGAAAATTATAAGAGACAAGGGTGGATACTACATTTTAGTCACAGGTACAATTCACCAGGAAGACTTCACAATACTGAACATATATGCACCCAATACGGGCCCCTCCACATTCATTAAGAAAACCCTACAGCGTCTAAAGCAAGAAATCAACCCCAAAACGATAATTCTTGGGGACTTCAACACAGCCCTCTCAACATGGGATAGATCAACAGGTCAAAAGCTTAATAGAGACACTTTGGACCTTAATCAAACCCTGAAAGAAATGGACCTTACAGATCTCTATCGAACTTTTCACCCACATACCAAAGAATACACATTTTTCTCAGCAGCACACAGAACTTTCTCCAAAATAGATCACATATTGAGCCACAAAATGAATCTACACATATACAAGAAAGTTGAAATTCTAACCTGTGCCCTATCAGACCACCACAGCCTAAAGCTGGACATCCACAACACATCAAACAAGAGAAAATACACTAACTCCTGGAAACTTAACAATATGATGCTGAATGAGAACTGGATTCAGGAAGAAATTAAAAAGGAAATTCAAGATTTCCTGAAAGTGAATGATAACGAAAATACAACTTACCAAAATCTCTGGGACACAATGAAAGCTGTTCTAAGAGGTAATTTCATAGCTCTTAATGCCTACATCAAAAAAATGGAAACATCAGAAATAAACAACTTAACAATGCAGCTTAAAGCTTTAGAGAAACTAGAACAATCTGATCCCAAAAGTAGTAGTAGAGAGGAGATTAGCAAAATAAGGGGAGAAATATCTGAAAATGAGATTAGGAAAACGATAGAGAAATTCAACCAATCAAAAAGCTGGTTCTTTGAAAAAATCAATAAGATTGATACACCCCTAGCTAAATTAACCAAAAGCAAGAGAGAGAAAACCCAAATTAACAAAATTAGAAACGAACATGGAGTTATCACTACTGATACCCAAGAAATCCAGAGAATTATAACATCATATTTCAAAAACTTATACTCTGTGAAGTTTGACAACACAAAAGAGATGGATGAATTTCTAAGTAAACACAACTTACCTAAATTGAATCAGGAAGTTGTGAATTATTTAAATAGTCCTATAACATATAAGGAAATGGAGGAACTAATCTCGAATCTTCCCACCAAAAAATGTCCTGGACCAGATGGATTCAGCACAGAATTCTACCAGACATTTAAGGAGTTAATAATACCAATACTCCTTAAACTGTTCCATCAAATAGCAAAGGAAGGAACACTACCAAATTCCCTCTATGAAGCTAATATCGTTTTAATCCCCAAACCTAATAAAGATTCCCTTAAAAAAGAAAACTATAGGCCGATCTCTCTTATGAACACAGACGCAAAGATTCTCAACAAAGTCTTAGCAAATCAGATTCAAAAACATATTAAAAAGATCATTCACGGGGACCAAGTAGGCTTCATCCCCGGCACACAAGGTTGGTTCAACATACACAAATCAATAAATGTAATTCATTATGTAAACCTGTCCAAAGTCCAAGACCACATGATACTCTCCATAGATGCAGAAAAAGCTTTTGACACGATCCAACAGCCTTTTATGATCAAAACACTAGAGACAGTAGGAATGGAAGGAACCTTTATCAATATAATGAAAGCTGTATACAACAAGCCCACAGCAAGGATTATGCTCAATGGGGAACAATTGGAAGCATTCCCACTTCGATCAGGAACTAGACAAGGGTGTCCACTCTCACTATTTCTATTCAATATTGTACTTGAAGTCTTAGCTGAAGCCATAAGACAAAAAAGGGACATAAGAGGGATTCGAATCGGCAAGGAAGAAGTCAAACTATCCCTATTTGCAGATGACACGATCTTATACCTGAGGGATCCCAAAAACTCCACCAGGAAGCTCCTGGAACTAATTGAGAAGTTCAGCAGGGTGGCAGGATACAAAATAAATGTGAAAAATCAGTGGCCTTCCTATATGCCCAGAATGAAAGAGGTGAAAAAGCCTTGAGGGAAACAATCTCATTTAGTATAGCCCCTAAAAAAAATGAAATACCTTGGTATAAACCTAACCAAGGAGGTAAAAGACCTTTACAATGAAAACTTTAAAACCCTAAAGAAAGAAATTGCAGAAGACACCAGAAGGTGGAAACACCTCCCTTGTTCCTGGATTGGCAGAATCAACATCGTAAAAATGACCATCCTACCAAAGGCAATATACAGATTCAATGCTATACCAATCAAAATCCCAAAGCAATTCTTCAAAGAAGTTGACCACACAATCTCAAAATTCATATGGAGGCACAAAAGACCCAGGATAGCAAAAACAATCCTGAGTAACAAAAACACAGCTGGAGGTATTGCCATACCAAACCTTAGTCTATACCACAAATCCATAGTAATAAAGACAGCCTGGTACTGGCTCCAAAATAGACACACAGATCAATGGATAAGGATTGAAGACCCAGATATAAGCCCACAAAGGTATAGCCATTTGGCCTTTGACAAAGGGGCCCAAAGAATCCAATGGAAAAAGAACAGCATCTTCAACAAATGGTGCTGGCAAAACTGGATCTCCCCATGCAGAAGATTAAAGCTGGACCCATACTTGTCACCATGTACAAGACTTAATTCCAAATGGATCAAGGACCTTGATATCAGGCCAGAGACTACAAAAACCATAGTTGAAAGGATAGGGAACTCCCTTGAGCTGATTGGGCTAGGCCAACATTTCCTAAACAGACATCCAATGGCACAGTCACTGCTACCAACTCTCAACAATTGGGATCTTGTGAAATTAAAGAGCTTCTGTTCAGATAAAGAGATTGTAACGTGAGCTCAAAGGCAACCCACAGAATGGGAGAAAATCTTCACTAACCACACATCTGATAGAACTCTGCTGTCCAGAGTGCACAAAGAACTTAGAAAACTACACATCAAGGAAACCAATGGCTCAATTAAAAAATGGTCCCTGGAACTTAAAAGAAACTTTACCAGGGATGAAATTAAAATGTCTAACAAATATCTGAAAAAAATGCTCCACTTCCTTAGCCATCAGGGAAATGCAAATCAAAACTTCCCTGAGATATCATCTCACCCCGGTCAGGATGGCAAAAATCCACAATACAAACAACAACAAATGTTGGAGAGGATGTGGAGAGAGGGGAACTCTCCTACATTGCTGGTGGGAATGCAAGCTCATCCAGCCACTCTGGCGAGCCGTCTGGAGATTCTTAAAGAAATTAAAGATTGAAATGCCATATGACCCTGCTATTCCACTTTTGGGAATAACCCCCCATACAGCAGAGCACAAGCACGACCATGTTCATAGCAGCACTGTTTACAATAGCAAAGTCATGGAATCAGCCCAAATGCCCAACAGTTGACGAGTGGATAAGGAAACTGTGGTACATCTATACAATGGAGTACTACTCAGCCATCAAAAATGATGAATTACTGGAATTTGCCAGGAAATGGATGTCATAAACAATTATATTAAGTGAAGTATCCCAGACCCAGAAAATTAAGCACCGTATGTACTTCCTAATAGGTGGCTCCTAGTACCAAACCCACCCAGCCCACCTAGAGACAGTAATTGCAAGGATTATGAACAGGAGGGATGGGGTAGGAGGGTCACACCAGAAACAAGGAGAGAAGGGACCATGTTACAGCAGGGAAAATAGGCCTCCATCAAGGCCCCAAATAAGTAATGAGACATCTGATTAAGTTGACAGACTTTTGTTCCTGATCATTTACTACTGAGGGGGTGTGATCTCACCAGAAGAGGAGGGCATATAGTCTGTCAGATAAAAAGTAACCATTTTGCAAATGGGTGATGGACCCCTCCCTCACTGTGGCTTCCCACTTTCATTACATCTACTTTTGAATGTGCTTTTATCACAAGACTCTAGTTTAACAGCTTTTTGTCTCTGGCCAGGGGATAACATACAATGCCCACCAGGATGGAGTGAAGGGCATTGCAGGAGCAGCAAAACTGGAAAAGAAAATCAACAAACCACAGTCCAGAACTTCAGAGACTCTATATCAACCACCTAGAACTAGGCCAGCTTAATCTCTCCCCATCTTGAAGCTCAGGGAAATTTGCGGAAGAGGGGGAGGTAAGAGTGTAAGAGCAAAAGGATGGCAGGAGCAATGATATGTAAGATACTCCATACTAGTTAGGGCTGAAGCAATCATAATTGGACTTTGCATCCCCTGCACATTGTCCAACACTCTGTTGACCTCACAAAGTCTAGCATCTGCCAAAGGCACCAGGATCCTTGGAGGCAAAGGATTGGCAGCCACAGCAGTGTTCCTATACCTAAGGGACCTCAGGAAAGGGTTCAGGGAAAGGCCACTGGGTCCTTGTACATCATCGGAGAGGAGGGCCCAGAGGAAAATCAGACATGCACAAGAAAGGACTCTCTGGGAATTGGGGTGGGAGGCACTGGGGGATGGGGAGGGAGACGGGTGGGGAGGGGGAGAAGGGGGTACGGGGGGAGGAGGGGGGAGGGAGGGAACTGGTGTACCTAATAAGTTTGTATGAGCTGAAATAATAATAAAAATGTATCAATAATAAAAAATTAAAAATTTAAGCTTGCAGCCCTCCATCAGCTAATAGAATCATTTACTATGTGACCTAGCAATTCAAATCACATGAAAATTTAAAATACGCCTATACAAAAACATGACTAAGAATATTCAAACAACCTCACTCACAATAACCAAGGTGGAAACAACCCATATGTTCACGAATTGGATGTATGGCATGTAGTATATTCACATAATTAAATACTATTCAGCCATTAAAAGAATGAAATACTAATACATGTTACTATGTGGATAGACCATGGAACTATCCTGAATTACTGAAATAAATCAGAGAAAAGAATCAATTATACGACTACATTTACACAAAATATTAAGAAGATGCAAATCTGCCCAGACAAAAACAGTCATATTAGTGGTTTTCTTCTGCTGGGAATGGGGGAGAAGAGGGAGTGACTGCTAATCAATAAAAGTGTTGTTGGAAAGAATGATGACACACTAAAATTTATTGTAATGATATTTACACAATCAAGTGGATATAAAAATTGTGAACTGTATCATAGAAAGGTATTTACAAAATAACTAGTTACATTCCAAGATTATCATCTGCTACTCACAAATCAGTCTACTGACTTTCCCCACTTCATCAGAAGCTTGTTCTCTATGAAGATTAGCTTGCAGGTTTATGGGGTAAGTGACTTCAGGTAAACAAAGATAGGTGTAATAAAAATGTATTATTAAAATCATATGTAGTAAAAGAGACTTTGGACTTTGAAGACTGAATAACATTTCATGACAATATGAAAATGTACCAGTGGTGAATAGAAAACATTAAAACATAAAATTGTAAAAACCATATACTAAGCTTTAAAACTTATATATGCTTTTCCCAATTTTTATTTTTCTACTTATATTCTTTTTTCCATTCTTTTATTTTATTTAATGTTGCATACATATGGTGAATTTGAAATATTTTCACTTGTCATCCCTTTGTCCCAAGTCCCATCCCCCCTCTTTTCCTCCTTACTATCATTATATCCCCTGCCAGACTCCCTCCTATTTTCAGATCTTTTCACTTGTGTGGCCCACTGTGTTTCATTTACTTTGTCTTTGATGACATACACCTGACATGCTTCATGTTCCAGCAACTATCATAGATCAGTGGGTGTACTATTGAGGAAATCATCCTCCTTTTCTTCTCCAGTGGTATTAGTCCTTATCAGTCTTTCAGAGAGGTGTAGATCTTCTTGAGATCTTTCTGCTTTCATGGTGAGCTGTTGAGACAGATCCCATGCAATCCTCATATAAGTGTACACATCTGTCATGAAATCTTGCATATCACAACTCTGTCATATCCAGGAGATAATGTCCACCACTGTCTCAGTTCATGCTCTTGCAATCTCTTCCACAATGTTCCCTGACTTTTGGTGTGGACATAGATAAAGTATATATGTCCTGTTTAGGGAAAAGCAGCCACCATCACATATTTTCTGCATTTTGGCAAGCTGTACCTTTCAGCAGTAAACTCCTCCTGCTGTAGAAAGAGGCTTTCAGGGATTTTCACATGTATTCGCATCATTTTCACCCCTTATATCTCATTCCCAATCCCCATTTTTTTCACATAAACTCCCTTCTTTCCCACCTGTCTCCCTCTTGCTCTCATGTCCCTCTTTGTGAGTATGGCTAAATTTAATATGGTTACTGTGAATGATATATGTCTGGGTACTTGAAGGAGTAAGGACATGTACGAAAAGGGCATAACACTGGACAGTAGCTCCTTTTCTCTTCCATCCAATCTAAATACTCGTTAGTCTCTGAAGGAGGTGTGGTATGAGAGACAATATATAGTATCTATCTTGCTGAGTCTGGGTCACTTTGCTGAAAATAACTTCCAGATCGATTTTTCTGCAAATTTAATGATTCACTTCTCTTCACATCATAATAACATTCCATTGTGGAATGAGGAGATATTTCAGGGGTTAAAGCCTTTTCCTTGCAAGCCAAAGGATCCCCCAGATTCCATAAAAGTGCCAGGCAAAAATGGTGGTGGCCTGCAATTTTAGCATGGGAAAATCCCAGAGTAAAAAATTAAGGAAGTAGAGCAATCCAGAATGATTTCCAATGTCAGGATTCCATAGACACACACACACACACACACACACACACACACACACACACACAAGTGCCCTCTGGTATACACCACACACACACACACACACACACACATATGCAGGAACAGATGCATATAAAATAAGTTAATAAACAAGTAATAAGTAAAATAAAATTCTATCATATATGTATATAAATCACATTTCATCACCTATTTATCTATTGACAGACATCTAGATAGATTCTATTTACTTACCATTGTCAATGGGGCAACAACAAACATGGATGTACAAATACTTCTGTGGTAGAATGTGGAGTCCTATGAGTATATGCCTAGGAAAAGTATAGTGTGAACATATAGTTCTTTTTTAAAATTTTTGAAATGCCCGTAGTGATTTTCATTATGACTGCATTACTTTATACCCCTGGCAGAAGTATTCTTCTTTTAATATTTTATTTATTTATTTATTTCCGCTCATACAAACTTAATAGGTCCCCTGCTACCCTCCCTCCACCCCCCCCCCCGGACCCCCTAGCTCTCTCCCCCCTTTTCACCTCCTAAAAAAACAAAGAATAACTAATGGCAGTAAGAATGGGTGAAAGAGGAATATAATTTTCCTTCTCATTTTACTTAAAAAATATTAGCCCTAGTCCCTCTCTCGTCTTTACTTTGTGGATGGCAAGAATTACATCTCAAATTTATGCTTCATTTAGTATTCAGTGAAGTGCCTTGAACATAGGTTGTGCATTCATTATTTTTTTATTTCCACTCATACAAACTTAACAGGTACACCGGTCCCCCCCTCCTTCCAACCCCCTATCCCCCTGTCCCCCCCTCCCCTCCCCCTTTCCTCCCTATCCCCCAGTGCCTCCCCCTCCCATCCCTGGAGCATCCTTTAATGTGCATGCCAAACTCTCCTCTGGGTCCTCCTCTCCGATGAGGTGCAAGGACCCAGTAGCATTTCCCAGAACCCTTTCCTGTGTTCCCCTTAAGCATAGGAACACTACGGTGGCTGTCAATCCCTTGCCTCCCAGGATCCTAGTGCCTTTAGCAAATGCTAGACTTTGTAGGGTCAATAGGGTGTTGGACATTGCGCAGGGCATGTAAAGTCCAATTATGATTGTTTCGGCCCTAACTTGTGTGGAGTATCTTGCATATCATTGCCCCTCCCATCCTTGTGCTCTTACAATCTTACTGCCCCCTCTTCCGCAAATTTTCCTGAGCTTCAGGATGGGGAGAAATTAGGCTGGCCTAGTTCCAGGTGATTGATATAGAATCTCTGATGTTCTGGATTATGGTTTGTTGATTTTTTTTTCAGTTTTGCTGCTCCCGCAATGCCCTTGGCTCCACCCTGATGGGTATTGGATCACCTCCTGGCCAGAGAAAAAGACCTGTTAAATTAGAGTCTTGTTATAAGAGTATATTCAAAGGTAGATGTAATAAAAGTAGGAAACCGCGGTGAGGGAGGGGTTCAGCAACTCGAAAGGCAACTGTTTAAATGATGTGGACATTGAGAACTACTAAGGAAAAGTTAAAAAAAAAAAAAACACAGACATGGAGTCAATCAATTTGCATCCCAAACTACACTGTGTGTATGACAAATGGAAAAATTGTTGAATCACACAAGGACCCCACAGAAAAGTGAAGATGCCACAAAACAGTGCAACCAGCAACCCTTAAAAATGAGCATTTTACTCATTATATACAAGTGTTTTATTAAGAGGAAAAATAGAACAAACAGTAGGAGTAAGGGAGAGAGAAGACAAGAAGAAAAACCCAAGTAAGGGTGTGATCTCAGACGAAATCTCAAATTTTGGCTGATCTAGTCACTCTGGATCACACAAAGTAATCCAGTGGAGTCAAAGGAGATCAGCTTTCATATACACACTTGTCACTCATTACTAGAATTCCTTGGTATAGAGACAGGGAAGGACTGGGGTCTAGACAGTTTCACTAGGTCTTTGATATCGGTGTTCTGTTTTGGTGAAAATGGCTCCAGTATCCTGAGGCCAATCCTTTGAAGAAAGTAACAGGTGGACAACCAAGGTGTGGGAGAGACAGAGTTCTCAGTAGAAGTCAGCAGCCACTTCACAGCATATTAAATTGTATGGTTGTTATGTGCATTTTCTGAACCAAAATTCAGAAATTGTTTACTATATTTAATGTAGAACATATAATTATTCCATCTATTTGATATGATTTCAACATATTTTAAGTTATTGAATGCCAAGTCAATGTAGAGTCAAACATAAACATCATTCTAAAAAAGAGAAAAGCCCAACATGCTTTGCTTGAAAATACTGAAGAGAATGATAACGTGTGAGTTTTGTTATAAAGAAAATGAGTCTTTGTAAAATCCAAATGAACAACAAAAAAGCTTCCTTTAAACTTAACTTTCTCTCTCTTTGCCTTACCCTACTTTATACTAAACCTATGACTCCTGGATCCTCAAATCCTCTATTTTATGCCCACATTTGCCACTACTTCCTCATTTAATTCCTGTAAACACACACACACACACACACACACACACACACACACACACACACACACACACACACCAAGGTATTTTCTTTTCAATGCTTCCATTTTAAAAACTTCACCATATTCCATATTATCTACATCAAATTTCTACTGAAAACTTCCACAAATATTCCAATGATTCTCCAGTTCATATACTGTCTCTAACACACACAAAATGATTAAAAACAACATGACAGTATATAATTAATGTCTAAATCCTGTGGTACTAAATCTAGTTGCTATCGGCATCTATTCTTTTTCCTTGGCTGGATGGAAATGTTCCAAGGACAATGTGCTGTATCCTTTCACACCACCTGATACAAATAAATGCAAACCACAAACAAGCATATGTGAGTGATGACATCTCTCATTAATAAAATAATGACTGTAAAACATGAGGTAAGCTTTACAAAATAAAACATTATCATTTATAAACACCATCAGTGCTCTTAAAATAAAACACCATCAGTTTACTGATAGATTCTGACATGTTCCTTTAGGATGATAATGGAAAAAAATTAAAAATTACAAAACGAACATCTTTAAATGCATTTATTTCTAGCTGACTCCTTTAGTTATTAATAAGTCTTAGAACTATGACTTATCATAGCATTGTGATAAATACCATCCTCTGCACAAACATTTAGTTTTAGGGCAAACACAACAGGGTAGCTGAGGACTGAAAGGCTAGGAAGACAGGGTCAGGTTTTTCTGATATATCAAGTATCTCATTACAGAGTAACATCCACATTCAATGATGAGGACATAAATGTTCAGTTTTTTTCATATACTACATAAAGTCAATCTTAAGAGACATTTAAATTACTCCTTTGTAGAATATGATAAATATGAAAAAAATTAATGCGTCTTAGGTTTACTGTTTTGAGTATTGCTAACTTCTTGGAAATAATTATGTTAAGCGAATGAAGAACATTTACAGAAGAAGGTAAGAATGAATCAGGATTTACTGACTGGATAAGTGAGGTTCGTGTTGACATGTAAAAGTAACCCTAACCCATTTCCCTCCATGATTTCAATATCTGCTCCTGTCATTTCCTGTCTGTGCCTCTGACCTTCATATGTTTGAGCTTCAGTACTCTAAACAACATTATCTTCATTCTTTGGCATTCATTCTCAAGCAAAAGCAAGATGACCACCTGGCATTGCCATCCCTTGGAACTCTGCTCCATTTCATTTATGACAGCCTTCTCTGTTAAATCCCTCAATTCCTCTGGACCTTACTTTTCTTTAAGTGATTTTTCAGTGTCTAATAGTTCATTTTCTTTCAAAGAAAAGTACTTTCTTTTTGTCACCAAAACATCTACCTAATGCAGATACCAGAAACTGGATATTTTTACTCACATATATAACTTTTTTTAAAATGACAATACATTCACTCATTTTTATAACATGTACTTCATCAAATTTTTACTTCATGGTAAGAGTAAAGAATTATTTGCCTGAGAAGAAACATGAATAACACATGAACAAGAAAACATGTTCAACACCATCTGTCATCAGCAAAATGTTAATTGGACCCATGATAGCATACCACAGCATACCATACATATTAGAATGACATTTTTTTAAAAAAATGACAATTCCGGGGCTGGAAAGATGGCTCAGGGGTTAAGAATCTGTATCACAAGCAGAAGATCCTGAGTTCAGATCACAGGTCCTATGTAAAAATGCCAGATAGGACTGCAGCCTGCACTTCCGGCTCTGGTAGGCAGAATCTGGGAAATCCCAGAGCTAATCAAGAAGGTGATAGAAGAAATCCAGTATGATTTCTGGAATCACCCTTAGTCCTCCAGAGAGACACACAGTGCCCTCTGACACACACACACACACACACACACACACACACACACACACGCAGAATAAATTTTAAAAAATTTAAATGACTATACCAAGTATAGACTGTATTGTGTCTAGAATTTCATTGATACATATATTAATGATACATCTGAAAACAGATCAACAATTTCATATAAAGGTAAATACCAGAATTTTCACTTTATTCCAAATCACTAAAGTAAAAATACAGAGAGCTCTCACCTAGGAAACGAATAAGTAAACCATCATTCATCTATACCAAGAAATACCATCCAGCAGCAAAAATTTATGAATAATGGTTCATGTTACAAATGCATGAAATTCACATGGACTTTGCTGAGTAAAGTAAATTAGACCTACAAGGATTCTATGGTTCTATTTATGATATTCTAGAAAAATCAAAATCAGATGACGTTGCTAGAGCTGGAAAGAGATTAAATACAAAGAAGTGGCGCTGGGGATGTTTTAGAGTGGAACCATTCTGAACAGAGTCTTAACTAAGGTAATGAACATACAGCTGTATGCATTGTTAAAATCAATACCAAGGAAGTAATTCGCAAAAGTAAATTTTACCATATGCAAATTTGGAAGTTAATCTTTATTAAAAATATAAATTGTAGATGAGGATGTGAAGCAAAGGGACAATTATATTGTCTTGTGGGAAATTAAATTGGTTAAATCACTTTAAAAAACAGTTTCACATCATTTTGGAGAGTTGAATATGGACACTTCTGATGATCTGGCAGTTTCTTCTCATAGAGAAGTTTATACATATGCACTAGAAAAAATTTTAGACATCAATGTGGTAACATTGTTTATAACAGCAAAAAAATCTGGAAATAATCTAGGTGGTCATTGACAGAAAAATGTCTACCTATAGTAGAAAACATTGAGTGCTAGTATTCATTTCAGAGGGACTGGTAACTGATATTCATAATAGTTCCAGTTCTGTTACCCTGCTCCTTTCTTCTCTTAAAACAGGGTTTCATTGTATAGCCCAGACAGCCCTGGAAACATGATCCTCCAGTGTTGACATCCTGATTATGAAAGTTACAGGTGTGTACCACAATACTTGGCCATTGCTTTATCCCTAATTTGACAAACCTCACATCGATTCTGAGAAACTAAATCCCTCTAGCAAATTTCTGCTTTTCTTATGATTATCTAACCTGGTTTATATTTTATTCAACCAATAATGCTAAAAGGATCAAAACCCAATCCAAACTTAATATTTTTCTTCAGCACCTGTAGACCAGTAACCTTCCAAATCATTAACACTCAATCTTTGTGTCACTTCAACAGCTTCATCTGCCTTACTACCCTGTCATTTCTATCTCTTTAACATGCTAAACACCTGTCTGAAATAAATGCAGATCTCTGTGAAATCACAGCAACAGACAAACCTGCTTAAATCCTGTTCATCTTCTGAGAATTAGCTCAAAATCAGATCTTGCCTTTGTTTCATCACTTATTATTCCTTGCTGGCTAAAACTATCCTTCATACTGAACTTTTATAGTACAATTCCTGTTTCCTTGCGTTTACTAACACATCCAAGCTAATGTTTATTGTTTAAACAGTATATGCCAGAAAGTTTTCTCAAAACTGTAAATACAGAAATAAACCAAATAAACATGAACCTTAGTTTAGTGAAAGGACAAACAATAAAATAATAAGTCGAATACATGAAAGGTTAAATTGCGATAAATACTAAGGAAGAAAAAGAAAACCAAAAAAAAAAGCGATAAAGGTCATGGAGTATGTCACTTCAGATAAGATGGGCACAAAAGGTTAGTGAAGAAGTGACATTTATGAAAAGACCAGAAGCATGATAACTGGATGGTTATTGTAAGAAAAATCATTCGAGATAGGAAATGGCAAATGCACAGTCCCATCTGGAAATGTGCTGTTTATTATGAGCTAATAAAGAGTCAGAGTGAGCAAAAGGAAGAGTGGTAGAAAAGGCAAGAGAGATAATGACTGAACAAATTATAGATGGTCTTAATGACTTTTGTGAGGATCTTGTCTTCTTTCTGAATTAGGCTGGGAGTTGCTAAAGAGTTTATTTTAAGTGTGGTCAAATCTGATTTTTACTGGAGGAGCATTGTTTCATCCAAAATATTGTGTGTTGTAAAAGAAGAGGCAGGGAAAGAAAAGGTTACCATTCATGGGCTGTAGAGATAGTTCAGCGGTTAAGACCCTGCCTCGCAAACAGAAAGACCTGAGTTCAGATCCCAGCTCCCATGTAAAAATGCTAGGCAGAAATAGTGGTGCTCACGCTTCCATCTCTGGAAGGCAGAGCCTGGGAAAGCCCATAGTAAAGCAAAAAGGAGGTAGAAGCAATCCAAGGTGATTGTCAAAGTCACCCTTGGGTTTCTACAGGCACACACAGTGCCCTCTGATATACACACATGATAGATAGATAGATGATAGATAGATAGATAGATAGATAGATAGATAGATAGATAGATAGATAGATAGATAGATGATAGATAAAAAGAATTTTAAAATATTGCCATCCTCTTGATAGAAATGGTATAGATTTTAAATTTTCTTGAGCTCCCTTCAAAAGTAGAAAAAGCAAACAGAATAGCCCATGGGGAAAAAAAAAGAAAATCAATTTGAGAACAATGTCATTTGTTAGTTGCATAAGAAATGAATTACAGGTTGAAGGACATGGAGAATAGAATATGAGGAACAGAATCTCTGAAGAAAAGCAAGGAAGAAAGAAGCAAGATTCCTGCGTGTTTTAAGAGTCAGGAGTCCAGACAGGGCCAACAAATAATCACCATATAAAGGAAGAGGATTCCCTGTGCTCCATTTGAAGGAATACAGGAAGACTGCGGGGAGGTTTGAAGCATGGCCCAATAGGCCTCTGAAAATTTGAAAAGCCTCATACTGAGGACGAACTCCAAGAAGGAATACCAAGTTAAAGAGAAAAACAAGGAGGGAGAGAGGGAGAGAGAGAGAAAGAGAGAGAGAGAGAGATGTGATCTAGGTTCAAGATTGGTAGCAAAGGAAGCCAGAGGAAGAAATTTTCAGGAATAACTGAAAAGACAAATCAAGATAATTGTTTTTTACAGTAACTCAAAGAAACAATAAAAAAGAGCCTATGATCTCTTGGAAAAGCCATCATGACCCAACTCTTGGGAACATTCTTTTTTATTATTATTATTTTGTGTGTGTGTGTGTGTGTGTGTGTGTGTGTGTGTGTGTGTGTGTGTGTGGAAGGGCACTGGATGTCCCTGCAGAGAGCCAAGGATTACTTCAGGAATCATCTTGGATTGCTTCTACCTCCTTCTCGCTTTTTGCTCTGGATTTCCCAGGCTCCACCCGGAAGTACAAGCCACAGCCAATTCACCTGGTGTTTTTTACATTGGACTCGTGATCTGAACTCAGGACCTACTGTGAGACAGAGTCTTAACCCCTGAACCATCTCTCCAGCCCGGGTATATTCTTATAAAAGGGTGAGCACTCACATCTCACCTAAACATGAATAGCACAAAAGAAAAGTGCTCAATTTGATATGCCAAAAAATATTAGGGTGCTGGGGAGATGACTCAGTAAAATGTTTCTCACTCAAGCATGAGGACTTTAGTTCAAATCCCAAGCACCCACATTAAACAGCTGGACATATTCTTATACATCTAAAGTCCTAGCATAGACATTAGGGAACTAAGGTCGCAAGTAGGGTTGGGGGGGGTTTCTAGAGTTCCCTGGTCAGCCAATATACAATTGGCAAGTGCTGAGTTCAATGAGTTTTACCCCAAAAGATTAGATGAGGAATGATTTTAAAAGTTACCCAACATTATCCTCTGTTCTACACACACACACACACACACACACACACACACACACACACACACATAAAGTACACAATACAATAAAGTTCATTTTAAAAATTAGATTTTAAAAATTAATACATTCTGAAAGAAAAAAGGGTGGCAAAGGAAGTTAATTGCTGACTTAAAGTTGTTCATGGATGGCAACCAGCAGATAACCAAAAAATCCTTTGTTCCTTCAGGACACAGAAACAGGGAACCATTTTCACCAAGACCTCAGCACCTCTGCAAAGGCCATATGACCGCAGATGGAAATGTAAATGACAGACCAAGTCAGCAAACCACATTCAAAAGCACTTGAGCAACTTAGAAAAGGTGCCCTTGCTAACACAAGGACCACACTCAACAGTAAGGAGAAGCCAGAAGCAATATGTGTGGTATGTAGGGAATATAAGCCAGTGTTTGTTATGGAAGCATATGGAAGTCGACAGGACCAGCTTCTCCATATGCTTCCAGGGATTTTAATCTAAATTTCCAATAGGGGAGCCAAAAGATCTGTTACATAGAAGGCGACGTCTATTTTTGAGCACCAGAGGTGTGAATTGCCGCAGCAAAAACTACTATGGCTCAGAAGGAAGGTACACTCAAAATTAAAAAGAACTAATGTGATTTCTACTTTATCCCTATACAAGTTACCTTGGGTAATATTCTCATCTTATCTGAAATCCAGTTTTTCATCTATATCTCACAATATCTCCATAAGCACAGGCACATATATAGTTTATGTCCTGCTTTATAGTTATGCATTTATAGTTACATCCTGCTCTCTCTGATACCTATTCATTAAAGACACTGAAATTAACTCTTCAGTCACTTTTCGAAAAACAGGTATAGCTATATCATGACATTTAGGATGATCACTTATTATTCTGCCCTCAGTTCTTTTTTTAAATTTTTTTAACATTTTTTATTATCTCCGCTCATACAAACTTAATAGGTACACCGGTTCCCTCCCTCCCTCCTCCTCCACCCACCCCTCTGCTCGCCCTCCCCTCACCCCTCCCTCCCCACCCCCCAGTGCCTCCCCTCCCGCAATACCCGGAGAATCCTTTAATGTGCATGCCTGACTGTCCTCTGGGCCCTCCTCTCCGATGACGTACAAGAACCTAGCAGCATTTCCCTGAACCCTTTCCTATTGTTCCCCTTAAGCATAGGAACACTATTTTGGCTAAAATCCCTTGCCTCCAAGGATCTTGGTGCTTTTAGCAAATGCTAGACTTTGTGGGGACAATAGTATGTTGGACATTGCTCAGGGCATGTAAAGTCCAATTATGATTGCTTCGGCCCTAACTTGTGTGGAGTATCTTGCATATCATTGCTCCTCCCATCCTTTTGGTCTTACACTCTTACCGCCCCCTCTTCCGCAAATTTCCCTGAGCTTCAGGATGGGGAGAGATTAGGCTGGCCCAGTTCCAGGTGGTTGATACAGAGTGTCTGATGTTCTGAATTATGGTTTGTTGATTTTGTTTTTAGTTCTGCTGCTCCTGCAATGCCCTTAGCTCCATCTTGATGATGCCCTCAGTTCTTAAAACAGCTACTTTTTTTCTCCTACATTTTTTTTCCTAATTATACAACCTCAACAGGTACGTCACTCCCTCTCCTCCCTTCCCCAGTCATCCCCCACTGCATTCTCCCCTGTTCCCCTTTCCTTTCACCCCCTCACTCCCTCCCCATCTCCTGGTACCTCCCCCTTCCCCTTGTCCTCTGGAGCATCTCTTTATGTGAGTGCCTAACATCCCTCTGAGTCTTCCACCTTAGTGAAGGTTCAGGACTCAGTGGTATAGCCAAGAGCCCCTTCTTGGGCTTCCGTTAGTATGGGAACTCAAAACAGCTACTTCTGATTCCCAATAAATTTAATTAAAAAATTCAATGTCATGTGTTAATAACACTTTCTATTGCAGATAAATATTAACATCGTTTTCAACAGCTTTTCATAGTTCCCAATATAGTGTTTTGCTACATACCATTGAGTAATTCTGGTTGAAAACACTTCAACTTTTTTGTTTTTACTGTGCCGTGTTGTTTTATAAACTATATAGGCATGGTCCTGGATTAAAGGACCCTCATCGGTTTAAGACATTAATATTCTATCTTTTTAGGAGAGTTTACTCTTTAGGCATGTAGAATTGAATCTAATTAAGGGCATTTGCATCCTTTGATCCTAGCAAAAGCAAGACTGTAATTCTGTCATATTGATTTTATTTCTGTCACTGTAATGTTTAATGGTTAAGTGTAAAAAGTTAGGATGCTTGGCCAGACAGGAAAACAGTGAGGAAGATTATGGGAACAGCATCATCATTTACTTCATTTGTTGGCAATCCGTACTTAGCTCTTCATGGTATTTACACATTCACATGTTTCCACATTAAAAACACATGTTTCCACAACTTGGTCCAACTCCCGAAGATTACAAAATCACATTCAGAAGACAAATACACAAAACATACTGATTAAGATGAGAATCACAGAGGAGAATCACAGACCTGCTAAATAACAAATAACCACAACATCTAGTTTGGAAGAAGTTATCATTTATAGATAAACACTCTGTCTTTATAAAGGCTACTGGATAACGTTCTCAAAATAAGTCGTTTCCCTGACTTGACATTATGTCACTACTCCCTTGCTTCAAAACTGTCCCCACTGACCTTACAGTTAAAACAGAAATCTTACTGTGATTTCATCAAAAATTTCACATTAAGACCCAGTATTATAAAACAAATTGACATTAGATCTTAAACCTTATATAACAGGTTCTAAATAAAAGCATTAGCTTGCCCCTAGGTTCTAGCAGATTTATTGAAAGTTGACTTACTACAATAATGCCAGAGATTCTGACTGTTCAAGAGACGATGGAGAACTAGAGTTTTAAAATTGACTTTTGAGGAAGGGGGAAGGAGGGAGAGTGCAATGAGGGATGATGGGGGAGGGGAAGAGGGAGGGAAAGAACAGGGGTACCTATTGAGCTGGTATGATTAGGAAAAAAATAAAATGTGGGAGAAAAAAACTAGTAAATGACAATTGAAGAAAAAAAAAGATTGACTTTTGAGCAATTGAAACTTACAATACTGAATAAGCCTATATTCTAGACAAACAAAAGCTAATCTAACCTCAGATCACTGCTTAATGAATTCTTCCTGTGTTTCAAAGGAGAAACAGAGAAAAGAATGGATAGAAAAAGAGGAAGGGGTGAGAGAGTAGATAATATTGCATGTCTATACATATATACAATTGGTGTGTGAGACAATGTTAAACTCTAGAGAAGAATATACACCTAAGAACAATTTCCACCATGCAAAATTCCAAATTTTGATCATTTGAGCAGGGACTAAGCTGAAGTTTCAAAATGACTCTTAAATAAGATTTTAAGTAAGGAAGACTATAAATGAATTTTAGCTATTTTCAGGTAATTTATCTAAGAAATTTCTGTATGAATAGGTATGGAGCAATTAAAAAAGTCTCAGGCAGAGTTTAAAATTGAACTAAAAGACAAGTTATCTTCAACCCAAAACTCAACAGAGAGTCTTATCAGCAGAACAAATGAGGCAGAAAATAGAATTTCAGATCTTGAAGACAAAGTGGAAGAATTAACCAGCTCAGTGGAAGAGATTGTTAAAGCCAAAAAGATACTGGAGAGGAACATTGAAGAAATATGGGACACCCTGAAGAAGCCTAACATGCACATTCATGGAATACCAGAACAAGAATCCCAAAATACCACACCGGAGGAAATATTTCAATTCATCATAAATGAAAACTTCCCACAACTAAAGAATGAGAGGCCTATCCAAATACAAGAGGCATTTCGAACTCCAAACAGATATGACCAAAATAGAAAATCGCCACGGCAAATAATAGTCAAAACACTCCACATTCAAGACAAAGAAAAGGTGCTGAGAGCTTCAAGAGAAAAAAAGCAACTCACTTTTAAAGGTAAACCTATTAGAATAACAAATGACTACTCAATGGAAACAGTAAAGGCAAGAAGAGCTTGGAGAGACATACTTCAAGTATTAAATGAGCAAAAATGCCAACCCAGACTGATATACCCGGCAAAACTATCTGTCATGATTGAGGGAGAAAGAAAAGTTTTCCAGCACAAAGACAACTTGAAGGGATACATGTCTAACAAACCAGGCCTTCAAAAAAACCTAGAACTGATACTCAAGCTTGAAGAAAAGAACAAGCGTATCCAGGAGGACAGAAGGGAAGTATAATACCACCAAAACATAAATATCAAACAACATGCTTACAAAATCTACTAAACATAAAAAATGTCCAGAATTAAAAATAATTTCTCAATTATAACATAAATGTCAATGGTATTAACTCGACGATTAAGAGACACAGATTACAAACTTGGATTAAAAACCACAATCCAACAATCTGCTGCCTTCAGTAAACTCATCTCACCACAAAAGATAGGCACATCCTAAGAATGAAAGGCTGGTCCAAAATCTTGCAAGCTAATGGAACCAGGAAAGAGGCAGGGGTAGCAATTATGCTTTCAGACAAAGTGGACTTCAAACCAAAGAAAATCATAAGAGACACAGATGGATACTACATTTTAGTCACAGGTACAATTCACCAGGAAGACTTCACAATCCTGAACATTTATGCACCCAATACGGGCCCCTCCACATTCATTAAGAAAACCCTACAGCACCTAAAGCAAGAAATCAACCTCCAAAGGATAATTCTTGGGGACTTCAACACCGCCCTCTCAACATGGGATAGATCAACAGGTCAAAAGCAAAACAGAAACACTTTGGAACTTAATCAAACCCTGAAAGAAATGGACCTTACAGATCTCTATCGAACTTTTCACCCACGCACAAAAGAATACACATTTTTCTCAGCAGCACACGGAACTTTCTCCAAAATAGATCACATATTGGGCCACAAAACGAATCTACACATTTACAAAAAAGTTGAAATTCTAACCTGTGCCCTATCAGACCACCACGGCCTAAAGCTGGACATCCACAACACATCAAACAAGAGAAAATACACTAACTCCTGGAAACTTAACAATATGATGCTGAATGAGAACTGGATTCAGGAAGAAATTAAAAAGGAAATTGAAGATTTCCTGAAAGAGAACGATAATGAAAATACAACTTACCAAAATCTCTGGGACACAATGAAAGCTGTTCTAAGAGGTAAGTTCATAGCTCTTAATGCCTACATCAAAAAAATGGAAACATCAGAAATAAATAACTTAATGATGCAGCTTAAGGCTTTAGAGAAACTTGAGCAATCTGATCCCAAAAGTAGCAGAAGAGAGGAGATTAGCAAAATAAGGGGAGAAATATCTGAAATTGAGATTAAGAAAACGATAGAAAAAATCAACCAATCAAAACCTGGTTCTTTGAAAAAATCAGTAAGATTGATACACCCCTAGCTAAATTAACCAAAAGCAAGAGAGAGAAAACCCAAATTAACAAAATTAGAAATGAACATGGAGTAATCACTACTGATACCCAAGAAATCCAGAGAATTATAACATCATATTTCAAAAACTTATACTCAGTGAAGTCTGACAACACACAAGAGATGGATGAATTTCTAAGTAAACACATCTTACCAAAATTGAATCAGGAAGTTGTGAATTACGTAAATGGCCCTATAACATATAAGGAAATTGAAGAAGTAATCTCAAATCTTCCCACCAAAAAATGTCCTGGACCAGATGGATTCAGCCCAGAATTCTACCAGACATTTAAGGAGTCAATAACACCAATACTCCTTAAACTGTTCCATCAAATAGCAAAGGAAGGAAGCTTCCTTCTATGAAGCTAATATTGTCTTAATCCCAAAACCTAATAAAGATTCACTTAAAAAAGAAAACTATAGGCCGATCTCCCTGATGAACAGACGCAACGATTCTCAACAAAGTCTTAGCAAATCGGATTCAAAAACATATCAAAAAGATCATTCACAGGGACCAAGTAGGCTTCATCCCCGGCACACAAGGTTGGTTCAACATATGAAAATCAATAAATGTAATTCATCGTGTAAACCAGTCCAAAGTCCAAGACCACATGATACTCTCGATAGACACAGAAAAAGCCTTTGACAAGATCCAACAGCCTTTTATGATCAAAACGCTAGAGACAGTAGGAATGGAAGGAACCATTATCAATATAATAAAAACTGTATACAAGCCCACAGCAAGGATTATGCTCAATGGGGAACAATTGGAAGCATTCCCACTTCGATCAGGAACTAGACAAAGCTGTGCACTCTCACCACTTCTATTCAATATTGTGCTTGAAGTCTTAGCTGAAGCCATAAGACAAGAAAGGGACATAAGAGGGATTCAAATCGGCAAGGAAGAAGTCAAGCTATCCCTATTTGCAGATGACATGATCTTATACCTGAGGGATCCCAAAAACTCCACCAGGAAGCTCCTGGAACTAATTGAGAAGTTCAGCAGGGTGGCAGGATACAAAATAAATGTGCAAAAATCAGAGGCCTTCCTATATGCCCAGAATGAAAGAAATGAAAAAGCCTTGAGAGAAACAATCCCATTTGCTGTAGCCCCTAAAAAATGAAATACCTTGGTATAAACCTAACCAAGGAGGTAAAAGACCTTTACAATGAAAACTTTAAAACCCTAAAGAAAGAAATTGCTGAAGACATCAGAAGGTGGAAAGACCTCCCATGCTCCTGGATTGGCAGAATCAACATCGTAAAAATGACCATCCTACCAAAGGCAATATACAGATTCAATGCTATACCAATCAAAATCCCAAAGCAATTCTTCAAAGAAGTTGACCAAATAATCTCAAAATTCATATGGAGGCACAAAAGACCCAGGATAGCAAAGACAATCCTGAGTAACAAAAACACTGCTGGAGGTATTACCATACCGAACCTTAGTCTATACTTCAAATCCAAAATAGACACACAGATCAATGGATAAGGGTTGAAGACCCACATATAAGCCCACAAAATTCCAGCCATTTGATCTTTGACAAAGGGGCCCAAAGAATCCAATGGAAAAAGAACAGCATCTTCAACAAATGGTGCTGGCAAAACTGGATCTCCACATGCAGAAGATTAAAGCTGGACCCGTACTTGTCACCATGTACAAGACTTAATTCCAAATGGATCAAGGACCTTGATATCAGGCCAGAGACTATAAAAATCATAACTGAACGGATAGGGAACTCCCTTGAGCTGATTGGGTTAGGCCAACATTTCCTAAACAGACATCCAATGGCACAGTCACTGCTACCAACTCTCAGCAATTGGGATCTTGTGAAATTAAAGAGCTTCTGTTCAGATAAAGAGATTGTCACACGAGCTCAAAGGCAACCCACAGAATGGGAGAAAATCTTCACTAACCACATATCTGATAGAGCTCTACTGTCCAGAGTGCACAAAGAACTTAGAAAATTAAACACCAAGGAAACCAATGGCCCGATTAAAAAATGGGCCCTGGAACTTAAAAGAAATTTTACCAGGGATGAAATTAAAATGTCTAACAAATATCTTTAAAAATGCTCCACTTCCTTAGCCATCAGGGAAATGCAAATCAAAACTTCCCTGAGATATCAACTCACCCCGATCAGGATGGCAAAAATCCATAATACCAACAACAGCAAATGCTGGAGAGGATGTGGAGAGAGGGGAACTCTGCTACATTGCTGGTGGGAATGCAGGCTCATACAGCCACTCTGGCGAGCCGTCTGGAGATTCTTAAAGAAATTAAAGATTGAAATGCCATATGACCCTGCTATTCCACTTTTGGGAATAACCCCCCCATGCAGCAGAGGTTCGCCTCAATAGCACAAGCACGACTATGTTCATAGCAGCACTGTTTACAATAGCAAAGTCATGGAATCAACCTAAATGTCCAACAGTTGATGCGTGGATAAGGAAACAGTGGTACATCTATACAATGGAGTACTACTCAGCCATCAAAAATGATGAATTACTGGAATTTGCTGGGAAATGGATGTCATTAGAAACAATTATATTAAGTGAAGTATCCCAATCCCAGAAAGTTAAGCACCGTATGTACTCCCTAATAGGTGGCTCCTAGTACCAAACTCACCCAGCCCACATTGAGACACTCAAGGGTAAACCTATGTAATACGGTAATTGCAAAGATTGTGAACAGGAGGGATGGGGTTGGAGGGCCACACCAGACACAAGGAGAGAGGGGACCATGTTGCAGCAGAGAAAATCGACCTCCAAGGAATGCAAGTAAGTAATGTGACACCTGGTTAAGTTCACAGACGTTCGTTCCTGATCATGTACAACTGAGGGGGTATGATCTCACCAGAAGGGGAGGGCATATAGTCTGGCAGATGAAAAGAGATCATTTTGCAAATGGGTGACTGATCCCTCCCTCACCGAGGTTTCCTGCTTTTATTACATCTACCCTTGAATGTGCTATTATAACAAGACTCCAGTTTAACAGTTTTTTGTCTCTGACCATGGGGTGACATACAGTGCCCATCAGGATGGAGTGAAGGGCATTGCAGGAGCAGCAAAACTGCAAAAGAAAATCAACAAACCACAATCCAGAACTTCAGAGACTCTATATCATCCACATAGAACTAAGCCAGCCTAATCTCCCCCCATCCTGAAGCTCAGGGACATTTGCGGAAGAGGGGGCAGTAAGATTGTAAGAGCAAAAGGATGGGAGGAGCAATGATTTGAAGAGTCTCCACACTAGATAGGGCTGAAGCAATCATAATAGGACTTTGCATGCCCTGTGCCATGTCCGTCACACTATTGACCTCACAAAGTCTAACATCGGCTAAAGGCACCAAGATCCTTGGAGGCAAGGGATTGATGACCACAGTAGTGTTCCTATGCTTAAGGGGAACACGAGAAAGGGTTCAGGGAAATGCCACTGGGTCCTTTTACGTCATCGGAAAGGAAGACCAAGAGGAGAGTTAGGCATACACAATAAAGGACTCTCTGGGAATTGGGGGGGAGGCACTGGGAGATGGGGAGGGAGGGAGGGGGAGCAGGGGATTCAGGGGGAGGAGGGGGGGAGGGAACTGGTCTACCTATTAAGCGGAAATAATAATAAAAAATGTTAAAGAAAAAGAAATTTCTGTATGTACACTAATATACAATGTGATTATACATTGGTCAAGACAAAAACTTCATTAAGGCACATATTACATTCCTGTTTTGTCCTATGTTCAAACTATCTCAGTATTTTTGTTTACTTAGATTTTTAAAACTTAAGCAGTTCAAACCTTTTAATAATTCCCACAAACATCACCTGGAGTTAATTCAAAGTAAAAACTTTCAGCTGTCTTTACTACTTTTGATTTATTCTTACTATGCTTAAAATACAAAATAGTTTCAAGCAAGTATATTTCTAATGTTTCAAGATTCACTGAGTGAAAGAAATATCAATCAGTATGTCCATTTGCTAGTTCTTGGATACACATTTATGATTATCCCTTTTCACATGCCTCTAAATAGCTTCAAGAAAATTTCTTTAAAAACTGGCAACATCCCCATAATGGTACCTCCCCACAGGCACACTATTTGAGAAATGAAGTTATTTGGGTATCGAAAATGCACAGCATTTGTGCTACATGTGTGTCCACACGTGTTCATTTGTGTACTGTGCACATGTGTGCACAGGTGCAGTGCATGTATATACATATGTGTGTGGAGGCCAGAAGTCAAACTCAGGTGTTGGTACATTAATCACCTGGAACCAGACCAGCCAAATCTCTCCCCATCCTAAAGCTCAGGGAAACTTGCAGAAGAGGGGGCAGTAAGATTGTAAGAGCCTAAAGATGGGGAGGACCAATGATATGCAAGATACTCCACACAAGTTAGGGCTGCAGTAGCCATAATCAGACTTTGCATGACCTGCGCAATGACGGACGTGTCAACGACCCCCAAAATCTAGCGTGGATCACAGGCACTAGGATCCTTAGAGGCAAAGGATTAACAGTTATAATAGTGTTCCCATACTAAAGGGGAGCCCAAGAAAGGGCTCTGGGCTATGCCACTGAGTCCTTACACCTCACTAGAGTAGAGGACTCAGAGGGAAGTTTAGCATTCACACAAAAGGATGCTCCAGGGAATGGGAGGGGGAGAGGGTGAGGCACTGGGAGATGGAGAAGAAGGAAGGTAAAAGGAAGTTAAAGGGGGGGAGGGTGAGGGTGAAAGGGGGACTGGGGAATGGTAGAGGGAGAGAGGGGACCGGGGTACCTATTGAGCTTGTATGACTGGGGAAAAATAAATAAATATAATTTTAAAAAAAAACTCAGGTGTTATTCCTCAGATGCCATATACATTGTTTTAGGACCTGGGTTTCACCAATTTGGTAAGGCGGGCTAGAAAGCCTCAGGGTCCTACTGACTTTATCTCCCCAGTGCTATAATTACAGTCACTTGACACCACACGCAGTTGTCTCATGTGTGTTCTGAGGAGCTAAACCAAGACATGATGTTTCTACAGCAAGCACTGCACTGATAGTTATCTTCCTAGATACACAGAGCATTTTTAAGCATCATACTTCTTTATAGTTACAGTCCATGCAGTAAAATCTAGTGAACATGAAATGGATTAATTCTCCTTTTACACCTCTAGACCTTGTGGATATACAAATTTATGTAAAGTTGACCAATGAATAAATCCTCACGAAGATCAGAGCTTATAGCATTTCCTCCTGAATTAATTTTTCATAATTGAGTCATTAGAAATTTAGATATTGGCCTGAGTAAGCCACTGTGTATGTTTTGCAACACTTTGTGCTGAAGCTGTAATATATTTCTATTTTTAGGAACGCTAGCTTCTTTTACCTTCTCTCACAACAGAAATAAAACTAGAATAACTAGTTAATTTTGATTCCAATATCTTTAAAAATAATCTCCTACAAATACAGCAGAGAAGAAATTGCTTTAACAGAAGCACTGCTGAGCAGCAGGAATCTTCAGGATGAACCAAGTAGTTTTATACGGCTGTCATCGAGAGAAATATCAGAATTTCTCTGGGTCATCCACTGTCTGGAGTGATGAACTCTGGTACCTTATAATTCAGACACAGCTGTGAAGACAACAGGTGTCTTTTATATTGTATGCCTTGTTACCTAATGAGGACATAAATTATTACCAAGAACGTACCAACTTGATAAAATACTACAGTACCTAACAACCCTTCTGTAAGGATGTAAGTGGATATCCTCTGAGTGTAAAGTAGCTTAAATCTCACAGTAGTTTTAGATTAGATTTCATTATTTGGGGTTTCTTCTTTGGAAATAGCCAAGAAAAGGGAAAGAAATTTTCTTCTTTGGGCCGGATTTTGACATACTAAAATGCATATTTGATTGATTTGAAAAAAAGAATATTGTTCCAAACTATTACTATCTCTTCATGTTGGTCTCCAAGACTGGAAATGTTTCAGAATCTGAATGTACCATTGTCAAAAAGGATTTTTAATGCAATTTTATTTTCTGCTATCATATTCCTAAAATTGTGTACCACTTTTGTGATACAATGCACATATGTTTTACCATCTTAACCATTTTAAGGATACAATTCAGTGTTATTAAATATATCACAATATTGTATAATAATCACCACCAACCACCTGTGTAGTACATTTTATCTTCTAAGACTGAAACTCTATACTCATTAAATAATGACTTGATGGTTCTCTCATTGGAATTCACCATCCCAACTTATCTCATATAAGATAAAGTTGCAGTACAATATTTGTGTTTCTTGACTAGCTTATTTCACTAAACATAATACCTTATAGGTTCATCCATATTATAGCATAAGTCAGAGTCCCATGTAAGGGCTGACAAGATAACTCAGAGGGCAGGGCACCTTTCACAAACCTAGCAACCTGAGTTCAATCCCTGCAAGCCCACGTGGGAAGAGAGAGAGAGACTTCCAAAAATTTCCCTCTGACCTTGACCCATCTGCCACAGCATGCATTCATTCTCTCTCTTTTGCTCTGTGTGTATGTCTCTTTGTCTGTCTGTCGACATATATATCTAATAAATAAATGAAAAAGAATTCCCTCAAGGTTAAATAAAATTACATTGTATGTATTTTCCTAACTAAATTGTCCAGTAGTGATCAAGCTGATTGCTTCTGTGTTTTATCTATATGCCAGTAGTACTGCTAAGAACATATAAATATAAAATTCTGCAAGATTCCACTTTCAATTTAGGGGTTATATATCCCAAAATCAAACTAAGGAATCAAATGAAAGTTGAATTGGGGAAACAAATGAAGATAATTTTCTTACTTTCTTGATGAATTATCATACTGTTTTCCATAGCAACTGCTGGCTAATTTACATTCTCAACAACAATGTACAAAGGTTCCAGGTTCTTCACATTTTGTGAGCATTAATTTTTTTCTGTTTTTTTTATTTATAGTGTATTTTTTTCCACTCACACAAACTTAATAGGTATCCCATTCCCCTCCCTCCCTCCAACCCTCACTGGATCCCCCTGCTCCCTTCCCCCCTTTTCCCTTTCCTTTCCCCCTCCCTCCCTTTCTCCCAGTGCCCCTCCCCCCCCATTCCTGGAGCATCCTTTACTGTGCACGTCAAACTTCCCTCTGCGTCCTCCTCTCTGATGAAGTATAAGGACTCAATAGCATTGCCTAGAGCTCTTTCTTGTGTTCCCCTTTGGTATAGGAACACTATTGGTGAGTACTAATTCTTTAAATAGTAGTCATCCTATTTGGTATGAGATTGTAGCTTTTATTTGTATTTCCTTATTAGTGACACTGAATATCTTTTCATGTGCTTATTTCCCATTTGTGATCTTTTCTAGAAAAATGTTCATTCAAGTCTTTTGTCTATTTTTTTCTATTTTTAGAATGATTTTAATCCCTTCCCAGTGCATTTAAAGAAAAAAAAATACAGAACGCAAATCTTAAGAAAGAGATTGGCGCAACATTTGAAAGTGTTTCCAAATGGAGTTATCTGGTGGCTTCATTACATTATGGGAGGAATCTTGTCTACAGTCGTGGGATGGGTGGGCTTTGAATGCTTCTATTGGAATAGGAGCATGGTCACTTTCTTCTTTGAAGACCTTCTGAGATTCAAGCCATGGAATTTGACATCTTTTTTTTTTTGTGCATTGACATTGGCAGATTTGACAAAAATTTTCAAGCAATCTGAGTCTCTAAAGTAGTCAGCAATTTGTAATTTCATTAAGGTAAAATATCTGATCTGAATATGTCATGATTCTATCTTAATTGTTAAAGTCACCCAATCCAGTGTGTCTAACATGACACATTAATCCCCTTCTGTCTTCATATCTCTAGAAGCTTTTTAATTTGTGTGTGTGTGTGTGTGTGTGTGTGTGTGTGAGACAGCACACACATGAGGTCACAGGATAACCCTAACCATGAAATCGGTTCTAACATCAGGTGGGTTCCAGGGATTAAACTTCGGCTGTCAGGCTTGCCTGGCAAGCACCTTCACCCACTGAATCATCTCGCTGGTCCTCCCTGGGAATTCCTATGAAGTAACAGTAGAATTCAGGTTCTGCACTCCCTGTTTTCTCTGTGCTCTGGATAATAGTCCTTGCTGCTTCTCCAGATTTCCACTTCTACTTTCTTTTTGTCTATTTTTTATTGTTTTTGGACTTTACTTGGGTTTCAAAAGTTCTCTATACACTTTAATTAATACATTAAATGAATTGAAAATGTTTTCGCCTATTTTCTGGGTTGCATTTTAAGATGCTGATATTATCATTTGATGCAAAGTTTCAAATTTTTACTAATTTATATATTTATTCTTTACATGTCATTCCCAAGAAATGATTGTCAAGTACAATGTCATACTGATTACTTTATGGTTTTAGGTAACATATTTCTATTTTGATAATTTTAACTTACTGTTTGCATTTTAAGTGAGATAGTGATCTGTAGCAGTTACTCTTTCTATTGTTATGAGACACCACTCAAACTTAAGGAACTTAAGGGGAAATTTATTTCGGTTATGGTTCCAGAGGGGAGATACTGTCCTTTGTTAGAAAAGGCATGGCAGATGGCAGAAGCTGGAAGTGTTTTAAGTCATGTCCATCATAGAGGCTGGAAGAGCTAAACCGCAAACCCCAAGAGTAGGGTGAGGCGACCAATCTCAAGGCACACCCCCTGAGACATACTGTCCTCTAGCATGGCTCTTCCTCACAAAGGTGCCATGGCCTTTTCAAACATTAACTGAGGATTCAAACACATAAAACTGTGGGGGAAAAACACATTCAAGCCATGACATGGTCCAATTCCATTCTTTTGTTTATTATTAAATTGTGTGTGTATGCGTGTGTGCGTGCGTGTATGTATGTGTGGGTGTGTAGAACCACAGACGAATTCGGGAACCATCATGGTCACCTCCACCTCCTCCTTGTTTACTCTGCCCCGGGATTCACAGGCTCCGCCCTACCAGGACCGGAAAGGCAGGCCGCCTCCCGCCTCCACCAGGCGTCTATACATGGGGTGTAGGATCCAAACTCAGGACCTTCCGCCTGCAAGGCAGAGGCTTAACCCTTGAGCCATCTCTCCAGCCCCTAATTCCATTCTTTTACAAGTAAATAATCGGTTTTCCTATCACCATTACTGGAAAAGACTGTTCTTTCTCCATATGATAACTTTAGTACTCTTTCCTCAAAAATTATTTGAAAACATATGGAGAGAATTTCTATCTGTGCTCTATATTCTTTTTTAAATTTTTTCTACTTTTACAAGCATTTTGAGTATTCATCCCAGCTTCTCTCTCTCCCCCCATCCTATCCCTTCCCTTCAATTCCCTCCCACTCCCTCATACACTTCTGCCTGTATGCTTCTATGGACCTCAGGATTCACTCTGACCTGTCTACTCCTGTGGGTGCTCAGGCCTCTGTAGTGTAACAAGTTACCTCTCTTCAGGCCACCCCACTGACATGTACATTTCCCTTCATTCATCCAGCTTTAGACACAAAGGTTTTCACTGTGAGCTCACATTCTGCGGGTATAATAACAGCTGCCCACAGAGCTATAGGTTTATTGACTGTCTTCCCTAATGATCTATTTCATTCCCAGCTTTAGGTTCTTGTTCTAGTTTACAGAAACAGGGATGGGTACCATTCTGACAAGTGGGTCTTGAGTCCAAGCAGAAAGCTGTTGGTTGTCTCCTTGGTACTCAGGCTACTATTACACTAGTGGTCAGCTGTTACCATGGTGATCTATATTGCAATTTACAGATCTTAAGCCATTGGTGGGGCTTGTGTTTGGGCTCTCTATTCTTGTATACTTTTCTATACATATATCTTTATGCAGCTCCCTTACTGTTTTTTCCCCTTTTTCCATACTGTTTTCACTGCTTGTGGTACTTTGGTTCACTATAAATCTTAGGAATTGTTGCTCTATTAATTTAAAAAATATCATTGTTGTTAAACACTTAATATAAAATATATTCTCTTAGCAAATGCATACCCATGCCATTGTCACAGGGAGAAACCCACGCTCATGGTTAATATTCTACAAGGCTGATTGAATAATCAGAACTTTGTGATTGTGAAGAGTTGGAATATTGCATATCCAGAGACAAATTCTCTTGGGCTATCTTTAATTGCAAAAGCTATTCACAGTCTAATCCTTGGAACTATAAGAATAACCTTTCAGAATGTATTAATAGGCCAATAACTTCTATTAACCCAGAAGTTAAGAATATCATCAGAGAGCACCTAAAACCTGTATCAGTTTTCCTTGCTTTGCTGTAATTCACCTACCTGACATCCCTACCAAAGTACTTAGAAAGCACCTTGACTTGTGGTTTTCTTTTGTTCCATGATTATGAAAGTTCACTAAAAAAAAATGTCATTTGGGGCAACCTGAATCCACATTCCCAACTCACGCTTGCACATATTTGACTCAAAATAACTGATAAATTATTTCCTTTTAGTGACAGAGCTGTGTTTTGTACTGATACCTATAATCTAGATGTGTTACACTAGAAACCAAGAAAATTATTAACTTATATAACTGAACTTGGTATTTTTGATTAATAACTCTATATTTCCCCTCTACCTAGATCATAGTAACCATTATGTTAACCCTGCTTCTCTGACTTTGAGTACATTAGATTCTTCATAAAAAATAGAATGATGCAGCATTTGTCCTACTATATCTGGTATATTTTTCTTAATATAATGGCCTGTAGGGTTATCAGTGTTATCATAAATGACAAGATTCCTTTTCTCTTAAAAGCTGAATAATATATTGTGTGTCATATTTTCTTTATTCATTTATCAGTCGGTAGACAATTAGCTTGTTTCTAAATCTTGGAATACCTCAGTAGATACAGGAAACCTGACATCTCTTTAAGTTCTTAATATCAGTTTATTAGGCTATCTGCTCAGGAATGAGATTGCTAAATCAAATGGAAAGTCTATCTTTAATACTTGCAACTAAAAAAAAATACTTGCAACTAACTTGCATACTATTATTCACAATTGATGAGCAATCACCTACATTTTTGAAAACTTTCTGTGAACTGGAAAACAAAGTCAGGGCCTTGCTCATGCTGTTAGGATCGCATTCTATCACATTTTGTTATCTACATTTTGAATGATATCTACCACTTGGTATGGTAGCTTGAATTGGTGGGTGATTTCTTTTTTTCTGTACTTTAAAGACACGATTTCCTTATGTTCCTATTCTGTTACATTTGCTTGTTTGAAAATAAGATGTCACTATTACCTTTGCTCTCTTTGAAGGTTATTTACCATTTTTTCTGAATTCTTTCAATGCCTGTCTCACTGTGCTTTGGTTTGGTTGGTTGGTTTGGTTTTAAATGCACTTCAATGTGTTTTTATACTTAAAATTATTGGAATTCTATCATTTCTTAGTATAAGGATTTAAATATTTTATCATTTTTATCAATATTTTAATTTTCTAGTCAATTTCTACTCAAATACTATTTTTGACCCCATTCTGTATCTTCTCTGGAACTCAATATATACAATAAAATTTACATTGAATATGCCTAATACTCATGAATTTTCATGTTTCAAATTGAGTATTTGACCAATGCCATAATTAACTAATTTTCTATTTCATGATATATAATTTATTAGACTACTTACCCATCAAATTATCAGTTTCAGTTACTGTGTTATTTGAGTTCTAGAATTTTCATTTTGTTCATGTCATAGGCACAGGTGTCAACTTGATAGTTGAGGGTTTGAGCTCTGGGTATATTTGAGAGAATTAGTTGTTGAGTTAAGCTCAGAGAAAAACTGGAGGAGATTGTCTAGCTGATGGGGAAGGCCTAGCCCATGGTTGGTGGGATTAGGCCCTGGAATAAAATACAGAAAGCTGATTGAGAAGTTGGCATCCTTCTATACCCTTGGCCAGACATGTTGGTCTGGCAAGTAAAGATCCTCTCTCTCTCTCTCTCTCTCTCTCTCTCTCTCTCTCTCTCAACCATTATATAGAGATGGTATGGCCAGTTCCCTTGGCCTGGTGTTGGTGCATGCTCTCCTGTCAAGCTGGACTACAAACTATAACCAGTAATCGTAAAAGAAAATAAGCCCCTGGTTCCCTTAAGACAGTTGATGGTGATTTATCACCAACCATGCAGGCTGACTGCAACAGTGCTTTCTTAAAAATTTTTATTTGAAAAAAAATTCTTATTTGCTCCTAAAATTAACTTCCTTGTCTTTTATTTCTTTTCATGCTTTTAAATGTGGTCTCCACTTATTTATATTTAATATTATTCCCAAAATCTCCTTCATCTTAAACTTATTGTCATGGTTTGAATGTGAGTTGCTCCCCATAGGATCAAATGTTAAAATCCTCAGTTTATGTTAACATTTGAGAAGGTTGCAACATTTTTAAAAGCTGGAACCTTGCTGGAGGAGGGCATGTCATGGGGGCTGGCCTTGAGTTTTGTTAGGCCTGCCCTGCTTCCTCTTATCCACTTGCTCTCTCTGTCACTTGATGATTGCAGTGAGATGAACTGGTCTCCTGTTCCTTCCTCCAGACATGTTTTCTGCTATGTAACTCCTACATAATAGACTATATTCCCAAACCAAATCAATAACCTTTACACCTTTCCTGCTTGCTTCACAGCATAAACAAGAATGACTACAAAACTTCTTAATTCAACTACCTTAAAAAATTCTAACTTAATTCATGAATAAAATGAAAATCATTGCTTAAAACCATTCACGGGCTGATGAGATGACTCAATGAGCAAAGCACCTGTGCATGAATCTAGCAACCTAAATTTAATTCCCAGAACCCATATAGTAGAAGGGGAGAAACAACTCTAAAAGTTGTCCTCTGATCTCCACATGTGCAGTATGGTATTTTCTGTTTCTTTCTCTTACACATATAAATATTCTTAAGATCAACTTCAAGATATATGTACTAGTAAAAGTCTTATTTATAAAAAATTAACTGAGACAAGTATGGTTGTACATTTATGTCCTTCTAATACTTGGATGACTAAGGCAGGAGGATTGCTGGAGGTAAAGTTCATATGCTAAGATATACTGATATATCAAATCACCTTTAGCAATCTGAGTAAATCCTATTTTCAGAATTCATAAATACAACCTTCCAAAGTTGTTGCATGTTAGATTTTACACACACATGTGCATGCATATTATCCCTGGCAGGGTTATGAGTTACATAGCAAGAACTTGTCTCAATTTTTTCAGTCTAATCAACTAGGATATTTGTTGTTCAAACCCATATCACATGTATTCCACGAAATGAAGAATCAAGAATGTGTGTCTGCTCAAAGATAAATCTCTGTAATAACTACAGTAATTGCTAAGATTATGAACAGGAGGGATGGGGAAGGAGGGCCACACCAGTAACGAGAGAGGGGACCATGTTACATCAGAGAAAATAGGTCACCATCAAGGACTGCAAGTAAGTAATGAGACATCTGGTTAAGTTCACAGACTTTCCTCCCTGATCATTTACAACTGATGGGGTATGATCTTACCAGAAGGGGAGGGCATATAGTCTGGCAGATAGAAAATAACCATATCAGCCCACTCTCTCCCTCTCGTGCCGCCTTGACAGCCCGACCGTGCTTCCCACCCCGCCAGCCCCAGGTGAGTCTGCCAAGCCCCCCAGGTCGCCCCGTGTCCCAGCGGCACCCAGGCTGCCTCCGGTTTTGGCCTGGGCCACAGCCCAGGGCCCCAGCCCTTTTCTTCCTCCCACCTGCCTGTCCGCCCAACTGAACAGGACTTGCTCACATTCCTCCATCCCTGGAGCTTGGATGGGCCACTAAGCCAAGTCCCAGGTCCCAGGTGAAGAATTCTTCCATCAACATCAGCACCTCTGCCTCTCTGGCCCACCACACCCATGCACATGGTCTACGGAAGACACACTGCTACTCAAAATTCAATAGAGTCCAAAGAAAACTCAAGCAAAGTTCTAAGGGTTAAAGGCCATACATTTGAAAACCTCTATAATGATCCTATCACATGGGAGAGATTCTTCACATCCAGCCCAAAGATAAGTAAATCTCCTTTTTTTCACCTTACTGTTCCTTTCTAATATTAATCACTGTAGAATAACTTTTCCATAAAGCCACCCCCAAAACATATACAACTACAGGGAGTACACCACTCACTCTCACATATCACCAAGATACTACATCAAAAAACTACACTACCATACTAAAATTCACCCCCTGTCTACTTAACCTGACATAACTGATGTACTAACAGCCTAATAGCCTCAACTAGGAAATAACAATAACAAAAGACAAACATACCCAACTCCAAGGCAAGCACTAGTAATAACTGCCCGAGAGTAGTAATACCAACTAAATCAGTTCAGTTAAAAACACACAGAAACTGAAAAGCCCTAGAAGACAATACAACAATGCCCAAATCAAAGTGCAGATACATGACAAACAAAATCTAAGAAGACCAATCTCCCACCGAAAGAATTAACCCTTTAATGATGGATTCCAACCAGAACAAATTCATAGAAAACCAAGAAAGCCAGACCCAAGACAACGACTTTCAAAGTATGATCAATACCATGATTAATACTGTGAAAGAGGAAATCCAAGAGGATTTAAACAACCACATCAATCACTTTGAACAGGAACACAACAGACATTTGGAGGAGTTGAGTAAAACAGTTCAAGAAATAAAAATAGGCATAGAGCAGTTAAAACAGTCTCAGGCAGAGTTTAATATTGAACTAAAAGACAAGGTATCTTGAACCCAAAGCTAAAAAGAGAGTCTTATCAGCAGAACTAACAAAGCAGAAAATAGAATTTCAGATCCTGAAGACAAAGTGGGAGAATTAACCAGCTCAATGGAAGAGATTGCTAAAGCTAAAAAGATACTGGAGAGGAACATTCAAGAGATATGGGACACCCTGAAGAAGACTAACATGCGCATTCATGGACTACCAGAGCAAGAATCCCAAAATATCACACCTAAGAAAATTATTCAAATTATCATAAATGAAAACTTCTCTCAACTGATAAATGAGAGGCCCATCCAAATACAAGAGGCATTTCACACTCCAAACAGATATGACCAAAATAGAAAATTGCCACGGCAAATAACAGTCAAAACACTCCACATTCAAAACAAAGAAAAGGTGCTAAGAGCTTCAAGAGAAAAAAAGCAAGTCCCTTTCCATGGCAAACATATTAAAATAACAAATGACTTTTCAATGGAAACAGTAAAAGCAAAAAGAGCTTGGAGAGACGAACTTCAAGTATTAAATGAGTAAAAATGCCAACCCAGGCTGATATACCTGGCAAAACTATCTGTCATGATCAAGGGAGAAAGAAAAATTTTCCCCCACAAAGACAACTTGAAGGGATACATGTCTACCAAACCAGGCCTTCAAAAAATGCTAGAAATGATACGCAAACTTGAAGAAAAAAACAAGCGTATCCAGGAGGACAGAAGGGAAGTATAATACCACAAAAACATAAATGTCAAACAATAAGCTTACAAAAGCCACTAAACATAAAATATGTCCAGAATTAAAAATAATTTCTCCATTATAACATAAAATAAAATGCCAATGGTATTAACTCACTGATTAAGAGACACAGATTACAAACTTGTATTAAAAATCACAACCCATCAATCTGCTGCCTTCAGGAAACTCATCTTACCACAAAAGATAGGCACATCCTAAAAATGAAAGGCTGGTCAAAAATTCTGCAAGTTAATGGAACCAGGAAACAGGAAGGGGTAGCCATTATGCTGTCAGACAAAGTGGACAATCAAAGCAAAAAAAAATTCATAAGAGACACAGATGGATACTACATTTTAGTCACAGGTACGATTCACCAGGAAGACTTCACAATACTGAACATATATGCACCCAATACGGGCCCCTCCACATTCATTAAGAAAACCATACAGCATCTAAAGAGAGAAATCAAACCCCAAACGATAATTCTTGGGGATTTCAACACGGCCCTCTCAACATAGGATAGATCAACAGGTCAAAAGCTTAACAGAGACACTTTGGAACTTAATCAAACCCTGAAAGAAATTGACCTTACAGATCTCTATCGAAATTTTCATCCACGCACCAAAGAATACACATTTTTCTCTGCAGCACACGGAACTTTCTCCAAAATAGATCACATATTGGGCCACAAAATGAATCTCCACATATACAGGAAAGTTGAAATTCTAACCTGTGCCCTATCAGACCACCATGGCCTAAAGCTGAACATCCACAATATAACAAACAACAGAAAATACACCAAATCCTGGAAACTTAACACTATGATGCTGAATGACAACTGGATTCAGGAAGAAATTAAAAAGTAAATTCAAGATTTCCTGAAAGAGAACGATAATGAAAATACAACTTACCAAAATCTCTGGGACACAATGAAAGCTGTCCTAAGAGGTAAGTTCATAGCTCTTAATGCCTACATCAAAAAAATGGAAACATCAGAAAAAATAACTTAACAATGCAGCTTAAAGCTTTAGAGACACTAGAACAATCTGATCCCAAAAGTAGTAGAAGAGAGGAGATACCTGTCAGGATGGAGTGAAGGGCATTACAGGAGCAGCAAAACTGAAAAAAATAAATCAACGAACCATAATCCAGAACATCAGAGACTCTATATCAACCACCTGGAACTAGACCAACCTAATCTCTCCCCATCCTGAAGCTCAGGGAAATTTGCTGAAGAGGGGGCAGTAAGATTGTAAGAGCACAAGGATGGGAGGTATAACAATATGCAAGATTCTCCACACAAGTTAGGACCGAAGTAATCATATTTGGACTTTGCATTCCCTGCACAATGTTTAACACACTATTGACCCCGCAAAGTCTAGCGTTTGCTAAAGGCACTAGGATCCTTGGAGGCAAGGGATTGGCAGCCACCGTAGTGTTCCTATGCTTAAAGGGAACACAGGAAAGGGTTCTTGGAAATGCCACTGGGTCCTTGCACCTCATCGGAGAGGAGGACCCAGAGGAGAGTTTGGCATGCTCATTAAAGGATGCTCCGTGGATGGGAGGGGGAGACACTGGGGGATGGGGAGGGAAGAGGGTGTGGGGGGCACAAGAGGATTGGGGGTTGGAGGGAGGGGGGACCGGTATACCTATTAAGTTTGTATGAGTGGAAATTTAAAAAAGTCAAAAAAAAAAAAGAAATTAACCATTTCGCAGATGGGTGATTGACCCCTCCCTCACCGCGGTTTCCTACTCTTATTACATCTACCTTTGAATATACTCTTATAACAAGACTCTAGTTTAACAGCTTTTTATCTCTGGCCAGGGGGTGACATCCAATACCCATCAGGGTGGAGCCAAGGGCATTGCAGGAGCAGCCATACTGAAAAAAAAAAATCAACAAACCATAATCCAGATCATCAGAAACTCTGTATCAATCACCTGGAACTAGGCCAGACTAATTTCTCCCCATCCTGAAGCTCAGGGAAATTTGTGGAAGAGGGGACGGTAAGATTGTAAGAGCGCAAGGATGGGAGGAGCAATGATATGCAAGATACTCCACACAAGTTAGGGCCGAAGCAATCATATTTGGACTTTCCATGCCCTGCAATGTCCAACACACTATTGACCTCACAAAGTCTAGCATTTGCTAAAGGCACTAAGATCCTGGGAGGCAAGGGATTGACAGCCACAGTAGTGTTCCTATGCTTAAGGGGAACACAGGAAAGGGTTCTGGGAAATGCTACTGGGTCCTTGCACCTCATCGGAGAGGAGGACCCAGAAGGAGAATTTGGCATGCACATGAAAGGATGCTCCGGGGATGGGAGGGAGAGGCACTGGGGGATGGGGAGGGAAGGGGGAGGGGAGGGGCGCACAGGGGGAATAGGGGGTTGGAGGGAGGGGGGACCAGTGTATCTGTTATGTTTGTATGAGTGGAAATAAAAAAAAATGTGTGTCTGGCTGTCTGGGTATTTATCTGCCTATCTGTGTCTATGTGATGCAAATAGAATGGGAATGATTTTGGAAGAGGAAGGGAACTAGTGGGAATGTGAAAGTGGGACAAGGTAGACAATGGAGGTGAATATAAGCAAAGTACAATTTTACATTTATATGAATGTAGGTATGAAATATCCTAATAAAATTCATTTTTTGCAAACTTAAAAAGTAATTGAAAAAATCAAGCCCAAAAAATTAGTACTATATTCTGTATATTCAGATTTTGAAATTGTAAAGAAATAGACCCACTTATTTTGATAAGACTGTGACCTTTTTAGTCTTTTCTAGGTATCAATTCAGATGTCACATCCTTACAGCAAATTGTCTTTACTGTCTGATTCAAACATTCAAAAAAATTGTCCTGATAGTTAGTTTAATTGCTTATTTCTAAGCCTGCCCAAAAAATAAGCTCAATGTAGACAAGGACTGGGACTCTTTTGGGCTTTTTAGATGTTGTCTTCACATAATAAATATTCAACAATCATACAATGGTGGAAAGGATGTATAGCAGTTCACCTGCATGGTTGCTGATAAAACCATGACAAAACTGCTTAAGGGAACAAGGGGTTTATTCTCTTTTGCAGTCTAGCTACAGTTCTTTGTCTATCTTGGCAGGAGAGCCACACCAACACCAGGGCTGATGGAACTGGTCACACCATCTCCACATAGAGGCTGAGAAAGGAACAATCCTTACTTGCCAAACCTTCATGTCTAGTGAAGTATATAGAAGGATGTCCCTTTCTCAAACAGTTCCTTCCATTTTATTCACGTGTCCAAGGATCAGTCCCACCCAACATGGACTGGGCATTTCCCATCCACTAGACAATCTCCCATAGCTTAAACCCTCAATTGTCATGTTGTCACATGTATCTAACTATGGCAGGATGATAGGTTAAAATGAAATTTAAGTGACAAAAATTTAAAGATTCTTTAAAGAATCATGTATATAAATATATATATATCATGTCATGATAGCTTTAGATGACAGCATTTATAAAATTTAAGAAACATGGATTCTCTCAGAATTTTAAAGGCCATTTGATGCATCATTATTTCTTAAAACATAAAAATATACAAGAGTGAAAAAATATAGCAGGAAAATTAGAAAGAGAAATAATACAAGGAAAGTACTACCCCTCTACAATCCCATGGTCCATGGAGTCTTGTGGAAGAAGAGGCAGTAAGAATTTAAAAGTCAAAAGATGGGAAGAACTACTGCCAGATAGTAGCCTCTATCCATATCAGGGCAGCTATACCCAAGGGTATACTACTTCTACTACTCCTCCACAACAGCTGGCCTATTAATATTTTTTCATGGAATAGGGAAGATCCCAGGAGATTATAGCCCTACGCTGAGAGATGGTAGAAGACTAGTGCTGGACAGGATAGGGGGAACTTCTTTGTTCAATGGTTGAGTCACTGATCAGTCATTCATGCCCAAAAAGTGCCTGGACACTTGATGATATAGACATCCTGGATGAAGCCCAGTGGACTACACTTGCAGAGTGACATGGGAGTTGGAGGGAGACTAGCTAGGAAGGACACCCTGTGGGGGATGGAGAGGGAAATGGAAGTATTAGGGGATGAAAACAAATTCATTATATTTGTATGTGAAATCTACATAGAATAATAATAAGATATAACAAGAGGAATTCCTAGTTTCTATATGTTAACTTTAACGTTTTAAACTTACATTTATTTTTTCCATTAAGCAGTAATGATACATTGTAATTATAACCCTAGAGAATCACATATCATATCATTCTTTGGAAAATACATAGCAAAGTTATCTCTGGGTAGCAAAATTATAGATTTTGGTTTTCTTTGTTCTTTGGGATTTTTGGCATTGCAAATGAATTATTTTTGTAATAGATAAAGGAATAGAAAAAATAGATGTTATTCTTTACAGAGATAATAAAGATGTGTACATCAGGAATGAGCAAAAAGATTATTTTTATGTGAATAAATTTCATCCCAGGTTACCAACCCAAGTAGTAGCATAAACATGAAGAAAAACACAGATGTTTAAGTTTCTCAACTCAATTCAGTATAAATATCTTTTTTTTCTTTCAAATCAAATTTATTAAAATACAGTCTACAAAACAAATTGTTAGCATAAGGAATATAGTTGTAGAATCATAACTATTCAGTTATGGCCCAAATTCAACTAAACACTGTAACACCAGTTTCCATCTTAGTACCTAAAATAAATGTTTTAGAATCTAACCTTCCTTGGATAATAACATATATTACGTAAAAATAAATTTTGAGGTTATACTATAGATAAAGTGTAATCTGTTTTATTAAAGTTTCTATGGCCACATAAATATCCTTAGAAAACAAATACATCTATGCCAACATTTTAAAAAGCCCCAAACTTTAATAGTTAGGGTGTAATTTAAAGAGAGACCAGAATTCCAAACTAATTTGGAACATTCTAGTTCATCTTATGCAAATAATACTTTATTGAGCCTCTCTCTGTAGATAACACTAGCTGCTGTGGGATGGGTAATGAAAATAAGTAATTTATAGAATGATGTTTTTTTTTTTATTTCAGCTCATACAAACGTATTAGGTACACCAGTTCCCTCCCTTCCTCCTCCTCCCCCCGTACCCCTTGCTCCTCCTCCTCACCCCTCTCCCTCCCCATCCCCCAGTGCCTCCCGCCCCAATTCCCAGAGAGTCCTTTCTTGTGCATGTCTGATTTTCCTCTGGGCCCTCCTCTCCGATGACATACAAGGACCCAGTGGCCTTTCCCTGAACCCTTTCCCGTGTTCCCCTTAGGTATAGGAACACTGCTGTGGCTGCCAATCCTTTACCTACAAGGCTCTTGGTGCCTTTAGCAGATGCTAGACTTTGTGAGGTCAACAGTGTGTTGGACAATGCGCAGGGCATGCAAAGTCCAATTATGATTGCTTCAGCCCTAACTAGTATAGAGTATCTTATATATCATTGCACCTCCCATCCTTTTGCTCTTACACTCTTACCGCCCCCTCTTCCGCAAATTTCCCTGAGCTTCAAGATGGGGAGAGACTAAGCAGGCCTAGTTCTAGGTGGTTGATATAGAGTCTCTGAAGTTCTGGATTGTGGTTTGTTGATTTTCTTTTGCAGTTTTGCTGCTCCTGCAATGCCCTTCACTCCATCCTGGTGGGCATTGTATGTTACCCCCGGCCAGAGACAAAAAGCTGTTAGAGTCTTGTGATAAAAGCACATTCAAAGGTAGATGTAATAAAAGTGGGAAACCATACTAAGGGAGGGGTCTATCACCCATTTGCAAAATGGTTACTTTTTATCTGCCAGACTATATGTCCTCCTCTTCTGGTGAGATCACACCCCCTCAGTAGTAAATGATCAGGAACAAAAGTCTGTGAACTTAATCAGATGTCTCATTACTTATTTGGGTCCTTGGTGGAGGCCTATTTTCCCTGCTGTAACATGGTCCCTTCTCTCCTTGTTTCTGGTGTGGCCCTCCTACCCCATCCCTCCTGTTCATAATCCTTGCAATTACTGTCTCTAGGTGGGCTGGGTGGGTTTGTTACTAGGAGCCACCTATTAGGGAGTACATACGGCGCTTAATTTTCTGGGTCTGGGATACTTCGCTTAATATAATTGTTTCTAATGACATCCATTTCCTGGCAACTTCCAGTAATTCATCATTTTTGATGGCTGAGTAGTACTCCATTGTTAGATGTACCACAGTTTCCTTATCCACTCATCAACTGTTGGACATTTGGGCTGATTCCATGACTTTGCTATTGTAAACAGTGCTGCTATGAAAATGGTCATGCTTGTGCTATCGAGGTGAACCTCTGCTATATGGGGGGTTATTCCCAAAAGTGGAACAGCAGGGTCATATGGCATTTCAATCTTTAATTTCTTTAAGAATCTCCAGACGGCTCGCCAGAGTGGCTGTATGAGCCTGCATTCCCATCAGCAATGAAGCAGAGTTCCCCTCTCTCCACATCCTCTCCAGCATTTGTTGTTGTTTGTATTGTGGATTTTTGCCATCCTGACGAGGGTGAGATGATATCTCAGGGAAGTTTTGATTTGCATTTCCGTGATGGCTAAGGAAGTGGAGCATTTTTTAAGATATTTGTTAGACATTTTAATTTCATCCCTGGTAAAGTTTCTTTTAAGTTCCAGGGCCCATTTTTTAATTGGGCTATTGGTTTCCTTGGTGTTTAGTCTTCTAAGTTCTTTGTGCACTCTGGACAGCAGAGTTCTATCAGATGTGTGGTTAGTGAAGATTTTCTCCCATTCTGTGGGTTGCCTTTGAGCTCGTGTTATAATCTCTTTATCTGAACAGAAGCTCTTTAATTTCACAAGATCCCAACTGTTGAGAGTTGGTAGCAGTGACTGTGCCATTGGATGTCTGTTTAGGAAGTGTTGGCCTAGCCCAATCAGCTCGAGGGAGTTCCCTATCCTTTCAACTATGGTTTTTATAGTCTCTGGCCTTATATCAAGGTCCTTGATCCATTTGGAATTAAGTCTTGTACATGGTGACAAGTACGGGTCCAGCTTTAATCTTCTGCATGTGGAGATCCAGTTTTGCCAGCACCATTTGTTGAAGATGCTGTTCTATTTCCATTGGATTCTTTGGGCCCCTTTGTCAAAGACCAAATGGCTGTAACTTTGTGGGCTTATATCTGGGTCTTCAATCCTTATCCATTGATCTGTGTGTCTATTTTGGAGCCAGTACCAGGCTGTCTTTATAACTATGGATTTGTAGTATAGACTTAGGTTTGGTATGATAATACCTCTGGCAATGTTTTTGTTACTCAGGATTGTTTTTGCTATCCTGGGTCTGTTGTGCCTCCATATGAACTTTGAGATTGTTTGGTCAACTTCTTTGAAGAATTGCTTTGGGATTTTGATTGGTATAGCATTGAATCTGTATATTGCCTTTGGTAGGATGGTCATTTTTAGGATGTTGATTCTGCCAATCCAGGAACATGGGAGGTCTTTCCACCTTCTGGTGTCTTCTGCTATTTCTTTCTTTAGGGTTTTAAAGTTTTCATTGTAAAGGTCTTTTACCTCCTTAGTTAGGTTTATACCAAGGTATTTCATTTTTTTAGGGGCTATAGTAAATGGTATTGTTTCTCTCAAGGCCTTTTCACTTCTTTCATTCTGGGCATATAGGAAGGCCTCTGATTTTTGCACATTTATTTTGTATCCTGCCACCCTGCTGAACTTCTCAATTAGTTCCAGGAGCTTCCTGATGGAGTTTTTGGGATCACTCAGGTATAAGATCATGTCATCTGCAAATAGGGATAGCTTGACTTCTTCCTTGCCGATTTGAATCCCTCTTATGTCCCTTTCTTGTCTTATGGCTTCAGCTAAGACTTCAAGTACAATATTGAATAGAAGTGGTGAGAGTGGACAGCCTTGTCTAGTTCCTGTTCGAAGTGCGAATGATTCCAATTGTTCCCCATTGAGCATAATCCTTGCTGTGGGCTTGTTGTATATAGCTTTTATTATATTGATAAAGGTTCATTCCATTCCCAATGTCTCTAGCGTTTTGATCATAAAAGGCTGTTGGATCTTGGCAAAAGCTTTTTCTGCATCTATCGAGAGTATCATGTGGTCTTGGAATTTGGACTGGTTTACATTATGAATTACATTTATTGATTTGCGTATGTTGAACCAACCTTGTGTGCCGGGGATGAAGCCTACTTGGTCCCCATGAATGATCTTTTTAATATGTTTTTGAATCCGATTTGCTAAGACTTTGTTGAGAATCCTTGCGTCTGTGTTCATCAGGGAGATCAGCCTATAGTTTTCTAAGTGAATCTTTATTAGGTTTTGGGATTAAAACGATATTAGCTTCATAGAAGGAATTTGGTAGTGTTCCTTCCTTTGCTATTTGATGGAACAGTTTAAGGAGTATTGGTGTTATTAACTCCTTAAATGCTTGGTAGAACTCTGTGCTGAATCCATCTGGTCCAGGACATTTTTTGGTGGGAAGATTCAAGATTACTTCCTCCATTTCGTTATATGTTATAGGACTATTTAAATAATTCACAACCTCCTGATTCAATTTAGGTAAGTTGTGTTTACTTAGAAATTCATCCATCTCTTTTGTGTTGTCAAACTTCACAGAGTATAAGTTTTTGAAATATGATGTTATAATTCTCTGGATTTCTTGGGTATCAGTAGTGATAACTCCATGTTCATTTCTAATTTTGTTAATTTGGGTTTTCTCTCTCTTGCTTTTGGTTAGTTTAGCTAGGGGTGTATCAATCTTGTTGATTTTTTCAAAGAACCAGCTTTTTGACTGGTTGATTTTTTTCTATCATTTTCTTAATCTCGATTTCAGATATTTCTCCCCTTATTTTGCTAATCTCTCTCTTCTACTGCTTTTGGGATCAGATTGCTCTAGTTTCTCTAAAGCTTTAAGCTGCATTGTTAAGTTGTTTATTTCTGATGTTTCCATTTTTTTGATGTAGGCATTAAGAGCTACGAACTTACCTCTTAGAACAGCTTTCATTGTGTCCCAGAGATTTTGGTAAGTTGTACTTTCGTTATCATTAACTTTCAGGAAATCTTGAATTTCCTTTTTAATTTCTTCCTGAATCCAGTTCTCATTTAGCATCATATTGTGAAGTTTCTAGGAGTCAGTGTATTTTCTCTTGTTGGATGTGTTGTGGATGTCCAGCTTTAGGCCGTGGTGGTCTGATAGGGCACAGGTTAGAATTTCAACTTTCTTGTATATGTGTAGATTCATTTTGTGACCCAATATGTGATCTATTTTGGAGAAAGTTCCGTGTGCTGCTGAGAAAAATGTGTATTCTTTGGTGCGTGGGTGAAAAGTTCAATAGAGATCTGTAAGGTCCATTTCTTTCAGGGTTTGATTAAGTTCCAAAGTGTCTCTGTTAAGCTTTTGACCTGTTGATCTATCCCATGTTGAGAGGGCAGTGTTGAAGTCCCCAAGAATTATCGTTTGGGGGTTGATTTCTTGCTTTAGACGCTGTAGGGTTTTCTTAATGAATGTGGAGGGGCCCGTATTGGGTGCATATATGTTCAATATTGTGAAGTCTTCCTGGTGAATTGTACCTGTGACTAAAATGTAGTATCCATCCGTGTCTCTTATAATTTTCTTTGGTTTGAAGTCCACTTTGTCTGATAGCATAATGGCTACCCCTGCCTCTTTTCTGCTTCCATTTGCTTGTAGAATTGTTGAGCAGCCTTTTATTTTTAGAGCGTGCCTATCTTTTGTGGTGAAATGGGTTTCCTGCAGGCAGCAGATTGATGGATTGTGATTTTTAATCCAAGTTTGTAATCTGTGTCTCTTGATCGGTGAATTAAGTCCATTAACATTTAGTGTTATAATGGAGAAACTATTAATTCCAGACATTTATTATGTTTAGTAGCTTTTATAAGTATATTGCTTCTCTTTTAATGGTGTTATATTTGCCTTCTGTTCTCCTGGATATGCCTGTTTTTTTCTTCACGCTTGAGTATCATTTCTAGCAGTTTTTGAAGGCTTGGTTTGGTAGACATGTATCCCTTAAAGTTGTCTTTGCGCTGGAAATTTTTTCTTTCTCCCTCGATCATGACAGATAGTTTTGCAGGGTAAATCAGTCTGGGTTGACATTTTTGCTCATTCAATACTTGAAGTATGTCTCTCCAAGCTCTTCTTGCTTTTACTGTTTCGACTGAGAAGTCATTTGTTATTTTAATAGGTTTGCCTTTAAAAGTGACTTGTTTTTTCTCCCTTGAAGCTCTCAGCACCAGTTCTTTATCTTGAATGTGGAGTGTTTTAACTATTATTTGCCGTGGCGTGCTTCTGTTTTGGTCGTATCTGTTTGGGGTGCAGAATGCCTCTTGTATATGGATGGGCCTCTCTTTTTTTAGATGAGGAAAGTTTTCCTTGATGATCATTTGAAAAATTTCCTCAGGGGTGGTATTTTGAGATTCTTGCTCTGGTATTCCATGAATACGCATGTTAGGCTTCTTCAGGATGTCCCATATCTCTTGGATATTTCTCTCAAGTATCTTTTTGGCTTTAACCACCTCTTCCATTGAGCTGGTTAGTACTCCCACTTTATCTTCAAGGTCTGAAATTCTGTTTTCTGCTTCGTTAGTTCTGTTGATAAGACTGTCTGTGGTGTTCTGGGTTGAAGATAAGTTGTCTTTTAGCTCAGTTTTAAACTCTGCTTGAGTTTGTTTTAACTGCTCTATGCCACTTTTTGTTTCTTGCACTGTTTTTCTCAACTCCTCCAGATGTCTGTTGTGTTCCTCTTCAAAGCGATTGATTCGATTATGTAATTCCTCCCGGATTTCCTCTTTCATAGTATTGAACATGGTAATGATCATATTTTGAAAGACCTTATCCTGAGTGAGGCTTTCTTGGCCTTTTTCCGCGGGTTTGTTCTTGTTGGAGTCTAACATTATGGGATTAATTTCTTCAGTGGAAATTTGTTTACTTGAGTGTTGCTTCTCATGGATTTGCACTTTGACTTTGGCATTGTCATTTTAACTCTTAAGATCTCTCAATTTCACTAAACTGAATTATTTGGCCTGGGGTCCTGGTGGGTGGACGGGGGCGGAGACTTACCTAGGGCGCGGGGTCAGGCCCAGCTGTACCACGGGCGCGCATCCTGACCGGCGGAGCGGGGTGGGGTGTAAAGGGAGGATGGGCGTGTCAGCGTGGAGCTATTTAACCCGAGGGCAGCTGGGGCGGGGCCCGGGTGCAGGGGGAGGTCCTCCTCGTCCCTCGGCCCCCGTGCGCAGCTCCGGCTGGATGGTGGGAGTCGGAGCCGGGTCCCTGTGGGCTGACCTGGGGTCCTAGGGCGCTGGGTGAGGCCCGGCGTCCCGACCGGCGGGGCAGGGTGGGGTGAAAAGGGCCCAATTCAGTATAAATATCTTTTTACAAAAGGGTTTCTATAAAATGCTGAAAACTCTATTGACCCCACAAAGTCTAGCATTTGCTAAAGGTACCAAGATCCTTGGAGGCAAGGGATTGACAGCTACAGTAGTGTTCCTATGCTTAAGGGGAACACAGGAAAGAGTTCAGGGAAATGCCACTGGGTCCTTGTACATCATCAGAGAGGAGGGCCCAGAGGAGAGTCAGGCATGCACATTAACGGATTCTCCTGGGATTGGGGGGGGGGAGGCACTGGGGGATGGGAAGGGAGAGGGGAGGGAGAGGGGAGGGGAGGGAGAGCAAGGGGTTCAGGGGGAGGAGGAAGGAGGGAGGGAACCGGTATACCTACTAAGTTTGTATGAGTGGAAATAATAATAAAAAATGTTAAAAAAATAAAATGCTGAGAACTGACATCTGTATTTCCATGTGTATGTGTGAGAGAGAGAAAGTGAGAGATAGAGTGTTGCATATGAAAATGTGCACATAAGATTGTGTGTGCACACATGTGTATACATATATGCGCACATTCACTTAAATGTACCATATTGACTTAATCTAGCCAGACAAGCAAGAAATCCAAGTGAACTAAAATAAAATTTAACCTTAAAAACTAACAGTATCAAGTTTGTAACTTGGGTACCTGTTAAAACACATATCCTTGGGGCTGGAGAGGTGGCTCAGGGGTTAAGCCTCTGCCTTGCAGGCAGAAGGTCCTGAGTTCAGATCCTAGACCCCACGTATAGACGCCGGGCGGAAGCGGGGGTGGCCTGCGTTTCTGGTGCTGGTAGGGCTGAGCCTGTGAGTCCCGGGGCAGAGTAAACAAGGAGGAGGCGGTCCATGGCGGTTCCCGAATTCGTCTGTGGTTCTACACACACATACACACATGCACGCACACACACACATACACGCGAACAATTGAATAAATAATAATAAAAAAAGAATTATTCTTTAAAAACAAAAAAACAAAAGACACATATCCTTGAGTCACATCAGAGAACCCTAATCAAAATCTCCAAAATCATTCCAGCCTGGGAAATATGAACCTTTATAACCTGACACAAACTTGTTCCTGTATCTCATACATCTCAAGAACACTAGGGAAAATCAGGGTTTCTAAATCCTGTTTTCTCTAAATACAGAGGTCTATCATCACTCTCAAGCCCCACTTGTATCAAATGACTTTAGCACAGTCAATGCCAAAAGAAAATTGATGTGAACAGAAAGACAGGCCTTATCATATTAGATAGCTCCTCCCATATATCAGGAAAATGATTTTCACCATTTGTTTTTGTCTCACTCCTTTAAAGTGATTGACTATTCAGTAATATTTCCTGTCAACGTTTATAACCTTTTGAATTCTTTATCAAATCAATATTACTTTCTGAACAGTACTGGCAGAGAATTTTTAAACATGTGATCCATTACCAACAGAGCATTCTGCCATGGGGATACTGTCTTCTCAAATATTTACTGACAAAGAGAGAGCTTCCAAATGCTCATCAGTTCCTGTTGCCAGAGCTGCTCGGGAAAAGTAAAAGGACAGGCTGGCCCATTTCTCCTTGGTGTCATTACACATTCTTTGAAACCCATGTGTTTGCATGTGCCTTGAAAGGAAACTAATGAATTCTATTTCCTCCACTGACGGCAATCTGAGCTGAGCACAGGCGGCAATGATGCAATTGGCATTTGATTCATCATGCCCACAGTTCTGCACCTGTGCCACTGCCAGCAGGAGCAAGGCAGTACAACAGAACACTTTGCTCATCCACCTCCCCAGGGACTGTTGAGTGTACACACCAAGGAAAACAAATTCCTCATGCAAATGGTTTCTATTAACAACCAAGAGGTATAGCTTAGACAAACCATTTCCTAAAACATCCTATTTTATTAGCATGTTTACACATCATTGTGTAAATATCTGTAGCTTGTCTGCTCAGAAGAAGGATAAAAACTTGCAGGGCTGCAGAGCTGCTTCTTTTCCTAGTCACCAAGAAGGCCACAGTGGTTTCAAAACCAGAGCAGACCTAGGAGCACAGGTTGTTGTGTTGATTCTCAGAATTTAACCAGAGGCCCCAACTCACATGGATTCACTACCGTGCTCCATTTTCTTTTGACAACCCTGAAGAAGGCTCTTTCTCCTTGTTTATTCCTTCCCCCCACAGCATCTCAGTGTAACAACTCTCCTGTCTCTGCTACATCTCTAAGGGTCTTGAGGAAAAGATTTTTAAACATGTCAGCTCCCATTCACTCCCAATGCTGATTGTCTTTCCCAACCCTCTCCACCCTCAATCCACAGATACATCTGAGCCCCTCCCAACACCAGAAACCATTCTTCCCAGTAGAATGGTTAGGCTTGCCTTTTACACATTCTCCTCCCTCCTTCAATTTTGTTCAATTGGAGAACAAAAAAAAAACTACTTGAGGGTTTTAGTTGGCCATAATTCAACAGAAGTGGTGTCATTCCTGTTAGGATAGAAACCAAACCAGTAATTTTGAATAGAAAAAAAATGTAATATAAAATGTGAACTAGTAAAAGACGGTTAACTCTTAAGAGGATGAAAAGAAAATCCTAAGGAATCCAGGAAACAAATGCAGGGAATAGGTTTTCCCTGTCCAGAACTGAAGGAAGATATCAAACACGTACGTAACCTTGCTTGCATCAGAGAGGTACAATGGTAGCTCACTGGATAATAGAACCACTGGGATATCATACGCAGAGCTCCTTCAAGGTAGTGAATAAGAATCCTCATACAAAGTGCTACAGAACCTCTCTGGACGGTGAGTATTACTAGGTCTTTCAAACACTAGTAACAACAACATAATGGGAGCAAGAAGCACCCCCAGACAAAAGTAATACTACTCCTACTGTACCTTGCAGTACTACAATGCCCTCTACTGGTACTGATGCTGTACCAGTTGACAAAAGGAGTGATTAGGGGGACTGATTGGGTGAAGGGTTCAAGGGAGAGAAGGGAAGGAAAAATTAATACTGATGACATATTATAAAGCCACATGGAAACCTACTATATTATCTTAAAATAAAATTGAAAAGAGCTTTAATGGAAGTATCCTACACAGGGATACACAAAGAAGGAGAGAAAAGGAATAAGAGAAATTAACTTGAGGTATTCCTCTAAGAAACACAGGTGATTAGACAAAACTACCAGTATTAGGTGTGTGATACCTCCACACTAGCTATTTATCAGGTATGTCCCAGGACCCAAAACAACATAAGCTTCTGCAACTGTTTTTGGTTACCCAGCAGAACCTGATAGTAAGGCACTATTGCTGAAAACATCACACGTTTTTGTTATAAGACATAGAGAAATTAAACTTCCTCCTGCTGGTTAGCGTCCACAGTATGAGAAAGCACTATGCAGGCTGCTAGTGGGGGAGTTATCAATGGTCATACCAAACTATGAATTGGGTGAGCTACAATAAGAACAACTCTAGCAAAATGTGCCCATTAGTGCAGTATAGAAACAAGTGCTATGGGGAGTAACCCCATACTTAACAGTTTGATTTATGTTCCATTAAATAGGAGGCAGCTCATGGCTGATACTTTAAACTAAGTTAAAAAACTGTAGATGGTGAACTAATACAGAGGCCAAGTGATCTAAATTCATTCTATGTATGTATGAAACTGACAGAGAATAAAAGAAACATAAAAGAAAGTACAGATTTGTCACTTGAAGATAAATAAAAAAACATTAAATATCTCAGACTCTCTAAGTCATTGTTTTGAATATAATTTGTACCCAGGTGTTATAAGATCAAATGTAAACACAAAACATCTATTTTATTAACTAAATTTATTCTTTGACAAATGCACACATGTATATAATGCATTCTGATTATGCCTACTTCCAACCATCTGCTGTGTTATTCAAAGCCTCATCTTATTTCCAACATTAATATCTTTGGGTTTCTTTTACAGTGAGTTTAGCCAGGATCATCCATATGACTATGGGTAGAACTAGCCTCTTGTGTCCGGTGGGTTCACCAGTGGATGCAGACCTAAAGACAATGATTTCTTTTCATCCAGCATCCATCAGCAGTCAATGGTTCACCAGAGAGTAGTAGGGCTATTTTTGAGATCTACTATGTGTCAAGCCATCTTGTATTATCTTGCTTAATCTTAACTGTTCAGTTATGTTTGTTTAGTCTTCAAGGATCTTTAAAACAGTCTAGTGAAGATCTGTCCAAGAAAGATTTTTGCCCAGAGAAGCTGAATCAGCTGTGAGTCCAGGGGGCCAATCTCCACATGGAGTTTACAGCAAAACTTGGCAAAGTTGTCCATATGGTCCTGGTTTTAGAAACATTTAAAATTGAAGAGGGAGAAAGTTGTGGATCCCTCCTGCAAGATTTATGAGAATGGTGGAAGTCAGGCAATGTGTGGCAGGATTTGGAATCTTATAAAAAAAAAAAAAAAAAGGCCCAGGAAAGGCATTTCCTGCTGTGGAATTAAAACCTGATTTGCCATTGAGAAGTGAAGATATTAGAAATGCCAGAGCCAATATAGGACATCAGCCAAGGAAAGCTATGAATCATGGAAAGAGGCAGCCCAAGAGAGTGGATGAGAGGATCCAACTTAAAACCAGTGATGTGCTCTGTGGACAGCAACACCGGAGGGGTGGAATTGAAGCCCTTTGGAACTGAGATGATTTCAACAGGAAGCTCACCTGTTGGACATGTTGCTGAAGAATTTTGAACTTGTCCTGCTGGTTTTTGGTCTTGTTACAGACCAATCTTTCCTGGATATGCATCCATTCCTCCCTTTTGGAATAGGAATGTTTATTCTGTGCCATTGTATGTTGACAGTATGTAATTAGTCTTTTGATTTTACAGAAGGCTTTGGACTTTGGACTTCTGGAACCTGTTGGGACTAATAATACAATGTATGAAGAGTGTAAAAGTTGGACTGAATATGGTTTGCATAATGAGATGGGAATGAGCCTGTGAGGGCCAGGGGTGGAATGTTATGATTCGAAATGTGATTTGTCCCCTATAGGCTTGTGTATTGAACTTTTAGTTGTTTGGGAAAGTCATGACACCTTTAAGAGGTGGAGACTTGAGTTTGATTACTCTTGTACTGCTTCCTCCAGAAGTCGGCTTTTACGGTTTGCAGTTTTGCAGCTCTTGGTCTCCATTATGTCTACAGTGACTTAGACCTCCTCAAGCTTTTGCCAACCAGCTATGACTTTTCTGTCATAATTGACTCTATCTCCCCTCTGGAACCATAAGCCTAACAAATCTCCCCTATTTCTCCTTAAGTTGCTTGAGTTTGAGTGTTATCTCACAGTAGCAGAGAAAAATAACTGCTACAGTTCTGTAACTATTCTTATTTTTTCATGGAAAACTAGATTCAGAAATATTGAATAAATTTTCGTTAAAAGCAGCAAAACAAATATTGGATCCAGAACACAGATATTTTATGTGCATGTATATGAGTGTTTACATGTGTGGTTTCTCATGTGTGTAGAATCATATGCATATGTCAGAATACAAACTTTTAAATATGATTTTTTATTTTCTGTTCTTATTATGAAATCAGTCTATTAATATTTACCTGCCTCTTAATATGTATGAGGTAATTTTTAGGCATTGACATCAAAATAAAGACATATGAAGCAAGAGATACAGGGCAAACATGTTATTTTACTGGTTATATGGTAAATTTTTAAATATTTTTACTAAAACAAAATTTTTCTGGAAAGAACACACATTCACCTAATGAGTTATTATTACTAACCACACCAGGTCCACTGGAATTTATTGGAAAGATTTGGAGAATGCCATGATTGCAATGAAGGAGAATAGATTTTACCTGATTCTTGAATGACAAATAGAATTTCTATTAGCAGACAGATGAAGAAGGAAACTGAATTCCAAAAGTTCTCCCACTAAATCCACCACCATGCCATGGCATGCACATGCATGCTCTCTCTCCTTCTCCCTCTCTCCTTCTCTCTCCGTCTCTCTCCTTCTCCCTCCCTCTCTCTTTGTCTCTCTTTCCCTCTCTCTCTCCCTCTCTCTTTGTCTCTCTCTCCTCTCTCTATCCCTCTCTCTCTGTCTCTCTCTCCCTCTCTCTATCCCTCTCTCCCTCTCTCTTTCTCCCTCTCTCCCTTTTTCTCCCTCTTTCTTTCTCCCTCTCTCTCCCTCTCTCTCTCCCTCTCTCTTTCCCTCTCTCTTCTTCTCTCTCCCTCTCTCTCTTCTCCTCTCTCCCTCTCTCTTCTCCTTTCTCCCTCTCCCTCTCTCTCTCTTTCTCTCTCTTCTCCTCTCCCTCCCTCCCACCTCCCTCCCTCCCTTCCTCCATCTCTCCTTCTATCTCTTCCTCTCTTCATCCTTTGGAATAAACAAATAAAATACATTTTAAATATTGTGGTTTTTTCCATTTAATGTCAAGAACTTCACTAGTGTTTTGATAGGAATTGCACTGTATATTGCTTCTTTTTAGGACAGTCATTTTCACAATATTAATCTTCCCATTCCACAAACAAGGGAAGTCTTTCCATATACTTGTGTCTCTTTAATTTATTCCTTTTCAATTTTTCATTGAGGATGTCTTTCACTTTCTTGGTTAATGTATTTCAAGGTACTTTCCAGCACTCCAAATTATGCTGTACCCACCAAAAAATAAATCATGCATTGTGTAGAACATGCATGATATATAAAGTCCAATTCCAGGCATGAAACAATTTAAGAAGGATATTGGAAATAATCATGTGAACAGATGAGTGAGCAGAACACTGCAGGGCTGAATGAGATAGCATAATATAGATGAAATGTTATAGTTACTTTCAAATATTTGACAAACTGTTGTGTTTCACATGGGAGATGGATGGCACACAGTTGTTTAAAATGATTAAAGTATGGACAATTATAAGTGATTTATTTTTTTTTTAATTTTTTTTTTATTATTATTATTTATTCAACTGTGTGCATATGCGTGTGTGTGTGTGTGTGTGTGTGTGTGTGTGTGTGTGTAGAACCACGGACGAATTCGCGAACCACCATGGACGCCTCCACCTCCTTCTGCCCCGGGATTCACAGGCTCCGCCCTACCAGGACCAGAAGCGCAGGCCGCCCCCGCTTCCGCCTGGCGTCTATACGTGGGATCTGGGATCCGAACTCGGGACCTTCCGCCTGCAAGGCGGAGGCTTAACCCCTGAGCCACCTCTCCAGCCCCTATAAGTGATTTATTTTTATGTAGATCAGAAATTGGTAACTATATTGAGTTTCACTTTCTCCCTCTTTTTCTTCTTCTCTCATACGTTGTTTTCTTTTTTAAATTTTTTTATTATTTATTCAGTTATGTGTGTGTGCATGTGTGTGTGTGTGTGTGTGTGTGTGTGTGTGTGTACAACCACGGGCAAATTCGGGAACCACCATGGACACCTCAACCTCCTTCTTTACTCTGCACCGGGATTCACAGGCTCCGCCCTACCAGGACCAGAAACGCAGGCCGCCCCCGCTTCCACCCAGCGTCTATACATGGGGTTTAGGATCCGAATTCAGGACCTTCCACCTGCAAGGCAGAGGCTTAACCCCTGAGCAACCTCTCCAGCCCCATACTTTGTTTTCTTAAATGATCTAAATGTGAGTGATTATATATATATCCTGTTGTCTATATTATCTATGAACTCATACATCTGTGAGATAATCATCTTCCTAAGACAAAAGGATCAGAATAAAGTTGATATCTACCAATTAGAAATGATCATCATAAAAGTATTAATGGTTCCCACACTACAAGTGTCCCATGAATATACAGGATTATGTAACACACTATAACAATAATATACCATAAATAAGGAATTCATTTCTAAGACCTCTTTTAACTAATAAATGAAAATATCTGAAAAACTAATAAGAGTTGTTTAATTCCATAGCAATGGTCCCAAAAAGCCAAAAAAAAACCCAAGATATCCTCTTTATTTTTTTTGGTACTAATTTTTTTTAATTTATTAATATTTCTACTCATACAAACGTAATAGGACCCCTGTTCCCTCCCTTCCTCCACCCCTCCCTGGACCTCTCTGCTCCCTCCCCCAGTGAACATAATGTAGAAATAAACATCCCCTAATAATGCCTCGATCTGCCTTTCCAAATTAGGTATTTCATTTTTTTAGGGGCTATAGTAAATGGGATGGTTTCTCTCAAGGCTTTTTCACTTCTTTCATTCTGGGCATATAGGAAGGCCTCTGATTTTTGCACATTTATTTTGTATCCTGCCACCCTGCTGAACTTCTCAATTAGTTCCAGGAGCTTCCTGGTGGAGTTTTTGGGATCACTCAGGTATAAGATCATGTCATCTGCAAATAGGGATAGTTTGACTTCTTTTCTGCTGATTTGAATCCCTCTTATGTCCCGTCTTGTCTTATGGCTTCAGCTAAGACTTCAAGTACAATATTGAATAGAAGTGGTGAGAGTGGACAGCCTTGTCTAGTTCCTGATCGAAGTGGGAATGCTTCCAATTGTTCCTCATTGAGCATAATCCTTGCTGTGGGCTTGTCGTATACAGCTTTTATTATATTGATAAAGGTTCCTTCCATTCCTACTGTCTCTAGCGTTTTGATCATAAAAGGCTGTTGGATCTTGTCAAAAGCTTTTTCTGCATCTATCGAGAGTATCATGTGGTCTTGGACTTTGGACTGGTTTACATGATGAATTACATTTTTTGATTTGCGTATGTTGAACCAACCTTGTGTGCCGGGAATGAAGCCTACTTGGGTCTCCGTGAATAATCTTTTTAATATGTTTTTGAATCCGATTTGCTAAAACTTTGTTGAGAATCTTTGCGTCCGTGTTCATCAGAGAGATCGGACTATAGTTTTCTTTTTTAAGTGCGTCTTTATTAGGTTTTGGGATTAAAACGATATTAGCTTCATAGAAGGAATTTGGTAGTGTTCCTTCCTTTGCTATTTGATGGAACAGTTTAAGGAGTATTGGTGTTATTGACTCATTAAATGTCTGGTAGAACTCTGTGCTGAATCCATCTGATCCAGAACATTTTTTGGTGGGGAGATTCAAGATTACTTCCTCAATTTCCTTATATGTTATAGGACTATTTAAATAATTCACAACTTCCTGATTCAATTTAGGTAAGTTGTGTTTACTTAGAAATTCATCCATGTCCCCTTTCACCCCACCCTGCTCCGCCTTGGGACGCATGAGGTCTAGCCGGGCCTCACCCCGCGACCTAGGTAAGTCTCCGCCCGCACACCGCCCACCAGGACCCCAGGTCAGCCCAAAGGGACCCGGCTCCGACTCCCACCATCCAGCCGGAGCCGCACACAGGGCCGAGGGACGAGGAGGAACTCCCCCTGCGCCCAGGCCCCGCCTCAGCTGCCCTCGGGTTAAATAGCTCCACGCCGACGTCCCCATCCTCCCTTTCACCCCACCCCGCTCCTCCGATCAGGACCCACACCCGCTGTCCAGCCGGGCCTCACCCCGCAACCTAGGTAAGTCTCTGCCCACGCCCGCCCACCAGGACCCCAGGCCAAATAATTCAGTTTAGTGAAATTGAAAGATCTTAAGAGTTAAAACGCCAATGCCAAAGTCAAAGTGCAAATCCATGAGAAGCAACACTCAAGTAAACAAATTTCCCACTAAAGAAATTAATCCCATAATGTTAGACTCCAACCAGAACAATCCCGAAAAAAGGCCTCGCCCAGGATAACGACTTTCAAAATATGATCATTACCATGTTCAATACTATGAAAGAGGAAATCCGGGAGGAATTACATAATCGAATCAATCGCTTTGAAGAGGAACACAACAGACATCTGGAGGAGTTGAGAAAAACAGTGCAAGAAACAAAAACTGTCATAGAGCAGTTAAAACAGACTCAAGCAGAGTTTAAAACTGAGCTACAAGACAAGTTATCTTCAACCCAGAACTCAACAGAGAGTCTTATGTACAGAACTAATGAAGCAGAAAACAGAATTTCAGACCTTGAAGATAAAGTGGGAGTACTAACCAGCTCAATGGAAGAGGTGGTTAAAGCCAAAAAGATACTTGAGAGAAATATCCAAGAGATATGGGACACCCTGAAGAAGCCTAACATGTATATTCATGGAATACCAGAGCAAGAATCTCAAAATACCACCCCTGAGGAAATTTTTCAAATGATCATCAAGGAAAACTTTCCTCATATAAAAAAAGAGAGGCCCATCCATATACAAGAGGCATTCCGCACCCCAAACAGATACGACCAAAACAGAAGCACGCCACGGCAAATAATAGTTAAAACACTCCACATTCAAGATAAAGAACTGGTGCTGAGAGCTTCAAGGGAGAAAAAACAAGTCACTTTTAAAGGCAAACCTATTAAAATAACAAATGACTTCTCAGTCGAAACAGTAAAAGCAAGAAGAGCTTGGAGAGACATACTTCAAGTATTAAATGAGCAAAAATGTCAACCCAGGCTGATTTACCCTGAAAAACTATCAGTCATGATCGAGGGAGAAAGAAAAATTTTCCAGCACAAAGAAAACTTGAAGGGATACATGTCCACCAAACCAGGCCTTCAAAAAATGCTAGAAATGATACTCAAGCGTGAAGAAAAAAACAGGCATATCCAGGAGAACAGAAGGCAAATATAACACCATTAAAAGCGAAGCAATATACTTATAAAAATTACTAAACATCATAAATGTCTGGAATTAAAAATAGTTTCTCCATTATAACACTAAATGTTAATGGAATTAATTCACCGATCAAGAGACACAGATTACAAACTTGGATTAAAAATCACAATCCATCAATCTGCTGCCTGCAGAAAAGCCATCTCACCACAAAAGATAGGCACGCTCTAAAATTAAAAGGCTGGTCAACAATTCTACAAGCAAATGGAAGCAGAAAACAGGCAGGGGTAGCCATTATGCTATCAGACAACGTGGACTTCAAACCAAAGAAAATTATAAGAGACACGGATGGATACTACATTTTAGTCACAGGTACAATTCACCAGGAAGACTTCACAATACTGAACATATATGCACCCAATACGGGGCCCCTCCACATTCATTAAGAAAACCCTACAGCGTCTAAAGCAAGAAATCAACCCCCAAACGACAATTCTTGGGGACTTCAACACCGCCCTCTCAACATGGGATAGATCAACAGGTCAAAAGCTTAACAGAGACACTTTGGAACTTAATCAAACCCTGAAAGAAATGGACCTTACAGATCTCTATCGAACTTTTCACCCACGCACCAAAGAATACACATTTTTCTCAGCAGCACACGGAACTTTCTCCAAAATAGATCACATATTGGGCCACAAAATGAATCTACACATATACAAGAAAGTTGAAATTCTAACCTGTGCCCTATCAGACCACCACGGCCTAAAGCTGGACATCCACAACACATCCAACAAGAGAAAATACACTGACTCCTAGAAACTTAACAATATGATGCTAAATGAGAACTGGATTCAGGAAGAAATTAAAAAGGAAATTATAGATTTCCTGAAAGTTAATGATAACGAAAGTACAACTTACCAAAATCTCTGGGACACAATGAAAGCTGTTCTAAGAGGTAAGTTCATACCTCTTAATGCCTACATCAAAAAAATGGAAACATCAGAAATAAACAACTTAACAATGCAGCTTAAAGTTTTAGAGAAACTAGAGCAATCTGATCCCAAAAGCAGTAGAAGAGAAGAGATTAGCAAAATAAGGGGAGAAATATCTGAAATCGAGATTAAGAAAACGATAGAAAAAATCAACCAATCAAAAAGCTGGTTCTTTGAAAAAATCAACAAGATTGATACACCCCTAGCTAAACTAACCAAAAGCAAGAGAGAGAAAACCCAAATTAACAAAATTAGAAATGAACATGGAGTTATCACTACGGATATCCAAGAAATCCAGAGAATTATAACATCATATTTCAAAAATTTATACTCTGTGAAGTTTGACAACACAAAAGAGATGGATGAATTTCTAAGTAAACACAACTTACCTAAATTGAATCAGGAGGTTGTGAATTATTTAAATAGTCCTATAACATATAACGAAATGGAGGAAGTAATCTTGAATCTTCCCACCAAAAAATATCCTGGACCAGATGGATTCAGCACAGACTTCTACCAGACATTTAAGGAGTTAATAACACCAATACTCCTTAAACTGTTCCATCAAATAGCAAAGGAAGGAACACTACCAAATTCCTTCTATGAAGCTAATATCGTTTTAATCCCAAAACCTAATAAAGATTCACTTAAAAAAGAAAACTATAGGCTGATCTCTCTGATGAACACAGACGCAAAGATTCTCAACAAAGTCTTAGCAAATCAGATTTAAAAACATATTAAAAAGATCATTCACGGGGACCAACCAGGCTTCATCTCCGGCACACAAGGTTGGTTCAACATACGCAAATCAATAAATGTAATTCATCATGTAAACCAGTGCAAAGTCCACGACCACATGATTCTCTAATAGATGCAGAAAAAGCTTTTGACAAGATCCAACAGCCTTTTATGATCAAAACGCTAGAGACAGTAGGAATGGAAGGAACCTTTATCAATATAATAAAAGCTATATACAACGAGCCCACAGCAAGGATTATGCTCAATGGGGAATAATTGGAAGCATTCCCACTTCGATCAGGAACTAGACAAGGCTGTCCACTCTCACCACTTCTATTCAATATTGTACTTGAAGTCTTAGCTGAAGCCATAAGACAAGACGGGACATAAGAGGGATTCAAATCAGCAGAAAAGAAGTCAAACTATCCCTATTTGCAGATGACATGATCTTATACCTGAGTGATCCCAAAAACTCCACCAGGAAGCTCCTGGAACTAATTGAGAAGTTCAGCAGGGTGGCAGGATACAAATTAATGTGCAAAAATCAGAGGCCTCCCTATATGCCCAGGATGAACGAAGTGAGAAAGCCTTGAGAGAAATAATCCCATTTACTATAGCCCCTATAAAAATGAAATACCTTGGTATAAACCTAACTAAGGAGGTAAAAGACCTTTACAATGAAAACTTTAAAACCCTAAAGAAAGAAATAGCAGAAGACACCAGAAGGTGGAAAGACCTCCCTTGTTCCTGGATTGGCAGAATCAACATCGTAAAAATGACCATCCTACCAAAGGCAATATACAGATTCAATGCTATACCAATCAAAATCCCAAAGCAATTCTTCAAAGAAGTTGACCAAACAATCTCAAAGTTCATATGGAGGCACAACAGCCCCAGGATAGCAAAGACAATCCTGAGTAACAAAAACACTGCTGGAGGTATTACCATACCGAACCTTAGTCTATACTACAAATCCATAGTTATAAAAAGAGCCTTGTACTGGCTCCAAAATAGACACACAGATCAATGGATAAGGATTGAAGACCCAGATATAAGCCCACAAAATTACAGCCATTCGGTCTTTGACAAAGGGGCCCAAACAATCCAATGGAAAAAGAACAGCATCTTCAACAAATGGTGCTGGCAAAACTGCATCTACATATGCAGAAGATTAAAGCTGGACCCGTACTTGTCACTATGTACAAGACTTAATTCCAAATGGATCAAGGACCTTGATATCAGGCCAAAGACTATAAAAACCATATTTGAAAGGATAGGGAACTCTCTCGAGCTGATTGGGCTAGGCCAACATTTCCTAAACAGACATCCAATGGCACAGTCACTGCTACCAACTCTCAACAGTTGGGATCTTGTGAAATTAAAGAGCTTCTGTTCAGATAAAGAGATTGTCACATGAGCTCAAAGGCAACCCACAGAATGGGAGAAAATCTTCACTAACCACATATCTGATAGAGCTCTACTGTTCAGATTGCACAAAGAACTTAGAAAACTAAACACCAAGGAAACTAAAGGCCCAATTAAAAAATGGGCCCTGGAACTTAAAAGAAATTTTACCAGGGATGAAATTAAAATGTCTAATAAATATCTTAAAAAATGCTCCACTTCTTTAGCCATCAGGGAAATGCAAATCAAAACTTCCCTGAGATATCATCTCACCCCGGTCAGGATGGCAAAAATCCACAACACAAACAACAACTAATGCTGGAGAGGATGTGGAGAGAGGGGAACTCTCCTACATTGCTGGTGGGAGTGCAGGCTCATATAGCCACTCTGGCGAGCCGTCTAGAGATTCTTAAAGAAATTAAAGATTGAAATGCCATATGACCCTGCGATTCCACTTTTGGGTATAACCCCCCATACAGCAGAGGTTCACCTCGATAGCACAAGCACAACCATGTTCATAGCAGCACTGTTTACAATAGCAAAGACATGGAATCAACCCAAATGTCCAACAGTTGACGAGTGGATAAGGAAACTGTGGTACATCTATACAGTGGCATACTACTCAGCCATCAAAAATGATGAATTACTGGAATTTTCCGGGAAATGGATGTCATTAGAAACAATTATATTAAGTGAAGTATCCCAGACCCAGAAAATTAAGCACCGTATGTACTCCCTAATAGGTGGCTCCTAGTACCAAACCTGCCCAGCCCATCTTGAGACACTCATAGGTAAATCTATGTATTACCTACAGTAATTGCAAGGATTATGAAGAGGAGAGATGGGGTTGGAGGGCCACACCAGAAACAAGGAGAGAAGTGTCCATGTTACAGTAGAGAAAATAGGCCTCCATCAAGGACTGCAAGAAAGTAATGTGACACCTGGTTAAGTTCACAGACATTCGTTCCTGATCATTTACAACTAAGGGGGTATGAACTCATCACAAGGGGAGGGCATATAGTCTGGCAGATTAAAAAGTAACCATTTTGCAAATGGGTGATTGACCCCTCCCATTGCCAAATGCCATATGACCCTGCGATTCCACTTTTGGGTATAAGTATTACATCTACCCTTGAATGTGCTCTTATTATAAGACTCCAGTTTAACCGCTTTTTGTCTCTGGCCAGGGGGTGACATACAGTGCCCATCATGATGGAGTGAAGGGCATTGCAGGAGCAAGAAAACTGCAAAAGAAAATCAACAAACCACTATCCAGAACTTCAGAAAGTCTATATCAACCACCTAGAACTAGGCCAGTCTAATCTCTCCCCATCCTGAAGCTCAGGGACATTTGTGGAAGAGGGGGTGGTAAGAGTGCAAGAGCAAAAGGATGGGAGAAGCAATGATTTGCAAGATACTCCACTCAAGTTAGGGCCGAAGCAATCATAATTGGACATTGCATGCCCAGCGCAATGTCCAACACACTATTGACCTCACAAAGTCTAGCATCTTCTAAAGGCACCAAGATCCTTGGAGGCAAGGGATTGACAGCCACAGTAGTGTTCCTATGCTTAAGGGGAACACAGGAAAGGGTTCAGGGAAATGCCACTGGGTCCTTGTACGTCATCGGAGAGGAGGGCCCAGAGGAGAGTCAGGCATGCACAAGAAAGGACTCTGGGAATTGGGGCGGGAGGCACGGGGGGGGATGGGGCAGGAGGGGTGAGGGGAGGGGGAGTTTGGGGGGAGGAGGAGGGAGGGAGGGAACTGGTGTACCTATTAAGTTTGTATGAGCTGAAATAAAAATAAAAAATGTATTAAAAATGCCTTTGTATAATAAAAGGCTTAAAGTAGAAGAAAAAAAAACAAAAAAGATTTGTGAGAAATCATTTCATAATGTTTAACAAAATGGAAAAACTTGATAAACATATTACATTTCAATTCCATAAACTATAAATTGAAAACACATGGAAGAAATACAATGCTGTAACAAATCAACATGGTTGCCATGACTCTCCACAAACTTCCTTCAGTCCTTAGAAGCTACATTCTGAATCATAAAATCACAGGAACTCTATATCCACAATTTTGTAGAGTATCTAACCAAGATAGTATTTGCCCCTTGCCTTTAGCAGAGATAAAACCAAAATGACCACTGTGGCTAATTGGATGAAGTTTTTGTTTTCTGTTTTGAAAGGTGAATTTTAGGATGGACTGGAGAGTAAACAGGAAGCTTATTTAATGGCCTATCTAAATCTAACCTTACTCCCTTCTTCCCAGCTGCTATCATGAGGATGAGATACACTACCTATCCAGGGGAAGGAAAAAGGGTTCAGTATCAAAAGACTATCAGACATCCAGAGATTTTAAGTCAAATGCACACTTCTTAATTAAGCCAGCCCCTATTGTGTTCTCAGATCATAAAAAAGATAAAAGCATTGAATGTCCAATTTGAAGCTGTAACTTACAGTTCATATAAAATTGTTATCAGATAAAGGGAGAGTGGGATTGGGAAGAGGGTTCAGCACTTAAAATTGCTTGCTGTGCAAAAGGGAAGAGAGTTCAGATTCCCCAGATTCTACCATAAAATACAGAGTGGGTGTGGCAGCCAACCTGCAAATCCAGCCCCAGAAAAGTGTAGGTTGTGAATCCCCATAGTGAGTTAGCTGGCCACACTGCCCTATAAGCAAGTTCTGGTTTTAATTAGAGACCCTGTCTCAAAAATAGTAAGACTCTGGCAGAAGACCAACCAAGCATGATTCTTGATGTGAACTTCATGTATGCCCACACACAAAGCATGTGCCCACCAACATTCAAAGAACACACACACAAGAACATGGAAAAATGGAAGAGATATGATAAAATAATTGTTTATAATATATCAGAACAATAAAAAGTTAAAGACAGATCTTTTTAGGTATGAGAATAAAATGGCAAGGAAAATATTGAAGAACACTGAAGAAGGCAGACAGAAATAAAATAAGGAAAATACAAAAAAAGAATCTATAGAAGTACATTATCCCAGGAACAGGAAAAAATTCAAAGTAAAAATAATCAAATTATAATAAACAACATAATATAAGGTAATGAGTAAAATAATAATGTATTAACATATTATTAACCTGTATGAAATAGCATGATTTGATATAACAAAATATTTTGAGGAACCTTTTTTAATTTTTTTTTACTTTTACAAGCATATTGGGTATTCATCCCAGCTTCCCTCCCTCTTCTGTCCCCTCCATTCCCTCCCTTCCCTTCACCATTTTCTTCCATTCCCTCCCACTCTTCCACCTGTGTGCTTCTATGGACCCCAGGATTCACTCTGACCTGTTTACTCCTGTGGGTGCTCAGGCCACCCCACTGATATGTGCATTTGCTTCACTAATCCAGCTTTAGCCCCAATGATTTCCACTGTAAGTGCCCATTCTATGAGTATAACAGCCAACAACAAGGCACTTTAATGTACTATCTTCCTATCTATACGTTTATTGTCTGCCTTCCCTATTGATTTTTTCTTCCCCCTTTTTTAATAGGGGGAAGAAAATAGTACACATCCCCTACAATAACAGGGATGTGTACTATTCTGACAAGCAATTCTTGAATCCTATCAGAAAGCTGTTGGTTTTCTCTTTGATACTCATGCCACTATTACACTGGTAGTCACCTGTTGCCATGGTGATTTGTATTGCAACCTACAGATCTCAGGCTGTTAATTGAGCTTGTGATTATTTCTCTCCCCCAACAGCTTCTACAGTATTCCTTGGCAATGTGTAAGCTATCCAGCAAGGTGAAAGTCCTCAGATAAGTTCCAGTTGATATATTTTGCTCATATTCTGTGATCCATTTGTGTCGCATCTTCAGTAATAGGATCTTACTGATAGTTTTTAGAAAGTGACCAAGAGCAATGGCAAAAGCCAATAATGTTTGAGGGCCTATCTAATCAACTTTTATCAGGAAGTGCCACATTCCTATTACTTCTAGTATAATTTTTCCCTGGGTTCTAAGTGGATCAGCTCAAGCCCCCGCCCCATTTTCCTTACTCTATTCTCCCCTGCATAGGGACTGCCCACTCTTGTTCCTCTCTTTTTTTACATATTACTAGAATAGGATGTTCCTTTAGGGTTACTTCCCACAATCTTTGGGTTTTAAGTCCCTCGGTTCCTCCTATCTCCCATCCCCTCATTCTCTGCTATGTATTTTCCATTTATTCCCTTCCTCCCCCTTGTCCTGGTATCCTAAATCTCCCCTTTAAAAGGTTTCACCCTTGCCATCCCTTCCCACCTTCCCTCTCATAGGTCTTTTTTTAATTTTCTGGCTCTTACAGTGCTTCCAATTCAAATACATTGACAAGGATATCAGTTTAATCATCTGCACTAAGAGAGAACTTGCAATGCTTAACTTTCTATGTCAGAGATACCTCACTCAACATTAAAACTTCCAGTTCCATCCATTTACCAAAAAATCCATTTATCATATATCTCATCCTTTCTGATGGCTGAGTAATATTCCATTATGTAGATGTACCACATTTTCATTACCCATTCCTCTGTGGATGGACATGTTGGCTGATTTCATTTTCTCACTATTGTGAATAGCACTGCAATGAACATAAGTGAATAAGTGCCTTTGTAATAAGATGTAGAGTCTTTTAGGAATATTCCAAGAAGTGGTATAGTTGGGTCATATGGCAGTTCCATTTTTAGAGGAACCTTCACACTGATCTCCATAGAGGTTATACCAGTTTACACTCCCATCAGCAGTGAATGAATGTTCCTTTTTCTCAACAGACTCACCAGCAATCTCTTAAAGAATCTATTTTGTCTGAATATTTATGAACTCCAAAGTGTTTCAGAATTTACAATATCGGTTACGTATGAAAGTCATAGAATGGATGGATAGAACTTAAATTTTATTTATTTTTCAAACTCAAAAAATTAATTCTAGCTAGCAGAAAGCCATGTAAGCTCAACATCAAGGCATTAAAAAGATAGAAGAAGCAAACAGAATCAAAACAAGACAAATTGAAAACAAACAGAGAGATGAAGGCATAAAAAGCATAATATTAACATAAGCAACAAAGAACACAAGAGAACAAGTTATCTGAGAAAAGCTACCTAATGTTAGAACCACTAAAATAATCTAAATAAAAGATAATTGATGTCTCTGAAGTACAGAACTCACCAAAAAGATTTTAGAGTGTTCAAGTATAAAAGAAATTTTTCCTGAAATTAAGAAAAGTACAAACATGAAGAACGAAACATCACAGAGGTTCTGGAAAACTTGGTACAGAACATTCATCATTTTGTGGTTTAGTTATTCAAGTTCAAAAGCAAGGAAAAATACTCTTCAGGCATTCAGGGAGAGGAAAAGCAAGTTGGTTCATGGTTGAAAAGAGGTAGGGAGTGAAGTGGCCTATTACCAGTCTCCTCACTATAGCACTACAATACATAAGAGTAGCAGTACATCCACATTATGAAGAAAAACATATGAAAAAATTTTATGCCCTACCATGATGACATTCAAAAATCAAAAGGCATTAGCCATGCATGGTATGTACCTATACTCTCAGAACTTTGCAAGAGAATCCCTAGTTCATGATCAGGCTAAGATACATACCAGAATGCTGCCACACATACACATATAAAAAGTGTAATAGTCATCTTCAACTGTGAAAAACTGGTGAGGACAAATTCGATTTGAGCCTTTCTTAGAAGATATATAATTATATAATCTATCCAATTAAGGAATGTATCAAAATGGATCGCACTGGCTGGGGGGGGGGTGTATTTCAATGGTAGAGTCTGTACCTAGTGTATTTAAGTCTGTAAGTACAAACCTTAACACAGAAAGAATAATGTGTGATAAAATTTCCATTTAAGTATTTGTATTAATTTTAGATAATTTTGCATAGATTATTTACATAAAATGAAATAAATATAAACCTTAAGAGTAAAGAACAGCAAAATTAAAAGGAGAAAAGATGTTAGTGGGTGGTCCAAGGAGGGGCCCCATGGTCTGCCACAGAGGCCTGAACCCCCATTAAAACAGGAGGATGGGAGGGAGCAGGTTGGAAACACCAACAGAGGGAGAGAAGGAGGGAAGGAAAGGGGGAGGGAAGGAGGCAAAGATACCTACTCATTGAGCTTTTATAACTAGGAAAAAATTTCAAAAAGGAGAAAAGAAAGCATGAGAGTGAAAATGCTAATACCCTCAGATTCTACTTTAAGACTTTATATTTAGGAAAAATGCTCTGTATGTATGTAAGTGTAACGACAAAACCATAGTAACCATATGACATTAAAACTTAATTTTTGCATCCTTTTTTATCTTAACCTTAGAGAGATTATACGTTTCCTTGGGAAAATAAGAACACTAATTCAAACTGTACTGATTACTTTAGGTTTATTTCAGAATATTGCAATTTTGTCAAATGAAACTTAAATTGCTTATAAGATAGATTGTGTAGTCCTATTTCCAGAGCAGTATAATATTTTATAGAAAATTCTGTTTATATCGTTATCTGTATATTTCTGTCATCTTTTCTTTATAAGTGTATAAAACAATATTTAAAGCTGTGGGGGGCTGGAGAGATGGCTCAGGGGTTAAAACTCTGACTCAAAAGCAGAAGGTCCTCAGTTTGGATGTAAAAACAAAACAAAACAAAACAAAACACAACAACCAAAAAAAAAAATCCAGGCCAGAAATGGCAGTAGCCTGTAATTCTGGCTCTGGAAGGTGGAACCTGGGAAACTCCAGAGCAAAGTAAAAAGGAGTTAGTGCAATGCAGGATGAGTCCTAAAGTCACCCTGGGTCCTACACAATCCCACATGGTGTCCTCTGATACACACACACATACACATACATGCATGCATGCATGCACACAAAAAAATAGATCAAAAAATAAGTTACATATAAAAATAAAGTTGTGGGATTCAAGGTGGTCTCTTTTCCTTTATTGTTTAAATTTTTAAAGGAAAAAGTAATTTTATGTAAACAAAAGAGGTCATATTTTCAAAAATCTTAGTTTCACAAAGGTTAAATTTGTTTTCAGGTTGAATCCAGAACTTGAGACACTCTATATCAACCACTTAGAACTAGGCCAGACTAATCTCTCCCCATCCTGAAGCTCAGGGACATTTGCGGAAGAGGGGGCAGTAAGATTGTAAGACCAAAAGGATGGGAGGAGCAGTGACTTGCAAGATACTCCACACAAGTTAGGGCCGAAGCAATCATAATTGGACTTTGCATGCCCTGCGCAATGTCCAACACACTATTGACCTCACAAAGTCTAGCATCTGCTAAAGGCACCAAGATCCTTGGAGACAAGGAACAGTAGTGCTCCTATGCTTAAGGGGAACACAGGAAAGGGTTCAGGGAAATACAACTGGGTCCTTGTACGTCATCGGAGAGGAGGGCCCAGAGGAGAGTCTGGCATGCACATTAAAGGACTCTCTGGGGATTGGGGCGGGAGGCACTGGGGGATGGGGAGGGAGGGAGGGAGGGGTTCGGGGAGGGGGAGCAGGGGGTTCGGGGGAGGAGAAGGGAGGGAGGGAAGTGGTGTACCTATTAAGTTTGTATGAGCAGAAATAATAAAAATGTTTTAAAAAAATTAAAAAATTGTTTTCAGTTTGATTCCATGACTTTTGTATCATACAATGTGCCAAGCCTGATACACAACCCCAAGAATAGCTCAGCAAACGATAAATAAAATCGATGAGCTCATACTGCACAATCTACCAAAGTTTCTTTTTTTTACCTCATCCTGGTAAACTTACGGGAAATCAGTGGGGCCTCCGTGTACACAGCCAACTCTGTTTAATGACCATCACAGAAGGCTTTCTTTGAGCTGAATTTATGAAAAGGCTGCATAACTACTTTTCAGGATAAGAACCATTTTCAATGTAATTTCAGGTTGACTTGGATACTTGAACGAAGCAGGGTAGGGAATTAGGCATGAATTCCCATCCCAGTTTTAGCACTTTGTGCCAGCAAAGTTTCAATAAGTCAATCTATCTGAGCTTCCATTTCTTTCCCTGTGAAAATTGAGGCTGTAAATGCATAGTTTTAAGGGAATAGTTAGATTTCCAGCTCAATAAAGCGTTTAAAATAACATGGGAAATGAAGTAGAAAATAAATGCTAGCTATGTTTTTTTTTAATTGAGCTACTTCTGTCAAAAATATAATTTGTTGAGCTAGGTTTTGCCATCATTATCTTTTCCACTATGATCAAGGTGGTTTGAAATTCACAAAGCATTGCTACAATGTGTGAGTTGATAATAAAAACATTTAAAAGTAGAGAAATTTCTTTGGGGAGGGCTAAGAAATTACATAAAGTAAATTGGCTCTTTAACCTTTTTGATAAATGAAACTCAGTAGAATCATACATACTACAAGTGACTAAAGGCATAAAATAAGAGGGTTTTGTAGCTACCATACTGCAAGGCATTATTACAAATGTGTAGAAGATGTGTCTGATTAGCCTTGAGGCAAGTAACATGAAGTGCCTTAATTGCTTGTTACTTTTCTTCTTCTTTTCTGTTGATAAACTTGAAGATAAAAGAGGGTAAATTTGATTTACTCAGGCAAAAAGAACAGATGTTATGTGTTGTAAATTTTGCTAAAAGCCAGTGAGATAAGAGAATGTATTTACATGGTGTGTAACTATTTCCAATTTAATTTATGTGGAACAAGTAGAAACATTAGCAAAGTTTTACTTCTTCATGTCCAGTGCTGATTAAATCAATCTGAAGAATCTCCTATTAAATTAATCACTCTGAAGACAGTGTTCTTTATGGCTTCTAATGTTATTGTGGCAAGAAGAAAACTAAGAATAATAGACTTCTGATAAGACGACCAGGGAGCAAACCAAGAAAATAGAATGCTATATAAAATGAGAATAAAAATAATTTATAGATTATACAACTATCCTGTAGGGTTAAAATTCTCAACCATTAGCTCTCAAGGGAAGAGAATAGTTGGATAGAGACCAGAAGTAACCTAACCAGTTCAGTAAAGAGTTATTGGCTGTATATAGACTGAAGAGGGGAGCTGGGAGTAAGAAATCAGCAAAATGTAACAAACAGAAAGAAAACATTTAAGAGAATGTTTTGATTTATCAGAATCTGAACTTTATAAAGGGCTCCCATGTTTCCAAAACAGTCATAATCCAAGATTCTCTTCAGAGTCAGAACAAGAAAAATAAAAGCACTTATTCTTCCATCCTTCAGTTTAGGCCCAGACAGAAAGGATATCCAAAATATTAAAAATCAAACATGATGGGCTGGAGAGGTGGTTCAGGGGTTAAGCCTCTGCCTTGCAGGCGGAAGGTCCTGAGTTCGGATCCCACCTATAGACGCCAGGCGGAAGCGGGAGCAGCCTGCACTTCTGGTCCTGGTAGGGCGGAGCCTGTGAATCCCGGGGCAGAAGTAGGTGGAGGCATCCATGGTGGTTCCCGAATTCGTCCGTGGTTCTACACACACACACACACACACACACACACACACACATGCGCGCATGCACGCGCACATACATATGCACACACACACAATTGAATAAATAATAATAATAATAAAATCAAACATGATCAGGTCAAGGGATACAATAAAACAGAAGTTATTTGATTCATATCAGAAGTTTGATTTTGGAAATTTGTTCTAAAATCATGTAGGCATTTGAGAAACCTTGGGTTTGTAAGGAACTTTGCCCCAGGTCTCAGTTTAAGCCATTAAAAAATTAAAAGCCAGATTTCTTGCAAATGCCAATGTAATAATGTTGAGACTAATTAGTACTTTGTTGATACTAATTAGTATTTATGAACTATTTATTATGTTTTAGACATTGGAGAAAATCCTTCACATGCTTCATTTATCAATTCTGAAAATTCCTTCAAGGTATATATTATAATTTTTGTTTTATAAATGAAAAAAATGCATGGTTATAGCAAGTAAGGAACTGTAAATCAGAAAATTCCCTGAGACATCAAAATCCTTCCTTCAGATCCTTATCTCCCCCCCTTGGCTAAGACTGTTGAAGACCTAGGAGGCCTTCATATAGTTAAATAGAAGTATTGGCATCATCTTTACCCAAGAATTTGCTTTCTACGGTCTCAGTTACCCCTAAGTTAAGTGCAAGGGCTAACAAAATGGTTCAGTGGGTAAAAGTGCTCATAGTTCTATCCCTGAGGACCACATGGTGGAAGGAGAGAACCAAATTACAAAAGCTGCCCTCTGTCATGTTTTGAAATGTGAGTCCCCCCCCCCAACACACACAGGCTCATTTATTTGAATCTTTAGCTGTCTGAGAAGGTAATGGCACCTTTAAAAGTTGGAGTCTTGCTCAAGAAAGGCAAGTCACAAGGGTGGGCTTGAGGTTGATTAGCCCTACCCTACTTCAGGGAGAAGTCTGTTCTAACAGCGCAGTTTTGTAGTTCCCAGCCTCCATGAAGGACATGATTTAGATTGCCTCCAGTTTCTGCCAGACAAGCATGCCTTTCCTGCCATAATGGATGATATCTGCCCTCTAGAACCATAAGTGGAATAAATCTTCCCTTCTCCCTGAAGTTGCTTGACTTTGAGTGCTGTCTCACAGCAATAGAAAAGAGTAACCAGTACACCCTCTGACATCTACATGCACATCCTGACATACACACACCATGGCATACACGCGCCTGCTCTCTCACTTACCCTCTCAAATAAATAAATAACAGCTATACACTTCTTGTCCTGGTTAAGTCCCTACTGGGATAAAGTTTTTATTCTATATGGCCCTCCAGTGATAACTTCAGATGTATTTCACATACATCTAGGCCTGCACAAGGACTACTGGATATGCTGAAAAGTTTTTTTTTTTTTAATCAATGGCACACTTTTGACGTGCTCTGCAAATTTTCTCAAATTTTCACAAGTTAAATGGTCCCCACCACCTTGACCACACTGGCTTCTCCTGTGTCCTATATCCTCCATGTTCACAGAGGGCTGGCTGGCAGCACAATATGGGACCAGTGTGTTTTGCTTGTGGCTTTTTTAAAAGAAGACTAACTTCCTGACAGAGGTCCCATGGGAAGAGTTGTCTTTCATGGGTTCCATACTGAGGGTCATGTAACTCTTCCATGTATTCTTTTGAATGCCTCCCCAATATCTTCTGGGTTTCTCTTCTTGGTTTGCCACAGGTTCCTATTCACAAAGGTGGCATAAGGTTGAAACCCAAACTTATTGTCAGAAAACCTATTCAAAATTGTAAACTATGGGGAGCTGGAGAGGTGGCTCAGGGGTTAAGCCTTTGCCTTGCAGGCGGAAGGTCCTGAGTTCGGATCCTAGACCCCACGTATAGACGCCAGGCAGAAGCAGGGGCGGTCTGCGTTTCTGGTCCTGATAAGGCAGAGCCTGTGAATCCCGGGGCAGAGTAAACAAGGAGGAGGTGGAGGCGTCCATGGTGGTTCTTGAATTCACCCGTGGTTCTGCACACATATACATACACACACACACACACACACACACACACGCAAACTGAATAAAAAATGTAAACTATGAAATAGATCTGAAGAAGGAAGAAAGGGAAAAAGAAAAGCATGAAGCCTAACGGAGAAATGTAAGCAGTAGGAATAAGTCAGAGTGAAATGTGGCCTCAAGAGAACCATAATTCTGCCAGGCTGTGTAAATGGAAGCAGGGCTCCAAAATCATTTCTATATCAGGTGAGTGTCTTTGACACACAGCCTGCCTTGAAGGTCCCTCCCCTCAACACACACACACCCAACCTTTGTCAATTACCCTAAGTCAACCTCAAACCTATTTCTGATCTGAAGTTCTGCTAAGTGTGGCACTTATAATCTGTCACTAAGGCATAAACAGGAAAAAGCTCTTAACTCATAACCTAATTCTAGGGATTTCATAGTTACACAGATAATTTTATATGATATTTCTAACAATGCAATTAAGTAGTAGAAAGAAGTTTGAAATATAAAAACTGAAGGTGAAACACAATACTGTCCCTATTTGTAGTTAATATGGTGACACATCAGGCTACCCTAAGATAATCACAGAAAAATAAGTAGAAAAGAAGTAGATTACACTGAAACAGTCAGTTTATATACAAACAACCGTAAGCCATGGAAATGATTAGATCCTTTACATAAGATCAAGAGGATAAAATGTCAAAGATAATTTAAGATATTACAAAATGTATATGAGAGACTCTCAATAATATCAAAATATTTAAATATTGATTTGGAAAAGGAACATTATATCATGTTCTTCATTATAAATGTTATCAGCTTCCCTAAAATAATCTTTGCAATCTGGCAAGGGAGAAGGCAGACTGTATGAGAAAGAGGAGGGGAGACAGGATTGAGGATTAAGGGTGAAAATATCATGTATTCATTACATTCATGTGGGTAACACTAAAAGAATAAAAACAATACAAAAATAGTCTTTTGATTTACTCTAATCCTCATAAAAATACCAACAGATAATTTTTAATATTTACATCTTTTTTGCATTATTATTATTTTCCTTTTTTTTATTTCCACTCAGACAAACTTAGCAGATACAGCGGTCCCTCCCTCCCTCCAACCCGCTATCCCCTGTGCCCCCCTCCCCTCCTCCTTCCCTCCCCATCCCCCAGTGACTCCCCCTCCTATCCCTGGAGCATCCAATATTTACATCTTGACTCGAAAGTCTACATGGAAAAAAATGAACCAAGATTATCAGGAAATCATTCTTTAAAAAAAAAAGAACTGGCACTTCAAAGTATGTTGATAGCTATTGAGGAAAAATATGTTCAATCTGTATATTGCACAAGGTGTAAATGTCTGGAGGTATTATTGTCCTAACTTTGTTCTTATCTCTGAACTTCATTATTTTGCTTGTTCTCATCTGTTGGTAATGCTTCCAACTGTACTTTTACATTGATTGAGTGATACATTTGCAAAATTTCTCTTAGGTTCTTTTTCAGAGCCTTGATTTCTTTGCTAAATTCATTTGAGCTTTTGAATTTTTTCTCCATGTTCTTAACCATTTTACCCACTTTGGGAATCTTCTTGTCCAGCTCCTGAATTTATTTCCTTGCTTCATTCATCCCCTTATTTATATTCTTTACGTGGTCATTACTCTGCTTTAAAAGTAGAATGTAAAAAAAATGAAATTACATATAAAAAAGTAGAACGTTGAAATTTTTCTGATACTTCCCCTACCTTGTGTTGTTTGGTTTCTGGTATCTAGGGGTCATGAACTTGTAGAGGTGCCATGGCAGAACATTATTTCATATTGGTTTATTACTTTGTCGTCTTCCTTCTACATTTGAAAAGTGGTATCTTTCAATTTTTAATTTTTCTCCTTTTCCAGTTCTTACATGTATGCCACCCCCCCCAGTGCTATTTAGGGTTGGGAGGTAGCTGACAGTAGTAACAAATATAAATTACTTGACAACTATCTCAGTGTACTTTGTTTCTGCCCCTGAGAAGTTCAAAAAGAGCTGTATTAGGGTAATGACTAGGAAAAGAGAGTTTACAGAGTTTTGAAGAGTTAAGGATATCAAAAATCAAGTAATAAAGTGAGGAAGAAGGGGTAAGGCGAAAAAAGTAAAGTGACAATAAGAAGGAAAGAATATGAGAGGTATGAAAAGTATTAGAGAAAATATTGTACATTGGGCTTACAGAAAGAGAAGATTGACAGAAGAATCATCTTTAATGAAATATAAGTTAAAATACAAATAAAAAGAAAACATAAATGCAAGAAAGATTTACAGTTATAATACTATATTGAATTAGTTTTGTGAAATCTACAACACACATAAAATCCCAAGTCTTTGTTAGACAACTTTCTGCCATAAAAATTGTAATTTATAGAGCAATAAAGAATTCATATCACAAATACTTTAGAGATTGATATCTACCAAAAGATCTTCCTGAGAACTTGGAAATGGAAAAATAGTATCTATGATGTTCCTGAAGGCATTGTTCATCTACATTTTATTTAAGTAATAATAGTCTAACGCCTCTGAGACCCTGACATCAATAAAGGCTACAATAAAACACAATGGAACTAAATAAATGATTTTATGATAATAGTATCCCCTAATACAGCCACTATGCATATAACTGTCAAGAAGGAATTGTCAATCTTGATTGACAAGTAGAGAAATGCTGTATGATGAACTTTAAGAAGATTTTGTAAAAGCATTAAACAAGTTTCTACTCACATATTTCTCTGTTTCCTTAGGTGAAAAGAATAGAAAAACATCTGGCATATCTACCTCAAAATGGGGTTTTGAGAGTCAGACAAGACAGTAGCAGCCTTGACCATATTTTTCTAACATTTGTTGGAGCATTTTCATGTGATATATGTACACACTAATGCAATAGCATGAGTACAGAAGCCCATGGACAATCTCAGTGTCAGTTCTCATCTACTATATCCACCTTTAGGTTGGTTTTAGGATTCTGAACTTAGATCCTCAAACTTGCATGGCTAACACTTTACCCACTGAGCCATCTCCTCAACAGATGCTTTATAATATCATATTGGCATTATGATTTCAGAAGTGAAATTGAACTTGTCTCAGATGTAGACAAAGAACTGAGCCAACAACACAATTTCTGCATTACTAGGTTCAACATCCTTAGGAAATTGCATTCATACTTCAGTAAACACATTAAATTCTGGGGAAAAAATTAATAAAATAAATAAGAACATGTCCCTGGACCAACTCCCTGGGTTTATTTTCAGAATTCACTGAGGTAGCCAAGATTTTGTTTGGAAGTATCACAAGAGCGTTTTTGAAGTATTCAACAGATAAGAGGTACATAATTTTCAAAAAATGAAATGCAAATCCTTGTTTTTGTAATGTGAGAAATGAAGAAGACATTGAAAAGTGTGACCAAGCTAGTGTCTTGTAAGCTATAGAAAGTTCCAAGTTCACACAGTCAATATCTAAAATATCCTCTCCTTTCTAAAAACTAAATACCATGGCAAAGGTCATGTTCATTAGAAGCCTGAATATTCTAGTTGGAAACAATTCCAGCTAACTGAGTCAAAAATCCAAAATGATTCTTAAAGTAATTGTTTTTTCCTGGACCTATCAATATTTCATTCTAGCCATTTCATTCTAAGTTAAGGGCCTACCTCTTTCCTCAGTGACTTTCAAGAATGTAAGAAAGAGGATTCTTTCTTTGACAGCATGGTATAAGGAGGTAAGGCAGTCCTAATAGACTCCAGAATAGCAATGTTGGTTTTGAAAAGTAAAGTAACAAAGCTCACAGACATATTCAACTTGTAGAAAAAAATATTCCCTAAGTCTATTAAGAGAGCATAGAACACAATCTAATTCTAAGGGATTCAGAAATCGCAATTACCATGGAAGCTAAATGAAAATGGTTGAATGCCCAAATTAGATGTACATAGTGATTTTCCAATTTGGTAACAAAATCAAATTAATTTAATTCAAAATTCTCAGGTTTAAAAGGCTTACTCTTAAATAAAACTCTTTACTTGAAAATGCTGCTGAGAACAGATTTAAAATGTATTAAATATATTCAGAAAACTAAAGGAAAAAATAATATTACCAATTAGACTGACCCTCCTGCCTCCAGAAAGTTAAGATGTATGTTTGACATGTAATTAAACACAATGTTCTAAAATGGGAGTGAAATCAACAGAGAAACTCTGCTGAATGCCAATAGGAAAGTGGCTTATGTTTCTTTTACCTTCTTTGATTCCAACATAATTCTTTCCACTAAAGCATCAATAAAATGAGCATTTTGTCTACTGCCAAAACAACTTGTTCTTGAAACTAATGGATATTTTTCATAGATGAGGCAATATGGTGCTAAAACTCATAGTCCTTGACATTTGGTAGACATAGATACATGGTCTGGCTAACCATCTCATAATACTGAGCTATTTAATCCGTCCAAATCTTGGCATTTTTCCTCTATAAACAAGGACACTAATACTTTCCTTGCAAGACTACTAGAATAGGAAGATTTTTAATTATTAATATAGTCCATTACAGTGCTGAAGCATAGTACATTCACAATAAAAGTTTGCTGAACTACATATATAGTAAAAATGTCACTCTCAGAAGTTACCCCTGAAGGAGAACACCATCATTGCAATGATAATAGCTATTATTTTCCTGAAAAGGATGTAGTTAACTTCTATTGGGACTATTTTTAGTGCTAACAGCTTTCAAACACAGATCTAACTTAGCTTTTAGCACTCAGACCCAACTACAAGCAGATTTAATCCATGTCAGTCTTGTCTCTAAAAAGGGTTATAATGGTATCAAACATTGAAGGTTTTGATTGGATAACTCAAAGAATTTCCCACCTGCTGTGATTCTGATTGGATGAGTGGAAACAAAAAACCAGCCACATGTGGGCTGACCTACAAAACTCAATTTTCAACAAAAAATGGATAGTTTAGAAAGGAATATCATATCCAAGTGAGAGGAGAGAACTACTTTTTCAATCACATTATTCAAATAGGATTAGCAAATAAAATGAAAGCAGAATGCCCATGTTTTATTTAAGAGTTTGGAAAATGTTAATGAAATTTTTAACTGTGAAATCAACATAAAATAAGACACATGAAAGTGAAATCTACAAAAATTAATGAAAATAATTGCAGAGAATTCGGAGATTTAGTAAGTATTACAGTCCAATGAATAGGTCTGCTTAGGCTTAACAACAATAAAAATATATATATGGCCTATTTGTGGTGATTTCCTTCAGTCTGAGCATGGACAAATTTTCTCTGCACTAAGAATGGGTTCTTTTATTCTCAGTTTCATTCAAGTAATAGTGGACTCAACTTTTCCTTAGTATTGTGGGATACCATGCTGTGGAAATGGCTTCAAATAATGAGCACTGGGGGGGTTACTGAAATGCTGCTCATGTTTACACCGGCACACAGGCACAAACAAAAACTCCAGCACACCAGCAGTATTCTGTTGATCTGCTGATTTTCTCCTCTCTGATTCCTGCCGAGACACAATAACAAGGGAAAATAACAAAAAGTCAGCTAAAAGATCTGTTATGGGGACGGTGAACAGCATCTTTAAAAATAAGACTATAATACACTCATATAGTGCTGAAATTCAGCCGCACCGGTCAAAATAATTCATGAAGATGAAGTTTCAAGTCTATTGAAATAATCCCACAGGAAACGGCACTGGTGTATGTCAAATAATAGAGTTCAAGGGTATTAGTCAATCTAAAGGAGACGTTCATTATCTGTACTGTTCCTTCTACCTACCTTTCGTATGCAGATACCTCCCTGGAGGTATTGTTCGAGGCAACCATAGGAGATCAGGTGACCATAAATGGTCACAGTTTGTAATGGATGTATAGTGTATAACATGAATGGAGCTATTTTAGGACCTGTACATTTCATCATGATTCACCCTTGTTATGAAACAGTGACAATTTTTTTAAATACCTTACAAGATTTCCTGTCAGAGAACTGAAGTCAATACCATATGTAGTTAGGTGATGTCCATATCCCAAGAAGCACTATTTTATATAATGTTTATCAAGAAATGAACTCCTATGGGTCCTCAAAAAAAGGGAAAGATCTAATGTGAGATTCCCTTAATTAACTCGAACATTCTTGATTTCTATAAATGGTTTGGAGCAGACATTCAATATCAGTTACCCAAATGGAAGACATAACAGATTTTGCAGTGATCTGCTCTGAAATCTTAGTAATGAATCAACAGATGCCAGGGTTCTGGTAGGGAATGGCTGGCCATGAACCTCAAATTGGTAGTAGGTGAAATAAAAGTGAAAGCATTGCAAAAAGTCATATACTGAATTTCATGACACTGAAATGGGCTCTGCTGGGTTCCACGCGATTCCCTCTCAACATTTACTAATGGCACTCCCAATACCAGTATCATCATTTTTACTGACTTTTCAATTTTTCCTGACTCTGGATCAGTTCTACCATCCAACCACTCTAATTGAGAGTTGGAACAAAATTAGTGACTCAAAGAGGGATTTATTCATAAATTCTTCCCCTACCAGTATAACTCTCCTCTCTGCACTACCTAACTCTTACCTGACTTTCTATGTCACTATTATGTAGAGAAAAGTGCAAAGAGAAATATAAGGGCTTGGAGGAAGAGAGTGATATAGTAAGAACTGGTGGTCCATAAGGCCTGTGGTAGTAAAATTTGGGTGTTAATTTGGCAAGTGTCTGAGCCTTTGGGCACAACTGTGAACAACTGGCAATAAAGGTAAGCCCTAAACAAGCCTGCAGAGATTATCTAATTAATGTGGAAAGATCTAGCCTATGGTAAGTAGGACTATTTACTATGCAGGTGGATTAGATGGAAATATCAACTTTAGAACTTTGTCATCCAAGCATGCCTGGCAAATGAGATAGTATATCCCTCTCTCAGCTCTTTGAGTGAATACATAATGGCCATTCCCTCAGTTCCTGATGTTGGTATGAACTTTCCTGTCATACTATGAAGAATGACCAAGAATCATCAGCAAGAAAAACCCTTTATTCCCCTAAAATGTTTGGTCCTGCATTTGTTCAGCAATGAAAAGGTGAATACTGCAATGCCTAATACCATAATCTGCAATATCCTTCCACCAAAGATCCAAAAAGTTTTCCAGTAAGCTATCTTGACCTTAGTTGATATTTTAAAATTCCTACATGGGAAAGCAGTGAGATGTAAAGTAATTGAAGTTTACTGAGAGTGCGTGCATTAATCTACCACATTTCTAATATAAGATGGCTCAAGCAAAATAAATAAAATTTCTTTTATATTATAAAGTCCAAGGAGAGTCTTGCTTCAGGACTAGTTTGAGCCAAGAGCTCAAGCAATGTATTCAAAATTTCTCTCTCTCTCTCTCTCTCTCTCTCTCTCTCTCTCTTTCATATCTCCCTTTTCTCCTCCTCTCTCATCATTATTTACGTCTTTTTCTCTGGGTTCATTCAGCTCTTTCATTAACAATTCAACTGTCCCCACAGGGAAAAATAAAAATAAAGCTTCATCTTCTCAAAGTTGACACTAAACAGATGAAGGATATTGATGCCACCCTAAATTGCATGGTCTGAGGGTTTTCCAAAGGAAAATTGAAGTACTATTATCTCAATTGATAGGAATTGGCAGAACAAAGCAAAAAGTATCTGTCATTATGTAGCTGCATATTTAAGGTAGAAAATTCATCCAGACATACATAATTTGGTCAAGAAAAATAAAAACAGATATTTCTAAGTGTCTTCATGTGTCTTTTTTCTTTCTTTTGCTAATAGTCTCTTTCCAGTTTTATCTGATATATGGCTACCCTTACAGCTAGGTGTAGCTGTTTGACTAAGTTTGGGCTGATGAGTTGTAAGAGAAAATCTAATGTTCAGCTCAAAAATAAAAATGTTTCTCACTGTCTGAGAAATGGTCACAACTACGGTTGTCTTTTTGGTTGGATAAAGATCGAGAAGCCACATGTTAAAGATGGTAATGTAAACTCATTATCCTGAGACACTGAATGTCCTGGTAAAGTAAAAAATTGCTCTATCTACATTATCCACATACCTGCAATAGAAATGGCCATTTTATCCATTGTATATGTCTTATTTAAACTACTATGTTTAGGGGTTTTTACTTAATTTTTGCCATAAATAACACATTTAAAGAACTTAGTATGGATCAACTGAGGGACACAAGTATTTAATTTTTATTCTTTCTCTTTATTCATGAATATGTCGGCGATGCATTATGTATTATGTGTTTACATGTGGCTGGTTGCACATCTGTATGCAGGTGCATAGGCATTTGAGTGTGCATGCATGTAGAGACCTAAGAATAATATCAGGAATCATCTTGATTGATTACTCTTCAACCTTGTTGAGAGTCTGACTCTCTAAATAACCCAGAGCTCAGCATTAAGGCTTATCTGGTTAGCCAGCTTGCTCTAGGGATTCCCAGGCACCTACCAGAACTGGAATTACAAATGGACAACCACATAATCACCTAGCAATTTTAAATGATACATGGGTTTCCAAACTGAATCCTTCCACTTGCATGGTGCTGCGCCATCTCCACAGTCCTAACATGAATATTTCTTTTTTCTAATCTTTGACACTTTCATACATGATTATAATAAATTATGTCATTTTTATCCCTTACTACCCAGTCTCATCCCTTTCCCACTTCTTATATTCACCTTGCCAGTTGGTTTCCCTCCTGCTCTCATATCTTTTTGCATGCATGGTCCACTAAGTTTCATCTGGGATTCCTGTACTAGCAAGTGCCTTAGTACTTGCTGGGGCATAGACTACTTATAGAAGGTAAGTCATTGAGCAAAGTCACTCCTTTTCATGTCTGGCATTAATCTTCAATAGTTTCTCAGGGAGCCGCTGACTCAAGTTTTTAAAAAGAAAAATAGACTCACAGGGCTCTTTTTGAATACATATGCAGTTTATATCACCATAATATTGGGATACATGATGAGAATTTCTAACCTTTACAGTGTTAGAGCTTTAAACAATTAAAAGTGGAATATTCCTGACTTGTCTACTCCTGTGGGGAGGTCTGGCCTCTTTGGCACACCAAGCTGCCTCTCCTTGGGCTGCCCTGCTGATAGGGGCATTCCCCTTCACTTATCCAGCCTCAGTCCCAAGATTTCCATTGTATGTAATTATCTCTCCTTAGATCCTCTTAGTCTTTGGGAGCATGTTGGTAAGTTAGTCTTTATGCAGGTCTGGTTAAGGACAAGTCTCATTGCAGTAAGTTTCTGAATGCAGCAGCCCTGCCTTGAAGGGTGTAGCTTGTCCAGTGGTGGACCTTCCCATCTTTAGGCTCTTGCAATCTTACCTGCCCCTCTTCCACAAGGTTCTCTGAGCCTTAGGGTGGGGAGAGATTAGGGTGGCCTGATTCTGGATGAGCATTGCAGAATTGCTTGTACTTTGCATTCTGGCAGCCATTGTTATCCACTTCACTACTCTTCCACTGCTAACTTTTTTTAATTTTTTTAATGTTATACATAAGCACAGTGACTTTAGAATATTTTCAATCCTTAATCCCAAATCTCATCTCCTCTCCTTTTGCCTTTACAACTCTTCATATCCCCTGCCAGATTCCCTCCTATTTTCAAATCTTTTCACTTGTGTGGACCACTGTTTCATCTAGTATTGATACCTGTCATAGTTAGGTACAGGTATCAACTTGATGGTTGAGGATTTGAGGTCTGTGTAGAGAATTAGTAGTTAAGACTGAACCTGCAAGAGATTGTCTAGTGAATGGGGAAGACACAGCTCATGATGAATAAAATGGAGGGAGCTGTTTGAGAAAGGAGGCATCCTTTGTTAAAGAGTTTTTTTTTTAACAACTTTTTATTATTATTTATTCAATTGTGCATGTGTATGTAGGGGTGTGTGTGTTTGTAGAAGCACGGGCGAATTCAGGAGCCACCATGGGCCACCTCCACCTCCTCCTTGTTTACTGTGCCCCCGGGATTCACAGGCTCCGCTCTACTAGGACCAGAAACGCAGGCCGCCCCCGCTTCTGCCTGGCATCTATACATGGGGTCTAGGATCCAAACTCAGAACCTTCCGCCTGCAAGGCAGAGGCTTAATCCCTGAGCCAACTCTCCAGCCCCAGGAGGCATCCTTTGTATACTTAGCCAGATATGATGGTCTAGCAAGTAAGAATCATCCCTCTCCCAGTTGTTATGTGCATATGGCATGGCCAGTTCCCTCAGCCCTTAGTGTTGGTGTGTACTCTACTGCCAAGCTGGATAAACTGTAACTGGACTATCATAAGAGAAAATAAACCTCTTGCTCCCATAAGCTGTTATATGAGTTTATCAGCAACAATGCAGTGGAGTGTTGCTATTTTCAAATCTTTTCACTTGTGTAGATCACTGTGTTTCATCAATCTTGATGTCTTATGCCTGACCTGATTCATTCTCCAGCAAGCATCCTATATCAGTAGTTATACCATTGAGGAAAGTGTCTTCCTTTACCTCCCCATCAGCATTAGTCCTTATTAGTCTCATAGAGATGTAGAGCCTCTTGAGATCTTTCTGATGCTATGGTAACATGTTGATAAGACAATTCCCGTACAACTCTTGTGTAAGTATACATATCTGCCATGAAATCTTGTACATCAAGACAATGTCATGTCCAGAAGATATGATAGAAAGCTGTTGTTTGTCTCCTTGATACACATGCTACTATTACTCCATATTACTGCATTGTGATAGTACTTTTTCATATCCAAGAACATGGAATATTGTGTGACTTACCCTGGGAAGACTGAGCACTGAAAACAGACTGTCATAGTTAGGCACAGGTGTCAACTTGACAGCTGAAGGTTAGAGCTCTGGGCACATTTGTAGAGAATTAATGGTTGAGTTAAGCCTAGAAGCAAACCTGCAAGAGATTGAATAGCTGATGGAGAACACCCAGCCGTGGTGGGAGGGACTAGGCTCTGGAATAAAATACCGAGAGCTGGTTGACAAAGTTCACATTCTTCTTGTACACTTGGCTAGACATGCTTGTCTGGAAAGTAAGGATTGTCCATCTCTCAGCCGTTATGTGGTGATGGTGTGACCAGTTCCCTAGGCCTGGTGTTGGTGCGTGTTCTCCTGTCAAGCTGGACTAAAAACTGTAACCAGTAATTGTAAGAGAAAATAAACCCCTTGTTAACTTAAGTCCTTTGATGGTCATTTATCAGCAACCGTGCAGGCAGACTGAAACACAGACCAAATACACGAATCCATTCAATCTATCTTTGTGAAACAGTGAGTTCATTTCAGCTATTGCCAGGAGCATGGAACTATATCACCGAAAAGCCCGGGCCAGCATGAGTGACAGCTCATGAAAGCTACATTCATTGGGCTCTCCTGGTCTAGAGTCTCCTCCCAGTGGTTGCTGTTGGAGAGAAGCTTTGTGAATCTTACTTCCTGAGGCTCAATGAGCCTCACTGATATTTCAGATGTGAGGAAATTGCTACACAAAAGATAGTTTTTTGTAAAATATTCAGTTTTATTCATCACATTTCAGGGTTTTCAGTAGATAGACTCTGTAGAAGTAAAAGACTGATTAAAGATATTGCTAAGTCTTCTTAACAGTGGGATTGTCATCTTCATTTTTTTCAGTTTGTTGGATATAGAAATGCTACTGGTGTATGTGTATGTTTACATGCATTCATTACTAAGAATTGAACCTAGGGCTTTTCAAGTGGCAGCCATATTTTGCGACTGAAATACAATTTCAGCTGCTGATACTGATTTTAATGCTTATTTTGTATTCTAAAATTGTACTGAATTTACCATTTCTTACTAGCTTTTTTGCTAGAGTCTTTAGGATTTTTTTACATGTATATGTGTGTGGTTGTGTATAGAATAAGACACTTGAATGTGTGCTTGTGGAGGACCAAGGGCAACTTTGAGGAATCATTCTGGATTATTTTAATTATTTATTGTTTTGCTCTAGGGTTTTCTAATTCCATTTTTGGGGGGCAGGATGTGCAAGCAGCCACCATTTCTGTGTGGCATTTTTCTGTAGCATCTGAAATCTCAACTCATCTTTTTGCTATGAGGGCTTTAAGCCCTGAGCCATCCTATACAATTTTTCTATATGAAAGATGGTATTAATGAAGCTGTGGAAAAAAGGAAGCCTTTATATACTGTTGGTGCTAATATAAATTAGTGTAACCATTATGGAAAACAGTATGAAAATCCTTCATGGAAAGACAGGCATGGTCCAGCATTCCCATTTCTGGATGTATACCCAATTAGGTACAGTAAACATACCTCAGAGCTGTCTGCACTCCCATATTCATTATATTGTTAATTCACAAGAGTGTCCATTCATTGAATGGATTAGTTTTTTTTTATAAAAAAAAAAAGAAGAAATGTTTATGATGGCTCACAGTTCTAAAGCTTTGAGTCTGGTCATTTGGTCTTCTTATTTCTGGGCCAGAGGCAAGTAGAAAGTGTACTAGATCAGAGTCAATAAATAAAGGTGATATGTAGATATACTATTTAAAACAAAGAAAAGACATGAAGTGAAGGGGAATTATTAGGGAAAACGAAGGGGAACACTGGAAGGAAGACTGGGAAGAAAAGAGGGTAATGGGGCAGTGAGAATAATCAAATTACTTTGTGCATAATTATTGGATTTGGAATCAACTAAGATAGGTCTCTGGAAAGGCCCAGGAAGGATTAACTGAAGGTATAAGCATTCTGAGGAAAGAAAGTGCTGCTTGCTTGCCAGTTTTGCTTCTTGCTGGTGAGTGCATCTGTCCCATTGTGGTGGTTGTTGCTGCTGCTGCTGCTGCCACCACCATCCTTGACTGCAATCTGAACCCATCTTCTTTGGCCATGGACATGGATGGAAGACCAGCAGCCCTCCAGGAATCTTCTAGGTCTTTAACACCAGAGTGGACAGTTGAAGGGTTCAGCCTCATGGACTGAGAAGCTATTGGGTTCTCAGAATCTCCAGTGTACAGATAGCCATTGTTGGACTACTCAACCTGCATTGTATAAACCAATCTAATAATATCTCTGTGCTATGTATTCATTCCACAACTTCAGTTCCTTTAGAGAACCCTCACTAATAATACATACATGCACAAAATGTCATCTGTATGATTAATTTGTATACTAATAAACTTTTTTCAAAGTTAAAAAAAAGGGCTGACAATAGTGTTCCTATACTAAAGGGGAACACAAAAAAGAGCTCTAAACAATACTACTGAGTCCTTACACCTCATCAGAAAGGAGGACCCAGAGGGAAGTTTGACAGACACACTAAAGGATGCTCCAGGAATGGGGTGCCCCACTGGAAGAAGGGGAGGGAGGGAGGAAAGGAACGGGAAAAGGGGGGAAGGAGCAGAGCGGGGGTCCAGGGAGGGGAGGAGGGAGGAAAGGGAATGGACTAATTGTCAACTTTGTATGAGTGGAAAAAATAAAAATAAATAAAAATAAAAATAAATAGAATTTAGTTTTAAGAAAAAAAAGGGCTGGAGAGATGGCTCAGGGGTTAAGATTCTGTCTTGCAAGCAGAAGGTCCTGAATTTGGTTCCCAGGTCCCATGTAAAAAAACGCCAGGTAAAAAGTGGTGGCCTGCACTTCCGGCCCTGGTGGGCGGAGCCTGGGAAAACCCAGAGCAAAGCAAGACAGCGATAGAAGCAATCCATTGAAATGATTCCCGAGGTCACCTTTGGCCCTCCACAGGGATACACAGTGCCTTCTGATACACACACACACGCACGCACGCACGCACGCACGCACACGCACAATAAATAAAATATTTTTAAAGTAAAATAAAAACGGGAATAATCCTGTGTGTTTAATTAGACATTATTTTATTCTCTTCTTCCTATTTGTTTTCATTTATAAATTTTCTAAAATTAACTGATAATTGAAATGAAACAGAGGTTACCACCAATCTTACAAAAAGGAAGTAAATGACTTTACTGGGGGGGAATTCTGTTTAGGAAGTTAAGATATACTTACTGATCCATGAAAGATGCCATAGAAATAATTAGAAGACAATACATCATCTCAGATACATGATAGATTGAAAAAAATGGCCACAATGTTCATCTATTTCTGTATTTATACCCCTTTGCAATATGACTTTGTGGTTTTTCCCATTAAGCAGTGAAATCTCTTTCTCCATCTCTTGAACTTGAGCTTAGCCATTTGACTTGCTTTAGTCAAAGTACAATTGCAAATGTGAATAAACCTAATAATGCAAGTACTGGCACACTGAAGGCCTTCTCTTTTTTACTGCTCTGAGAAACCTTAAAACCACCACATTTGAACACCCCTAGGCTAACCTATTAGATAATGGCATGTGCCCAAGTCATCCCTATTATCTCAGGTGACATAAATCTAACAGCCAAATATGCTGAATGAAGTAATGCTGCATCATGTTGTTCTAGACCTGAAGGCCTATATACGTAATCTACAGAAGTGTGACACATAATCACACTGGTTTAAAGTCAATGAGATGATAGAGTATTGTAGACCTAGCTAAATACAGGACATTCTATAATTTAATCATTTTAAATAGTAAAGTACATGCTGCACAGATTTTATTGGTAAAAATGATAAATCACTGTTCATGTAACACGTGTGTACATGTGTATGTGCGTGTGTGTGTGCATGTGTGTGTATGTGAGAGAGAATATTTGAATTCATTTGTCCTAAAGCTTTGAAAATAAATGATTAAAGTCAGAAATTAAAATTTGAAAGTGCTGTATAATAAGAATAATGAATAAAGCATTTTAAAAGCCATAAGGTTCAAATAACATTATGCAAAATTTCTAAAAGATTCAGGACAAGTAAAATGGAAAAGCAAATCACAGATGCTTTGCATTAAGAAGGAATTTTGAGCCTCTGCAGACAACATCAGGACTCCAAGATAGCATCACTCATACCATTGAAGACAAGAAGCTCATGGATGTTAAACTTGGGGAGCTACCACGCTGGATATTGATGCAGAATTTCACCCCCAGAGGCATTGATGGAACATTTCATAGAGGTCATAGCCTTATGGATTTGTTATGACTGGTATTATAACAAGTACATCAATGTGAGGAAAGACAGCATTGCTGGGGTGAACATGGTACTGGCTGCTTATGTGCTGTTCAACTACTGCCTTTCTTACAAGGAACTCAAACACTCAGACCACTGAAGAGAGGCCCTCGTGGACACTCAGCTCTCCTGAAGGTGACTATCTGCCCAGTTGTACATAAAGAATCTCCATTAAAGCTGAATGAATCTTTTTACATGGTGACTGAGAACTAATGTCCAATAAAAGGAAGCTGGTTTAAAAAAAAAAAAAGAAGGAATGTAGGATTCACATGATTCATACACCTTGTAATGGTTACTCTTAAGTATTGCTGAAAGAGAGCATCCAAAGTCAAGCAACTTAAGGGAGAAAGGAAGATTTATTCCACTAAGGGTTCCAGAAGGGAGATACAGTCTTTCAAAGCAGAGGCAGCATGGCTGGTTGGCCAAAGCTGGAGGAGGCTAGGTCACTGCAGTCATCTGGGAAGCTAAAAGCTGCAAACTGCTTGCTGCAAAGGCAGACTTCTCCAGGAGGTAAGGTGGGACTAATCCACCTCAAGACCCACCCCTTGTGACTGCCTTCCTCCAGCAAGTCTCCACCTCTCAAGGTGCCATGACCTTGCTAAAACACATGAGACTGTAGGGGACACATTTCAAACCATGACACACCTGGTATAACAGTTGAGGAAACTGAGATTTAGAAACGTAATTGGCTTCCTATGTTTTATATGGCTTATACCAACTTGAAAAAGAAAAGTTTATGAATGTCTATTGATTCTATCCCCCAATCAAAGGGCAATTTCAGAATCTCAGGAAAATTGGATTCAGGAGTTTTAATAGGAAGAGTGTCTGACAATAAGAGTTCAATGTGAAAATCACAAGGAGCTAAATGATGAAACACTCACAGCTAGTCCAAGCAACTTTCTGTTAACATAGGCTCAATTTCAAAATTGCACCCTTGTGTTTTTCCTCCAGAATACAGAAAAGAAAATCTAGAGTAGACAAAATTTTGAAAGTGGGGAGGATAGATGCATTCTTATTGGCAATCAGAGATAAAAAGAAAAGCCTTACTAAAGCCTCAGATTTCTGCTACACACTACTGATTATAAAAAAGGACACAGTGGATATGAAAATCTTATAGAATTACATATTCACTGTATTGCGATAAACCAACCAACTTAAAACTCTGTAATTTAACACAACAATAATCTATCACTTGATGCATTTCTATAGGTCAACTAAATAGTTCTTCTGCAAAACGCTTTCAGAGTTTATTCATGAAGTTATATTTGACTAGCACTTCAGCCATGGAGTTGATTCAGTAAGAATGCATGGCATAGCTATACATTTCTCTTGGCATTGATTCTTCTCCCAAGACCCTTTCATGGAATGGTGGTCTTAGAGCAGTATTTGACAAGGACACATGGAGTCTCCATAATACATTCTGTGTTTGTGTGTCAAAGCAAGTTACATACGTAAACCAGCCTCAAAATTTGTGGTAACAGACCACTTTTTGATGAAAAAAGCTGCAGAATTCTGATCTACTCTATCCCACCAATTCAATGCAATTCTGATCTATGCTCAGATATCTACTATTCTTTCATTTATACCTAATGAAAATGATGCAGTTGGAATAAAAGTCTCCTAAAATTGCACTATTAAATCTTTCAGCTACAACAAACTAAAATTGTGTGTGAAGACACCATATTATTTGCCTTATCATGGTTGTCAAACTTTCACGAAAAAGATGTTGTTAGGAATTATACCATCAACATCTTATAACATTCCAAGGTGATTATAAACTCACATCACCAATACAAAATGTCACAAAAGTAAGTGTTGGGAATTTAAGAACTGAATGATTTAAAAATGCACCAAAAGGAAAATGCCAATGGTTTTTAAGAAATAATCTCAAGATGACGATCTCCCATGCCTGCTCTACGACAAGGATCACAAGTAAAAAGGTTGGGCTACACATTGAGACACTCAAAGGTAAACCTATGTAATACAGTAATTGCAAGGATTATGAACAGGAGGGATGGGGTTGAAGGGCCACACCAAAAACAAGGAGAGAGACGACCATGTTACAGCAGAGAAAATAGGCCTCCATCAAGGAATGCATGTAAGTAATGTGACACCTGGTTAAGTTCACAGACGTTTGTTCCTGATCATTTACAACTGAGGGGGTATGATCTCACCAGAAGGGGAGGGCATATAGTCTGGCAGATAATAAGTAATCATTTTGCAAATGGGTGATTGACCCTTCCCTCACTGAGGTTTCCTACTCTTATTACATCTACCCTTGAATGTGCTGTTATAACAAGACTCCAGTTTAACAGCTTTTTGTCTCTGACCAGGGGGTGACATACAGTGCCCATCAGGATGGAGTGAAGGGCATTGCAGGAGCAGCAAAACTGCAAAAGAAAATCAACAAACCACAATCCAGAACTTCAGAGACTCTATATCAACCACCTAGAACTAGGCCGGCCTAATCTCTCCCCATCCTGAAGCTCAGGGACATTTGCGGAAGAGGGGACGGTAAGAGTGTAAGACCAAAAGGATGGGAGGAGCAATGATTTGCAAGATACTCCACACAAGTTAGGGCCGAAGCAATCATAATTGGACTTTGCATGCCCTGCGCAATGTCCAACACACTATTGACCTCACAAAGTCTAGCATCTGCTAAAGGCACCAAGATCCTTGGAGGCAAGGGATTGGCAGTGACAGTAGTGTTCCTATGCTTAAGGGGAACACAGGAAAGGGTTCAGGGAAATGCCACTGGGTCCTTGTACGTCATCAGAGAGGAGGGCCCAGAGGAGAGTCTGGCATGCACATTAAAGGACTCTCTGGGAATTGGGGCGGGAGGCACTGGGGGATGGGGAGGGAAGGGTAAGGGGAGGGGGAGCAGGGGGTTCGGGGGGAGGAGGAGGGAGGGAGGGAACCGGTGTACCTATTAAGTTTGTATGAGCAGAAATAATAATAAAAATGATAAAAATAAATAAATAAATAAATAAATAAATAAATAAATAAATAAATAAATAGATAGATAAATAAATAGATAAATAGATAAATAAAAGAGGCAAATATCAGTAACAAAAAAAAAGGTTGGGCTAGGTAGATTTCTCAGTGCATAAAAGATTTGCTATACAAGCCTTATAACTTAAGTTCTGAACCCCAGATCCCATGTAAAAGCCACCCTTAATGGCACAATCATCTTTAATCCCAGCATGCTTCTAGGAAATGGGAAGTGGAGAACCAAGAATATTCAGATGCTTGCAAAACTGCCAGCCTGGCTTACACAGCAGTAGTGAAGACACTCAGTGTCAAACAAGAGGAGAAGGTGAGGAATAACACCCGAAGACTAGCTTCTGACCTACATGCATGCTTTGTGGGATTTTAGTGCCCACACACACTCACAACACACATACTATATACACCCACTCTTTTTTAAGGGAGAAAGGGAGATTTATTCAGCTTACCATCCCAGAGGGAAGGTACAGTCTTTCAAAGCAGAGGTGGCATGGCTGGCTAGCCAAAGCTGCAGGAGGCTAAGTCACCACAGATATCTTGGAAGCTGAGAGCTGCAGATGGTTTGCTGCAAAGGCAGACTTCTCCTGAAGGTAGGGTAGGACTAATCCACCTCAAGGCCCACCCCTTGTGACTGCCTTCTCCAGCAAGGCTCCACCTCTCAAGGTACCAAGACCTTACCAAACACAGGAGACTGTGTATACACCCACTCTTGAATGATAAATTTGAAACTTTTTTTCATTTGGTTTTGGTTAGTGATTTCTTAGGGCAGCCTTGCTAGGTAACCTAGGCTAACCTCAGACTTTTTTTCCCCAATCACACAAACTTAATAGGTACCCCGGTCCCCTCCCTCCCTCCACCCCTCCTACAAACTTAATACGTACCCCGGTCCCCTCCCTCCCTCCACCCCTCCCCAGTCTCTCTTGCTCCCTGCTCCCCTTTTCCCTTCCTTCACCCCCCTCCCTCCCTTTTTCCTAGTGTCCCCCTCTTCCCCCCAATTCCGGGAGCATCCTTTAGTGTGAATGTCAAACTTCCCCCTCCACTCTAATGAGGTGTAAAGACTCAGTAGCATTGCCTAGAGCCCTTTCTTGTGCCCCCCTTTAGTATGGGAACACTATTGTGACTGTTAATCCCTTGCCTCTAAGGATCCTAGTGCCTGTGATACATGCTAGACTTTGGGGGGTCATTCATATGTCAGTCATTGTGCAGGTCATGCAAAGTCCTACTATGGTTACTACAGTCCTAACTTGTGTGGAGTATCTTGCTATCATTGCTCCTCCCCATCTTTAGGCTCTTAAAATCTTACCACCCCCTCTTCTGCAAATTTCCCTGACCTTTATGATGAGGAGAGATTTGGCTGGTCTGGTTCCAGGTGATTAATGTACGGTCTCTGATGTTTTGAGTTATGGTTTGTTGTTGTTTTCAGTTTTGCTGTTCCTGCACCGCCCTTGGCTCCATCCTGATGGGTATTGGATGTCACCTCCTAGCCAGGGATAAAAGGCTGTTAAATGAAGTCTTCCATCAAAGGTAGATGGAATAAGAGTAGGAGACTTCGGTGAGGGGGAGTCAGTCTCCCATTTACAGGATAGTTACCATCTATCTGCTAGATTCTATGCCCTCCATGACTGGTGATATCAAATCCCCTCAGTCGCAAGTGACCAGAAAAGAAAGTGAGTGAGCTTAACCAGATGTCTCACTACTTACTTGCATACTTAATGGTGACCTGTTTTTTCTGCTGTAGCATTATCCCCTCTCTCCTTATTTCGGGGGGGGGGGGGTGGCTCCTTCCCCTTCCCTTCCTGTTTATAATCTTTGCAATTACTGTATTACAGAGATTTATTTTTGAATAAGTCACTAAGTGGGTTTGGTACTAGGATCTACCTATTAGGGAATAGATATGGTGCTTAATTTTCTGTGTCTGGGATACCTCACTCAATATATTGTTTCTAATTCCATCCATTTCCTGGCAAATTTCATTAATTCATCTTTTTTAATGGCTGAGTATTATTCCATTGTATAAATGTACCACATTTTCCTTATCCACTCATCTACCGTTGAGCATTTGGGTTGATTCCATGACTTTGCTCTTGTAAATAGTGCTGCTATGAACATGGTCGTGCTTGTGCCATTAAGGTGAATTTTTGCTTTATGGGGGATTATTCCCAGAAGTGGAATAGCAGGGTCACATGGAATTTCAATCTTTAACTTTTTTAAAAATCACCATGCTGATCACCAGAGTGGTTGTATAAGCCTGCATTCCCACCAGCAATGTAGGAGAGTTCCCTTCTCTCCACATCCTCTCCAGCATTTGGTGGTGTTTGTATTGTGGATTTTTTCCATTCTGACTGGTGTGAGATGATATCTCAGGGAGGTTTTGATTTGCATTTCCCTGATGGCTAAGGATGTGGAGCATTTTTTAAGATATTTGTTAGACATTTCAATTTTCATCCCTGGTAAAGTTTCTGTTGAGTTCCCAGGCCCATTTTTTAATTGGGCCATTTACTTCTTTGGTGTTTAGTTTTCTAGGCTCTTTGTGCACTCTGGATAATAGAGCTCTATCAGATATGTGGTTAGTGAAGATTTTCTCCTATTCTTTGGGTTGCCTTTTTGCTTGGTTTACAATCTCTTTATCTGAACAGAAACGATTTAATTTCATAAGATACCACTTGTTGAGTGTTGGTTCTAGTGACTGTACTATTGGATTTTTGGCTAACCTCAGACTTGAGATGTTCCACCTTCTGTAACTTGAGTGCTAGAGTTGCAGTTATACACTGCCCTACCCACCACTGAATCAAAGACTTGTTAGTAATGTGTGTTACACTGTACAAATAATGAAAAATAGCAATCATTTATGGCATTACTAAGTGCCAAATACCACGCTAAATATTTTACATACTTTAAATCATTTGATCCTATACTAGTCTCATAAAGTAGATGCTATTAGGTAAGTAAACCAAAGTTCAAATTCACTGTATAAAATACCAACATCAGCTGATAAGTGGTAAAGACAGGTTTTTTTTTGGTGTGTTGTGTCTGTGTGTATGTGTCAATGTGTATAAAGAGCACTATATGCACTTATAGGGATCCAAGAGTGACTTCAGGAATCACCCCAGATTGCTTCTACCTCCTATTCACTTTGCTCTGGGGTTTCCATCTTTCAGTATCCAAAGTACAGATTTTCACCATTTCCACCTAAAGTTTTTACATGGGATCTGGTATCTGAACTCAGAACCTTCTGCTTGTGAGTCAGAGGCTTAACCCCTGAGCCATCTGTCCAGCTCCCATAACAAGTTTTTAAACCAAAACATTCTTGTCTTCAGGATCCAAATTCTAAATTTCTGAGCTCTACATAAATTTGGAAAACATGAACAAAATACATATGACAAAGATTTATTTTTTAAACATTTTTTTATCTCTGCTCATACAAGCTTAATAGGTACACCGGTTCCCTCCCTCCCTCCTTCTCCCCCCCCGACCCCTCTACTCACCCTCCCCTTACCCCTCCCTCCCCACCCTCCAGTGTCTCCCCTCCCCCAATCCCCAGAGAATCCTTTAATGTGCATGCCAAACTCTCCTCTGGTCCTCCTCTCCGATGACATACAAGGACCCAGCGGCATTTCCCTGAACCCTTTCCTTTGTTCCCTTAAGCATGGGAACACTATTTTGGCTGTCAATCCCTTGCCTCCAAGGATCTTGGTGCTTTTAGCAAATGTTAGACTTTGTGGGGTCAATAGTGTGTTGGCCATTGTGCAGGGCATGCAAAGTCCAATTATGATTGCTTCGGCCCTAACTTGTGTGGAGTATCTTGCATATCATTGCTCCTCCCATCCTTGTGCTCTTACACTCTTACCACCCCCTCTTCCGCATATTTCCCTGAGCTTCAGGATGGGGAGAGATTAGGCCGGCCTAGTTCTAGGTAGTTGATATAGAGTCTCTGAAGTTCTGGATTATGATTTGATTTTCTTTTGCGGTTTTACTGCTACTGCAATGCCCTTCACTCCATCCTGATGGGTATTGGATGTCACCCCCTGGCCAGAAATAAAAAGCTATTAAACTAGAGTCTTGTTATAAGAGTATATTCAAAAGTAGGAAACCACAGTGAGGGAGGGGTCAATCACCCATTTGCAAAATGGTTACTTATTATCTGCCAGACTATATGCCCTCCCCTTCTAATGAGATCACACCCCCTCAGTTGTAAATGACCAGGAAGGAAAAGTCTGTGAACTTAACCAGATGTCTCATTGCTTACTTGCAGTCCTTGATGGAGGCCTATTTTCTCTGCTGTAACATGATCCCCTCTCTACTTGTTTCTGGTGTGGCCCTCCTACCCCATCCCTCCTGTTTATACTCCTTGCAATTACTGTATTACAGAGATTTATCGTCGAGTGTCTCTAGGTGGGCTGGGTCGGTTTGGTACTAGGAGCAACCTATTAGGGAGTACATATGGCGCTTAATTTTCTGGGTCTGGCATACTTCACTCAATATAATTGTTTCTAATGACATCCATTTCCCAGCAAATTCCAGTAATTCATCATTTTTGATGGCTGAGTAGTACTCCACTGTATAGATGTACCACTGTTTCCTTATCCACTCGTCAACTGTTGGACATTTGGGTTGATTCCATGACTTTGCTATTGTAAACAGTGCTGCTATGAACATGGTCCCACTTGTGCTATCGAGGTGAACCTCTGCTGTATGGGGGATTATTCCCAAAAGTGGAATAGCAGGGTCATATGGCATTTCAATCTTTAATTTCTTTAAGAATCTCCAGACGGCTCGCCAGAGTGGCTGTATGAGCCTCCATTCCCACCAGCAATGTAGCAGAGTTCCCCTCTCTCCACATCCTCTCTAGTATTTGTTGTTGTTTGTATTGTGGATTTTTGCCATCCTGACCGGGGTGAGATGATATCTCAGGGAAGTTTTGATTTGCATTTCCCTGATGGCGAAGGAAGTGGAGCATTTTTTAAGATAATTGTTAGACATTTTAATTTCATCCCTAGTAAAGTTTCTTTGAAGTTCCAGGGCCCATTTTTTAATTGGGCCATTGGTTTCCTTGGTGTTTAGTTTTCTAAGTTCTTTGTGCACTCTGGATAATAGACCTCTATCAGATATGTGGTTAGTGAAGATTTTCTCCCATTCTGTGGGTTGCCTTTGAGCTCGTGTGACAATCTCTTTATCTGAACAGAAGCTCTTTAATTTCACAAGATCCCAACTGTTGAGAGTTGGTAGCAGTGACTGTGCCATTGGATGTCTGTTTAGGAACTGTTGGCCTAGCCCAAGCAGCTCAAGGGAATTCCGTACCCTTTCAACTATGGTTTTTATAGTCTCTGGCCTTAAATCAAGGTCCTTGATCCATTTGGAATTAAGTCTTGTACAAGGTGACAAGTACGGGTCCAGTTTTAATCTTCTACATGTGGAGATCCAGTTTTGCCAGCACCATGACAAAGATTTAAAATCAGTGACTTGTGAAGAATGCTTACAAATAAAAAAAACAAGCAGAAAAATACACCATTTTCTATGGACAAGGTTTGTGAACAGACAGTTTGCAAAAGCGAAATGCAAATGAACTGGAACACATAAAAATGTTCATTTTCATTAATAATTACAAGAATTTTAATTAGATATAATTAGACTCCTAGCCCATGTAACACAGACAAAAAAATGATAATGCCCATTGATATTATCTCCTTCTTTCTAGAAAGTGATTTGGATATATTTATATCTATATAGATATAGATAGAGAGATATAGATATGCATTTAAAATAATTTATATAGGCATACATTTTGTCCAGCAATTTTACTTCTAGTAACTTTCCTATAGAAAAAAAAATCGAAGAGCAGCAAGATGGCTTAGCATGTAAGCCATTGTTTGAATGTGAGTTGCTCCCCCACTGGCTAATATATTTAAGTCTTTAGCTGATGTTAATGTCTGGAAAGGTTGTGGCACATATGGGAGTGGAGCCTTACTGGAGGAAGGTATGACATAGGAATGGGCCTTGACATTGGTTATATATAGGTATTATCTTTTTTGTTAAAATCCTTTCCTGTGCATTTGAGTTATGTGTCCTTTCTATAGGAATTTTTGGGTATTGTTCAGTTTTTGCATTACTTCCTTTTTGGATGTGTTTCTTGCAAATACTCCCATTTTTTTGGTCACTTTTGCTCTGCCTCCTGTTACCTTGAAATGTCTTGTGTTGGTGTTATCCCACTTTTTTTTACTTTTGTTGCATTTATTTAGGGTCAGATTTCTAAAATAATCAATCAGACAATGTCTTTGTTTTTTAATCTCTTATTGCTTCCCCCAATTTTACCTTTACTTGACTTATGCTGCAGTTGTTAATTCACTCTCAGTTGCTCCTATCCATTCATACTATTCCACACTTGAACATCTGGCTTTTTCGGGTTCCATTTGTTACTGGGATGAATCAGTTGAGTCTGTGTGAGCAGGTTTATTCTCAAATCATTATTGTATTTCCTTGGTTGTTGATAGTAAGCTTATGAAAGTGCTGTGATATATACTATAATATATCACTGTGGCATAATTTGAAATGAAGTTCTATGATACATCAGATTTTTTAATTAAAAATTTTGTATATGCAAACGAAAAAAAAAAAAGGAATGGGCCTTGAAGTGGGTTTCTTGCTTGTTCTGCCTTCTTTTATGGCCATGGTGACCTGAACTGGCCACCTGCTTCTGCCTCCAGCCATATATACCTTCTGCTATACAAATCTCACTACCATAATGAACTATATTGCTTCTGGAACTGTAACCCAAATTAATCTTTTCTCCCTTAATTTATGTAAGAGTATTGTCTCACAGCAACAAAAAGAAGAGTAATTACAAATCATCTGGCATCCACCTGTGACTTACATTTCCTTCTCTCTCTCTCTCTCTCTCTCTCTCTCTCTCTAATTGTTATTAAAAAGAAAGGTGAGAACATAAATCTATAGTTTAATGAAACACATTATCTCACTGTTTATAAGCTTTATAAAAATATAAAAAATGAAACATTGAACAAATATGACATATCAGTACACGGAGTATTACTTATCTTCAAAAACAATGATACATATTTCCTTTTAATACATAAGATACTATAAGGAAAACAGTCTGTCCTATTGCTTCTGGGGTATTTCACTTAGTATGATTTCTTCCAGTTCCATCCATTTACTGGAAAATTTCATTAGTTTATCTTTCCTGACTGCTGAAGAGTATTCCATTGTATGTGTGTACTGCATGTTCATTAATCCTTTATCTACTGTTCGACATCTAGGTTGGTTCCATTTCTTTGCAATTGTAAAAGTGGCTCCTATGAACATAGTTGTGCATGTGTCTCTAATGCAAGATGCAATTTTCTTTGGGAATATTACGAGGAGTGGTATGGCTGGGTTGTATGGAATTCTGATTTTTAAGGTGCCTTTTTTAGGTACCTAGAAATTGATCTCCAAAAGGGTTGTATGAGTTTATAATCCCACCAGCAATGTATGAGGATCCCCTTCTCCCCAAATCCACACGAGTATTTGTTACTGTTTGTGTTTTGGATCATAGCCATTCTGATTGGAGTGAGATGGTATCTCAGGTGTTTTTGATTTGCATCTTCCTAATATCTAGAGAGGTAGAACTTTTTCAAGATGTTTGTTAGACATTTGAATTTAGTCTTCTGAGAAGCTTCTTTTTCAGTTCTATAGCCCATTTTTATGGGACCATTTACTTCCTTGGTATTTAATTTTTGAAGTTCTTGTGTACTCTGGATATTAGTTCTCTATCAGATGTTTGGTTAGTGAAGATGCTCTCCTGTTCTGTAGGTTGCCTTTTTGCTGAATTAGCAGTCTCTTTTGCTGAGCAAAAGCTTTTTAATTTGATATAATCCCAGTTGTTTAGAGTTGGACTTATCCGATTTGTTGATTGTTGGTTTTATTTCCTGTGAAAATGAGGTTATATTTGGTAAATCTTTACTCAGATCTCTCCCTATTTTATAGCACTCCCTCTTATAAGTGGACCCTAGCATTAAACCATTAGTTGGATAAAATCAAACATAAACCCTTACAACATCTACAAATGCAAAGAAACACAAGCCAGGGGAGGGGATGCAAGAAGATCTTGAGAGAGCATAAACAAAAGAATAAGGGTAAACTGTTTTTTAAAATAAATTGCTTTGCCCCTTCTCCCTCCCGCGCCGCCTTTGTCCGCCCGGCCGAACGGGCCTCCCGCTCCCCAATCCGCCAGAACCACCCACACCCCAGGCCCTGGGCCCCTTTCTCCCTCCCGCCTGCTTGTCCGCCCAACTGGATAGGACTTGCTCACTTTCCTCCATCCCTGAAGCTTGAGTGGGACACTAAGCCAAGTCCCAGGTCCCAGGTGAAGAATTCTGACATCAACATCAGCCCCTCTGCCTCTATGGCCCACCGGCGACCCATGTACATGGTCTACAGAAGACACACTGCTCTTCAGAATTCAATAGAGACCAAAGAAAACTCAAGCAAAATTCTAAGGGTCAAAGGCCATACATCTGTAAACCTCTACAATCATCCTATCATATGGGAGAGATTCTTCACATTCAGCCCAAAGATAATTAAACCTCCTTTTTTTCACCTTACTGTTCCTTTCTAATATTAATCACTATAGATTAACTTTTCCATAAAGCCACCCCAAAAATATATACCACTCCAGGGATCATACCACTCACTCTCACATATCACTAAGATACTACATCGTAAAAGTGCACTACCATACTAATATTCACTCCTTGTCTACTTAACCTGACTTAACTGATGTACTAATAGCCTAACAGCCTCAACTAGGAAATAACAATAACAAAAGACAAACATACCCAACCCCAAGGCAAGCACTAGTAATAACTGCCCAAGTGTAGTAATACCAACTAAATCAGTCAAAAACACACAGAAACTGAAAAGCCCTAGAAGACAAAACAACAATGCCCAAGTCAAAGTGCAGATCCATGAGAAACAAAACCCAAGAAGACAAATCTCCCACTGAAATGCCAGGAAATGGATGTCATTAGAAACAATTATATTAAGTGAGGTATCCCAAACCCAGAAAATTAAGCACTGTATGTACTCCCTAATAGGTGGCTCCTAGTACCAAACCCACCCAGCCAACCTTGAGACACTCAAAGGTAAATCTATGTAATACCTACAGTAATTGCAAGGATTATGAACAGGAGGGATGGGGTAGGAGGGCCACACCAGAAACAAGGAGAGAGGGGACCATGTTACAGCAGAGAAAATAGGCCTCCATCAAGGACTGCAAGTAAGTAATGTGACACCTGGTTAAGTTCACAGACGTTCGTTCCTGATCATTTACAACTGAGGGGGTATGATCTCACCAGAAGGGGAGGGCATATAGTCTGGCAGATAATAAGTAACCATTTTGCAAATGGGTGATTGACCCCTTCCTCACTGAGGTTTCCTACTTTATTATATCTACCCTTGAATGTGCTCTTATAACAAGACTCCAGTTTAACAGCTTTTTGTCTCTGACCAGGGGGTGACATACAGTGCCCATCAGGATGGAGTGAAGGGCATTGCAGGAGCAGCAAAACTGCAAAAGAAAATCAACAAACCATAATCCAGAACTTCAGAGACTCTATATCAACCACCTAGAACTAGGCCAGTCTAATCTCTCCCCATCCTGAAGCTCAGGGACATTTGCGGAAGAGGGGGCGGTAAGATTGTAAGACCAAAAGGATGGGAGGAGCAATGATTTGCAAGATACTCCACACAAGTTAGGGCCGAAGCAATCATAATAGGACTTTGCATGTCCTGCACAATGTCCAACACACTATCGACCTCACAAAGTCAAGCATCTGCTAAAGGCACCAAGATCCTTGGAGACAAGGGATTGACAGCCACAGTAGTGTTCCTATGCTTAAGGGGAACACGAGAAAGGGTTCAGGGAAATGCCACTGGGTCCTTGTACGTCATCGGAGAGGAGGGCCCAGAGGAGAGTCTGGCATGCACAATAAAGGACTCTCTGGGAATTGGGGGGGAGGCACTGGGGGATGGGGAGGGAGGGGTGAGGGGAGGGGGAGCAGGGGTTTCAGGGGGAGAAGGAGGGAGGGAGGGAACTCGTGTACCTATTAAGTTTGTATGAGTGGAAATAATAAAAATGTATAAAAAATGGGCCTCAGCACATAGAAAGTAAACATTTCACAAATGGGTGATTGACCCCTCCCTCACCACGGTTTTCTACTTCTATTACATCTACCTTTGAATATACTCTTATAACAAGACTCTAATTTAACAGTTTTTTATCTCTGGCCAGGGGGTGACATCCAATATCCATCAGGATGGAGCCAAGGGCATTGCAGGAGCAGCAAAACTGAAAAAAAAATCAACAAGTCATAATCCAGAACATCAGAGACTCTATATCAACCACTGGAACTATGCCAGCCTAATCTCTCCCATCCTGAAGCTCAGGGAAATTTGCGGAAGAGGGGGCGGTAAGATTGTAAGAGCACAATGATGGGAGGAGTAATGATATGCAAGATACTCCACACAAGTTAGGGTTGAAGCAATCTTAATAGGACTTTGCATGACCTGCGCTATGTCCAACACACTATTGACCCCACAAAGTCTAGCATTTGCTAAAGGCACTAGGATCCTTGGAGGCAAGGGATTGACAGCCTCAGTAGTGTTCCTATGCTTAACGGGAACACAGGAAAGGGTTCTGGGAAAAGCCACTGGGTCCTTGCACCTCATCGGAGAGGAGGACTCAGGGGAGAGTTTGGCATGCTCATTAAAGGATGCTCTGGAGATGGGAGGGGGAGGCCCTGGGGGATGCGGAGGGAAGGGGGAGCGGAGGGGGGCCCAGGAGGATGGGGGATGGAGGGAGGGGGGACCGGTGTACCTGTTAAGTTTTTATGAGTGGAAATTTTAAAAATTAATTAATTAATTAAAAAATGGGCCTCAGAACTTAAAAAGAAACTCATTATATAATGAAATAAAAGTGTATGGCAACTATCTCAAAAAGTGTTCAAGATCTCTACCCATCAAGGAAATGCAAATTGAAACCACTCTGAGATGTCATCTTACTACAGTCAGAATTGCAAAGCTCAAAAACACATATAACAACAAATATTGTTGGAGGGAGTGAAAACTTATACTTTTTTGGCAATCAATAAGGAGGTTCCTCAGAAAGCTAAAAATGGAACTGCCATGTGACCCATGGTAATACTGTCAAAGGAAGCTATATCATATTATAAAGAAACTTGCACAATCGTTTTTATTGCAGCTTAATTTGCAATAGCAAAAAAATGGCATCTACCCAGATGTCCAATACTAGAGAAGTGGATATTGGAAATGTGGTACATATTCACAGTGGAATACTATTCAGCTGTCAAAGAAAATGAAATTTTGGAATTTTCAGGCAAATATAATTGGAAGATATAATATTGAATGAAGTATCCAAGAAACTGAAGGACAACCACCACATGATCTTTGTTATATGCTAACACTGAGCCTTCAGAATGATACTCTTAAGTAGCAACTTCTATAATATACGTAAACTAGAAAGAAACATAAACTGGGGAGCACAGGTATGCAGGCAGTTCCTAAAAGAGAAGTAACAGACTATATTGGGTATAAAGGTAGAAAGGGCAGTAATGGGAAGAATGCCTTAAAGGGGGCAAAAAATAAAGGGATATCAGTTAGGGAGCAGTACAAATTAGCACCTATCATGTAAAGCATAGTCAGATAGAAACCTTCCACTTTACAAATTCATCTAAAAATACATAATCTGGTAAACAGTGTCAACCCATATGTCTTTCACAGGGAAACAGAGAAGGAAGGAAAGAGAAAGCAGAAATTGACCTGACATGCTCCTATCAGAAACTATGGGCACTTAAATGGATTCCCCACTATATTTATGAAATCTAAGGAAGTGATATCTCCTAAATAGTCATTGGAAAGAGATCCCAAAGGCCCCCAAAGGAAAATAAACATGTACCACTGCTATTGGTTTCCTCCAGAACCCTACTTCTAAAGATATAACAATCACAGGACATGGGTGTAAAAAAAACTAGAATGGAGAGGGAAGCTTCTCCATGCCAGCTAACCACATAGAGCCAGAAGATATGAGGTAGGCTTCCAGGGAGTAGAGATCGATGCTTTTGTCCAGCTGTGAACACTGAAAACTACAATAACAACAACTCTGTAAAGAGGAATCCAGTAGAGCCATAGTGTCTTGTAAGATCACAGAAGCACTCAGCATTCAATCAAGAAGTATCCCTGTTCAGTGGAAGATGTGTAATGCAGAGAACCACAACTAGCTAAAGTGCAAAGTAAAAGTAACTGTGCAAAGCTCAGCCCTAATCCATGACATCTAAATCACCCCACCTCAACACTCAGGGAACCGTGTGAAGAGGAGGCATAAGAATGTAAGGACCCCGGGATGGGAAGAAGTAATGTCATTTAGTAGCCTCTGTTCTTATCAGGATTGCTATATCCAAGAACAAAATGCAAATGATGTCTCTTTCCACTAGACTTTCACAATAACTGGCCTATTAACATTTTTCCATGGAGGAGGGAAGACCCCCATGAAATATGATGCTACCCTGAGAGACTGTATTGAACTGGTGCTTGACAAGAGAGAGGAAGCCTCTTTACTGCACAGTTTATCCACTAGTGAGATATTCACATCTTCATGAGTCCCCAGACACTAGCTAGTAAGACATCCTAGATGGGACCCAGTGGATCACATATGCAGGGGAACATGGAAGAGAGAGGTAAATATACTAGAGGGGACACACCCCAGGTGGGATGGGATGCGATAAGTAGTAGGCAATGAAAACATATAAATTTATTATTCATATAGTTCAAAATAAATTTAAAATTATATATATAATAATTTATAACTGCCAGGTGGATATGGAGGCAGCCTGTAATTTCGGTGCTGGAAGTCAGAGCCTAAGAAACCCCACAACAAAGCAGAGAAGGAGCTTCCTCCTTCCAAGATAATTCCTAATGTCACTCTCACACCAACTCAAGTGCCCTCTTCTACATATGTACACACACACACACACACACACAAACTTACAGGCATAAAAAAAATCTATGTACATATAGTATATGTTTGGATGTAGCATAATCTCTCTAGGTTGCTAAGAGTTTTTAGACCTTTATTATGTTATACTTTACTTTCTATATTGCTCCTCATATATTTCGTGTTTCACCTTTATAATCATGGGGGGAGTCCATTGACTCATTTCTAGAAGTTTAAAGAACTGAAACCTCCTTATATAACACAATTCCTGTGAGGAAATCCTAAAGAAAGAGACCTTTGTGTCCCCACACTTATTTGACTGATTTTGCTAGAAACATGGAGAGCATGTTAGACAGTAAGGGCTACTTGATAGTATAACTGAGGGATTATGGTCTCATGACTTCCACCACTATATCCCCTATATGGTTTGCTTTCTAATCACCAGTCATCTAAGAGTCAAAAATAATCATAGACATGATAAATCACAGCTCCCCAGAGCTCATCAGCCAACCCGTATCAGGGACAAAATCAGCCCAGTAATACATACTTTCAAATGGTTTTAGAGAGAAAGGATGAGAGCCCAGGAAAACTGACTTCATAAGTGCAGGCAATTAACAGTCACCACATTGAAGGCCTTCTTAAGCAAATATGTCACACGCTCGGAGGCAGGGACAGTCAGAAGCTGCAGAATGCCTTCGCCTGCTGACTGATGAAAATGACTGGCGCTGGGGTGCCAGCTGAAAAATCAATTATTCACATCTACTAGGCAGCTGCCCCCTACACAGCAAGCAGCAGCAGATCTCAGGAAGGGAAGACTCTTAGGGTTTGTTGTTAACATGCACTATCCATTTCGCTGGCCTTGGAGCTCAACAACAGCAAAAATCAATAGGCTGCTCCAAACTTAAAAACAGACAAGTTGGGCACCAACTGCATTCCAAACACCTGGAAAACAACTAAAAAATACTGCAATGGATAATGGCAAGGGCAGCAATTCTTCATCTCACCATTATTGCTTTCCATGTTGGGTGTCTTTCATATCACCTATAGTAATAAGAACCCAAAGGAGTTTTATATTCCTAGTTACTAGATTGCTTCTGCTGAAAAAGGAAAATAGACATTCATGTCCAAAAAAGGCCATGAGATGTCTTGCATACTTTCCTCAATGCCTTCTGCATTACTGGCCCAAAAAGTCTTCTTTAGAAGCGTAAAAGCGTCTTTTTGATAGCAGATCATAATAATCTTAAGAAGCTCTGAAAACATCTTATAAAATAAGAAAACATAATTTATCAGATCATTTATATTTGAAGTTCATTTTAGGAAAATGTTTATTTGTATGGTTCAAAGGTTTTCTGGTATTTGTAAATAAAAGACATAAATAGGATTCCCATGTCGAAAAATGTTGGACTACAAAACAGTACAGACATTTAGAAAGGTATTTAGCAGTTTCTTAGAGGTAATATTTCAACATATGATTAGCAACCCTGCTCCCAGAAAAAATGGAAGTTTACATTTATATAAAACTGTGTATAACTGTTTATAATAGCTTTATTTATAACATCCTAAAGTTGGAAACAATATATATTTTCCTCACAGGTGGGTTGGCAATAGATAAACATAATGAAATATTGGCCATTAATAGTAAGAACAAACTACCAATGCATATAAATATATGGATGAATCTCACTTACTTAACGAAGTGATAAAAGACATTCAGAAGTTACAAACTGTATGATTCCATGAAGATGACACCTCTGGTAAAGCAAACTTTCAGAATGGAAAGGAGATCAGTGATTGATAGGTGATACCGCTATTGAGAAGTTGCTGACCACAAAAGGGCAGCTGGCAGGAGTTTTGTAGAGCAATAGAACTATTTTACATCTTGATTGAAATGGAAGTTATATGATGTATGTGCTTGTCAAAACCCACAGAGATATAGGAAAGAGAGTAAATTTTACAGTATGTAAATCGTATCTTGGGATTTTGTTAACTGAAAAAGAAATGAGATAGAAAAAAGGACTCCAAGAATTCCCGCACAGAGATAAACCAATTTATCTCTCATCCCAGTATATTTTGCTTGTGTTTCATCGTTTTTGCTTATTCTTCATTCTTTCTGCTACATCTCAATTAGAATTGCAATGCAATCTGCAGCTGGAGCAGACAGGACTTTCCAGAATATATCTGTCCTTGCAAAGCCTTATCATGATTAACAGAGAATTCAGCCAAGACCAGGAAATATTTTTTAAATACAATCATGGCTGCTGATGTCTCAAAGCTTTTTCTCTAAGAATGTCCTAAAAAAATGTTTAAAAAAATCAAGCAAGTATTTCATGTAAAAAGAGTGCTAGACAAAAACTCAGGAGTCCTTGGCAGATTTTACCAACTTTGTCACTACTTCAAAACATAATCATCAGCAATAGCTTAGTATTTATGTCCACCAAATTCTTGACTTCCAAAAAGGTAGATATTAGGAATACTGAAACACCCTGACATTAACTCTTAACATAGAAAGCTCTTAATACACTGATTCCTGATGATGCAAGAGGATGAAGTGGTACTCTGCCAGGAATCTAGTGAGATTTGGAGTCATGGAAGAGAGACTTTCCTGGCACAGATTACGGTCATAAAAGATAACTCAAAGTGAAAATCATAGCCCCAAAATTGGGAAGCATCAAGAAATAAACAATCCACCATTTCTTTCTCCTTTTCTTGGGTTCTTATTGGTTACTTCACATTGGTGGGATCCAACAGGAGCCCATCTGGTAAAGGAAGCTTTCGTGATACTAGCCTTGATGGTCAGCTTCTAGGATCCAAGACCAAGCTCTCTCAGGGAGAAAGGAGGAATAAAATAGGAAGGGGAAACTGAGAATAACCACGGGCTTTATTGTTTATTAAAATCTTGCAGATTTTAAATTATTTTATTTTTCTAGTTTTATTGAATACTTATACCTGCTTTCCTCCATCCCCCTCCCTCCCATCCCCTTCTGTTCCCTTCTTTAATCCATCCCACTCCCTCCTACCCTCCTGTCTGTTTGGTTCTATGGACCCCAGGGTTCCCTCTGGCTTGTCCACTCTTACGGGGGTTCAGACCTCTGTGGCATACCAAGTTTCCTCTCTTCTAGCCACCCCACTGATAGAGGCATTTCCCTTCGCTCATCCAGCTTTAGTTCCTAAGGTTTCTACTGTATGTTCTTACCTCTTTTGAGTTTTTTGGTTTTACAACTTATAAAATTCTTTGATTAAACAGAACATGGAAGCTTCTCTCCATGTTTCCTGGATACCAAACCTTCACATGGAACAGCTTAAAATGCAATTATGGCTGCTCAAAACTCATAATTCATAAATGATAATTTCTCAATAAAATGCAATTGTCTTCAACCTAAGGGATAAGATCTGTCTTTCATACAGAAAAAATGAATTTTACTCATTAATGCATGGTCAATATCATTGGCCAAGCAGAGCTCCTTTGGAAATATTTAGTTGCCTGTTAAAATTTTAACCAAATGTTCCACTTACTGATAAAATGTTGGTCAGAGATGTCTTAAAGGCCCCCAAACATTATAAGGCTTTTGCCATGGCTCTTGGTTGCTCTCCAAAAACTGTAAGACACAATTACTGAAGATACAACACAAATTGTATATAGTACATGAGCAAAGTGTGTTAGCTGGAAATGGTCTGAGGACTTTCTCCTTGCTGGATAGCTTATACAGTGCCAAGGAATACTGTAGAAGCTGCTGGGGAGAGAAATAATCACAAGCCCCATCAACAGCATAAGATCTGTAAGTGGCCATATAAATCACTATGGCAACAGGTGACCACCAGTGTAATAGTGGCATGAGCACCAAGGAGACAATCAACACCTTTCTGATTGGACTCAAGACCCCCTTGTCAGAATTGAACCTATCCCTGTTACTATAAACTGGAATAATAAACTAAAAAAGGGAAGGAAATAGATCAATAGGGAAACAGCCAATAACCCTATAGATAGGAAGACAGTACATTAAACTGCTCTGTAGGCAGCTGTTATTATACCCATAGAATGGGAACTCGCAGTGGAAAACTTTGGGTCTAAAGCTGGATGAGTGAAGGGAAATGGACACATCAGTGGGGTGGCCTGAAGAGAGATAACTTGTTACACTATGGAGGCCTGAACCCCCACAGGAGTAGACAAGCCAGTGTGAACCTTGAGGTCCATTAAGGCATGCGGGCAGAAGGCCAGGAGAGAATAATGAAGGGGAAGGGAGAGGGTGGAAAGGAGGGAGGAAGGGAAGCTGGGGTGAATAGTCAATATGCTTGTGAAAGTAGAAAAAGTTAACAAAAAATTTGTTAACAGAGATACTTGAAAGAAGTAATTTTATGAATAAATCCTTATTTTATCCCTGAAGAAATAGAGATTCCAGAGATTTATTTCAGAAAGGTTTTCATCCATCTAGTGGGACTTCCTTTCTTCTTCACTCTACCATCTCAGAAACATGAATCCTCTTTCATTATCCTTTTCACCCTCTATAACATATGTATACTTTAGTTTGATAAGTCTATGAGGTGCTATGAACACATACAATATAGTATTACATATATATGTGTGTATTTCCACAATTACAATATAAACTACATAGCAAACTAGGTCACTTAAAACTGAACACGGTCTGTTTTCAGTGAAACAATGCTTAGAACTGACAAGTTATGAGATCTACCTTAATTTGATATATTTTCACAATCTCTCAAATGATACTTCACATACAACTCAAGAAATTCTTTTAGGCTTTGGACTGGGCCACGCCCTGGGACCCCGGGACCTCTTCTCCCTCCCGCGCTGCCTTTGTCCGCCTAACTGGACAGGACTTCCTCGCTTTCCTCCATCCCTGGAGCTTGGGTGGGACACTAAGCCAAGTCCCAGGTCCAGGGTGAAGAATTCTGACATCAACATCAGCCCCTCTGCCTCTATGGCCACCAGGGACACCAGTGTGTCTACAGAAGACACACTGCTCCTCAGAATTCAATATAGACCAAAGAAAACTCAAGCAAAGTTCTAAGGGTCAAAGGCCATACATCTTTAAACCTCTAAAATCATCCTATCACATGGGAGAGATTCTTCACATTCAGCCCAAAGATAAGTAAACCTCCTTTTTTTCACCTTACTGTTCCTTTCTAATATTAATCACTATAGATTAACTTTTCCATGAAGCCACCCCAGAAACACAACTCCAGGGATCATACCACTCACCCTCACATATCACCAAGATACTACATCGTAAAAGTGCATTACCATACTAATATTCACTCCTTGTCTACTTAACCTGACTTAATTGATGTGCTAACAACCTAACAGCCTCAACTAGGAAATAACAATAATAAAAGACAAACATACCCAACCCCAAGGCAAGCACTAGTAATAACTGCCCAAGTGTAGGAATACCAACTAAATCAGTCAAAAACACACAGAAATTGAAAAGCCCTAGAGGACAAAACAACAATGCCCAAGTCAAAGTGCAGATCCATGAGAAACAAAACCCAAGAAGACCAATTTCCCACTGAAAGAATTAACCCCTTAATGATGGATTCCAACCAGAAAAAATTCACAGAAAATAGCCAACAAAGCCAGACCCAAGACAACGACTTTCAAAGTATGATCATTACCATGATTGATACTATGAAAGAAGAAATCCAAGAGGAGTTAAACAACCACATCAACCACTGAACAGGAACACAATAGGCATTTGTAGGAGTGGAGAAAAACAGTTCAAGAAACAAAAATAGGCATAGAGCAGTTAAAACAGACTCACGCAGAGTTTAAAACAGAGCTAAAAGACAAGCTATCTTCAACCCAAAGCTCAACAGAGAGTCTTATCAGCAGAACTAACAAAGCAGAAAATAGAACTTCTGCGTTTAAGACAAAGTAGGAAAATTAACCAGCTCAATGGAAGAGATTGTTAAAGCCAAAAAGATACTTGAGAGGAACATTCAAGAGTTATGGAAACCAAACATGCACATTCATGAAATACCAGAGTAAGAATCTCAAAATACCACCCCTGAGGAAATTTTTCAAATGATCATCAAGGAAAACTTTCCTCATCTAAAAAAAGAGAGGCCCATCCATATACAAGAGGCATTCCGCACTCCAAACAGATATGACCAAAATAGAAAATTGCCACAGCAAATAATAGTCAAATCACTCCACATTCAAGACAAAAAAAGGTGCTGACAGCTTCAAGAGAAAAAAAGGAAGTCACTTTTAAAGGTAAACCTATTGGAATAACAAATGACTACTCAATGGAAACAGTAAAGGCAAGAAGAGCTTGGAGAGACATACTTCAAGTATTAAATGAGCAAAAATGCCAACCCAGACTGATATACCCGGCAAAACTATCTGTCATGATTGAGGGAGAAAGAAAAGTCTTCCAGCATAAAGATAACTTGAAGGGATACATGTCTACCAAACCAGGCCTTCAAAAAATCCTAGAACTGATACTCAAGCTTGAAGAAAAGAACAAGCGTATCCAGGAGGACAGAAGGGAAGTATAATACCACAAAAACATAAATATCAAACAACATGCTTACAAAATCTACTAAACATAAAAAATGTCCAGAATTAAAAATAATTCCTCCATTATAACATTAAATTTCAATAGTATTAATTCACCGATTAAGAGACACAGATTAAAACTTGGATTAAAAATCACAACCCATCAATCTGCTGCCTTCAGGAAACTCATCTCACCACAAAAGATAGGCACATCCTAAAAATAAAAGGCTGGTCCAAAATTCTGCAAGCTAATGGAAAGAGGAAACAGGCAGGGGTACCCATTGTGCTGTCGGACAACGTGGACTTCGAACCCAAAAAAATCATAAGAGACAAAGATGGATATTACATTTTAGTCACAGTTACAATTCACCAGGAAGAGTTCACAATACTAAACATATATGCACCCAATACGGGCCCATCCACATTCATTAAAAAAACCCCACAGTGTCTAAAGGGAGAAATCAACCCCCAAACGATAATTCATGGGGATTTCAACACTGCCCTCTCAACATGGGATAGATCAACAGGTCAAAAGCTTAACAGAGACACTTTGGAACTTAATCAAACCCTTGAAGAAATGGACCTTACAGATTTCTATCAAACTTTTCATCCACGGAACAAAGAATACACATTTTTCTCAGCAGCACACGGAACTTTCTCCAAACTAGATCACATATTGGACCACAAAATGAACCTCCACATATACAGGAAGGTTGAAATACTAGCCTGTGCCCTATCAGACCACCACGGCCTAAAGCTGGGCATTCAAAACATAACAAAAGACAGAAAATACACTAACTCCTGGAAACTTAACACTATGATGCTGAATGACAACTGGATTCAGGAAGAAATTAAAAAGGAAATTCAAGATTTCCTGAAAGTGAATGATAACGAAAATACAACTTACCAAAATCTCTGGGACACAATGAAAGCTGTTCTGGAGGTAAGTTCATAGCTCTTAATGCCTACATCAAAAAAATGGAAACATCAGAAATAAACAACTTAACAATGCAGCTTAAGACTTTAGAGAAACTAGAGCAATCTGATCCCAAAAGCAGTAGAAGAGAAGAGATTAGCAAAATAAGGGGAGAAATATCTGAAAATGAGATTAGGAAAACGATAGAGAAATTCAACCAGTCAAAAAGCTGGTTCTTTGAAAAAATCAATAAGATTGATACACCCCTAGCTAAATTAACCAAAAGCAAGAGAGAGAAAACCCAAATTAACAAAATCAGGAATGAACATGGAGTTATCACTACTGATACCCAAGAAATCCAGAGAATTATAACATCATACTTCAAAAACTTATACTCTGTGAAATATGAAAACACAAAAGAGATGGATGAATTCCTAAGTAAACACAACTTAACTAAATTGAAACAGGAAGTTGTGAATTATTTAAATAGTCCTATAACATATAAGGAAATTGATGGTCACAAATTCAGAAATAAAAATATGAAAAATATTTTAAGATAATTTGAAAATACAAGATTAAATTTAAATATATTAATTTTATTTCAAAAAAAAAGGAAATTGAGGAAGTAATCTCAAATCTTCCCACCACAAAATGTCCTGGACCAGATGGATTCAGCAAAGAGTTCTACCAGACATTTAAGGAGTCAATAACACCAATACTCCTTAAACTGTTCCAACAAATAGCAAAGGAAGGAACATTACCAAATTCCTTCTATGAAGCTAATATTGTTTTAATTCCAAAATCTAATAAAGATACACTTAAAAAAGAAAACAATAGGCCAGTGTCTCTGATGAACACAGACGCAAAGATTCTCAACAAAGTCTTAGCAAATCGGATTAAAAAACATATCAAAAAGATCATTCACGGGGACCAAGTAGGCTTCATCCCCGGCACACAAGGATGGTTCAACATACGCAAATCAATAAATGTAATTCATCATGTAAACCAGTCCAAAGCCCAAGACCACATGATACTCTTGACAGATGCAGAAAAAGCTTTTGACAAGATCCAACAGCCTTTTATAAACAAAACGCTAGAGACAGTAGGAATGGAAGGAACCTTTATCAATATAATAAAAGTAGTATACAACAAGTCTACAGCAAGGATTATACTCAATGGGGAAAAACTGGAAACATTCCCACTTCGATCAGGAACTAGACAAGGCTGTCCACTCTCACCATCTCTATTCAATATTGTACTTGAAGTGTTAGCTGAAGCCATAAGACAAGAAAGTGACATAAGAGGGATTAGAATCGGCAAGGAAGAAGTCAAGCTATCCCTATTTGCAGATGACATGATCTTATACCTGAGTGATCCCATAAACTCCACTAGGAAGCTCCTGGAACTAATTGAGAAGTTCAGCAGGGTGGCAGGATACAAAATAAATGTACAAAAATCAGTGGCTTTCCTATATGCCCAGAATGAAAGAAGTGAAAAAGCCCTGAGAGAAACAATCCCATTTACTCTAGCCCCTAAAAAAATGAAATACCTTGGTATAAACCTAACTAAGGAGGTAAAAGACCTTTACAATGAAAACTTTAAAACCCTAAAGAAAGAAATAGCAGAAGACACCAGAAGGTGGAAAGACCTCCCATGGTCCTGGATTGGCAGAATCAACATCGTAAAAATGACCATCCTACCAAAGGCAATATACAGATTCAATGCTATACCACTTAAAATCCCAAAGCAATTCTTCAAAGAAGTTGACCAAACAATCTCAAAGTTCATATGGAGGCACAAAAGACCCAGGATAGCAAAAACAATCCTGAGTAACAAAAACACAGCTGGAGGTATTACCATACCAAACCTAAGTCTATACTACAAATCCATAGTTATAAAGACAGCCTGGTACTGGCTCCAAAATAGACACACAGATCAATGGATAAGGATTGAAGACCCAGATATAAGCCCACAAAGTTACAGCCATTTGGTCTTTGACAAAGGGGCCCAAAGAATCCAATGGAAAAAGAACAGCATCTTCAACAAATGTTGCTGGCAAAACTGGATCTCCACATGCAGAAGATTAAAGCTGGACCCGTACTTGTCACCATGTACAAGACTTAATTCCAAATGGATCAAGGACCTTGATATCAGGCCAGAGACTTTAAAAACCATAGTTGAAAGGATAGGGAACTCCCTCGAGCTGATTGGGCTAGGCCAACACTTCCTAAACAGACATCCAATGGCACAGTCACTGCTACCAACTCTCAACAGTTGGGATCTTGTGAAATTAAAGAGCTTCTGTTCAGATAAAGAGATTGTCACACGAGCTCAAAGGCAACCCACAGAATGGGAGAAAATCTTCACTAACCACATATCTGACAGAGCTCTACTGTCCAGAGTGCACAAAGAACTTAGAAAATTAAACTCCAAGGAAAACACTGGCCCAATTAAAAAATGGGCCCTGGAACTTCAAAGAAACTTTACCAGGGATGAAATTAAAATGTCTAACAATTATCTTAAAAAATGCTCCACTTCCTTCGCCATCAGGGAAATGCAAATCAAAACTTCCCTGAGATATCATCTCACCCCGGTCAGGATGGCAAAAATCCACAATACAAACAACGACAAATGCTGGAGAGGATGTGGAGAGAGGGGAACTCTCCTACATTGTTGGTGGGAATGCAGGCTCATACAGCCACTCTGGCGAGCCGTCTGGAGATTCTTAAAGAAATTAAAGATTGAAATGGAGTATGACCCTGCTATCCCACTTTTGGGAATAACCCCCCATGCAGCAGAGGTTCGCCTCGATAGCACAAGCTCGACCATGTTCATAGCAGCACTGTTTACAATAGCAAAGTCATGGAATCAACCTAAATGTCCAACAGTTGACGAGTGGATAAGGAAACTGTGGTACATCTATACAATGGAGTACTACTCAGCCATCAAAAATGATGAATTACTGGAATTTGCTGGGAAATGGATGTCATTAGAAAGAATTATATTGAGTGAAGTATCCCAAACCCAGAAAATTAAGCGCCGTATGTACTCACTAATAGGTGGCTCCTAGTACCAAACTCACCCAGCCCACATTGAGACACTCAAAAGTAAACCTATGTAACACAGTAATTGCAAGGATTATGAACAAGAGAGATGGGGTAGGAGGGCCACACCAGAAACAAGGAGAGAGGAGACCATGTTACAGCAGAGAAAATAGGCCTCCATCAAGGTCTGCAAGTAAGTAATGAGAAACCTGGTTAAGTTCACAGACGTTCTTTCCTGATCTCACCAGAAGGGGAGGGCATATAGTCTAGCAGATAAAAAGTAATCATTTTGCAAATGGGTGATGGACCCCTCCCTCAGTGACGTTTCCTACTCTTTTTTTTTTTTTATTAAAAATTTAATTATACATTTTAAAATTTTTTAGCAGTTCCCTCCCTCCCCCCTCCCCTTCCCCCAGTGTCTCCCCCCCAATTCCCAGAGAGTCCTTTATTGTGTGCGCCTAACTCTCCACTGGGTCCTCCTCTCCGATGACATATAAGGACCCAGTGGCATGTCCATAAGCCCTTTCTCTTGTTCCCCTTAAGCATAAGATTACTACTATGGCTGTCAATCCCTTGCCTCCAGGGGTCTCGGTGCCCTTAACAGATGCTAGACTTTATGAGGGCAACAGTGCGTTGGACATTGCGCAGGGCATGCAAAGTTCCATTATGATTGCTTTGGCCCCAATTATTGTTGAGAATCTTGCAAATCGTTGCTCCTCCCATCCTTTTGCTCTTACAATCTTACCGCCCCCTCTTCCGCAAATGTCCCTGAGCTCCAGGATGGGGAGAGTTTAGGCTGTCCTAGTTCTATGTGATTGATATAGAGTCTCTGAAGTTCTGGATTGTGGTTTGTTGATTTTCTTTTGCAGTTTTGCTGCTCCTGCAATTCCCTTCACTCCATTCTGCTGGGCACTGTATGTCACCCCCTGGCCAGAGACAAAAAGCTGTTAAACTGGAGTCTTGTTGTAATAGCACATTCAGGAGCAGCAAAACTGCAAAAGAAAATCAACAAACCACAATCCGGAACTTCAGAGACTCTATATCAATCACATAGAACTAGGACAGCCTAAACTCTCCCCATCCTGGAGCTCAGGGACATTTGCGGAAGAGGGGGCGGTAAGATTGTAAGAGCAAAAGGATGGGAGGAGCAACGATTTGCAAGATTCTCAACAATAGTTGGGGCCAAAGCAATCATAATGGGACTTTGCATGCCCTGCGCAATGTCCAGCGCACTGTTGCCCTCATAAAGTCTAGCATCTGTTAAGGGCACCGAGACCCCTGGAGGCAAGTGATTGACAGCCATAGTAGTGATCTTATGCTTAAGGGGAACAAGAGAAAGGGCTTATGGAAATGCCACTGGGTCCTTATATGTCATCGGAGAGGAGGACCCAGAGGAGAGTTAGGCGTACACAATAAATGACTCTCTGGGAATTGGGGGAGGGGAGACACTGGAGGGTGGGGAGGGGGAGGAGGGGGAGGGAGGGAACTGGTAAAAAATTTTAAAATGTATAATTAAATTTTAAAAAAAAATAAATAAATAAATGTAGGGTCATATAGTCCGTAGGTAGAAGTAAGTTGCCTTCCTCCTTTCCTGCTTATATCCCTTTTACTTCTTTATCTTGCTATATTGCTCTGTCTAAGAATACAAGTACTATATTAAATTAATATGAAGTGGGGAAAAAAAAAAAGAAATTGCAGAAGACACCAGAAGGTGGAAAGACCTCCCTTGTTCCTGGATTGGCAGAATCAACATCGTAAAAATGACCATCCTACCAAAGGCAATATACAGATTCAATGCTATACCAATCAAAATCCCAAAGCAATTCTTCAAAGAAGTTGACCAAACAATCTCAAAGTTCATATGGAGGCACAAAAGACCCAGGATAGCAAAAACAATCCTGAGTAACAAAAACACAGCTGGAGGTATTACCATACCAAACCTAAGTCTATACTACAAATCCATAGTTATAAAGACAGCCTGGTACTGGCTCCAAAATAGACACACAGATCAATGGATAAGGATTGAAGACCCAGATATAAGCCCACAAAGTTACAGCCATTTGGTCTTTGACAAAGGGGCCCAAAGAATCCAATGGAAAAAGAACAGCATCTTCAACAAATGGTGCTGGCAAAACTGGATCTCCACATGCAGAAGATTAAAGCTGGACCCGTACTTGTCACCATGTACAAGACTTAATTCCAAATGGATCAAGGACCTTGATATCAGGCCAGAGACTTTAAAAACCATAGTTGAAAGGATAGGGAACTCCCTCGAGCTGATTGGGCTAGGCCAACACTTCCTAAACAGACATCCAATGGCACAGTCACTGCTACCAACTCTCAACAGTTGGGATCTTGTGAAATTAAAGAGCTTCTGTTCAGATAAAGAGATTGTCACACGAGCTCAAAGGCAACCCACAGAATGGGAGAAAATCTTCACTAACCACATATCTGACAGAGCTCTACTGTCCAGAGTGCACAAAGAACTTAGAAAATTAAACTCCAAGGAAAACACTGGCCCAATTAAAAAATGGGCCCTGGAACTTCAAAGAAACTTTACCAGGGATGAAATTAAAATGTCTAACAATTATCTTAAAAAATGCTCCACTTCCTTAGCCATCAGGGAAATGCAAATCAAAACTCCCCTGAGATATCATCTCACCCCGGTCAGGATGGCAAAAATCCACAATACAAACAACAAATGTTGGAGAGGATGTGGAGAGAGGGGAACTCTGCCGCATTTCTGGTGGGAATGGAGGCTCATACAGCCACTCTGGCGAGCCGTCTGGAGATTCTTAAAGAAATTAAAGATTGAAATGCCATATGACCCTGCTATTCCACTTTTGGGAATAATCCCCCATACAGCAGAGGTTCACCTCGATAGCACAAGCACGACCATGTTCATACCAGCACGGTTTACAATAGCAAAGACATGTAATCAGCCCAAATGTCCAACAGTTGACCAGTGGATAAGGAAACTGTGGTACATCTATACAATGGAGTACTACTCAGCCATCAAAAATGATGAATTACTGGAATTTGCCGGGAAATGGATGTCATTAGAAACAATTATATTAAGTGAAGTATCCCAGACCCAGAAAATTAAGTGCCGTATGTACTCCCTAATAGGTGGCTCCTAGTAACAAACCCACCCAGCCCAACTAGACACAGTAATTGCAAGGATTATGAACAGGAGGGATGGGGTAGGAGGGCCACACCAGAAACAAGGAGAGAAGGGACCATGTTACAGCAGGGAAAATAGGCCTCCACCAAGGACCCAAATAAGTAATGAGACATCTGATTAAGGTCACAGACTTTTGTTCCTGATCATTTACTGCTGAGGGGGTGTGATCTCACCAGAAGAGGAGGGCATATAGTCTGGCAGATAAAAAGTAACCATTTTGCAAATGGGTGATAGACCCCTCCCTTACTGTGGTTTCCCACTTTTATTACATCTACCTTTGAATGTGCTTTTATCACAAGACTCTAACAGCTTTTTGTCTCTGGCCAGGGGGTAACATACAATGTCCACCAGGATGGAGTGAAGGGCATTGCAGGAGCAGCAAAACTGCAAAAGAAAATCAACAAACCACAATCCAGAACTTCAGAGACCCTATATCAACCACCTAGAACTAGGCCAGCTTAGTCTCTCCCCATCTTGAAGCTCAGGGAAATTTGCGGAAGAGGGGGCGGTAAGAGTGTAAGAGCAAAAGGATGGGAGGAGCAATGATATATAAGATACTCTATACTAGTTAGAGCTGAAGCAATCATAATTGGACTTTGCATGCCCTGTGCATTGTCCAACACACTGTTGACCTCAAAAAGTCTAGCATCTGCTAAAGGCACCAAGAGCCTTGTAGGTAAAGGATTGGCAGCCACAGCAGTGTTCCTATACCTAAGGGGAACACGGGAAAGGGTTCAGGGAAAGGCCACTGGGTCCTTGTATGTCATCGGAGAGGAGGGCCCAGAGGAAAATCAGGCATGCACAAGAAAGGACTCTCTGGGAATTGGGGCGGGAGGCACTGGGGGATGGGGAGGGAGAGAGGTGGGGAGGAGGAGCAGGGGGTACAGGCGGAGGAGGAGGAAGGGAGGGAACTGGTGTACCTAATAAGTTTGTATGAGCTGAAATAAAAAAAAAGAAATAGAATTTATAATTAAAAACCTCTCTGCAAATAAAACAAAATCTGCAGTCATAGAGGGCATTATGGAAAAGTTATTACAACCCTGAAGGAAGAAGAAAAAAATACCAATCTGCAGAAGTTTTGGTAAGTAAGATTATAGAAAATACTTCCCAACTCATTTTGTATGTGATCCTCAGAGACAAAAATTTGAGGAGTGGAAGTTTTAGGACATAGCATATTTAATTCATTTCATGAAGCGATGCCCCCACTCAGAACTACACAAGTATACTTGTTTGCAATCTTGTCTTCCACTATCTTGCCGCCCACCATCATGATGATGGCAGAGAATACTATAAAGATATGAGAGACAAAAAAAAAAAGAAACAATTATGTTGAGTGAAGTATGCCAGACCCAGAAAATTAAGCGCCATATGTACTCCCTAATAGGTGGCTCCTAGTACCAAACCCACCCAGCCCAACCAGAGACACTCGACGATAAATCTCTGTGATACAGTAATTGCAAGGAGTATGAACAGGAGGGATGGGGTAGGAGGGCTACACCAGAAACAAGGAGAGAGGGGACCATGTTACAGCAGAGAAAATAGGCCTCCATCAAGGACTGCAGGTAAGCAATGAGACATCTCGTTAAGTTCACAGACTTTTCGTTCCTGATTAATTACTACTGAGGCGGTGTGATCTCACCAGAAAGGGAGGGCATATAGTCTGGCAGATAATAAGTAACCATTTTGCAAATGGGTGGTTGACCCCTCCCTCACTGAGGTTTCCCACTTTTATTACATCTATCTTTGAATATACTCTTTTTTTATTAAAAATTTAATTATACATTTTAAAATTTTTTACCAGTTCCCTCCCTCCCCCCTCTTCCCCCTCCCCTTCCCCCAGTGCCTCCCCCCCAATTCCCAGAGAGTCCTTTATTGTGTACGCCTAACTCTCCACTGGGTCGTCCTCTCCGATGACATATAAGGACCCAGTGGCATTTCCATAAGCCCTTTCTCTTGTTCCCCTTAAGCATAAGATCACTACTATGGCTGTCAATCACTTGCCTCCAGGGGTCTCGGTGCCCTTAACAGATGCTAGACTTTATGAGGGCAACAGTGCGCTGGACATTGCGCAGGGCATGCAAAGTCCCATTATGATTGCTTTGGCCCCAACTATTGTTGAGAATCTTGCAAATCGTTGCTCCTCCCATCCTTTTGCTCTTACAATCTTACCGTCCCCTCTTCCGCAAATGTCCCTGAGCTCCAGGATGGGGAGAGATTAGGCTGTCCTAGTTCTATGTGATTGATATAGAGTCTCTGAGTTCTGGATTGTGGTTTGTTGATTTTCTTTTGCAGTTTTGCTGCTCCTGCAATTCCCTTCACTCCATTCTGCTGGGCACTGTATGTCACCCCCTGGCCAGAGACAAAAAGCTGTTAAACTGGAGTCTTGTTGTAATAGCACATTCAAGGGTAGATGTAATAAGAGTAGGAAACCTCACTGAGGGAGGGGTCCATCACCCATTTGCAAAATGATTACTTTTTATCTGCTAGACTATATGCCCTCCCCTTCTGGTGAGATCAGGAAAGAACGTCTGTGAACTTAACCAGGTTTCTCATTACTTACTTGCAGACCTTGATGGAGGCCTATTTTCTCTGCTGTAACATGGTCTCCTCTCTCCTTGTTTCTGGTGTGGCCCTCCTAACCCATCTCTCTTGTTCATAATCCTTGCAATTACTGTGTTACATAGGTTTACTTTTGAGTGTCTCAATGTGGGCTGGGTGAGTTTGGTACTAGGAGCCACCTATTAGTGAGTACATACGGCGCTTAATTTTCTGGGTTTGGGATACTTCACTCAATATAATTCTTTCTAATGACATCCATTTCCCAGCAAATTCCAGTAATTCATCATTTTTGATGGCTGAGTAGTACTCCATTGTATAGATGTACCACAGTTTCCTTATCCACTCGTCAACTGTTGGACATTTAGGTTGATTCCATGACTTTGCTATTGTAAACAGTGCTGCTATGAACATGGTCGAGCTTGTGCTATCGAGGCGAACCTCTGCTGCATGGGGGGTTATTCCCAAAAGTGGGATAGCAGGGTCATACTCCATTTCAATCTTTAATTTCTTTAAGAATCTCCAGACGGCTCGCCAGAGTGGCTGTATGAGCCTGCATTCCCACCAACAATGTAGGAGAGTTCCCCTCTCTCCACATCCTCTCCAGCATTTGTCGTTGTTTGTATTGTGGATTTTTGCCATCCTGACCGGGGTGAGATGATATCTCAGGGAAGTTTTGATTTGCATTTCCCTGATGGCGAAGGAAGTGGAGCATTTTTTAAGATAATTGTTAGACATTTTAATTTCATCCCTGGTAAAGTTTCTTTGAAGTTCCAGGGCCCATTTTTTAATTGGGCCAGTGTTTTCCTTGGAGTTTAATTTTCTAAGTTCTTTGTGCACTCTGGACAGTAGAGCTCTGTCAGATATGTGGTTAGTGAAGATTTTCTCCCATTCTGTGGGTTGCCTTTGAGCTCGTGTGACAATCTCTTTATCTGAACAGAAGCTCTTTAATTTCACAAGATCCCAACTGTTGAGAGTTGGTAGCAGTGACTGTGCCATTGGATGTCTGTTTAGGAAGTGTTGGCCTAGCCCAATCAGCTCGAGGGAGTTCCCTATCCTTTCAACTATGGTTTTTAAAGTCTCTGGCCTGATATCAAGGTCCTTGATCCATTTGGAATTAAGTCTTGTACATGGTGACAAGTACGGGTCCAGCTTTAATCTTCTGCATGTGGAGATCCAGTTTTGCCAGCAACATTTGTTGAAGATGCTGTTCTTTTTCCATTGGATTCTTTGGGCCCCTTTGTCAAAGACCAAATGGCTGTAACTTTGTGGGCTTATATCTGGGTCTTCAATCCTTATCATTGATCTGTGTGTCTATTTTGGAGCCAGTACCAGGCTGTCTTTATAACTATGGATTTGTAGTATAGACTTAGGTTTGGTATGGTAATACCTCCAGCTGTGTTTTGTTACTCAGGATTGTTTTTGCTATCCTGGGTCTTTTGTGCCTCCATATGAACTTTGAGATTGTTTGGTCAACTTCTTTGAAGAATTGCTTGGGATTTTGATTGGTTATAGCATTGAATCTGTATATTGCCTTTGGTACGATGGTCATTTTTACGATGTTGATTCTGCCAATCCAGGAACAAGGGAGGTCTTTCCACCTTCTGGTGTCTTCTGCACATTGTCTTTTTTTTTTTCCCCACTTCATATTATTTAATATAGTACTTGTATTCTTAGACAGAGCCAATATAGCAAGATAAAGAAGTAAAAGGGATATAAGCAGGAAAGGAGGAAGGCAACTTACTTCTACCTACGGACTATATGACCCTACATTTATTTATTTTTTTCATTAAAAATTTAATTATACCTTTTAAAATTTTTTACCAGTTCCCTCCTTCCCCCCTCCACCCCCTCCCCTTCCCCCAGTGCCTCCCCCCCAATTCCCAGAGTGTCCTTTATTGTGTACGCCTAACTCTCCTCTCCTCCTCTCCGATGACATATAAGGACCCAGTGGCATTTCCATAAGCCCTTTCTCTTGTTCCCCTTAAGCATAAGATCACTACTATGGCTGTCAATCCCTTGCCTCCAGGGGTCTCGGTGCCCTTAACAGATGCTAGACTTTATGGAGGGCAACAGTGCGCTGGACATTGGCGCAGGGCATGCAAAGTCCCATTATGATTGCTTTGGCCCCAACTATTGTTGAGAATCTTGCAAATCGTTGCTCCTCCTCCCTCCTTTTGCTCTTACAATCTTACCCCCCTCTTCCGCAAATGTCCCTGAGCTCCAGGTGGGGAGAGATTAGGCTGTCCTAGTTCTATGTGATTGATATAGAGTCTCTGAAGTTCTGGATTGTGGTTTGTTGATTTTCTTTTGCAGTTTGCTGCTCCTCGCAATCCCTTCACTCCATTCTGCTGGGCACTGTATGTCACCCCCTGGCCAGAGACAAAAAGCTGTTAAACTGGAGTCTTGTTGTAATAGCACATTCAAGGTAGATGTAATAGAGTAGGAAACCTCACTGAGGGAGGGGTCCATCACCCATTTGCAAAATGATTACTTTTTATCTGCTAGACTATATGCCCTCCCCTCTGGTGAGATCAGGAAAGAACGTCTGTGAACTTAACCAGGTTTCTCATTACTTACTGCAGACCTTGATGGAGGCCTATTTTCTCTGCTGTAACATGGTCTCCTCTCTCCTTGTTTCTGTGTGGCCCTCCTAACCCATCTCTCTTGTTCATAATCCTTGCAATACTGTGTTACATAGGTTTACTTTTGAGTGTCTCAATGTGGGCTGGGTGAGTTTGGTACTAGGAGCCACCTATTAGGGAGTACATACGGCGCTTAATTTTCTGGGTTTGGGATACTTCACTCAATAATTCTTTCTAATGACATCCATTTCCCAGCAAATTCCAGTAATTCATCATTTTTGATGGCTGAGTAGTACTCCATTGTATAGATGTACCACAGTTTCCTTATCCACTCGTCAACTGTTGGACATTTGGTTGATTCCATGACTTTGCTATTGCAAACAGTGCTGCTATGAACATGGTCGAGCTTGTGCTATCGAGGCGAACCTCTGCTGCATGGGGGGTTATTCCCAAAAGTGGGATAGCAGGGTCATACTCCATTTCAATCTTTAATTTCTTTAAGAATCTCCAGACGGCTCGCCAGCGTGGCTGTATGATCCTGCATTCCCACCAGCAAATTTCCCACTGAAGAAATTAATCCCACAATGTTAGACTCCAACAAGAACAAACCCACGGAAAAAGGCCAAGAAAGCCTGACCCAGAATAACGACTTTCAAACTATGATCATTACCATGTTCAATACTATGAAAGAGGAAATCCGGGAGGAATTACATAATCGAAATCAATAGCTTTAAAGAGGAACACAACAGACATCTGGAGGAGTTGAGAAAAACAGTGCAAGAAATAAAAAGTGGCATAGAGCAGTTAAAACAAACTCAAGCAGAGTTTAAAACTGAGCTAAAAGACAAGTTATCTTCAACCCAGAATGCCACAGAGAGTCTTATCAACAGAACTAACGAAGCAGAAAACAGAATTTCAGACCTTGAAGATAAAGTGGGAGTACTAACCAGCTCAATGGAAGAGGTGGTTAAAGCCAAAAAGATACTTGAGAGAAATATCCAAGAGGTATGGGACACCCTGAAGAAGCCTAACATGCGTATTCATGGAATACCGGAGCAAGAATCTCAAAAAACCACCCCTGAGGAAATTTTTCAAATGATCATCAAGGAAAACTTTCCTCATCTAAAAAAAGAGAGGCCCATCCATATACAAGAGGCATTCTGCACCCCAAACAGATACGACCAAAACAGAAGCACGCCACGGCAAATAATAGTTAAAACACTCCACATTCAAGATAAAGAACTGGTGCTGAGAGCTTCAAGGGAGAAAAAACAAGTCACTTTTAAAGGCAAACCTATTAAAATAACAAATGACTTCTCAGTCGAAACAGTAAAAGCAAGAAGAGCTTGGAGAGACATACTTCAAATATTGAATGAGCAAAAATGTCAACCCAGGCTGATTTACCCTGCAAAACTAACAGTCATAATCGAGGGAGAAAGAAAAATTTTCCAGCACAAAGACAACTTTAAGGGATACATGGCCACCAAACCAGGCCTTCAAAAAATGCTAGAAATGATACTCAAGCGTGAAGAAAAAAACAGGCATATCCAGGAGAACAGAAGGCAAATATAACACCATTAAAAGCGAAGCAATATACTTATAAAAGCTACTAAACATAATAAATGTCTGGAATTAACAATAGTTTCTCCATTATAACACTAAATGTTAATGGACTTAATTCACCGATCAAGAGACACAGATTACAAACTTGGATTAAAAATCACAATCCATCAATCTGTTGCCTGCAGGAAACCCATCTCACCACAAAAGATAGGCACGCTCTAAAAATAAAAGGCTGCTCAACAATTCTACAAGCAAATGGAAGCAGAAAACAGGCAGGGGTAGCCATTATGCTATCAGACAAAGTGGGCTTCAAACCAAAGAAAATTATAAGAGACACGGATGGATACTACATTTTAGTCACAGGTACAATTCACCAGGAAGATTTCACAATACTAAACATATATGCACCCAATACGGGCCCCTCCACATTCATTAAGAAAACCCTACAGCGTCTAAAGCAAGAAATCAACCCCCAAACGATAATTCTTGGGGACTTCAACACCGCCCTCTCTACATGGGATAGATCAACAGGTCAAAAGCTTAACAGAGACACTTTGGAACTTAATCAAACCCTGAAAGAAATGGACCTCACAGATCTCTATCGAACTTTTCACCCACGCACAAAAGAATACACATTTTCTCAGCAGCACACGGAACTTTCTCCAAAATAGATCACATATTGGGCCACAAAACGAATCTACACATATACAAGAAAGTTGAAATTCTAACCTGTGCCCTATCAGACCACCACGGCCTAAAGCTGGACATCCACAACACATCAACAAGAGAAAATACACTAACTCCTGGAAACTTAACACTATGATGCTGAAAGAGAACTGGATTCAGGAAGAAATTAAAAAGGAAATTCAAGATTTCCTGAAAGTGAATGATAACGAAAATACAACTTACCAAAATCTCTGGGACACAATGAAAGCTGTTCTAAGATGTAAGTTCATAGCTCTTAATGCCCACGTCAAAAAAATGGAAACATCAGAAATAAACAACTTAACAATGCAGCTTAAAGCTTTAGAGAAACTAGAGCAATCTGATCCCAAAAGCAGTAGAAGAGAGGAGATTAGCAAAATAAGGGGAGAAATATCTGAAATCGAGACTAAGAAAACGATAGAAAAAATCAACCAGTCAAAAAGCTGGTTCTTTGAAAATGTCAATAAGATTGATACACCCCTAGCTAAACTAACCAAAAGCAAGAGAGAGAAAACCCAAATTAACAAAAGTAGAAATGAACATGGAGTTATTACTACTGATACCCAAGAAATCCAGAGAATTATAACATCATATTTCAAAAACGTATACTCTGTGAAGTTTGACAACACAAAAGAGATGGATGAATTTCTAAGTAAACACAACTTACCTAAATTGAATCAGGCAGTTGTGAATTATTTAAATAGTCCTATAACATATAAGGAAATTGAGGAAGTAATCTCGAATCTTCCCACCAAAAAATGTCCTGGACCAGATGGATTCAGCACAGAGTTCTACCAGACATTTAAGGAGTTAATAATACCAATACTCCTTAAACTGTTCCATCAAATAGCAAAAGAAGGAACACTACCAAATTCCTTCTATGAAGCTAATATCATTTTAATCCCAAAACCTAATAAAGATTCACTTGAAAAAGAAAACTACAGGCCGATCTCCCTGATGAACACAGACGCAAAGATTCTCAACAAAGTCTTAGCAAATCGGATTCAAAAACATATTAAAAACATCATTCATGGGGACCAAGTAGGCTTCATCCCCGGCACACAAGGTTGGTTCAACATACGCAAATCAATAAATGTAATTCATCATGTAAACCAGTCCAAAGTCCAAGACCACATGATACTCTCCATAGATGCAGAAAAAGCTTTTGACAAGATCCAACAGCCTTTTATGATCAAAACGCTAGAGACAGTAGGAATGGAAGGAACCTTCATCAATATAATAAAGCTGTATACAACAAGCCCACAGCAAGGATTATGCTCAATGGGGAACAATTGGAAGCGTTCCCACTTCGATCAGGAACTAGACAAGGCTGTCCACTCTCACCACTTCTATTCAATATTGTACTTGAAGTCTTAGCTGAAGCCATAAGACAAGAAAGGGACATAAGAGGGATTCAAATCGGCAAGGAAGAAATCAAGCTATCCCTCTTTGCAGATGACATGATCTTATACCTGAGGGATCCCAAAAACTCCACCAGGAAGCTCCTGGAAATAATTGAGAAGTTCAGCAGGGTGGCAGGATACAAAATAAATGTGCAAAAATCAGAGGCCTTCCTATATGCCCAGAATGAAAGAAGTGAAAAAGCCTTGAGAGAAACCATGCCATTTACTATAACCCCTAAAAAAATGAAATACCTTGGTATAAACCTAACTAAGGAGGTAAAAGACCTTTACAATGAAAACTTTAAAACCCTCAAGAAAGAAATTGCAGAAGACACCAGAAGGTGGAAAGACCTCCCTTGTTCCTGGATTGGCAGAATCAACATTGTAAAAATGACCATCCTACCAAGGCAATATACAGATTCAATGTTATACCAATCAAAATCCCAAAGCAATTCTTCAAAGAAGTTGACCAAACAATCTCAAAGTTCATATGGAGGCACAAAAGACCCAGGATAGCAAAAACAATCCTGAGTAACAAAAACACAGCTGGAGGTATTACCATACCAAACCTAAGTCTATACTACAAATCCATAGTTATAAAGACAGCCTGGTACTGGCTCCAAAATAGACACACAGATCAATGGATAAGGATTGAAGACCCAGATATAAGCTCACAAAGTTACAGCCATTTGGTCTTTGACAAAGGGGCCCAAAGAATCCAATGGAAAAAGAACAGCATCTTCAACAAATGTTGCTGGCAAAACTGGATCTCCACATGCAGAAGATTAAAGCTGGACCCGTACTTGTCACCATGTACAAGACTTAATTCCAAATGGATCAAGGACCTTGATATCAGGCCAGAGACTTTAAAAACCATAGTTGAAAGGATAGGGAACTCCCTCGAGCTGACTGGGCTAGGCCAACACTTCCTAAACAGACATCCAACGGCACAGTCACTGCTACCAACTCTCAACAGTTGGGATCTTGTGAAATTAAAGAGCTTCTGTTCAGATAAAGAGATTGTCACACGAGCTCAAAGGCAACCCACAGAATGCGAGAAAATCTTCACTAACCACATATTTGACAGAGCTCTACTGTCCAGAGTGCACAAAGAACTTAGAAAATTAAACTCCAAGGAAAACACTGGCCCAATTAAAAAATGGGCCCTGGAACTTCAAAGAAACTTTACCAGGGATGAAATTAAAATGTCTAACAATTATCTTAAAAATGCTCCACTTCCTTCGCCATCAGGGAAATGCAAATCAAAACTTCCCTGAGATATCATCTCACCCCGGTCAGGATGGCAAAAATCCACAATACAAACAACGACAAATGCTGGAGAGGATGTGGAGAGAGGGGAACTCTCCTACATTGTTGGTGGGAATGCAGGCTCATACAGCCACTCTGGCGAGCCATCTGGAGATTCTTAAAGAAATTAAAGATTGAAATGGAGTATGACCCTGCTATCCCACTTTTGGGAATAACCCCCCATGCAGCAGAGGTTCGCCTCGATAGCACAAGCTCGACCATGTTCATAGCAGCACTGTTTACAATAGCAAAGTCATGGAATCAACCTAAATGTCCAACAGTTGACGAGTGGATAAGGAAACTGTGGTACATCTATACAATGGAGTACTACTCAGCCATCAAAAATGATGAATTACTGGAATTTGCTGGGAAATGGATGTCATTAGAAAGAATTATATTGAGTGAAGTATCCCAAACCCAGAAAATTAAGCGCCGTATGTACTCCCTAATAGGTGGCTCCTAGTACCAAACTCACCCAGCCCACATTGAGACACTCAAAAGTAAACCTATGTAACACAGTAATTGCAAGGATTATGAACAAGAGAGATGGGTTAGGAGGGCCACACCAGAAACAAGGAGAGAGGAGACCATGTTACAGCAGAGAAAATAGGCCTCCATCAAGGTCTGCAAGTAAGTAATGAGAAACCTGGTTAAGTTCACAGACGTTCTTTCCTGATCTCACCAGAAGGGGAGGGCATATAGTCTAGCAGATAAAAAGTAATCATTTTGCAAATGGGTGATGGACCCCTCCCTCAGTGAGGTTTCCTACTCTTATTACATCTACCCTTGAATGTGCTATTACAACAAGACTCCAGTTTAACAGCTTTTTGTCTCTGGCCAGGGGGTGACATACAGTGCCCAGCAGAATGGAGTGAAGGGAATTGCAGGAGCAGCAAAACTGCAAAAGAAAATCAACAAACCACAATCCAGAACTTCAGAGACTCTATATCAATCACATAGAACTAGGACAGCCTAATCTCTCCCCATCCTGGAGCTCAGGGACATTTGCGGAAGAGGGGGCGGTAAGATTGTAAGAGCAAAAGGATGGGAGGAGCAACGATTTGCAAGATTCTCAACAATAGTTGGGGCCAAAGCAATCATAATGGGACTTTGCATGCCCTGCGCAATGTCCAGCGCACTGTTGCCCTCATAAAGTCTAGCATCTGTTAAGGGCACCGAGACCCCTGGAGGCAAGGGATTGACAGCCATAGTAGTGATCTTATGCTTAAAGGGAACAAGAGAAAGGGCTTATGGAAATGCCACTGGGTCCTTATATGTCATCGGAGAGGAGGACCCAGAGGAGAGTTAGGCGTACACAATAAAGGACTCTTTGGGAATTGGGGGGGAGGCACTGGGGGAAGGGGAGGGGGAGGAGGGGGGGAGGGAACTGGTAAAAAATTTTAAAATGTATAATTAAATTTTAATAAAAAAAAATAAAATGGCATCGCAACTTCCTGAACAACTCTACCCAGCTCGTACTAACATTTTCAAACTGTGGGAAGATCATCAGAGATCATTTCTAGTTGTGCTGGGTGTTTTTTCAAAAGAGAAAGTAAGATTGGCAAACAGCTCCTAAAAATCTATTAAATAAATCTATCAACAAAATGCAGAATAAGCATGAAAAATAGTGAGACCATTGCTGAATGAGGCAGATGGCTTGGCAACCCTAAAAGACTAACATCACACAAACATTCATTTGAGTCTTCATCTAGCTTCACTAAATTAGTATGTGAATTCAAACATTTGTCTTTTTTCATTTCTTTCCCAGTGATGGGAACTATATGAGTAAGGATCACTAGCAAGAGGAGGAGGAAATGTTAACCAAAGAAAATTGTACTTGTATGGGATGCCGACACTAAGCCTTATGGTAGAATAATAGGAACTATTGGAGACCTTTCATCTGTACCTCAAAGGCCTAAGGACATATTTGAGTTCTTTCTTCACATGTAATTATCCATAATTAATACTCCAAGTTTTGCAAACTTTGCCACCATATTCTTTGTTCATTGAAATAGAAGTCTTCTGATGCTATTGCTGAATTGATCTTCAGTGACAAATGTACTTGCAAACAGGAAAAACACATTTTTCCTATATGAAAGTTCACAGAAGAGTGAGGGTGTTGAAAAGAAAAGTTCTTGTTGCTTTTGTCAATAAAATAGGGGAAACAGTTATATTATACTAAAATAACACAGCCTCTAAAGAGTTTAGCATTTAAGTCCATGACACTCTGAACACTAAGCCATGCAAAAACTACACTAAAAATGAATGTGTGTATCTCACAAAATTCACTTAGACTGTCTACATATACACACAAAATTCAACACATGAAATATTTATAAGAGAACATAAAAATGTAACTTGCTGTTTTTAAAAAAGGAAATTTCTACAAAGGAAAGAATTTTCCATTCACCCTGGAAAAGTCCATGAAAATCTATGAAATGACTCACTATGAAAATAAAAGGTACTCAAGATACATCAACAGAAAATATGAGCACCATTAAAGACAAATTAAAAAGACTTGTTTATTATTATTATTATTTTTCCACTCATACACACTTAATAGGTACCCCGGTCCCCTCCCTCCCTCCACCTCTCCCTGGTCCCCCTTGCTCCTCTCCCCTTTTTCCCTTCCTTTCACCCCCTCCCTCCCTTTCTCCCAGTGTCCCCTTCTTCCCCCTAATCCCTGGAGCATCCTTTAGTGTGAATGTCAAACTTCCCTCTGCATCCTCCACTCTAATGAGTTGTAAGGACTCAGTAGCATTGCCTAGAGCCCTTTCTTGTACCCCCCTTTAGTATGGGAACACTATTGTGACTGTCAATCCCTTGCCTCTAAGGATCCTAGTGCCTGTGATCCATGCTAGACTTTGGGGGGGTCATTGATATGTCAGTCATCGTGCACGTCATGCAAAGTCCTATTATGTGTCCCTAACTTGTGTGGAGTATCTTGCTATCATTGCTCCTCCCCATCTTTATGCTCTTACAATCTTACTGCCTGCTCTTCCGCAAATTTCCCTGAGCTTTAGGATGGGGAGAGATTTGGCTGGTCTGGTTCCAGGTGATTAATGTAGGGTCTCTGATGTTCTGAATTATAGTTTGTTGTTGTTTTCAGTTTTGCTGTGCCTGCACTGCCCTTGGCTCCATGTTGATTGGTATTGGATGTCACCTCCTAGCCCGAGATAAAAGGCTGTTAAAATGGAGTCTTACTATAAGAGGTGATTCAAAGGTAGATGGAATAAGAGTAGGAGACAGCAGTGAGGGAGGGTCATTCTCCCATTTGCAGGATGGTTGCCATCTATCTGCCAGACTCTATTCCCTCCCTGACTAGTGAGATGAAACACTCTCAGTTGCAAGTGACCAGGAAGGGAATTGAGTGAGCTTAACCAGATGTCTCATTACTTACTTGCAGTACTTGATAGTGACCTGTTCTCTTTGCTGTAGCATGATCCTCTCTCTCCTTGTTTCTCAGGGAGGGGGCCTCCTTCCCCTTCCTTCCTGTTTATAATCTTTGTAATTACTGTAGGTATTACAGAGATTTATCTTTGACTATGTAAAAAGACTTGTTTTATTCTCTTTTCAGGGCTGTCAGTCAAAAGTATTCCTATAGCACTAGAAAAAAATTACTTTTCTAATAATCTCACAGAACTCAAAGCCCTAATGAAAAGAAATATGATGATACATAAGCATGTAACATGGACACATGATGTGAGGTGATGTTTTGGGATGTTAGTATTTTCAGTTAGACAAGAACTGAAATACAACAGGCTCTTCCCAATGCCTAAGTTGATTTTGTGTACTACAATCTAGGTTCCAAAACCTGAAACACTCATCCAGGTGACCATTTGAGCGGACTTCACAATAAATACAGTGGTGATTCTTTTTTTAACCTTTTTCAGTAATTAATGTTTTATATATGAATATAGTAGTTTTATAATATTTTCAACCCTTATTCTCAAATCCTATCCCCCTCCTTATCCCCTTTCATCTCTCCGCCAGACTCCCTCCTATTTTCCAATCTTTTCCCTTGTGCAGCCCACTGTTTTTCATATAGTTTGTGATAATTTATGCCTGATTCATGTTCCTGGAAGCATCCTAGATCGATGGGCATACCATTGAGGAAAGCATCCTCCTTTACTTCCCCATCAGCATTAGTCCTCATCGGTCTCTCAGAGAGATGTGGAGCTTCTTAGGATCTTTCTAATGTTATGGTAAGATGTTCACAAGATGGTTCCCATTCAATTCTTGTGTAAGTATACATATCTGCCATGAAATCTTATATTACTATGTTGTGTCCAGGAGATAATTCACGGCCTACCACCTTCCCACTTTAGGCCAACTCCTCTTCCACAACGTTCCCTGAGTCTTCAGGTAGAGGTAGGTGAGGTTTATATGTTCTGTAACAAGCAGTCACACACTTCTTTTCTGAATTTTGGTAAGTTGTCGTTTTCAGAAATGAACACCTTCTATTGTAGACAAAGGCTTCTAGTTTGAATGCTGAGTACTCTTCCAATCCATGGGTATACCAATAGGTTTTTACAGAGCAGTTTGGTGTACTGCCTTCCTAGCTGAAGATTCAAAGTCTGTTCTTAACCTTATGACCTATTTCCTTCCCTTGCATAGGTTCTTGTTCTAGTTTACAGTAACAGGAATGTGCTCTATTCTGAAAAGCCTTAAATCTAATCAGAAAGCTGTTGGTTATCTCCTTGATACTCATGCCATATGGTAGCAATTCTTACACTACAATTTTGATGTCTACCATACTGAGTTCTACCCTTTTTTGCATGATGTGCAACAGGGCTTGTGTGAAGAGGAATGGATATGTGTAGAAGTAGCCGCTTGAATATGTGTGCCAGTGGAGGCCCAAAGGTGACATCTTGAATCATCCTGGATTGCTCTTCCTCCTTATCGCTTTGCTCTGGAGTTTCCCAGGCTCCACTTTTCAGGAATAGAAGTGCAGGCTGCCACTACTTCTATATGGTGTGTGAGGTGAACGTGATAACCACTACACTACGGAAACCTCCCTATATGGTATTTTTAGGAGGAATCTGGGGATCCAAATAAGTCTTTTTGTTTAAAAAGTAAACTAAGGTTTTTCACCCCCTAAGTCATCTCTCCAGTCCTGAATTCTTCAACACAACTGAATAAAACTACCTGCTCATTTTATTTGAAAGGGACAAAGGATCCATCCTTATATTTTCCTGGATTGAAAGCAAAGGTAAAAAATGAGCAATTCCTTCTTCACATTCATTTTTGTTGCCGTTTTCTGAAACAAAGTCTCACTAGTTTGTTCAGGCTGATCTCAGACTCATAATCTTCTGGTCTCAACCTCCCAAGTGCTATAATTGCAGACTTCCACCACCCCTTCCTATTAGTACACATTCCACAGGTATTTTAAACTGAATATTTATAATATTGAGATATTTGAAAAACTATAAATGTCCAATAGGAAGTATTCATGCATATTCTAGTATATCCACTTAATAAAATGCTATTTGTGAAGCATCTTAATGAGAAATCTTTATCTGCTTTACTGGAAAATAAACAATACAAATCATCTCAGTACATGTGTTTAGTGGTCATTTGTGCTGTTTGACAAATTTTTGTAATTTTCTCACTTTCTCACCAGATGGTACAATGGCACTTCCTGGCCCACAGGAGTAAGTCTGAACAATAAGTTGTTAAGTAGAAATGACATTTGTCACTTCAGACCAGAACACTTAATTTCTGGTGTAGCAGCCTCCAGGGCTTTTTTCCACTCTGCCATGGCAACTTCCAGATAACAGCTTCCCATCAGCCTAAGTACAGTTCTGAGAAAATGGTACTCTGGAGCAGGGCACTCAATGCATCTGTGACAGACTTGAGGAATGAGCAAAGAATAAATCTTGGCTGCTTAAACCCCAAGAAATTTGAGACTTGTGTATTGTAGCAGCGTGATCAATCGTGTTCTCACAATTACAAGCTATGTACATTATAGTTCATGGGAAAAAATCTACATAGAAGAAAATATATTAATAGGTCAATGTAGAATAAATATCCTTGGGTATATCATAGATAATCTTTATCAATATTCTGCTGTACCTATATTTTTATAATGAGTATATAATATCCTCATAATCTGAAAAATTTTCCTTCATGTTTTTAAATGGCAAGAACAATTATGGAGATGAACTCTCTCCACTGCTTCCAATATTTTCCAATTAGGCCAATTATGCTACTTCTACTATGAAACATTCAGAAGAAACACACTTTTCTTAGTATCACTAAAAACCACTGTTTGTCATCCCTTTAAAGCCCATATGATATATCAAAAAAAGACATGTCTCCTCATTTTTAATTTTAAATATCTAAAACACCTTCTGCCTGTAGAGTTGTTACTCAAAGACTAAAATTTAAAAATGCTTCATGCTTTAGCTCCATTTCTTATGGAACAAGGAACCGATAAAGGAGGAGTTAATAGATAAAAGGCTTTTCCTCTAGATGCCAATTCTGTTACATCAATTATAATGTAAAACTCAAGTGTATAGAAATACACTTGACAGCTACTAAACAAGACAGCATGAACAAGAGTAACCTAATATATACTAATTTCAGCGGAGAAAATAAATGTTTGTGGGAGGGGGGATTTAAAGTGGCATTTTAAATATAAGTACTATTGTAAGTATTATTTCAGTGGAAGTTCCCACTGTGTTTCATACAATGCTTTGAGCAGAGTAAAGAGTCAAGTGGTTTAGTGGAAAGAACACTGGATTAAAAGTCAAGAGGCCTGGATTCCTGTTCCAGCTTTGCCAATATGCAATTGACTAAATTTTACTCTATCATTTTATCCACTTCCTTGTCAGTAATGGAATGGAATCTACCTTGCCTTTCTCAAATACAGATAGAGAATGAATGCCAGTGAATGCTTTATTAATATTGCAAAGCATTCTTCATGTGATAAATTTACTCCCTTCTATAAAATCCTAATATAAAAAAACTCTTTTTAGATTTCAACTTGACATCGCTGAGATCAATAGTAATCAAACTCTATTAGCTTCTGTAAATGAATCTCAGGGGGTGAAATATACAGAAATTCAAAAATCAAAAACACAGAGATCTTCTTTTCAGACTACTTGAAATTCCTACTTACTACAATTAAAAAAAAAAAAAACTCTTTCCTGAGAGTCAAGCTGGATCTATTGTTCAGGGTTTTTGACAATTAACATAAAACTTCATTTCTTCTGTCAAACATCCACAGTAGAAAGTTACAGCTCTTCTCTGTGAACACAGAGGACTAATAAATAAATCATGTCAATTTCTACATGGAATAACAGGAAGACACTGGAAAAAGTTAAGGGTGACATAAGAATCCTGCAAGGTGCTTGAACAAGTAGGCTAGTGGTATCAACTTCTTGAAAATGTTCCATCAAAAGTTAGCTCACTAAGAATCAGCAAACTTCCTGCAGATCCTAGAGAGCCAAACTAAGGTAGAAAGTATCAGAACATTTGATCTGAATTTATATTACAGGGTCAAAATAACAAAACTTCATGATGCTGGCAAAAAAGCAGACATATAGGTGAACAGAATAGAATAAGGAAATGATAGGATGGGATGGGATGGGATGGGATGGGGTGGGGTGGGGTGGGGTGGGGTGGAGTGAGATATGGTAGGGTAAGTTAGATAGGGTAAGGTGGGGTAGGAAAGAGTGGAATTGAATTGAATAGAATGAATAGAATAGAATAGAATAGAATAGAATAGAATAGAATAGAAAAATAATATCACTGGACTAAGTGTCAAAACCATACATTTGGAAAAAAGAACGCTGCTTCTTAAATAAGTGGTTCCAGGGAAATGAATACCCCCATGCAGCATGCTAAAATTAAACTACCTATCTCTCACCTGACAGAAGAGGAATCCAGGGAGGGATGGAGGGAGGGAGGGGAATGGGGTACTTATCAACATTGTATGAGTGGAAGAAAAAAATTTAAAAAACTTAATTATGTAAGACCTGAAATTTTGAAACTGCTAGAGAAAATCATAGGGCAGACATATCAAGATAAAGGATAGTAAAACTTTTTAAACAAGATATCAATACCTCAAAGAATAATAGCAAGAAATGTCAAATTGGAATGCATCAAATTAGAAAACTTGGCACAATAAAAGAAACAATTAAAGAGACAGCCTACAGAGTGGGAGAAAAATGTTTGCCAACTGATCATCCAAGAGAGGATTAATATGCAAAATATATAAAGAATTTGAAAAAATAAAGATAAAAATTAACCAATAAATGGACAATTGAACTGAACTAATACTTTTCAAAAGAAGTACAAATGGCTCCCTTCCCCCACTCTGCCGCCCAGGACGCGAGCGCGGTCCAGCCAGGCCTCACCGTGAACCTAGGTAAGCTTCAAGCCCCCCCCCACCCCCAGAACCCCAGGCAGTGCAAGGGACCCAGCTCCTCCCGCCATCCAGCTGGAGCCAGGCAGGGCATGGGAGGAGGACAGCCCCTCAGCACCCTGGGCCACGCCCCAGCTACCCCCAGGTGAAATAGCACTCCCCGCTGATGTCCCATCCTCCCTTCCCCCACCCCGCCACCCCAGACATGCCCGATGCAGCCGGGACTCACTGTGACCTAGGTAAGCTCCGTCCCTGCCCACCCCCAGAACCCCAGATCAAATAATTCGGTTTAGTGAAAAACGAACAGAAATTGAAAGAAGATCTTAAGAGTTAAAATGACAATGCCAAAGTCAAAGTGCAAATCCATGAGAAACAACACTCAAGTAAACAAATCTCCCACTGAAGAAATTAACCCCATAATGTTAGACTCCAACCAGAACAAACCCATGGAAAATGGCCATGAAAGCCTGACCCAGGATAACGACTTTCAAAATATGATCATTACCATGTTCAATACTATGAAAGAGGAAATCCAGGAGGAATTACATAATCGAATCAATCGCTTTGAAGAGGAACACAATAGACATTTGGAGGAGTTGAGAAAAACAGTGCAAGAAACAAAAACTGGCATAGAGCAGTTAAAACAGACTCAAGCAGAGTTTAAAACTGAGCTACAAGACAAGTTATCTTCAACCCAGAACTCCACAGAGAGTCTTATCAACAGAACTAATGAAGCAGAAAACAGAATTTCAGACCTTGAAGATAAAGTGGGAGTATTAAACCAGCTCAATGGAAGAGGTTGTTAAAGCCAACAAGATACTTGAGAGAAATATCCAGGAGATATGGGACACCCTGAAGAAGCTTAACATGCATATTCATGGAATACCAGAGCAAGAATCTCAAAATACCACCCCTGAGGAAATTTTTCAAATGATCATCAAGGAAAACTTTCCTCATCTAAAAAAAGAGAGGCCCATCCATATACAAGAGGCATTCCGCACCCCAAACAGATATGACCAAAACAGAAGCTCGCCATGGCAAATAATAGTTAAAACACTCCACATTCAAGATAAAGAATTGGTGCTGAGAGCTTCAAGGGAGAAAAAATAAGTCACTTTTAAAGGTAAACCTATTAAAATAACAAATGACTACTCAATGGAAACAGTAAAAGCAAGAAGAGCTTGGAGAGACATACTTCAAGTATTGAATGAGCAAAAATGTCAACCCAGGCTGATTTACCCTGCAAATCTATCCATCATGATCGAGGGAGAAAGATAAATCTTCCAGCACAAAGACAACTTGAAAGGATACATTTCCACCAAACCAGGCCTTCAAAAAATACTAGAAAGATACTCAAGCGTGAAGAAAAAAACAGGCATATCCAGGAGAACAGAAGGCAAATATAACACCATTAAAAGCGAAGCAATATACTTATAAAAACCACTAAACATAATAAATGTCTGGAATTCAAAATAGTTTCTCGGGGCTGGAGAGGTGGCTCAGGGGTTACGCCTCTGCCTTGCAGGTGGAAGGTCCCGAGTTCGGATCCCAGATCCCATGTATAGACGCCAGGTGGAAGCGAGGGCGGCCTGAGCTTCTGGTCCTGGTAGGGCGGAGCCTGTGAATCCCGGGGCAGAGTAAACAAGGAGGAGGTGGAGGCGTCCACGGTGCTTCCCGAATTCGTCCATGGTTCTACACACACACACACACACACACACACACACACACACGCACGCGCGCGCGCACATACATATGCTCACATGCACAATTGAATAAATAATAATAAAAAAAAATTTTAAAAAAATCAAAATAGTTTCTCCTTTATAATAACACTAAATGTTAATGGAATTAACTCACTGATCAAAAGACACAGATTACAAACGTGGATTAAAAATCACAATCCATCAATCTGCTGCCTACAGGAAACCCATCTCACCACAAAAGATAGGCATGCCCTAAAAATAAAAGGCTGGTCAACAATTCTACAAGCTAAGCCTTTACCCCACCCCGCTCTACAGGTCGGGACTCGCGCGTGGTCCAGCGGGGCCTCACCCTGCGACCTAGGTAAGCTCCGCCCGCGCCTGCCCACCAGGACCCCAGGTCAGCCCAAGGGACCCGGCTCCGACCCCACCATCCAGCCGGAGCCGTGTGCAAAGCTGAGGGACAAGGAGGACCTCCCCCTGTGCCCGGGCCCTGCTCCAGCTGCCCTCGGGTTAAATAGCTCCATGCCGACGCCCCAATCCTCCCATTCCCGACCCCGCTCGGCTGGTCCGGAAGCGCGTGCAGTCCAGCCGGGCCTCACCCGTGACCTAGGTAAGCTCTGGCCCTGCCCACCCCCAGAACCCCAGGCCAAATAATTCAGTTTAGTGAAATTGAAAGATCTTAAGAGTAAAAATGACAATGCCAAAATCAAAGTGCAAATCCATGAGAAGCAACACTCAAGTAAACAAATTTCCCACTGAAGAAATTAATCCCATAATGTTAGACTCCAACCAGAACAAACCCGCGGAAAAAGGCCAAGGAAGCCTGACCCATGATAACGACTTTCAAAATATGATCATTAAGATGTTCAATACTAAGAAAGAGGAAATCCAGGAGTAATTACATAATCGAATCAATCGCTTTGAAGAGGAACACAATAGACATTTGGAGGAGTTGAGAAAAACAGTGCAAGAAACAAAAACTGGCATAGAGCAGTTAAAACAGACTCAAGCAGAGTTTAAAACTGAGCTACAAGACAAGTTATCTTCAACCCAGAACTCCACAGAGAGTCTTATCTACAGAACTAATGAAGCAGAAAACAGAATTTCAGACCTTGAAGATAAAGTGGGAGTACTAACCAGCTCAATGGAAGAGGTTGTTAAAGCCAACAAGATACTTGAGAGAAATATCCAAGAGATATGGAACACCCTGAAGAAACCTAACATGCATATTCATGGAGTACCAGAGCAAGACTCTCAAAATATCACCCCTGAGGAAATTTTTCAAATGATCATCAAGGAAAACTTTCCTCATCTAAAAAAAGAGAGGCCCATCCATATACAAGAGGCATTCCGCACCCCAAACAGATACGACCAAAACAGAAGCACGCCACGGCAAATAATAGTTAAAACACTCCACATTCAAGATAAAGAACAGGTGCTGACAGCTTCAAGGGAGAAAAAACAAGTCACTTTTAAAGATAAACCTATTAAAATAACAAATGACTACTCAATGGAAACAGTAAAAGCAAGAAGAGCTTGGAGAGACATACTTCAAGTATTGAATGAGCAAAAATGTCAACCCAGGCTGATTTACCCTGCAAAACTATGTGTCATGATCGAGGGAGAAAAAAAATTGTCCAGCACAAAGACAACTTGAAGGGATATATGTCCACCAAACCAGGCCTTCAAAAAATGATAGAAATGATACTCAAGCGTGAAGAAAAAAACAGGCATATCCAGGAGAACAGAAGGCAAATATAACACCATTAAAAGCGAAGCAATATACTTATAAAAACTACTAAACATAATAAATGTCTGAAATTAAAAATAGTTTCTCCATTATAACACTAAATGTTAATGGAATTAACTCACCGATCAAGACACACAGATTACAAATGTGGATTAAAAATCACAATTCATCAATCTGTTGCCTGCAGGGAACCCATCTCACCACAAAAGATAGGCACGCTCTAAAAATAAAAGGCTGCTCAACAATTCTACAAGCAAATGGAAGCAGAAAACAGGCAGGGGTAGCCATTATGCTATCAGACAAAGTGGATTTCAAACCAAAGAAAATTATAAGAGACACGGATGGATACTACATTTTAGTCACAGGTACAATTCACCAGGAAGACTTCACAATACTGAACATATATGCACCCAATACGGGCCCCTCCACATTCATTAAGAAAACCCTACAGCATCTAAAGGAAGAAATCAACCCCCAAACAATAATTCTTGGGGACTTCAACACCACCCTCTCAACATGGGATAGATCAACAGGTCAAAAGCTTAACAGAGACAATTTGGAACTTAATCAAACCCTTAAAGAAATGGACCTTATAGATCTCTATTGATCTTTTCACCCACGCACCAAAGAATACACATTTTTCTCAGCAGCACATGGAACTTTCTCCAAAATAGATCACATATTGGGCCACAAAACGAATCTACACATATACAAGAAAGTTGAAATTCTAACCTGTGCCCTATCAGCCCACCACGGCCTAAAGCTGGACATCCACAACACATCCAACAAGAGAAAATACATTAACGCCTGGAAACTTAAGAATATGATGCTGAATGAGAACTGCATTCAGGAAGAAATTAAAAAGGAAATTCAAGATTTCCTGAAAGTGAATGATAACGAAAATACAACTTACCAAAATCTCTGGGACACAATGAAAGCTGTTCTAAGAGGTAAGTTCATAGCTCTTAATGCCTACATCAAAAAAATGGAAATATCAGAAATAAACAGCTTCCCCACCCCGGAGCCGAGCCGCCCGGCCAGCAGCACCCGCGCGCGCGGCCGCCAGCTTTGCCCCCAGCCCCCCTCCGCGCCGAACCCCGACCAGCGCCCAGGTCGCAGGTGAAGAATTCTGCCATCAACATCAGACCCTCTGCCTCTCTGGCCCACCGGGGACCTACACATGTGGTCCACGGAAGTCACACTGCTACTCAGAATTCAATAGAGTACAAAGGAAACCCAAGCAAAACTCTAAGGAACAAAGAGAACACAGGCCATACATCTGGACTTCACTACAACCATTGTATCACATGCGAGACTCTTCACATCCAGCCTAAAGATAAGGAAACCTTTTTTTTTTTTTTCCTTACTCTTTTTCTTTTCTTTCACCTTACTGATCCTTTCTAGTATCAATGTTGTAGGTCAGCTTCCTCATACAGCCACCCCAAAAACATACAACTCCAGGGAGAACACGACCCACCCTCACATTTCACCAAGACACTAGATCATAAAAGTGCACTACCATACTTATATTCATCCCCTGGTTATGTAACTGACGTACTAACATCCTAGTAGTCTCATCTAGGATATAACAATACCAATACACAAACATACCCAATCCAAGGCAAGCACTAGTAACAACTGGCAGGTGTAACAATACCAACTACATCGGTTCAGTGAAAAACACACAGAAACTGAAAGGTTCTAAAAAACAAAACAACAATGTACAAGTCAAAGTGCAGATCCACGAGAAACAAACCCCAAGAACAATCTCCGACCAAAAGAATCGATCCCATAACGATGGATTGCGACCAGAACAAATCCATAGAAAATAGCCATGAAAGCCAGACCCAACATAACGACTTTCAGAGTATGATCATTACCATGATTAATAATATGAAAGAGGAAATCCGAGAAGAGTTAAATAACCGTGTCAACCACTTTGAACAGGAACACAACAGGAACCTGGAGGAGTTGAGAAAAACAGTTCAAGAAACAAAAATAGGTATAGAGCAGGTAAAACAGTCTCAGGCAGAGTTTAAAATTGAACTAAGAGATAAGTTATCTTCAACCCAAAACTCTACAGAGAGTCTTATCAGCAGAACAAATGAGGCAGAAAATAGAATCTCAGATCTTGAAGACAAAGTAGGAGAATTAACCAGCTCAATGGAAGAGATTGTTAAAGCCAAAAAGATACTGGAGAGGAACATTCAAGAAATATGGGACACCCTGAAGAAACCTAACATGCGCATTCATGGAATACCAGAACAAGAATCCCAAAATACCACACCTGAGGAAATATTTAAATTCATCATAAATGAAAACTTCCCACAATTAAAGAATGAGAGGCCTATCCAAATACAAGAGGCATTTCGCACTCCAAACAGATATGACCAAAATAGAAAATCGCCACGGCAAATAATAGTCAAAACACTCCACATTCAAGACAAAGAAAAGGTGCTGAGAGCTTCAAGAGAAAAAAAGCAACTCACTTTTAAAGGTAAACCTATCAGAATAACAAATGACTACTCAATGGAAACAGTAAAAGCAAGAAGAGCTTGGAGAGACATACTTCAAGTATTAAATGAGCAAAAATGCCAACCCAGACTGATATACCCGGCAAAACTATCTGTCATGATTGAGGGAGAAAGAAAAGTTTTTCAGCACAAAGACAACTTGAAGGGATACATGTCTACCAAACCAGGCCTTCAAAAAATGCTAGAAATGATACTCAAGCTTGAAAAAAAGAACAAGCGTATCCAGGAGGACAGAATGGAAGTATAATACCAACAAAATATAAATATCAAACAACATGCTTACAAAATCTACTAAACATAAAAAATGTCCAGAATTAAAAATAATTTCTCCATTATAACATTAAATGTCAACGGCATTAACTCACCGATTAAGAGACACAGATTACAAACTTGGATTAGAAACCACAATCCAACAATCTGCTGCCTTCAGGAAACTCATCTCACCAAAAAAGATAGGCACGTCCTAAGAATGAAAGGCTGGTCCAAAAACTTCCAAGCTAATGGAACCAGGAAACAGGCAGGGGTAGCAATTATGCTTTCAGACAAAGTGGACTTCAAACCAAAGAAAATCATAAGAGACACAGATGGATACTACATTTTAGTCACAGGTACAATTCACCAGGAAGACTTCACATTACTGAACATATATGCACCCAATATGGGCCCCTCCACATTCATTAAGAAAACCCTACAGCGTCTAAAGCAAGAAATCAACCCCCAAACAATAATTCTCGGGGATTTCAACACCGCCCTCTCAACATGGGATAGATCAACAGGTCAAAAGCTTAACAGAGACACTTTGGAGCTTAACCAAACCCTTACTGAAATGGACCTTACAGATCTCTATCGAACTTTTCACCCACGTACCAAAGAATACACATTTTTCTCAGCAGCACACGGAACTTTCTCCAAAATAGATCACATATTGGGCCACAAAATGAATCTACACAAATACAAAAAAGTCGAAATTCTAGCCTGTGCCCTATCAGACCACCACGGCCTAAAGCTGGACATCCACAACAACACAACAAACAAGAGAAAATACACTAACTCCTGGAAACTTAACAATATGATGCTGAATGAGAACTGGATTCAGGAAGAAATTAAACGGGAAATTCAAGATTTTCTGAAAGTGAACGAAAATGAGAATACAACTTACCAAAATCTCTGGGACACAATGAAAGCTGTTCTAAGAGGTAAGTTCATAGCTCTTAATGCCTACATCAGAAAATTGGAAACATCAGAAATAAATAATTTAACGATGCAGCTTAAGGCTTTGGAGAAACTTGAGCAATCTGATCCCAAAAGTAATAGAAGAGAGGAGATTAGCAAAATAAAGGGAGAAATATCTGAAATCGAGACTAAGAAAACGATAGAAAAAATCAACCAGTCAAAAAGCTGGTTCTTTGAAAAAATCAATAAGATTGATACACCCCTAGCTAAATTAACCAAAAGCAAGAGAGAGAAAACCCAAATTAACAAAATTAGAAATGAACATGGAGTTATCACTACGGATACCCAAGAAATCCAGAGAATTATAACATCATATTTCAAAAACTTATACTCTGTGAAGTTTGACAACACAAAAGAGATGGATGAATTTCTAAGTAAACACAACTTACCTAAATTGAATCAGGAAGTTGTGAATTATTTAAATAGTCCTATAACATACAAGGAAATTGAAGAAGTAATCTCGAATCTTCCCACCAAAAAATGTCCTGGGCCAGATGGATTCAGCACAGAATTCTACCAGACATTTAAGGAGTTAATAACACCAATACTCCTTAAACTGTTCCATCAAATAGCAAAGGAAGGAACACTGCCAAATTCCTTCTATGAAGCTAATATCGTCTTAATCCCAAAACCTAATAAAGATTCACTTAAAAAGAAAACTATAGGCCGATCTCTCTGATGAACACAGATGCAAAGATTCTCAACAAAGTCTTAGCAAATCGGATTCAAAAACATATCAAAAAGATCATTCACGGGGACCAAGTAGGCTTCATCCCCGGCACACAAAGTTGGTTCAACATACGCAAATCAATAAATGTAATTCATCATGTAAACCAGTCCAAAGTCCAAGACCACATGATACTCTCCATAGATGCAGAAAAAGCCTTTGACAAAATCCAACAGCCTTTTATGATCAAAACGCTAGAGACTGTAGGAATGGAAGGAACCTTTATCAATATAATAAAAGCTGTATACAACAAGCCTACAGCAAGGATTATGCTCAATGGGGAACAATTGGAAGCATTCCCACTTCGATCAGGAAATAGACAAGGCTGTCCACTCTCACCACTTCTATTCAATATTGTACTTGAAGTCTTAGCTGAAGCCATAAGACAAGAAAGGGACATAAGAGGGATTCAAATCGGCAAGGAAGAAATCAAGCTATCCCTCTTTGCAGATGACATGATCTTATACCTGAGGGATCCCAAAAACTCCACCAGGAAGCTACTGGAATTAATTGAGAAGTTCAGCAGGGTGGCAGGATACAAAATAAATGTGCAAAAATCAGAGGCCTTCCTATATGCCAAGAATGAAAGAAGTGAAAAAGTCTTGAGAGAAACAATCCCATTTACTATAGCCCCTAAAAAAATGAAATACCTTGGTATAAACCTAACCAAGGAGGTAAAAGACCTTTACAATGAAAACTTTAAAACCCTAAAGAAAGAAATAGCAGAAGACACCAGAAGGTGGAAAGACCTCCCATGTTCCTGGATTGGTAGAATCAACATCGTAAAAATGACCATCCTACCAAAGGCAATATACAAATTCAATGCTATACCAATTAAAATCCCAAAGCAATTCTTTGAAGAAGTTGACCAAATAATCTCAAAATTCATATGGAGGCACAAAAGACCCAGGATAGCAAAGACAATCCTGAGTAACAAAAACACTGCTGGAGGTATTACCATACCAAACCTTAGTTTATACTACAAATCCATAGTTATAAAAACAGCCTGGTACTGGCTCCAAAATAGACACACAGATCAATGGATAAGGATTGAAGACCCAGATATAAGCCCACAAAAATACAGCCATTTGGTCTTTGACAAAGGGGCCCAAAGAATCCAATGGAAAAAAAACAGCATCTTCAACAAATGGTGCTGGCAAAACTGGATCTCCACATGCAGAAGATTAAAGCTGGACCCATACTTGTCACCATGTACAAGACTTAATTCCAAATGGATCAAGGACCTTGATTTAAGGCCAGAGACTTTAAAAACCATAGTTGAAAGGATAGGGAACTCCCTCGAGCTGATTGGGCTAGGCCAACATTTCCTAAACAGACATCCAATGGCACAGTCACTGCTACCAACTCTCAACAGTTGGGATCTTGTGAAATTAAAGAGCTTCTGTTCAGATAAAGAGATTGTAACACGAGCTCAAAGGCCACCCACAGAATGGGAGAAAAATTTTCACTAACCACGTATCTGACAGAGCTCTACTGTCCAGAGTGCACAAAGAACTTAGAAAACTAAACTCCAAGGAAAACACTGGCCCAATTAAAAAATGGGCCATGGAACTTCAAAGAAACTTTACCAGGGATGAAATTAAAATGTCTAACAAATATCTTAAAAAATGCTCCACTTCCTTCGCCATCAGGGAAATGCAAATCAAAACTTCCCTGAGATACCATCTCACCCCGGTCAGGATGGCAAAAATCCACAATACAAACAACGACAAATGCTGGAGAGGATGTGGAGAGAGGGGAACTCTCCTACATTGTTGGTGGGAATGCAAGCTCATACAGCCACTCTGGCGAGCTGTCTGGAGATTCTTAAAGAAATTAAAGATTGAAATGCCATATGACCCTGCTATCCCACTTTTGGGAATAACCCCCCATGCAGCAGAGGTTCGCCTCGATAGCACAAGCTCGACCATGTTCATAGCAGCACTGTTTACAATAGCAAAGTCATGGAATCAACCTAAATGTCCAACAGTTGACGAGTGGATAAGGAAACTGTGGTACATCTATACAATGGAGTACTACTCAGCCATCAAAAATGATGAATTACTGGAATTTGCTGGGAAATGGATGTCATTAGAAAGAATTATATTAAGTGAAGTATCCCAAACCCAGAAAATTAAGCGCCGTATGTACTCCTTAATAGGTGGCTCCTAGTACCAAACTCATCCAGCCCACATTGAGACACTTAAAAGTAAACCTATGTAACACAGTAATTGCAAGGATTATGAACAAGAGAGATGGGGTAGGAGGGCCAAACCAGAAACAAGGAGAAAGGGGACCATGTTACAGCAGAGAAAATAGGCCTCCATCAAGGGCTGCAAGTAAGTAATGAGAAACCAGGTTAAGTTCACAGACGTTCTTTCCTGATTTCACCAGAAGGGGGGGCATATAGTCTAACAGATAAAAAGTAATCATTTCGCAAATGGGTGATGGACCCCTCCCTCACTGAGGTTTCCTACTCTTATTACATCTACCCTTGAATGTGCTATTATAACAAGACTTCCAGTTTAACAGCTTTTGTCTCTGGCCAGGGGGTGACATACAGTGCCCAGCAGAATGGAGTGAAGGGCATTGCAGGAGCAGCAAAACTGCAAAAGAAAATCAACCAACCACAATCCAGAACTTCAGAGACTCTATATCAATCACCTAGAACTAGGCCAGCCTAATCTCTCCCCATCCTGGAGCTCAGGGACATTTGCGGAAGAGGGGGCGGTAAGATTGTAAGAGCAAAAGGATGGGAGGAACAACGATTTGCAAGATTCTCAACAATAGTTGGGGCCAAAGCAATCATAATGGGACTTTGCATGCCCTGCGCAATGTCCAATGCACTGTTGCCCTCATAAAGTCTAGCATCTGTTAAGGGCACCGAGACCCCTGGAGGCAAGGTGATTGACAGCCATAGTAGTGATCCTATGCTTAAGGGGAACAAGAGAAAGGGCTTATGGAAATGCCACTGGGTCCTTTTATGTCATTGGAGAGGAAGACCCAGTGGAGAGTTAGGCGTACACAATAAAGGACTCTCTGGGAATTGGGGGGGAGGCACTGGGGGATGGGGAGGGAGAGGAGGGAGAGGAGGGGGTTCGGGGGGAGGAGGGGAGAGGGAGGGAACTGGTAAAAAAATTTTTAAATGTATAATTAAATTTTTAATAAAAAAAAATGCTAACCAAAAAAAAAAAAGAAATAAACAGCTTAACAATGCAGCTTAAAGCTTTAGAGAAACTAGAGCAATCTGATCCCAAAAGTAGTAGAAGAGAGGAGATTAGCAAAATAAGGGGAGAAATATCTGAAATCGAGACTAAGAAAACGATAGAAAAAATCAACCAGTCAAAAAGCTGTTTCTGTGAAAAAATCAATAAGAATGATACACCCCTAGATAAATCAACCAAACACAAGAGAGAGAAAACCCAAATTAACAAAATCAGGAATGAACATGGAGTTATCACTACTGATACCCAAGAAATCCAGAGAATTATAACATCATATTTCAAAAACTTATACTCTGTGAAGTTTGACAACACACAAGAAATGGATGAATTTCTAAGTAAACACAACTTACCTAAATTGGATCAGGAAGTTGTGAATTATTTAAATAGTCCTATAACATATAAAGAAATTGAAGAAGTAATCTCGAATCTTCCCACCAAAAAAATGTCCTGGACGAGATGGATTCAGCACAGAGTTCTACCAGACATTTAAAGAGTTAATAATACCAATACTCCTTAAACTGTTCCATCAAATAGCAAAGGAAGGAACACTACCAAATTCCTTCTATGAAGCTAATATCGTCTTAATCCCAAAACCTAATAAAGACTCACTTAAAAAAGAAAATGATAGGCCGATCTCTCTGATGAACACAGACGCAAAGATTCTCAACAAAGTTTTAGCATATCGGATTCAAAAACATATTAAAAAGATTATTCACGGGGACCAAGTAGGCTTCATCCCTGGCACGCAAGGTTGGTTCAACATATGAAAATCAATAAATGAAATTCATCATGTAAACCAGTCCAAAGTCCAAGACCACATGATACTCTGGATAGATGCAGAAAAAGCTTTTGACAAGATCCAACAGCCTTTTATGATCAAAACGCTAGAGACAGTAGGAATGTAAGGAACCTTTATCAATATAATAAAAGCTGTATACAACAAGCCCACAGCAAGGATTATGCTCAATGGGGAACAATTGGAAGCATTCCCACTTCGATCAGGAACTAGACAAGGCTGTCCACTCTCACCATTTCTATTCAATATTGTACTTGAAGTCTTAGCTGAAGCCATAAGACAAGAAAGGGACATAAAAGGGATTCAAATCGGCAAGGAAGAAGTCAAGCTATCCCTATTTGCAGATGACATGATCTTATACCTGAGTGATCCCAAAAACTCCACCAGGAAGCTCCTGGAACTAATTGAGAAGTTCAGCAGGATGGCAGGATACAAAATAAATGTGCAAAAATCAGAGGCCTTCCTATATACCCAGAATGAAAGAAGTGAAAAAGCCTGAGAGAAACAATCCCATTTACTATAGCCCCTAAAAAAATGAAATACCTTGGTATAAACCTAACCAAGGAGGTAAAAGACCTTTACAATGAAAACTTTAAAACCCTAAAGAAAGAAATTGCTGAAGACATCAGAAGGTGGAAAGACCTCCCATGCTCGTGGATTGGCAGAATCAACATCGTAAAAATGACCATCCTACCAAAGGCAATATACAAATTCAATGCTATACCAATTAAAATCCCAAAGCAATTCTTTGAAGAAGTTGACCAATCAATCTCAAAATTCATATGGAGGCACAAAAGACCCAGGATAGCAAAGACAATCCTGAGTAACAAAAACACTGCTGGAGGTATTACCATACCGAACCTTAGTCTATACTACAAATCCATAGTTATAAAAACAGCCTGGTACTGGGTCCAAAATAGACACACAGATCAATGGATAAGGGTTGAAGACCCAGATATAAGCCCACAAAGTTACAGCCATTTGATCTTCGACAAAGGGGCCCAAAGAATCCAATGGAAAAAGAACAGCATCTTCAACAAATGTTGCTGGCAAAACTGGATTTCCACATGCAGAAGATTAAAGCTGGACCCGTACTTGTCACCATGTACAAGACTTAATTCCAAATGGATCAAGGACCTTGATATCAGGCCAGAGACTATAAAAATCATAACTGAACGGATAGGGAACTCCCTCGAGCTGATTGGGCTAGGCCAACATTTCCTAAACAGACATCCAATGGCACAGTCACTGCTACCAACTCTCAACAGTTGGGATCTTGTGAAATTAAAGAGCTTCTGTTCAGATAAAGAGATTGTAACGCGAGCTCAAAGGCCACCCACAGAATTGGAGAAAATCTTCACTAACCACCTATCTGACAGAGCTCTACTGTCCAGAGTGCACAAAGAACTTAGAAAATTAAACTCCAAGGAAAACAATGGCCCAATTAAAAAATGGGCCCTGGAACTTCAAAGAAACTTTACCAGGGATGAAATTAAAATGTCTAACAAATATCTTAAAAAATGCTCCACTTCCTTCGCCATCAGGGAAATGCAAATCAAAACTTCCCTGAGATATCATCTCACCCCGGTCAGGATGGAAAAAATGCACAATACAAACAACGACAAATGCTGGAGAAGATGTGGAGAGAGGGGAACACTCCTACATTGCTGGTGGGAATGCAGGATCATACAGCCACGCTGGCGAGCCGTCTGGAGATTCTTAAAGAAATTAAAGATTGAAATGCCATATGACCCTGCTATTCCACTTTTAGGAATAACCCCCCATACAGCAGAGGTTCACCTCAATAGCACAAGCACGACCATGTTCATAGCAGCACTGTATACAATAGCAAAGTCATGGAATCAGCCCAAATGTCCAACACTTCACGAGTGGATAAGGAAACTGGGATACATCTATACAATGGAGTACTATTGAGCCATCAAAAATGATGAATTACTGGAATTTGCCGGGAAATGGATGTCATTAGAAACAATTATATTAAGTAAAGTATCCCAGACCCAGAAAATTAAGCACCGTATGTACTCCCTAATAGGGGGCTCCTAGTACCAAACCCACCCAGCCCAACTAGACACAGTAATTGCAAGGATTATGAACAGGAGGGATGGGGTTGGAGGGCCACACCAGAAACAAGGAGAGAAGGGACCATGTTACAGTAGAGAAAATAGGCCTCCATCAAGGACCCAAATAAGTAATGAGACATCTGATTAAGTTCACAGACTTTTGTTCCTGATCATTTACTACTGAGAGGGTATGATCTCACCAGAAGAGGAGGGCATATAGTCTTCCAGATAAAAAGTAACTATTTTGCAAATGGGTGATAGACCCCTCCCTCATTGTGGTTTCCCACTTTTATTACATCTACCTTTGAATGTGCTTTTATCACAAGACTCTAGTTTAACAGCTTTTTGTCTCTGGCCAGGAGGTAACATACAATGCCCAGGAGGATGGAGTGAAGGGCATTGCAGGAGCAGCATAACTGCAAAAGAAAATCAACAAACCACAATCCAGAACTTCAGAGACTCTATATCAACCACCTAGAACTAGGCCAGCTTAGTCTCTCCCCATCTTGAAGCTCAGGGAAACTTGCGGAAGAGGGGGCGGTAAGAGTGTAAGAGCAAAAGGATGGCAGGAGCAATGATATGTAAGATACTCCATACTAGTTAGGGCTGAAGCAATCATAATTGGACTTTGCATGCCCTGCGCATTGTCCAACACACTGTTGACCTCAAAAAGTCTAGCATCTGCTAAAGGCACCAAGATCCTTGGAGGCAAAGGGTTGGCAGCCACAGCAGTGTTCCTATACCTAAGGGGAACACGGGAAAGGGTTCAGGGAAAGGCCACTGGGTCCTTGTACGTCATCGGAGAGAGGGCCCAGAAGAAAATCAGGCATGCACAAGAAAGGACTCTCTGCGAATTGGGGCAGGAGGCACTGGGGGATGGGGAGGGAGGGGTGTGGGGAGGGGGAGCAGGGGGTACGGGGGGAAGAGGAGGGAGGGAGGGAACTGGTGTACCTATTAAGTTTGTATGAACTGAAACAATAATAAAAAATGAATTAATAATAAAAAAACAATTCTACAAGCTAATGGAAGCAGAAAAAAGCCAGGGGTAGCCATTGGGATGTCAGACAAAGTGGACTTCAAACCAAAGAAAATTATAAGAGACACGGATGGATACTACATTTTAGTCACAGGTACAATTCACCAGGAAGACTTCACAATACTGAACATATATGCATCCAATACGGGCCCCTCCACATTCATTAAGAAAACCCTACAGCGTCTAAAGCAAGAAATCAACCCCCAAAAGATAATTCTTGGGGACTTCAACACCGCCCTCTCAACATGGGATAGATCAACAGGTCAAAAGCTTAACAGAGACACTTTGGACCTTAATCAAACCCTTAAAGAAATGGACCTTACAGATCTTTATCGAACTTTTTACCCACGCACCAAAGAATACACATTTTTCTCAGCAGCACACGGAACTTTCTCCAAAATAGATCACATATTGGGCCACAAAACGAATCTACACATATACAAAAAAGTTGAAATTCTAACCTGTGCCCTATCAAAACACCACGGCCTAAAGCTGGACATCCACAACACAACAAACAAGAGAAAATACACTAACTCCTGGAAACTTAACAATATGATGCTGAATGAGAACTGGATTCAGGAAGAAATTAAAAAGGAAATTCAAGATTTCCTGAAAGTTCATGATAATGAAAATACAACTTACCAAAATCTCTGGGACACAATGAAAGCTGTTCTAAGAGGTAAGTTCATAGCTCTTAATGCCTACATCAAAAAAATGGAAATATCAGAAATAAACAACTTAACGATGCAGCTTAAGGCTTTAGAGAAACTTGAGCAATCTGATCCCAAAAGTAGCAGAAGAGAGGAGATTAGCAAAATAAGGGGAGAAATATCTGAAATCGAGACTAAGAAAACGATAGAAAAAATCAACCAGTCAAAAAGCTGGTTCTTTGAAAAAATCAATACGATAGATACACCCCTAGCTAAATTAACCAAAAGCAAGAGAGAGAAAACCCAAATTAACAAAATTAGAAATGAACATGGAGTAATCACTACTGATACCCAAGAAATCCAGAGAATTATAACATCATATTTCAAAAACTTATACTCTATGAAGTTTGACAACACACAAGAAATGGATGAATTTCTAAGTACACACATCTTACCTAAATTGGATCAGGAAGTTGTGAATTACTTAAATGGCCCTATAACATATAAGGAAATTGAAGAAGTAATCTCGAATCTTCCCACCACAAAATGTCCTGGACCAGATGGATTCAGCACAGAATTCTACCAGACATTTAAGGAGTCAATAACACCAATACTCCTTAAACTGTTCCATCAAATAGCAAAGGAAGGAACACTACCAAATTCCTTCTATGAAGCTAATATCGTCTTAATCCCAAAACCTAATAAAGACTCACTTAAAAAAGAAAATGATAGGCCGATCTCTCTGATGAACACAGACGCAAAGATTCTCAACAAAGTCTTAGCAAATCGGATTCAAAAACATATCACAAAGATTATTCACGGGGACCAAGTAGGCTTCATCCCCGGCATGCAAGGTTGGTTCAACATATGAAAATCAATAAATGAAATTCATCATGTAAACCAGTCCAAAGTCCAAGACCACATGATACTCTCGATAGATGCAGACAAAGCCTTTGACAAGATCCAACAGCCTTTTATGATCAAAACGCTAGAGACAGTAGGAATGTAAGGAACCTTTATCAATATAATAAAAGCTGTATACAACAAGCCCACAGCAAGGATTATGCTCAATGGGGAACAATTGGAAGCATTCCCACTTCGATCAGGAACTAGACAAGGCTGTCCACTCTCACCATTTCTATTCAATATTGTACTTGAAGTCTTAGCTGAAGCCATAAGACAAGAAAGGGACATAAAAGGGATTCAAATCGGCAAGGAAGAAGTCAAGCTATCCCTATTTGCAGATGACATGATCTTATACCTGAGTGATCCCAAAAACTCCACCAGGAAGCTCCTGGAACTAATTGAGAAGTTCAGCAGGGTGGCAGGATACAAAATAAATGTGCAAAAATCAGAGGCCTTCCTATATACCCAGAATGAAAGAAGTGAAAAAGCCCTGAGAGAAACAATCCCATTTACTATAGCCCCTAAAAAAATGAAATACCTTGGTATAAACCTAACCAAGGAGGTAAAAGACCTTTACAATGAAAACTTTAAAACCCTAAAGAAAGAAATTGCTGAAGACATCAGAAGGTGGAAAGACCTCCCATGCCCGTGGATTGGCAGAATCAACATCGTAAAAATGACCATCCTACCAAAGGCAATATACAAATTCAATGCTATACCAATTAAAATCCCAAAGCAATTCTTTGAAGAAGTTGACCAATCAATCTCAAAATTCATATGGAGGCACAAAAGACCCAGGATAGCAAAGACAATCCTGAGTAACAAAAACACTGCTGGAGGTATTACCATACCGAACCTTAGTCTATACTACAAATCCATAGTCATAAAAACAGCCTGGTACTGGGTCCAAAATAGACACACAGATCAATGGATAAGGGTTGAAGACCCAGATATAAGCCCACAAAGTTACAGCCATTTGATCTTCGACAAAGGGGCCCAAAGAATCCAATGGAAAAAGAACAGCATCTTCAACAAATGTTGCTGGCAAAACTGGATTTCCACATGCAGAAGATTAAAGCTGGACCCGTACTTGTCACCATGTACAAGACTTAATTCCAAATGGATCAAGGACCTTGATATCAGGCCAGAGACTATAAAAATCATAACTGAACGGATAGGGAACTCCCTTGAGCTGATTGGGCTAGGCCAACATTTCCTAAACAGACATCCAATGGCACAGTCACTGCTACCAACTCTCAACAGTTGGGATCTTGTGAAATTAAAGAGCTTCTGTTCAGATAACGAGATTGTCACATGAGCTCAAAGGCCACCCACAGAATGGGAGAAAATCTTCACTAACCACATATCTGATAGAGCTCTACTGTCCAGAGTGCAGAAAGAACTTAGAAAACTAAACACCAAGGAAACCAATGGCCCAATTACAAAATGGGCCCTGGAACTTAAAAGAAATTTTACCAGAGATGAAATTAAAATATCTAACAAATATCTTAAAAAATGCTCCACTTCTTTAGCCATCAGGGAAATGCAAGTCAAAACCTCCCTGAGATATCATCTCACCCCGGTCAGAATGGCAAAAATCCACAATACAAACAACAACAAGTGCTGGAGAAGATGTGGAGAGAGGGGAACTCTGCTACATTGCTGGTGGGAATGCAGGCTCATACAGCCACTCTGGCGAGCCGTCTGGAGAATCTTAAAGAAATTAAAGATTGAAATGCCATATGACCCTGCTATTCCACTTTGCAGAGGTTCGCCTCGATAGCACAAGCACGACTATGTTCATAGCAGCACTGTTTACAATAGCAAAGTCATGGAATCAACCTAAATGTCCAACAGTTGATGAGTGGATAAGGAAACTGTGGTACCATGTATACAATGGAGTACTACTCAGCCATCAAAAATGATGAATTACTGGAATTTGCTGGGAAATGGATGTCATTAGAAACAATTATATTAAATGAAGTATCCCAATCCCAGAACGTTATGCGCCGTATGTACTCCCTAATAGGTGGCTCCTAGTACCAAACTCACCCAGCCCACATTGAGACACTCAAGGGTAAACCTATATAATAACGTAATTGCAAGGATTGTGAACAGGAGGGATGGGGTTGGAGGGCCACACCAGACACAAGGAGAGAGGGGACCATGTTACAGCAGAGAAAATCGGCCTCCAAGGAATGCAAGTAAGTAATGTGACACCTGGTTAAGTGTACAACTGAGGGGGTATGATCTCACCAGAAGGGGAGGGCATATAGTCTGGCAGATGAAAGGTGATCATTTTGCAAATGGGTGACTGACCCCTCCCTCACTGAGGTTTCCTGTTTTTATTACATCTACCTTTGAATGTGCTATTATAACAAGACTCCAGTTTAACAGCTTTTTGTCTCTGACCAGGGGGTGACATAGAGTGCCCAGCAGGATGGAGTGAAGGGCATTGCAGGAGCAGCAAAACTGCAAAAGAAAATCAACAAACCACTATCCAGAACTTCAGACACTCTATATAAACCACATAGAACTAAGCCAGCCTAATCTCCCCCCATCCTGAAGCTCAGGGAAATTTGCGGAAGAGGGGGCAGTAAGATTGTAAGAGCAAAAGGATGGGAGGAGCAATGATTTGCAAGATTCTCCACACTAGTTAGGGTCGAAGCAATCATAATAGGACTTTGCATGCCCTGCGCAATGTCCAACACACTATTGACCTCACAAAGTCTAGCATCAGCTAAAGGCACCAAGAACCTTGGAGGCAAGGGATTGGCAGTGACAGTAGTGTTCCTATGCTTAAGGGGAACATGAGAAAGGGTTCAGGGAAATGCCACTGGGTCCTTGTACGTCATCGGAGAGGAGGACCCAGAGAAGAGTTAGGCATACACAATAAAGGACTCTCTGGGAATTGGGGGGAAGGCATTGGTGGATGGGGATGGAGAAGAGGGGGAGCAGGGGTTTTGGGGGGAGGAGGAGGGAGGGAGGGAACTGGTCTACCTATTAAGTTTGTATGAGCGGAAATAATAAAAAATGTATTTAAAAAAAAGAAGTACAAATGGACAATAAATGCATGAAGATCATTCAGTCATAAAGAAAAATGAAATGATGTTATTTTCAAGCAAATGGAATTGAAGATAATCATGGCAAGTGAAATAAGTGAGACTCAGAAAGCCACGTATCACAAAAGAATTTACTTCATTTTGATATTTTCATATAACTAAAATGTGCTAATCAATTGGGCAAGATGGTATACACCGTCAGACCCAGATACTTAGGAGGATAAGATAAGAAGATTACTTAAGTCAGGAATTCTGAGGTTCAGTGCACTATGGTGATTGTCTATACCAAGTTTGGCACCAATATGGTGATCTCCTGTGAGCAGGAGTCTACCAACTTATCTAAGTAACAGTGAACCAGCCCATGTTGAAAATGAAGCCAGTAAAAAATGTACTGATAAAAAGAAATGCAATCAAGTTTTAAAATGGTACATGAGATCAACGGTATGGATAATTGATTCTTCAATAAAGAAACAAGGACTGGAGAAATGATTCAGGGGTTAAGACTTTGCCTCCCAAACAGAAGGTCCAAGTTCAGATCCCAGGTCCCACATAAAAACACCAGGAGGAAATGGTAGCAGCCTGTACTTCCAGCCCTGGTGGGCAGAGCCTGGAAAATCCCAGAGCAAAGCAAAAAGGAAGTAGAAGCAATCCAGGATCACCCTTGGGCCTCCACAGGGACACACGCTAAGATAAAATAATAAAATAAAATAAAATTTAAATAAATTGTAAAAATAAATAAACTTCCAAAGCTCTGGTTACAATAGGAAAGAGGGAACATTCAAATATGCGAGATCAGAGAGGAGAAAAAAAAAAACATTGCAACTGGCACAAACAGTCTAAGGATGTATTAGGTATACTTATATGAAAACAAATCTGATAGCATATTTTGCTGAACACATGCTCTTTTAAAAAGACTCCTCCAGAAGGTGTTATATGCCTCAAATGAGTGTCCAATATATGGTACTCAGTCTTCCATATCCAGGATTTATGGGCCCAGGATTCAAGGGGTGGAAATGGGAATAGTACCCTTCACCATCAACCCTAGTAACCTATTAGGAAAATTTTTGCTTCCTGTTTCTGTGAGCATGTGTCCTGCTGGCCTTGAAGCTTTGGTTCCAGAGCAGGGGATGCTTCGCCAAGAGGCATAACAAACATAACATTCTCTTTAACTGGAAGCTAAGGCTCCTCCCTGGCTATTTTAGGTTCCTGTGGTCTTGAGTCAGACTAAGAAAGGAATAAAGGTTCTAGGAAGAATGATAATAGGTGTGATTGGGAAGGAGAAACCGCACTGTTTCCTCACAATGGAGGTAAGTAAGAATATGTCTGGAGTGCAGGAGACCCACCAGGGCTTGTCTTGGTGTTGCCGTATTCTGTGATTAAGGTCAATTTGAAACTGCACCAACCCAAGCCAGGCAGGATAGTAAATGGCCCATTTTCTTCAGGAATGAAAGTATGAGTAACCCCTCCAGGCAAAAAGCCAAGACTTGCTGAAGTGCTTACTGAGGGTGGGGAAAACATAAAATGGGTAGTGGAGGAAAATAGTTATAAATACCAGCTAAGGCCATGTGATCAGTTATAGAACATAGAGTAAGTGTTTTTGTCTTGTTCTGTTAAGAATATGCTTGTATAAAGGCACCAAGATCCTTGGAGGCAAGGGATTGGCAGCCACAGTAGTGTTCCTAAGCTTAAGGGAAATGCCACTGGGTCCTTGTACGTCATCGGAGAGGAGGACCCAGAGGAGAGTTAGGCATACATAATAAAGGACTCTCTGGGAATTGGGGGGGAGGCACTGGGGGATGGGGAGAGAGAGGAGGGGGACCAAGGGGTTCAGGGGGAGGAGGAGGGAGGGAGGGAACTGATCTACCTATTAAGTTTGTATGAGCGGTAATAATAAAAAATGTATAAAAAAATAAAAATAAAAAAGAATATGCTTGTACATATACATTAAGCAGACATTTATGCCTTATTTCCTCTATTTTATATCATATAATGTTATGTCAATTGAGTTAATACCTGTAGTTAAGTGGTTAAGTGTTACTGAAATCTACATTATGATATTGCTTAATGAGACACTAAAGACAAAGCGTTTCTCAACAGAACTTTATTAGGCTGGAGAGATGGTTCATGGGTTAAGATTCTGCCTCCAAAGCAGAAGGACATGAGCTCGGATCCATCCCAGAATCCACATAAAAAATGCCAGGAGGAAATAGCAGCGGCCTGCACTTCTGGCCCTGGTAGGCAGAAGTGGAAAGTCCCAGAGTGAAACAAAAAGGAGGTAGAAGCAATCTGCAGTGATTCCCAAAGTCACCCTTGGTCCTGCACAGGGACACAGTGCCCCCACACACACACTCATACAAGTGCACACACACACACACAAAAAAAAAGACTTTGTCACCTATATTTCAGGGGGTGGTGATAATGGCTAGTTTTATCATGCTGTTCAGAATTATGATCTTATTATTGTTTATGTCGAGATTAAGATTGTCATAAGGATATGTGATTTGATATCAAGTTCACAGGAGTGAACTTCTAATAGGGTAAACTTAGCTATCAACTTAACTGGACCTGGTATTAACTAAAAGAAAAGCCATCTGACCAGTTAAAGCAATTTTATCTGGATTAAAATATTTTAAATACAATAATCAACCTTAAATGTGTGTAGCACCTTCCAGTAGAAGACCAGATAAAAGAAAAGACAAGAAAGAAAAATACTTTTCTCCTTTTCCCTGGGCTGGCAAACTCATTCATTCTTTGCTGACAATAGAACCCAGCTTCTTCAACCCTCCAAAGTGACAAGGTGACTTTTCCAGGACTCCTCCAGCCATTAACACCAGACTGTGACTGCTGAGATTTTCAGTTCTTGATCTAAGCAACTACAGGCAGCCCTTATTTGACTACCAAAACCTTATTTCATAAGTCAAATGAATACATTTTACATGAACAGAATAGATTATATATGTGTGTGTGTTCATGTGTGTATATGTATGCATGTATGTATGTGTTTGTGTGTGTGTGTGTGTGTGTGTGTGTGTGTGTGTGTGTGTGTGTATCCCTTACTAGTAAAAAGACTGAATCATAGGTAGAAAGATTGAATGAAGGCAAGGAAAAGATAAAGGGTACCTCAACTGAAGAGGAAAACAGTAAGTTGTAGACTTAGCACAGTCTTGTACATTTAAAGACATCCCAAATGCTCTACTAATAAACCTCAAAAAGCTAACAAATTGAGTGGAGCTGCAAGATAAACCATAAAAAAACTAATATCCAAAAATCTGTGTTTCTCCCCAATGAAACACTCTTAAAAGCCAAAAATGTTTGCCCCCCTGAAATCTTCATCTTGTCTGGGTGTTACATGATGCTTAAGTGAATGAATCATTATTTATGATGGTGAGAGAGAGACTGTCATGGTTTGAAATGTATCCCCCACGGTCTCATATGTTTGGGAAGGTCATAGCGCCTTTGAGAGGTGCCTTGCTGAAGAAGGCGGTCACAAGAGGTGGGCCTTGAGGTGGATTAGTCCCACTCTACATCCAGAAGTCTGCCTTTGCAACAAGCAGTCTAGTAGCTCCAGCCTCCTGGATAGGTGTGACTTATCCTGTCTCCAGCTTCTGCCAGCCAGCCACACCACCTCCACCTTGAAAGACTCTATCTACCCTCTGGAACCTAAGCTAAATAAATCTCCCTTTCTCCCTTAAATTGGTTGACTTTGGGTGCTTTCTCACAGAAATAGTTAAGAGTAACCTTTACAGAGATCAATTCCTGTTAGGCAGTTTTTATACAGTGCAGACAGGCTAGGAAGATCTTTGAAAGTTACCCCCATTGTGCCATTGCTAGGGTGATCCTTCAGAAGTTGGCACCAATCCCCCACTCAGATGAGGTTGTCAGTGTTCCCCAACCCTCTGTTTATGAAAGGATTTGGAGATAGCACCTCAAGTACAGATGGAGACAAGCTCCTCAAATATAGATGGATCAATCCTCAAAAAAAACTAAAAGCTCCCTCATGAGCAGACCAATAAGATGTAGGAGCCAAAAAAGCCCCAATCAGATTTACAGAAACTAAAACTAACCTATAAGGAAAAGCTACTTTGCCCAGGTTTGCCCAAGTTTATAAATACCCTTAATCTTGCCAGTCATTAGTACATGCCCATGAGTTCCTTCATTTTTCTTCCCTAAAGAAGTCTGCCTTAATCCTCTACAATATGTTCTGGTTTCAGTCTTCAACTCCAGAATACAAGAGCCTCAACATTAAATCCCACGGCAATGGATAGCAGAAAGAGAGGAAAATTTTATTTCTTTGTAATGTACTCAAGTATTAAATAAGAAATCCCATTTTTTCAGGTATTACCAGATTTTTCAGAGATTTCTCCACCTAAAGAATCCATAGCTGATGCAACTCTGAAGAGAGAAGAAAAGGTATTTTTAAAATAATCAATTAGCCAAAATTTATTGAGTTCTCAAGATACAATTTCTACTGGGCAAAAGCTGAGTGTTTCTTCTAATTTCTCCTTTGCAATCACTATTTAGAACAATGTTTTCACCAAGCAGGAAAATAACTTTCTTTTCAGCTGGAGTTTACTCTTCAAAATAATTATATTGATGGCAAAAAATCACCTGAAAATTTAATTACATTTTAATATTGACTAAAAAGCTAATATCTAAAATAAGCCATAGGAGAATATTTGTATAATGGGAACACATTCAATTTATCCTATATCCAGGTGCTCAATTATCAGATCACCTTCATTAGAGCCTATATATTTCTCTGCTTTAGAGATTGTCATAATTTGTCAAGAATTAAATAAAAGATGTTCTCTATCATACATATAGTCGGGTGTATAAGGCAGAATAATGGATTTCCTACCTGAAAGGTTTCTCAAGCTAAGCAATTATCATGTTTTCAAATGCCTCCAACTATCGTTTTGGTGAATCCACTCAGCAGAACTGGTAGGGCCACACAGATAGTAGTAGTCCATTTCGTGTTCAGAAAGATTTTTTTCACCCTTTCTTCCTCCCGCCTGCCTGCCCGCCCGACTGGGACAGGACTTGCTCCAGGTCCTTTAACCCAAGTGAGTTCCCCAAGGCCCCCAGGTGGCCCCTTGTCCCAGCTCCTCCCAACAGCCATCGGGGCAATATCCAGGGTGCCTTTGGTTTGCCTGGAACACGCCCCGGGCCCCAGCCCCTTTGTTCCACCCACCTGCCTGCCAGACGAGGACAGGACATGCTCACATTCCTCCATCCCTGGAGCTTGGGTGAGCTACTAAGCCAAGTCCCAGGTAACAAGTGAAGAATTCTGCCATCACCATCAGCCCCTCTGCCCTTCTGACCCACCGGGGACCCTCGCTCATGGTCCACAGAGGACACACTACTACTCAATTCAATAAAGACCAAAGGAAACTCAAGCAAAGCTCTAAGGGTCAAAGGCCATACATCTGAAGTCCTTTAAAATCATCGTATCACATGGAAGAGATTCTTCACATCCAGCCCAAAGATAAGTAAACCTCTTTTTTTACCATACTGCTCCTTTCTAGTATTAATCACTATAGACTACCTTTTCCATACAGCCACCCAAAAAAACAAATACAACTCCAGGGATTATACCACTCACCCTCACATATCACCAAGATACTAAATCGTAAAAGTGCACTACCATAATAATATTCCCCCGTTTACTTAACCTGATTTAGCTGATGTACTAACAGCCTAATAGCCTCATCTAGGAAATAACAATGACAACAGACAAACGTACACAACTACAAGGCAAGCACTAGTAATAACTGCCTATGAGTAGTAATACTAACTAAATCAGTTCAGTCAAAAACACACAGAAACTGAAAGGTCTTAAGAGAAAACAACAATGCTCAAGTCAAAGTGCAGATACATGAGAAATAAAACCCAAGAAGACCAATCTCCCACTGAAAGAATTAACCCCATAATGATGGATGCCAACAGAACAAATTCACAGAAAATAACCAAAAAAGCCAGACCCAAGATAACTACTTTCAAAGAATGATCACTACCATGATTAATACTATGAAAGAGGAAATCCAAGAGGAGTTAAGCAACCGCATCAACCACTTTGACAGGAACACAACAGGCACTTGGAGGAGTTGAGAAAAACAGTTCAAGAAACAAATATAGGCATAGAGAAGTTAAAACAGTCTCAGGCAGAGTTTAAAATCCAACTAAAAAACAAGTTATCTGCAACCCAAAACTGAAAAGAGAGTCTTATCAGCAGAACTAACAAAGCAGAAAATAGAATTTCAGATCTTGAAGACAAAGTGGGAGGATTAACCAACTCAATGGAAGAGGATCTTAAAGCCAAAAAGATACTTGAGAGGAACATTCAAGAGTTATGGGACACCCTGAAGAAGCCTAACATGCGCATTCATGGAATACCAGAGCAAGAATCCCAAAAAACCACACCTGAGGAAATTTTTCAAACTATCATAAATTAAAACTTTCCTCAACTAAAGAATGAGAGGTCCATCCAAATACAAGAGGCATTCAGAACCCCAAACAGATATGAGCAAAATAGAAAATTGCCACGGCAAATAATAGTCAAAACACACCATGTTCAAGACAAAGAAAAGGTGCTGAGAGCTTCAAGAGAAAAAAAAACAAGTCACTTTTAAAGGTAAACCTATTAAAATAACAAATGACTTCTCAATGGAAACAGTAAAAGCAAGAAGAGCTTGGAGAGACATACTTCAAGTATTACATGAGCAAAAATGCCAACCCAGACTGATAAATACCCAGCAAAATTATCTGTCATAATTGAGGGAGAAAGAAAAGTTTTCCAGCACAAAGACAACTTGAAGGGATACATGTCTACCAAACCAGGCCTTCAAAAAATGCTAGAAACGATACTTAAGCTTGAAGAAAAAAACAAGCGTAGCCAGGAGGACAGAAGGGAAGTATAATACCACCAAAACCTAAATATCAAACAATACACTTACAAAACCCACTAAACATAAAAAAGTCCAGAATTAAAAATAATTTCTCCATGGATGTCATTAGAAAGAATTATATTAAGTGAAGTATCCCAGTCCCAGAAAATTAAGCGCCATATGTACTCCCTAATAGGTGGCTCCTAGTACCAAACTTACCCAGCCCACCTAGAGACACTCAAAGATAAATCTCTGTAATACCTACAGTAATTGCAAGGATTATGAACAGGAGGGATGGGATAGGAGGGCCACACCAGAAACAAGGAGAGAAGGGATCATGTTACAGCAGAGAAAATAGGCCTCCATCAAGGACTTCAAGAAAGTAATGAGACACCTGGTTAAGTTCACAGACTTTCGTTCCTGATCATTTACAACTGAGGGGGTATAATCTCACCAGAAGGGGAGGGCATATGGTCTGGCAGATAAAAAGTAGCCATTTTGCAAATGGGTGATTGACCCCTCCCTCACTGTGGTTTCCTACTTTTATTACATCTACATTTGAATGTGCTCTTATAACAAGACTTCAGTTTAACAACTTTTTGTCTCTGGCCAGGGGGTGACATACAATGCCAATCAGGAAGGAGTGAAGGGCATTGCAGGAGCAGCAAAACTGCAAAAGAAAATCAACAAACCACAATCCAGAACTTCAGAGACTCTATATCAACCACATAGAACCAGGCCAGCCTAATTTCTCCCCATCCTGAAGCTCAGGGACATTTGCGGAAGAGGGGGCGGTAAGATTGTAAGAGCACAAAGATGGGAGGAGGAATTATATGCAAAATACTCCACACAAGTTAGGACCGAAGCAATCATAATTGGACTTTGCATGACCACACAATGTCCAACACACTACTGACCCCATAAAGTCTAGCATTTGCTAAAGGCACCAAGATCCTTGGAGGCAAGAGATTGACAGCCACAGTAGTGTTCCTATGCTTAAGGGGAACACAGGAAAGGGTTCAGGGAAATGCCACTGGGTCCTTGTACGTCATCGGAGAGGAGGGCCCAGAGGAGAGTCTGGCATGGACATTAAGGGATTCTCCGGGGATTGGGGGGGTGAGGCACGGGGGGATAGGGAGGGAGGGGAGAGGGGAGGGGCAGCAGGGGGTTCGGGGGGAGGAGGAGAGAGGGAGGGAACCGCTGTACCTACTAATTTTGTGTGAACGGAAATAATAATAAAAAATGTTTAAAAAATGTAATTCACCATATAAACAAATATATATATATATATATATATATAAAATCCCAACATACTCAGCAGTGTTAATAACTTGTAGCAGCTTTCCCCTCAATTTCAGTATCAAACAATAAACAATAACCAAGAAACTGATAAAAAAAAAAGAATCGGGAATTTCAAAAAAAAAATTTCTCCATTACGACATTAAATGTCAATGGTATTAACTCACCAATCAAAAGACACAGATTACAAACTTAGATTAAAATCACAACCCATCAATCTGCTGCCTTCAGGAAACTCATCTCACCACAAAAGATAGGCACATCCTAAAAATAAAAAGCTGGTCAAAAATTCTGCAAGCTAATGGAACCAGGAAACAGGCAGGGGTAGCCATTATGCCGTCAGACAAAGTGGACTTCATACAAAAAAAAATCATAAGAGAAACAGATGGATACTACATTTTAGTCCCAGGTACAATTCACCAGGAAGACTTCACAATACTGAACATATAAGCACCCAGTACGGGCCCCTCCACATTCATTAAGCAAACTCTACAGCGTCTAAAGCGAGAAATCAACCACCAAACGATAATTCTTGAGGATTTCAAAACTGCCCTCTCAACATGGGATAGATCAACAGGTCAAAAGCTTAACAGAAACACTTTGGAACATAATCAAACCCTTAAAAAAATGGACCTTACAGATCTCTATTGAACTCTTCACCCATGCACCAAAGAATACACATTTTTCTCAGCAGCACACGGAACTTTCTCCAAAATAGATCACATACTGAGCCGCAAAATGAATCTTCGGACGTACAGGAAAGTTAAAATTCAGCCTGTACCCTATCAGACCACCATGACTTAAAGCTTGACATCCACAACACAACAAACAGAAAATACACTAACGCCTGGAAACTTAACACTATGATGCTGAATGAGAACTGGATTCAGGAAGAAATTAAAAAGGAAATTCAAGATTTCCTGAAAGTGAACGATAACGAAAATACAACTTACCAAAATCTCTGGGACATAAGGAAAGCTGTCCTAAGAGGTAAGTTCATAGCTCTTAATGCCTATATCAAAAAAAATGGAAACATCAGAAATAAATAACTTAACATTGCAGCTTAAAGCTTTAGAGACACTAGAGAAATCTAATCCCAAAAGCAGTAGAAGAGAGGAGATTAGCAAAATAAGGGGAGACATATCCAAAATCAAGATTAGGAAAACGACACAGAAAATTAACCAGTCAAAAATCTTGTTTTTTGAAAAAAAAATCAATAAGATTGATACACCCCTAGCTAAATTAACCAAAAGCAAGAGAGAGAAAGCCCAAATTAACAAAATTAGAAATGAAAATGGAGTTATCACTATGGATACCCAGGAAATCCAGACAATTATAACGTCATATTTCAAAAACTTATACTCTGTGAAATTTGGCAACACGAAAGAGATGGATGAATTCCTAAGTAAACACAACTTACCTAAATTGAATCAGGAAGTTATGAATTATTTAAAAAGTCTTACAACATATGAGGAAATTGATGAAGTAATCTCAAATCTTCCCACCAAAAAATTTCCTGTATGGATTCAGCACAGAGTTCTACCAGACATATAAGGAGCTAATAAAACAAATACTCCTTAAACTGTTCCATCAAATAGCAAAGGAAGGAACACTACCAAATTCCTTCTAAGAAGCTAATATCGTCTTAATCCCAAAACCTAATAAAGATACACTTAAAAAAGAAAACTACAGGCCAATCTCTCTGATGAACACAGATGCAAAGATTCTCAACAATGTCTTACTAAATCAGATTCAAAAACATCAAAAAGATCATCCACAGGGATCAAGTAGGCTTTGTTTCAGGCACACAAGGTTGGTTCAACATACGCAAATCAATAAATGTAATTCACCTTATAAATCAGTCCAAAGTCCAAGACCACACGATACTCTCGATAGATGCAGTAAAAGCTTTAGACAAGATCCAACAGTCCTTTATGATAAAAAATATAGAGAAGGTTGGAACGGAAGGAACCTTTATCAATATAATAAAAGCTGTCTACAACAAGCCAACAGCAAGGATTATACTCAATGGGGAAAAACTTGAAGCATTCCCACTTCGATCAGGAACTAGACAAGGCTGAAAACTCTCATCACTTCTATCCAATATTGTACTTGAAGTCTTAGCTAAAGCTATAAGACAAGAAAGGTACATAAAAGGGATTGAAATCGGCAAGGAAGAACTCGAGTTATCTCTGTTTGCAGATGACATGATCTTCTACCTGAGTAAGCTCAAAAACTCCACCAGGAAGCTCCTGGAACTAATACAGAAGTTCACCAGGGTGACAGGATACAAAATAAATGTGCAAAAATCAGAGGCCTTCCTATATGCCCAGAATGAAAGAAGTGAAAAAGCCCCGAGAGGAACAATCCCATTTACTATAGCCCCTAAAAAAATGAAATACCTTGGTATAAACCTAACCAAGGAAGTAAGAGACCTTTACAATGAAAACTTTAAAACCCTAAAGAAAGAAATTACAGAAGACACTAGAAGGTGTAAAGTCCTGCCATGTTCCTGGGTTGGCAGAAACAACATCATAAAAATGACCATCCTACCAAAGGCAATATACAGATTCAATGCTATAGCAATTAAAATCCCAAAGCAATTCTTTAAAGAAGTTGACCATGCAATCTCAAAATTCATGTGGAGGCACAAAAAACCCATACCAAACCTTAGTCTATACTACAAATCCACAGTTGTAAAAACAGCCTGGTATTGGCTCCAAAATAGACAAACAGATCAATGGATAAGAGTTGAAGACCCAAATATAAGCCCACACAACTACAACTATTTGATCTTTGACAAAGGGGTCCAAAAAATCCAATGGAAAAAGAACAGCATCTTCAACAAATGGTGCTGGCAAAACTGGATTTCCACATGCAGAAGATTAAAAATGGACCATACTTGTCACCATGTACAGGAATTAATACCAAATGGATCAAGGACCTCAATATAAGGCCAGACACTATAAAAACCATAGTTGAAAGGGTAGGGAAATCCTTCGAACTAATTGGGCTAGGCCAACAGTTCCTAATTGAAAATCCAATAGCACCGTCAATACAACCAACACTCAACAGATGGGATCTTGTGAAATTAAAGAGCTGTTCAGATAAAGAGATTGTAACTCGAGCACAAAAGCAACCCACAGAATGGGAGAAAATCTTCACAAACCACATATCTGATAGAGCTCTATTATCCAGAGTGCACAAAGAACTTAGAAAAGTAAACACCAAGGAAACAAATGGACCAATTAAAAAATGGGCCTTGGAAATTATAAGAAACTTTACCAGGGACAAAATTAAAATGACTAACAAATATCTTTAAAAATGCTCCACATCCTTAGCCATCAGGGAAATGCAAATCAAAACTTTCCTGAGATATCATCTCACCTCTGTTAGGATGGCAAAAATCCACAAGACAAACAAACCACGTGCTGGAGAGGATGTGGAGAGAGAGGAACTCTCCTACATTGCTGGTAGGAGTGCAGGCTCATACAACCACACTGGCAAGCCGTCTGGCGATTCTTAAAGATGTTAAAGATTTAAATGCCATATGACTCTGCTATTCCACTTTTGGGAATAACCCCCCATGCAGCAAAAATTCACCTCGATAGCACAAGCACGACCATATTCATAACAGCACTGTTTACAATAGCAAAGTCATAGAATCAGCCCAAATGTCCAACAGTTGACGAGTGGATAAGGAAAATATGTACATTTATACAATGAAATACTACTCAGCCATCAAAAATGATGAATTAATGCAATTTGCCAGGAAATAGATGGAATTAAAAACAATTATATTGAGTGAAGTATCCCAGACACGGAAAATTAAGCGCTGTATGTACTCCCTAGTAAGTGGATCCTAGTACCAAACCACACTTAGAGACACTCAAAGACAAATCTCTGTAATACCTACAGTAATTGTAAAGATTATATACAGGAGAGATGGGGAAGGAGGGCCCCACCAGAAACAAGGAGAGAGGGGACCATGTTACAGCAGAGAAAATAGGCCACCATCAAGGACTGCAAGTAAGTAATGAGACACAGACTTTCCTTCCTAATCATTTGCAACTGATGGGGTATGATCTCACCAGAAGGGGAGAGCATATAGGCTGCCTGATAGAAAGTAAACATTTTGCAAATGGGTGATTGACCCCTCCCTCACCCCGGTCTCCTACTTTTATTACATGTACCTTTGAATATACTCTTATAACAAGACTCTAATTTAACAGGTTTTTATCTCTGGCCAGGCGGTGACATCCAATACCCATCAGGATGGAGCCAAGGGCATTGCAGGAACAGCCAAACTGAAAAAAAAAATCAACAAACATAATTCAGAGCATCAGAGACTCTATATCAACCACCTGGAACTGGGCCAGCCTAATCTCTCCCCATCCAGAAGCTCAGGGAAATTTGGGGAAGAGGGGGTGGTAAGATTGTAAGAGCAAAAGGATGGGAGGAGCCATGATATGCAAGGTACTACACACAAGTTAGGGCCAAAGCAATCATAATTGGACTTTGCATGCCCTGCGCAATGTTCAACACACTATTGACCCCACAAAGTCTAGCATTTGCTAAAGGCACTAGGATCCTTGGAGGCAAGGAATTGTCAGCCACAGTAGTGTTCCTATGCTTAAGGGGAACACAGGAAAAGGTTCTGGGAAATGCCACTGGGTCCTTGCACCTCATCAGAGAAGAGGACCCAGAGGAGAGTTTGGCATGCACATTAAAGGATGCTCCGGGGATGGGAGGGGAAGGGGAGAGGGCATAGGGGGTGGGAGTTAGAGGGAGGGAGGGGACTGGTGTACCTGCTAAGTTTGTATGAATGGAAATAAAATTTTATTTTAAAAAAACATACGTATCATAGAAATGAAGGAAATGCAGAGGTAACTAAGAGACTGTATATCTGAAATAAAAACCAAATACTATCTTGTTCCTTGGGTATCTTGATGCAATTAATGGCTTATACTCTGCTGCTTCCATAACCTACGGAAGTTCAGTGCAATCCACCCAATTTCTGCCCCTCACTGAATTATTCTTCCAAGGCACATTTGCCCCAATTTCCATATTTTGTCTTTATCTCTTGCCATACTAGACACAAGATGAAAACCCTTCACCATTTCCCATTATACAAGCTCATTAATTAGTAGGTCAGTATATCTGAGATTCATCATCACTGACCTTTTCAATATCTCCTTCCCTTTTCCTTCTCCTATCTCCACTCCTAAACCACACCACTTCAGTATTGCCCATTCATTTATCCACTCATTCAGTCAGTAAATGTCCATTATGCCAGTCAAAGAAAAGTGACAAAGTCACTTACCTACTCATGGAAAAAAAAAAAAAAACAGAAAACAATTAACAAATATATGCAAAATAGTATATTATCTCCCAAGGTTTTTACAACAAACTACCATAAATCCAGTGGCTTAAAACAAAAGGAATTTAGCTTTACTCAGTTCTAGAGACTAAAAATCCAAAATCAAGACACTTGCAAGTCTGTGTTCCCTCTTATGGCTCTAAGCAAAGCATTCTTCTTGGTACTTCTTTTTTTTTTAATACATTTTTTATTATTTCAGCTCATACAAACTTAATAGGTACACCAGTTCCCTCCTCCCTCCCTCCTCCTCCCCCCCAAACCCCCTGCTCCCCCTCCCCTCACCCTTCCCTCTCCATCCCCCCCGTGCCTCCCGCCCCAATTCCCAGAGTCCTTTCTTGTGCATGCCTGACTCTCCTCTGGGCCCTCCTCTCCGATGACATACAAGGACCCAGTGGCATTTCCCTGAACCCTTTCCTGTGTTCCCCTTAAGCATAGGAACACTACTGTCACTGCCAATCCCTTGCCTCCAAGGATCTTGGTGCCTTTAGCAGATGCTAGACTTTGTGAGGTCAATAGTGTGTTGGACATTGCGCCGGGCATGCAAAGTCCAATTATGATTGCTTTGGCCCTAACTTGTGTGGAGTATCTTGCAAATCATTGCTCCTCCCATCCTTTTGCTCTTACATTCTTACTGCCCCCTCTTCCGCAAATGTCCCTGAGCTTCAGGATGGGGAGAGATTAGTTTGCATGTATCTCAGGATCATAGGTAGCCCTAGGCCTATACCACTAGAACCAAAATCTCTGTCCCTATCTTCACATGGACTTCTCTGTAAGTCTCCCCTATGGCATGCTTTCCTTGGACAGAAGCCATTATGACTTTATCTTACCTTTTGCATCTATACAAGATGACACAAACCAGAACTGAAGACTTTAGTATAGGTTGAAGTGGGTTCCTCCTTCAGCACAAATTCCTATATTTCAGTCCTCGTTATCAATGCCTCAGAATATTACTGTAATTGGAGACAGAGTACTTTTCTTGAAGTAATTAAGGGTAAATGGAGACATTTAAGTAAACCTTAATGAAGTATGACTAGCAGCCTTGTAATACGACATTAAGATAAAGACACAGAAAAGACAATCATCTGTAAACCATACAGGAAATTTCAAAGGCAACCAATCTTGACAGTACCTTGATCCTAGACCTCCCAATTTTCGAAAACAAGGTTGTGCAATTTAGGATTGTTGAGATGGTTCAGCGTGTAAGACACCTACTCACAAACCTGAAGGTCTGAGTTCAATACACAGAAACCCACATGATGGAAGGAGAGAACTAACTTCTAAAACTTGTACATGTGCTCCATAGCATGAAAATCTCTCTCTCTCTCTCTCTCTCTCTCTCTCTCTCTCTCTCTCTCTCTCTCTCTCTCTCTCTCCCTCTCTCTCTCTCTTTCTCTCTCTCTCATCAGTAAATAAAATTTAAATATGGTTTTAAAAACTCTTAAATATTTTTGTATACAAACAAAATGAGTTTATGTCCTTCCTCCTACCCCTTCCTATCCCACCCTCCTCCTTTCCTTTCCTTTCCATTCACCAATCCAGCCATGTCTCTCTCTCTCTCTCTCTTTCATGTCCTTCTGCATATGCAGACCCCAGGGCTCATTTTTGGGCACTTTTACTAGTAAGGGTCCAGGCATCTGTGGTAGTATAAGTGGCCATTCAATGGGCAAATTTACAGATGGGGGACCTCCCCTTCTCTTGTCTAACACCTGCCCCAAGATTTGCTCTGAATGTCTGGTACTGAAAAAAATTTTAATGTGCTGTTAGATACAGATGTGTTAAGTTGCCAAATGAGGGTCTTAGCCTTTATGCATATTTGTAAAAAATTGGTAGTTAATGCAAGTCCTAATAAACCTGCAGGAGACAAACTAATTATATAGGACAACCCAGCTCAGTGAGTGGGATCGCTCACTGAGCAGGTTGATAAGATACAAGGAGCCACTTCAGCAGTTTGGCGTACTTTGCAGGTGAGGAATTTGACTTATCTCTTAGCAATTCCTTAGCTCCTAGTGTTGACATCATCTCTCCTGTCAAGCTGGACTATGAGCTGTAATGAGAATCATAAGCGAAATTAAAATCCTTGTTCCCCTAAGTTGTTCAGTTGTCAATTCATCAACAGTATGAAGACAAACTGTAACAAAAGTGTTCTGTTAAAGTCACAATAGTGTTCCTATACTTAAGGGGAACACAAGAAAGAGTTCTAGGAATTGCCACTGAGTCCTTACACCTCATCAGAGAGGAGGACCCAGAGGAAAGTTTGATATACTCATTAAAGGATGCTTCAGAGATGGGGGAGGGGGCACTGGGGGAAAGGAAGGGAGGGGGGAAAGGAAGGGACAAAGGAGGGAGGGAACAGGGAGGTCCAGGGAGGGGTAGAAGGAGGGAGGGGACAGGGGTTCCTATTATATTTGTATGATCAGAAAAATTTAAAAAAAGAGTGTTCTTTTAAGACATTGCACACAAGGCAGAACTGCTGCATTTAGAAACTCACTACAGTGAGACCGGTCCTTACCAGACTGCATAATGACTGACATACCAACATACCACCATAGACTACCCCATAGGTAAGAACATACAGTGGAAACCTTGGGGACTAAAGCTGGATGAGTGAAGGGAAAAACCCCTATCAGTGGGGTGGCCCAAACAGAGGCAATTTGGTATGGCACAGAAGCCTGAACCCCCACTAGAGTAAACAAGCCAGAAAGAACCCTAGTGTCCACAGAAGCATACAGGCCAGAGGGTGGGAGGGAATGGGAGGGATTGATGAAAGGGAAGGTGAGGGGATGGAGGTAAGCAGGGATGAATACTCAATATGCTTGTAAAATTAAAAAAATAAAATAAAGTAAGAAATTTCATAAAAATGGTTTTGAATAAGATTAGATATGTTGAAAATATTTCAAAAATGCTCTATTAAATTACATGAGTGTAACTCTTAAGTGTTAATGTGAGATAGTATTCAAAGTTGACAACTCAAGGAAGAAGGGGAGATTTATTCAGCTTATGGTTCCAGAAGGGAGAAAGAGTCTTTCATGGTGGAGGCAATATGGCTGGTAGCTGAAGCTGGAGGCAGGCTGTCACTGCAAACATCCTGTAGTCTCTCTTCTAAGTCTTCTGTTCTATGGTTTCTTTTATCTGCTCTGCTACTGGGAGGTTCCAATCAGCTCTAGGGCTGATCTTTGTATTGTAAATATACTGACATGGATAATCTTCAGGTGGTCTGACAACTAATCTTAGTTAATGCCAGGCATGGTCAAGTTGACACCCAAGATTAACTATCATAATGAGCAAACCAGATATAGTGGTATATACCTGTAATATTAGCATTCAAGGGGCTGAAGCAGGAGAATCATGAGTTCAAAACCAGCATGAGCCTTCAAATACCTTGTCTGATCAAAAATGACAATAATATAACACAAATAAGCACTTATTCTCAGGCACAGTGCCAAACTTTAATTGCGTGATCTCTCTTGAAATTTAAAACAACCCTATAAAAATGGTACTATTTCCCCTCCATTTTCTTTTTTTTTTTTGAAATTTTTTAACATTTTTTATTATTATTTCCACTCATACAAACTTAATAGGTACACCGGTTCCCTCCCTCCCTCCTCCTCCCCCCTACCCCCCTGCTCCCCCTCCCCTCACCCCTCCCTCCCCATCCCCCAGTGCCTCCCCCCCCCAATCCCCAGAGAACCCTTTAATTGCATGCCAGACTCTCCTCTGGGCCCTCCTCTCTGATGACGTACAAGGATCCAGTGGCATTTCCCTGAACCCTTTCCTGTGTTCCCCTTAAGCATAGGAACACTACTATAGCTGTCGATTCCTTGCCTCCAAGGATTTTGGTGCCTTTAGCAAATGCTAGACTTTATGGGGTCAATAGTGTCTGGGACATTGTTCAGGTCATGCAAAGTCCAATTATGATTGCTTCGGCCCTAACTTGTGTGGAATATCTCACATATCATTGTTCCTCCCATCCTTGTGCTCTTACACTCTTACCACCTCCTCTTCCCCAAATTTCCCTGAGCTTCAGGATGGGGAGAGATTAAGCTGACCTAGTTCTATGTGGTTGATATAGAGTCTCTGAAGTTCTGGATTATGGTTTGTTCATTTTCTTTAGCAGTTTTGCTGCTCCTGCAATACCCTTCACTCCATCCTGATGGGTATTGTATTTCACCCCTTGCAGTCCTTGATGGAGGCCTATTTTCTCTGCTGTAACATGGTCTCCTCTCTCCTTGTTTCTGAGATGTGTGAGGGCCAAATGGCTAATCCAGGTCCATATAACTAGAATCTAAAACCTGCAGATCCTGTGTCAACCACTATGATATACCATTTCCCTTTCTGTATAGTTGTAAATGAAGACTTGTATAAAAATGCTCTCTGGAGGCAAAACTTTCTTCAGAATATAAGTATTTTTATAACTGCATGTCAAATACCTATATGGGTACACATGTGTACATACAGACACAGACACAGACACAGACACACACACACACACGCACACACACACACACACACACACACACACACACACACCTATTACTTTTAACTTTGAAGACTAGCATAAGAATCCATAGTTTAACAAAGTCAGGCCTTTTCCAAAGCTAAATCTTTTTAAAAGAAGCTCTGCCCCTCCTATACAAGTGACCCGAAGACATAAAATCTCATCATACTCAAAACTGCACAGAGAAGGCAGATACCTTAAAAGAAAGTATCTCAATAATCAACTCTATATCCCTAAAATACAATTATTAAACTTAGGCTGAAATAGAAACCCTAAAATTTAAGTTTCCTGGGGGGTGCTCAGCTGATTGCATTACTGTGACGCTGAGGAGAACTAAGGATCATGAAAGGCTAAAATCTCTGCCTTAGCAGCTACTGTTCAGAAAACCCAAAGCTTTATCTTCCAAAGGAAGACTAGTCACTCCAGAAACCAGACCCAACCAAAAGCCTTTACCTAAGACCTGGTAAGTGGCCCAACTACCAGGAAACTGAGTTATAATAAAAACAAAGAGGGGAAAAAACACAGGCAGAGAATGTAGTGAAATGATGAAGCACAGTTTCAAAGTAGAGACTTTGGAGGAGGGAACACCATCACTAAACCTTCCCACTGAGTAACATTTATTGCTATTACTTTCTTGTGGTTTGAAGAAATCCTTTATAGATATCTTGAGATGACAACAAATACAGAAAGCAGACTACTGTTTCTGGCTTTCTTACTACTCAGCTATTGATATTTTAGGAGAGTAATTGAACTTCTGGGTACTAACTTGTTTTCTCCCTGAATTGGTTTACAATCCAGTGCCTAACTGGCATTTTTAACTTATCACTCTTTGAGAGAAAGGGAGGCAGCCTAGCTGTAAAGCATTTAGTCCAATTTAAACCTGTCTTTGCCTTGTCTTACTTACAGGGACACATGTACATTTTTGTAACTTCCATTTATTTTTAAGAATGAGGACCAAAATAATATGGATTTATTCTTGCAAACTAACAATTGATATTTCTCCAAGAGAATTGCCATGATCTGTTTGCCTGCATTCAAAAGTTGCTTTCATCCCACACAGTCCAGCTGTTTTTCCCAGGTTGCTGAAATAATGAGCCCCATTAAATAACAGTGTTGAAATCATCCACCAAGACTCACAATTGCATTTGGTCCAGCACAAATTAGAATCTCATTCAGAAGGGTGTTGATGCTTTCTTCCCAGTTCCTCCACCATTCAGCACCCGCAGTGCCTCCCTTTCAGCACTATCAAGTTATTAAAGCAGTTGAGGAATCAGTGACCACCCCTTAGCACTTACTGATAACAGAAATGACTTACAGTCTTATATCTCCCTCATGCTTTCCTTCATGTCATTGCTACAACAAAACCTGTGTCTTAGTTAATGAATGGCATAACACTCCTTTGAGATTATATGTTTCTTCTAGATAGACCACTATTAAGAATCTTTTCTTCTCAGTGCTGCTCCTAAAAGCCATTGGTTGTTAAACAAAAATCCCAGTGCCAGGTGGGAGGTACCTCCTTTTCAGTTATTGGTCAAGGAAAAACAATATGTACTATTGTCATTCCTCATGGTTCTCCACAAGAACTAGTTGATAGGACCCTGTTGCCAAAGATAAACACATTTTGATTTCAAAATATAAATTAAGTCAAGCTGGAATTGAGTTGGAAGCTTCTTCCCTGGCTGACTAGCCTTCATAGTGCCTAAAGGTGAAATGCATGCTTCCAGGAGAAAAGGCACCCATGGTCTTATCCAGCTGTGAATCCTGAAATTCATAACACCAACTTACCATGTCAGATAAACGCACTAGTAAAATAGTGGCATGACTATTACCAGGTGTCATAGTTAAGCACAAGTGTCAACTTGACTGTTGAGGGTTTGAGCTCTGGGCACAGTTGTAGAGAGTTGATGGTTGAGTTAAGCCCAGAGCAAACCTGAAGGAGATTGTCTAGCTGATGGGGAAGACTCAGCCCATGGTGGGTGGGATTAGGCCCTGGATAAATCACAGAGAGCTAGTTGAGAGAGTTGGCATCTTTTTATTCACTTGGCCAGACATGCTGGTCTGGCAAGTAAGGATTGTCCATCTCTCTGCTGTTATGCAGTGATGGTGTGGCCAGTTCCCTCGGCCCTTGTGTTGGTGCATGCTCTCCCATCAAGCTGCACTGAGAACTATAACTGGACTGTCATAAGAAAGTAAACTCCTTGTTCCCTTAAGCTGTGTGATGGTCATTTATCAGCAACCATGCAGGCTGACTGCAACATGAGGGTTAACAACCACTCTCTGATTGTATTTGAGACCCACTCCACAAGAGGGAATTCAGGCGTGGTACTATAAACACAGTTCAAAACCCCTTGACTGAGTGGGGACACTTAAATCACCTCCTCTAAGGTTCAGAGAACACTGTGGAAGAAGAGAATGATGGAATGTAAGAGACAGAAGACAGAGAGAAGGGATGTGAATGTTACCTCGTAGGTATACTACAGCCAGTGTGCCCATGCTCTCATAGCAGCTGCAGCTTCCTGAAATGATCCTACACAAGATCGGGCCTCTTAACCAACAATCATAGATTTGGGAGGGGACCACAGGTCCCTGTTTTTCTCTGACAAATTATTACATACCGATGGATTCTGGAGAGAGGCCAGTCATTTTCAAGTTGCGTACCCATCAATAAGTCTACCATGCTCCAGTAGATAGTTCCAAACCTGTGATCACACAGGTGACCTTAATTATACGCAGTGGACCTCAAAAGAAAGGCATGAAAGTGAAATGGGGACTCCCTTGTAGGGAAGAGTGAGAAATTATTCCTCTTTGAATGGCACCGGATCTATCACAGCTTACCTTTTAGTGAGGGAAATGCCAACTAAACAAGCAATCACAAAGGCTGTATAGCCACTGTAGGAAAACTCTATGGGCTATATGGTGACAGTAGTGAACAAGAAGAATCGCATACTCAGGGTATCTGACTATAAAAATATAAGGTTTTATTTTAGTCAATAGCATCAAAATTGGGATCAGAAACATGAGTGGAAATCACCAAGTGAGACTATATTTCAGGCAGAGACAATGACAAACGTGAAACTTCAGAGGAAAATGAGTACATGATAGATCTCAGGAATTAAAAGATGTACAATATGCCAGAAGCACAGACTTAAAGGGAGCCATGGACTACTAGACTTCCTTGAACAGTTCATTCTCCCACTCCCTCTAGAATTTGTTCCCTCAGTGTCTCCTAGTCCAACTCCAGTACATATTACCTATCCCTATATTCTTTCTGAAAATGACATTAGCTAATATTTATACACACAATGAAAGCCACCAGAGAAGACTTCCTCACTTCTCTACTATGAAACATAGGAACCACCATTCAGTTTTGCATATCCTGATTGCTTTCTGTAACCCAACCTTCTACCATAGGTCTGAGGTCTGCTTCCCATGCTAGACTAACCCACTTGACAATTTGGGTCTCATTTTCCTCTAGTCTTCCATGAAATTTTGCTTTTTAATCATCTCTATATTGTCTTACATACTCAATTTCTGTCTCTTCAAACAAACTGTTTGAGTCATTTTACACATGCTCACAATTCTCCCATTTGAAAAAGAATCCTTCTAGTCCATATCTTCCAAGTAAACAGTAATCCGTTTACATCTTTTTCATGGCAAAACTTCACTCGAGAACCATGTATTTGGGATCCCTATCTGCTCACTTCCTAGTCCTTCTTCCATTCCCAAATACCTTTACTATGTGGTTTAAACTAAATTCAACATGCTTCTATACCAAAAGAAGACTTCTTTCGGTCTTGATTTTCTTAAATTTCTCAAAATGGTTGACAAAGTAAACCCAGCACTTTTTAACATTTTCACCCTGGCTTCATATCCACTTCTTGTTTTCCTCTGACTTTTATATTTACTCTTTCTAATTTCCCTTTGCATAGTTCATGCTTTATTAAGTCATTAAGTGTCCATGTTTCTTGATGTTTAATTTGTGGCCCTCTTCCATTTGCAATACAAAATCATTTTGTACAGGAAAAGAATCAACAAACCATAATCCAGAACTTCAGAGACTCTATATCAACCACCTGGAACTGGGCCAGCCTAATCTCTCCCCATCCTGAAGCTCAGGGAAATTTGGGGAAGAGGGGGTGGTAAGATTGTAAGAGCAAAAGGATGGGAGGAGCCATGATATGCAAGGTACTACACACAAGTTAGGGCCAAAGCAATCATAATTGGACTTTGCATGCCCTGCACAATGTTCAACACACTATTGACCCCACAAAGTCTAGCATTTGCTAAAGGCACTAAGATCTTCGGAGGCAGGGATTGACAGCCACAGTAGTGTTCCTATGCTTAAGGAGAACACAGGAAAGGGTCCTAGGAAATGCCACTGGGTCCTTGCACCTCATCAGAAAGAAGGACCCAGAGGAGAGTCTGGCATGCACATTAAAGGATGCTCCCGGGATGGGAGGGGGAGGCACTGGGGGATGGGGAAGGAAGGGGAGGGGAGGGGGACATAGGGCAGTGGGAGGTTGGAGGGAGGGAGGGGACCAGTGTACCTGTTAAGTTTGTATGACTGGAAATAGGAGCTGGAGAGGTGGCTCAGGGGTTAAGTCTCTGCCTTCCACGGGGAAGGTCCTGAGTTCGGATCCTAGATCCCACGTATAGACGCCAGGCGGGAGCGGGAGCGGCCTGCGTTTCCCAGTCCTGGTAGGGCGGAGCCTGTGAATCCCGGGGCAGAGTAACAAGGCGGTCCATGGTGGTTCCCGAATTCATCCGTGGTTCTACACACACACACACACACACACACATACGTACATACACATGCACACACACTCACAATTGAATTTAAAAAATTTTTTTAAAAAAAGTTTGTATGAGTGGAAATAAAAAAATAAAATAAAACAAATTCTCTTTAAAGTAAAAAAATAAAATAAAATAAAATCATCTTGTATCCTGTATGTAAACTATACCAAGACTTTATTGCTGTCTATCTGTATATATCATTCCTAAATTTATGTTTGGCCCAAAAAGCTCTCCTGTTGGATTCTAAAACTATGTGTAAGACATATTTTTTATTTAGCATTTTACTTGTCTTGAATGCAGTTCAAATTCTATCCAAAACTAAATTCATAACTTTCTGCACCCTTCCTTCCGCACATAACAATACTTAATATAGCCTTCTTTTAGTATTTCCTATCTCCGGAGAAGATACCACCTGTCATTCATTTTCTCAAGCCAAAGGTATAAGAATCATTTTTACATTCCCCTTCATTCTCTGCTTCTACTTTATTAATGAGAGCAACAATTCTGACTTTAACATGCCTCTTGATCCCATGCACTTCTCTATTACACATCTGCCACCATCCTAGTCAAAACTATGTCACCTTCTAACTAGATTATTACAATGATCTAGATTATCATTAACCTAAATGCATCTTATTTTACATAGCTCAGTGGTTTGATCTTTTCAAGATACAAATGAGAGCATCCAGTGCCTCCCAAGATGTAATAAGATAACCGCAATCTCTCCCACTAAATTTAAGCATAAGTATTCTGGATAAAAAATGGTAACTGTCAAGACTCCTTCCAAATTCTCCCTTGGCAGTACAGAATTAATAATCAACTAATGTGAAGTGAATGGACACATACATGTCAGCATCTATATTAAAAAAATAACAAAAGTAAAAGTCATTATTATTTATTTTGCATGTAAGAATATGTATAAGTTTTGATATATAAATAGTCAAAAGGAAATACTACACTTCCCCAACACCATTCTCCATGGTATATGCATATGATGGAGAGAATAATGAACTCTATTATAGCAATCCATTTAGGGAGCATTTCACAGAAAACCCACAGATTAATACATTTGATTTTGAACAAAATTAAAAAACTTTTGTTTTAAATAAGAGATTTGTCAATCTATCAGTACTTGAACATCTTCATTTTGATGGCATTGTATATCCTTCATTTATAGTTTATACCACTGCCAGGAAGAAAATTATATGATAGAACATTAATTATGTGGCAATATAATATGTAGTTATAATGAAAACCAATTTGCCAACACTGTTTTTATATAGATAGAACAGATGTAATGTGAGATATAAGGGTGGTATTGGCAAAGAAAAGATACAGAAACATATAGGTATATATGTATATATATCAAAATTGTTTAGGCAATTATTTCTGGATAATAACACCCTGTTAGGATGATTTTATGATGCCTATTCATTCCTCAACAAATTACTAATCTACTGTGTACCAGACACTTCATGGTCTACAACTCTGAAGAGAACAGATTATACCAACTATAATGAAAAAGAAACAGATAATAATCAGTAATTCAAAATATAACAGCAGGATATGATACTATAAGAATTCAAAATGGAGAGATATCCTAGAGCAGAAGAAAAAGAAAATATTCAGGTATTAGTGAATGGTCAAACTTCTTATTTAAAATATTCTGTAAAATAAAAAAGTTTTAATTTTTCATTCAAAATCAAGCTGCATCTTTCTATTGTTTATGTCTCTATTCCTGTCTATTAAGTTCAATAATGAAGATTTGCTTGACTGTTCCAAAACATCAGAACATGCTCAACCCTTGGAAAGAGTATTTCAGTGAAATCAAAATGATTCACAAGCAATCTTTAAGCCCTCTAAAGGTCTTTCTGAAGGATGAAAATTAAACTTGCAATCTAACCATAGAAATGATGAGAAGATAAATCAGACTAACTAACAGAAGTAAAAATTTTAGTGAGTCAATCCCTGGAGTGAAGAGTGAGTCTTATTTACTGTGTTGTCTTGGTTACCATAAAAAAATCAGTGAAAGACATTCAGCAACAGTCAAGTTTAATGTGAAAGATGCAACAAGACAAGATTGAATTTGCCTCAGATGCAGTTAGCTAGACAGTGTCAATTTCATGGTCCTGTCTTTCCCAATCTATGCATTGCACCAATATGTAAATGACTTAAAAGCAGAGTGCATAAAATTTTGACTTCTCCAGTGTACTCCCAAAAATGCTATGCAACCATAAATTAATACATATCATTTCAACTGGCTTTCTAAGATTACTTTCCTAAGGCATTTTAGAGAGCTGGTGATGTTTCATGTCCTTAACATATTTTTGTCAGCACTGTTACTTACAGCATCCCTTCTTTGTCATATTCCTTCTTTGTAGAAAATGCAAATCTTTCCAAACATATTGATTATTATCATTGATAAAATAAAGTGTATTTTCACCATTTTTGAGGCTCTCAGTCGTATTGTATAATAGGAGTTGTTTTAAAGAGATGCTGCCACTTTGCCCATCATTATCATTTTTCCTTTCTGATGTTGCTGGGCAGTATGTCAGATCACACGTGGGATAAGCCAAAGATACTTGGCACTCTTTAAAAAAGACTTCATGATTAGGAGGCCAAGTATTGGACCGCACCTTAACACTATGGGCAATTGAGTTGCTGAATTTGAGAGCAGAACTGAATGTTGATTAGTGTCTGTTTCCTTTTGGGGTGAGGGAAGATGATACCAAGGTGTTCTTTTTCTTGCTTTCCCAAGACAAATTGAGAGAAAAGGCAGTGTGTCATAGCTAACAATTCTCTCTGCTCCATTACTCATGGCCTAGCATCTGAGAAAAGTAAATGATTTCACTGATTAGAAAATGTATCTGGAAAATGCGAGAGCCTCACAGAATACTGCTCCCGAATTGCACAGGTATTTGAATGAATGCTGAAAAATAAGTTAATTTAAAATCACCAGTGAAAGTACACTATTAAAGATGTGATCATGCCTGATAATAACATTAGCATTCTCTTATGGTACTAAATTCAAGCATCATTTTTGTATTTATGAACATTTTTAAAAATAAGAAATTTACTTCCATTCACAATGAATCATAAGGATATATGCCATATTACTTAAAACTGGCTCCCTTTTGGTTGAAGAAGTTGTATCTCAACAGAATAAAAATTCTGAAGAAGAGCTGTAAGAGTGGAATGTTGACAGTGATGGCCATACTGACACTTCTATAATATACTGGATATGATAATATGAGGAATTAGTTGTTCCTTTGGCATAAGGTAGACATCCAGAGAGATGTATTAACTTATTCTGTCTACTGGTGTAGTATTTAGTAAATTATATCTCCAGGGCATTAAATAGCATCATAATGGCCAGGAACAAACTTAAGGAAATGGGAAATGCATTGTTTGCTGTTTTGAAAGTAGTTCAATCGTCCCATGAAATATTGCCCAATGATTATTTAATCCAATGTACCGCAAATTACTGATCAGAAACACAAAATTTATATTTCATATATTGGCACGCTAGAGTCAAATGTGCCCCTGAATAGACAGTCCCAAATAGAACACCTGAAAAAGACATTAAACCACAAATATTGAACAAGAGATGGTCAGAACCTACAAGATTTTGTTCTTATTTCTATTGGATATCTCTCTTTTGTGAAGAAAAATACAGGATTCATTTGTCAGGATTCCCTCATTCAGTAAGATATAGCAACCAAAGAGCAAACCATATACAACCACTACTCAACAAAGAAAAAGTGCACATTTTCTTGCTTGTCTTACTGAAGTTGAGACATACAAAAAATCATGGTTAGGGGGGCTGGAGAGGTGGCTCATGGATTAAGCCTCTGCCTTGCAGGCGAAAGGTCCTGAGTTCGGATCCTAGACTCTACCTATAGACGCAGGGCAGAAGCGGGGGCGGCCTGCATTTCTGGTCCTGATAGGGCGGAGCCTGTGAATTCTAGGGCAGAGTAAATAAGGAGGAGGTAGAGGCGGTCCATGGTGGTTCTCGAATTCACCCGTGGTTCTACACACACATACATACACACACACGCACATATGCAAAATTGAATAAATAATAAAAAAATTTTAAAAATCATGGTTAGTTTGTGACTTGCCAGTGAACATCAAATCACATAAAATGAATATGAAATATAGATCAGCTTACTTCAAAAGATAAAAGGGAATAAACCATTGAGTAATATGATTTGCAACAGCTTTGATGAGGCCATATGAGTGCCCAAATCATAAAAAAAAAACAAGACCAGCAATAGCATTTTTGAAGTAAAAATTCTACCAGAAGATAGGGCTTCAAGAGTCCAATTTTCAATCCTATCATTTAACAAATGAGGAAACAGGTCCAGAGGAACAGAATAACTTGTACAAAGCCACACTGATGATCAGTTACAGTGATAAGTCTAGAACTCCGTAGTAGCTCCTTTCATCTTTAGTATTAAATAATGGCAAAGAAATGCGCAAATGAAGGATAATGCTATCTATCCCTGAAGAGGCTAAGTCATTTTTCTGGCAATTTGAAGGCCTATGACTCCTTCAAGAATATCATATTGTGCTAGAAAAAAAAGCCAATATTCTGTACCATACACCTCCATTTACTTGAAAATTTAGAACATGGTTCTAATGTGTTAGTAATTTCCATGAAATGAATACAACTTGCTATGTGAAAAATAACTCCTATGGATTTGTTGATGTACCATGTATTTACCTAGGAAAACAAAAAAAAATAATACTCTGCTATGAAGAGCTATCAGATTGTATTATTTAATATTCCTGATAGATGATAGTCATTTTTGCAAGTGGCATCTGGCCAAGATTGCAGGTCTGAAAGAGTATCTAAAACGTGCTCAATCATTATATCCATATTGAGGTTTCTAGAATCCACAGCAATCAATCTGCCTGATTAATGAGATTTTTTTAAAAGCTTTTGTTTTTCCTGGCACTGGTCCTCAAAAAAAGTATACACTCATTTTCTCCTCCATTTGCAGTTGCTAGGAAAGTAAAGGATTTGGTGATAAATATTTATTATCTTCCCATTCCTGTCTCCCTTATGGTGGGGTTATTTTAGTCAGTTACAGAGCTAAGTGAAATGTCTGATATGTCATTAATAATAAACAGATCTGTAGTGTGTGTGTGCAATAATGAATTAAGCTCATCCCCAGCCCATCTGTGTATCACTATTCATTGGCATCTTGTTGAGTGAAGGTTCTGCAGAATCCATAGGTCCTTAGTCCTCTCATTATGGAAGTAATCTGTGGGAGGCCACAAAGTAAGACATAAAATATTATCAAACAAAATGAGTAACCTCTTCACAAATAAGCAACTGGCACTGAAGCAAAATTCTAGCTGTTGTTACTCTAAGAGGTATGGTGGGGAGAGAAAAAAGAGAACACACAAAGCTCATTTGATCATGGAGAATTAACAGAGTGGCCATTTGTGGAAATAAAGCCACTTGGAAAGGGCCAGGATCAGTCTGAATTTGTTCACTTTTTCTATTTTCTGGTTAATTCATAATGGTTCCCTCAATGTGCTAGCAAACTTTTACCAAACACTGCTTTGTGTAAATTTCACTCACAACATTTCTTCTGTTTCCCTTCTTTAATCATTCTCTAATAAACAATACTGTAAGGGTCCACTATTCTAACAGTAGACACATTTCCTTCAATTTAAAATCCTCCAGACTTTCTTAACATATTCTTAGTGTAACACATATCCTAAGTCAGTACTGCTGGAACCTCGGAACAATGAAGATTTAGATTCAGTAGATGTAAGGAGAGGTCCAAGATTCTTGATTTCTAACAAGCCCCAAGTAATGCCAATGCTGATGTCTAAAGATTTATTTTTGAGAAGCGACATCTTTAGAAGGCTGTTTCCCCTCTTGCAATTTCAATTAGTGAAGCAAAGATGACAAATTTTAAAAGGTCAGATAAACAAAGACAACGTTTTAAGCATTTTCCATGGATGAACTAGATGTTTCAATCTAGAGTAGCCTCTCAATATATTCTTTCTCCTTGTATTAAACATGTTGTAATCTCACACTCAGGGAAGTCCCACAAAGTAATAAAGGAAGTACCAAGGTACTTTTATGATTGGCAGTACCATAAAAGAATTCTTCTACTGTTTGTTTTCAAAATGCTTTCTTTTCACATAGTTCACAAGCTCTCTTTAAAAAATGATACACCTACTAGTCCACCTTAATCCCTCACTTATCAAGCTGTTAAATCCCATGCAGCCAACATTACTGAATACCTACTGTAGGACTAAGGCCAGGCTGAACCCTGAGGATGCTACAAGGAATAAAATAGTAACATACGAGGAATTTAGTGGCAAAGATAATGCTTTCTCTAAATCACTTAGAAGTAACATGTATTAGAAAATTGTGTAAATCTAACCCTAGACAGGTATGATCATCTTAAGGATAAATGAATTAATTTCCAGTTCTGAAACTTCCAATACAAATTCTCTCCTATGCCAACATGACACAAATTTTTGAACTAAAGTGTAAATAGACTTCAAGGACCATAATACTTTTTTTTAATTCAGTGCTTCAAAATGTCTATTATAGAGAAATAAATGACAGCAAATCAAGCAGCCACATATAAACACATGGGAAAACGAAAACAACAAAAAATGTATTCTTAATTCTTGAGATGTGACAGCTCTAATATAGATGCATTCTACATCACTGGATTGGAAAACTTTTACAAACAAACCATCAAACAGATTTTTCCCTTTTACTTGTTATTTAGTAGCTTGGTTATACCAAGGTTAAAAAAATATAATTTCCATATTCCTTATCTAAGGCAAATCAATCAAGCAAGACTCCTTTCAACTCTCATTGGGATGAGAACGAACAGATGTAAAAAAAACATCTGTCCTGCTTCAAAATGATGAAAACACCACTGTGATATCAGAGACAGCTCTGGGTCACTCCACAAGAGGCTTTGGTCTTATAAAAGTGTTTTATTGACTGTCATTGTGGGGAAAATCAAGAATGATGCAACCTAACATTTTAATTATCAACCTGAAAACCTAAGTACTGGTCTTCTCTATTCCATTTCACAGCATTATCACTGATATTCTTAATTGAAGCTTCCTTATGTGCCTATTGGGGAACTAAAAAAACGCCTGAACACCTGACACTTTTGGTGCAGCAACAGTGACATCCAGTGGGTAGCAAGATTACCCCGAAATTTTATGCAAACTCAGAGAAGGGTTAAGACACACCAAAAACTGTTGTTGGCGACCAAGGCCACTTAGTATGAGGATCATATGTTTTTAACTCCCTTGGGTAACAGCCTATTTCATTTTTATAGAAGTTAATAGCAAAGCAAAGTTATATTCTGTCTGACTGGCCAAAATACTGCTACAGTTTCTTTCCAAGTCAATGCCACTCATTGCAACAATCAATCAATACTCCTACAAGTAATGACTTTCAAGAGTTGCTTTGCTTCTCAGCAAGTTACTTAATTTAAATCATTTCATCATCTAAATGCTTCCTATTATCAAAAATTTCCTGAGGTTTGAGTAAAAAAATGTATCGGGTTTTATTTATATATTTCATTATGCACTTACTTGTAAATACATACTGTATATAATTTGAGTATGTATTTATGAGTATATTGTATATACATTAAATATATTTAAAAGAAATTTGCATTTTATGTTGGGTCAGTGGTCAACAAAATTATATAACACAAATACAACGTTCATGGATTTCCAGATGTTATTTCAGTGAAGTACTTCTATTACGACTTCACGCTATTGTTGTTATTTCAATTTTAAGCTAAGTGCATTTCAATCTAACCACTAGCAAACAGACACATAGAGGTTTAATACCTTTGGAGAAAATAATTATTTCACAATATGAATTCCTCAGGCTTATTGGAAAGGGATTAATTACCTAGATCCTGAGAAACTACCTGAAAAGACATGGATGAATGCTGAAATTTCTTTAAAGTTAAAATTACGTTTTAAGGCATATTTAGAAGGAAAGAAGAAACCAACAAATTGAGTTTAGAAGCTGAAAGCAAAATGAGTTCCCTTTTCAAGGAAAAATAAATAATAATCAGCAATTTATCTGAAAACACCTCAAATATGTGACCTATCAAAAATAACCCAGATGCAGAAAAATCAAATTTTATGCAATTTTAAAGTCAGCAGGAAGTGCAGAATTCTTGGGCTCTGCTATTAGCAGACTTTATAAATCATTGTAATAAGTCCTTTAAGTTTTTTAGACAGACGAAATGACAATGTAAGTTATATGTGCAAAAAAAAAAACTCAAGGAAATTCATGGAAGCATAAAAAAGTCATTCTTAAAATGTTAAATTTGTTGAAATTACACTGCCCAATATGATAGTTACCGTCTACATATGGCTATCTAGTATGTGAAATACAGCCATTCTAAACGAATATGTATTTTAAGTGTAAGATAGAACAGATTTAGGACAGCATGAAAGAATATAAAATGCTCAACAATGTATATACTGAAAAAAGCCATATATGATAAGCCTGCAGTTAATGTCAGACTCACTGGAGAAATACTGAAAGCTTTTTTTCAAAGACCCATAGCAAGACAAAGATGGCCAATTCATTACTTCTATCTTGTATAGCACTAGCAGTCATAGCGAGAGAAATTACATAAGAGGAAGAAATAAAAAGCATTCAAATTAGAAAGGAAGAAATATTATTCTGCATACAGATGGCATGATTATGTCTATTGAAATCCTTATAATGTCTTAATGGTTAGAATTTATATAAATTCAGTTACAGAATACTAAAATTAATCAGAGCATTGGCCTATAGCTTAGTAGTAGAACACTTACCTATCATGGAAAAGGTCCTAGATCTAATTCCTGGTACTGCCAGGAAAGAAAGCATACCTTTCTATGGACTGGGAGATGGTTCAGCAGTTAGTGCTTGCCACACAAACAAAAAAGGCCAGAGTTCGGATACCCAGATCCCATGTAAATGGGTATGATAATCCACCTATAATTACAATCTGGGAAAGTAGAGACTAGAGATCCCCCATGACAAGCTGGCTAGCAAGATTAGGTATCTACAAACTCTTAGTTTTATTAGCGACCATAAGAAGAAAATAGAACAGTGATCTTGGACAATTTCTAATATCGGCCTCAGGCTCCACACACATAAACACACGTGTGTTCACATACATGCAAACAGACATGTGCCCTCCACACACATGAAAACCAAAAAAAAAAAAAATCAGAATTATCTCTATATAGTAACAGTGAAATGATGAAAAAAATCGAGAGAACAATTTACATAGCTACAAAAATTTAGGAATAAGCTTACTCAAAAAGTGGAAAACTATAAAATATTCATGAAAATGTTAAGAAAGACTAATAAGTGGGACAATATTTCACATTCATGTTTGAAAAAATATTTCAAATGTTTATACTACCAAGACCCATCTAAAGAGTAGGTGCAATCCCCATTAGAATATCAATAACAATTACCACATCAGTTGGGCATGGTGGTACACGCCTGTACTCTCAGTACTTAGAAAGCTAAGGAAAGAGAATTGACTGCCATGAACTCTGGGCCACTGGGGATACACAGTGAGTACTAGGCTAGCCTGAGTTAGATCCTGTTCCTTTGCCACAAAAAAAAAAAAAATGCAAGGAAATCGTTATCTCCAAATTCTACATCTTATCTTGATTTTGTCATTTGCATAGCCACACATTATCACTTACTTGGGTATGAGAAGCCTGATACCAAAGGGCATTGTCTCCTTACCTCTTAATGCAGGTTACTCAGGCTGCCCAAGGGATTGTCTAGCTTCACAAAGAGCTGAAACAATAAGAAAGAAAATTATCATGGTAAACAAAAAAATCTGCCACAAAATTATTACTTCCTACCCAAATCCACACAGTAGGTTCTTTTGGGGAAGAACCGATAAAGGAAGTATGGCATATTGCTCACAGGATCATGTAAGAAAGAGGAAAGATACTCTTGAATACATTGAGGACATTATATTGGTTGAAATAAGCCAGGCATAGAAAAAAAATCATATGACCTCATTCATACACAACATCTTTTAAAAATGATCTCAGTGTGGCACAATGGCTCAGCAGGTAAACGCACTTTCCATCAAGCCTGATAACCCAAGTTCAATCACAAGAGTCCACAAAGTGGAAGGAGAAAACCAGCTTCCAAAAGTTAGTTGTCCTATGACCTCCACACATGTACCTGGCATGTGGGCTTGCTCTCTCACTCTCTTACTCTCCCTTTCTCTCTCCCTCTCTCCCAGCCTTCTCCCTTCCTCTCTCAAAACATTTAGAAAAATGATGTCATAGAAGTAGTGAAAAATGATGGCTTCCAAGGGTTAGTATAGGACAGGCAGTAAGCAGATATTGATCAAAAGTCATATAGAAGTTACAAGCTCAAGAGATCCACCATACGATATGCTAAAGTATATATCTGATAACATTGTTCATTAGAAAGCGATTAAGAAAATGGATCTTACCATGTTCTCACCACAAAAATTAAACCTATGTGAGGAAATGCATGTATTAATTAGCTAGATTTAATCTTTAAATAATATACATATACTTCAAAACATGGTATTACATTCTGTAAACACAATATCATATCAATCTAAAAAGTGAAACTTTGGAAGTAAAAAAATAATTTGTATATTGATCACATGACACAATAATAGCATTTTGGATGCATTTGGTTAAATTAAACATATTATCAAAGTGATTTTCAGAGCTGGGGATATATCACAGTGGTAGAGCAGTTTCCTAACGCATATAAGACCATAAACTTGATCCCCAGCACTGAAAGAAATTATTTTTGCTTTTTAATGTGATTACTATTTATTTTATTTTTAATGTATTTAAAATTCCAATAGAGTCTTGTTGCTTTCTCACCATTACCCTGCTTCACCCTCCTCCTCTCACTGAGAATCTTCTTCCTGACAAGCTTTCTTCCTAACTCAGTGGTCTTGTGTATATGTCCCACTGAATTCCCAAAAAGATGCCTATTCTTGTATGTACCTGGGTACCCATAGCAGCAAAAACAAAAAATTCAATGGAAGTAGCACTGTTGTATGAGGGACTACTTCCTCTGGCTATCTTTGACTACCAATGATCACTCTGTGGTGGGCAGGACCATATGAATTCTTCCTTGTTTATTGTGCCATAGTGTTGGGCCCAATTTTACTTAGATCTTGGGCAGATCGACTTGTGTAGGTGCCACCTGGAGGAAAGTGGTGGTGAGGATGCCACCTTGACAAAGCATTTTACATTCTCTGAGGAATTCTACACAAAGCTGATTCCTCCTGATGTCACAGACTGGTTGTCTCTCTTCCACTAATCACAAATCCTTCATCTGATCTTGCAACCTGACCTCAGCTCCTATTTACATTCCTGTCTAAAATAAAATTTCAGGAACTGGGCAGTGGGAGAGACCTCACTGGGACTGTGATAGCCCCCCATTCTGCTGGTCCGCTGGCCTTATCTATCTCATCTCCTGTGATTGATTTCTTCTTTGTCTATGTTTTCAATTACCTTAGGACTTATCTGTATCATCCTAAGTTTTATTAGTATTGTTTAGTACTGAACAGATAGAATTTTTATAAACTTAGTCTTGGTTGCAATACATTCATCATCCCTTGGTTTATGTCTATAGGATACTGCTTGGTGGTGTTCCTCTCCTTGATCTAGTTCTTGGGTTGTTTGTATCCCCTACTTTTTTGGTGTACCCTAGACTTTGGGGTGGGGAGGCAGGGGAACTTCAGATATTCTGTTTATAGTTGAATACTTTTGAAAGAATGACTACAAAATTTTAATTATATATGTTATTTCAATTATATCTCCATGAGATGATGATACTGTAAGTAATATGGAAGGCTAAACACATGTCACTTAACAAAAAAATGAAGGGTTTGAAGATAAGATAACACAGTGGATAAAACACCTGCTATGCAAGTATGAGGACCTGAGTTTGAAACGTCAGAACTCACAGAAAAATTGGATGACTAGTTGGACATAAGAGAGGGGAGGGCGGAGGGAAGAAGGGGAAGAGAATGAGGAATAGGGAACAGAGGAGGGAAGGGAGGGGAAGGGGGATGGCGAGGATACCTACTCACTGAGCTTTTATAACAGGAAAAGTTAAAAAAATAGAAATAAAATTTCAAAAGACTAAAAAAAACCTGGATGTGTGGTGTGACTGTCTATAATCTCAGAACTCCTGTGGAGAGATGGGAGGCAGAGACAGAATTCCTCGAAGCTTACAGGCTAGCTAGCCTGAAAATGCAGTAGGAAAACAACAAAGAAATTCTTTGTCAAACAAGGCAGAAGGCAAGCATCAACAGTATTATATCTGGACTTGTATTAGGAATTGCACTGAATCTGTCAATTACCATAAGTAGTATGGATATATTAATAATATTAATTCTTCCAATGCAAAATATCATTCTATATATTTACATCTTAAATCTCTTCCATAATAGTTTTTGATGTAACAGATCTTTCATCTCCACAAATTTATTTATAATTATTTTTATACTATTGAAATAGGATTTTTATTTCCATTTCTTTATCATTTTATTAGTATTTTTATTAATTTTTTAAGTTTTTCCTAGTTATACTAGCTCAGTGAGTGGGTATCCTTACCGCCCTCTTTCCTTCTTCCTTTTCCTCCTTCTCTCCTCCCTTCCCTTTCTTCTTCCCCTTCTTTCATGGATCCAACCTGCTCCTCTCTGGATCGTCTGCTCTACTGGGGATTTAGGCTTCTGTGGCAGACCCAATAAGCCTTATCTCAGGTCAACCACTAATATGGGTACTCCCCTACACATGTCCAACCCCACACCCTGAAGGATCCTACTGTTTGAAATTATTTCTCCTGAGATCCTCCCGAGTGTGTGGGAGCATGATGACATGTCAACCATTGTGCAAGTCTGTGTGGTCACCTCTCATTGTAGTGTGTTCCTGGCTGCAGCAGCCCTGTCTTGAGTGGAGTATCTTAACCTGCAATGGATAGGATTGCTTTCTTAATTTGCCTTTCCAGAGGTTCATTTTTAGGATACAGGAAGGCAATTCATTTCTTTATTTTTTAGTGTTCAGTATATGAATATAATGAATTTATAATAATCCCCAATCCCATCCCGCCTTCCTTTCCCCTTATTAATCCTTTTCTGCATGCTAAGTTTGTATCCTACAATCTTGAAAAATTTTTATTGGTTTGGAAAGGATTTGGTACCATTTTAGAATATTTCCCTATGCAAGATTATGTGAAATGCAAAAAGAAGTAATTTTACCACTTCCTCTATAATTTAAAGGAGAAAGGATTTACTTTGACTTCCATCTTCAGAAAGGTGGCATGCCTTTGGGTTTGCTGTTGTTGTTGTTGTTCCTACATAGCCCCATCAGCTACACAATCTCCTGCAGGTTTGCTCTGGGCTTAACCACTAATTTTCTACAAATGTGCCCAGACCTCAAACCCTCAACATTCAAGTTAACACATGTGCCTATAACTATGAGAGTAGTGCTTTGAGGTTCCTACATAATTTTAATGGCTGCATCATGTTGATACAGAATGATGATTAATCATTAACATTCCTTCTACTTCACACCTATTCATTTTTCTATTACACTGAGATCCCCCTCAACTAATTCTCAAGTTTCAAGTGAAAAGGAAAAGATGACGACAAATAAAAGTTCAGTTTCTCCTCTGGGTCCTTGCACCTCATCGGAGAGGAGGACCCAGAGGAGAGTTTGGCATGCTCATTAAAGGAGGCTCCAGAGATGGGAGGGGGAGGCACTGGGGGATGGGGAGGGAAGGGGGTAGGGGGCACAGGGGAATGGGGGGTTGGAGGAGGGGAGGGACTGGTATACCTGTTAAGTTTGTATGAGTGTAAATAAAAAAATGTTCAGTTTCTCCTTCTACATCTTAGTTTAACCCAACAGGCTAAACAAGTATTTTATCACTGTAATTTGGTTCTCTGAACTTTTTAGTTGCTCTTCTGTTGCTGTAATAAAATACTCTTACACAAACAATTTAAGAGCTAAAGGATTTATTTGGGTTTACACTTCCAGAAGGGATAAAGTCCAGTGTGGCGTAGAAGGCATGGTGGTAAGCAGGGTAAGAATGGTTGCAAGAGTGGGACCTGGTGGCTCACATTGTATCCACACTCAGGAAGCAGAGGAGCAAGGACAGGAAGTGGAACTAGAAAAAAAAACTCAAGTCCCACCCCCCCCAGTAACATACTTTCTTCAGCAAGACTAACTCCTAAAGACTTCATGACCTTCCTAAAAGGTGTCACCAGCTCAACTAAGTTTTCAAACACATAGACCTCAAACCACAATACCAATTAACCAACTAAGTATAAACAAGTATACACCACCTGTTTCTCAGTGTCTTCAATAATATTCCTTCACTATATAACTTAATAATACAGAATTAGAAGCAGGAGTAACTGAATTTTCTGAGTTAAAAGATAATGGCATGGTTGAGATTCGGTGATAAAAATAAATACTTATTATAAAGCAAATATACACAGCTTAAGTCTATTGAAGGATAATTATTTTTATAGATATTCTGGCAGGTTATTTCACAAAACTGAAAAGTAATTATCCCTGTGTTTAAAAGGATGCTAATCTCTAATTTCTTTGTTTTTTCTTATCTTTCCCATAACCAATTAATATTCAATATTTACATAAAGAACAAAGTTTACCGCAGCATTGCCTGAGTATTATTCCATGATACTGGATTTTTATATTTTTAACTTTAGGTATAATTTTATGTCTTTATCTTCCTGCAGTACTTTAAAATTCTAAATCTGGTTTCTAGGGCTTCATAATAAATAACCATGACAGGGAACTTAATAAAAAACTAAATTAGAATAGAGTATAAACATATTAAACCCATTACTGTCTATTTCAACTTTAAAAATTAATTTAAAGAAAAGATAGTCATCTGCACACAAACTGACAAATTCAATGTGACTTTCCTTCAACTTTATGCGGCAACTTTCATTGTAACTCTCAAATGGACCTTTGTGTTCTTAATCTTGGATAGAAATTATGTATGTAACAAAGTTTTATAATATTCATCAATCAGAAAAGTAAACCTTTTTAGGTCTCATTTAAACATGGCCTGTTTACCTAGTAAATATATCGTATAATAAAAACAGATCATCATGAACTGCATGACTTAAAATAACAGATATTGTCTCGAAGTTCTGAAATCTAGGTGTCGATGGGATCATGCTGTCTTACATACTCTAGGAGACAATCTGTTCTATGCCTTTCTTTTAGTTTCTGCAGTCACTGGGATTTTCAGCTTTCTATGACGTGATATTTGCAAACTGCAAGTCTTATCTCCATCATCTCTGTCTTCTCCTTGTTTGTTCTCCCACTTCTTAGGACACAATCAGATTAAGTATGAGCCTACTTCAGAATGACCTTATCTTAACTAATTAAATCTGCAATTACCCTATTTCCAAATAAGGTCACATTTATAGGAATTTATAGGAATATTAGGAATTCAACATAAGTTTGCACTCAAATGCTGATCAAATAATTAAGAATGTTAACATTTGGTTTAATGCCTAAACATGATAAATAAATTCTATCCAGAGTTTGTCTTGCTTTCCAAACAATTGATACTAATATAACTTGAATGAGTCTAAATTTCCTGGAATGTCATTATAGGAGTGTTGATACAACCTTATGACCCATCATCTCTACACGATATATTGGAAAAATATCAGTTACACAGAATGACTTTGAAAATGAAAGTCCTTTTTATCTGTAGCATTAGTCAATGCCCTGCCAAGAATAGATACAAATTACCTTTTGCTTGGGAGATTGAACATTTCATGTTGTAACTCATTGTGAATTTGAAATAGATTAATGAAACACCTTTTCTTCTTTTACCAAAAACCGAATTTGTTGTTCAAATACACACTAAAGAATCAGAGGAAATAAGATATATTTTTCTTCTATTCTGTGCTCTACTCAGAAACAGTTTCTTACAAAGAAAAAATGGAGAACCACAACCCTTAAGTAATCAAGATGAGCTCTCAAGGAACAAAAAGCTACTGAAGTCTAAAAGGCAGGGAATCCAGCACACTGTGAACAACTTGTAAGTGTATTTGATCAATCTTTTGCAGAAGTAGCTTTCCATGCACTGCTGCTGCTGATCACTCTCTGAAAAAGCAAAACCCCATTGAAAAAGTATCAAAAGCCAGAACAAAAAAAAAAAATAAATAAGTGTTGTTTCTAAAAGAAGAATCACCATTCCTTTTTCCCAAAAGATAAAGTTTGCTCATGATCACCTTGATGACCTGGAAATGGTAAAGTCATGAAGTTCAACTGTGACAGGTCTGTTTAGTAAGAGTTAATTTGTTGAACTACTGCAGGGAGAAATATATCCACTAATATATAAATATTCTTCAAAAACAATGTTATCAACTAGTCACTGTTACAATAATGCTACAAAAAATCACCTATGTGAATTTTTAAAATATTTTTTATTTCATTTTTGTCAATTGTGTGTGTGCACGTGCGTGTGTGTATGCGTGTGTAGAACCATGAACGAATTCGGGAACCACCATGGACCACCTACACCTCTTCCTTGTTTACTCTGCCCCGGGATTCACAGGCTCTGCCCTACCAGGACCAGAAACACAGGCCGCCCCCGCTTCTGCCCAGCATCTATACGTGGGGTCTAGGATTCAAACTCAGGACCTTCCGCCTTCAAGGCAGAGGCTTAACCTCTGAGCCACCTCTCCAGCCCCACCTATGTGAATTTAGTAGCACGCAACAACAAAGATTATTTCTGTGTTGCCTAGAAAACAATTTTAAACTTTAGTGATAAAATTTAAAAATACATATTAAGATCATCTATGTAGGAATATATCTGAGGCATCTGTGAGACAACCAGGTTTCACTGATAAAAGCTTGGTTCAGATCTCTATGGGCATAAATTAGGTTCAAATTTGTTTTACACGTGCTTGTCTTTACTGTCCAAAGCATATTCTTCTCATGATGAGATGCACAATTCAAGAGAGCTGCTAATTATATAAACGAATTTCAAAATATTTGCCCGAATCATATTTGTCAACATCTGTAGAGTGGGGAACTTGATCTATTATGTACATTCAGTGGCTGGGGCCCACAGCTTGAACTTATAATAGAGGGAGACATTTTTAAGAGTGTAGGGGTTTCACAGAAAATAAGCGAAAATAAAAAGTTGTTAGATACAGGAGCTTATAAAGCATTTGAATGAAGGGAAATAAATTATGAAGAACTGATAAGACATAAGAAAGGGGAGTTGGGCTCCCACAACTAAAAAATGACAAGGAAATATATGGGAGAAATAGAAGGATTAATTAGTAAAGTGTGTTTATATAGATGCGTTGCAGCAACAATTTTCCATCTCTAGTAATTAGGGCCACTTTCATCTTCCAGATACAGGAAGGGGGCTGGATTTCATATTACATTCACAAAGGAAATGTTTGCCCTGGTTTTAAGCAGTGAAGGTGAGGACAGAGAACTTTTCCTGCATCTGTTGATTTTTTAATTGCTTCTAAGTCAAAATACTTCTATGCCACTGTAGCATATTTTAGAGTAGAATATTCTAGGCTCCTTCATATGGCTCATTTAAACAAATATACCCAATACAAAACTTAAATAGCAGAGACTCACTATGTGTTCCCCATAAAGCTATGACAAAGAAAACTGAAGAACTAAAACTAAAGATTCAATTCACTGCGACAGCACAAGAATTTCATAGTACTAAAAATGAAATGCTCTTTTCAGAATATCTGTAGATAGAAAGTCATATCCCTTTTGTTAGGAAGCCTCACAACTAAATAACATACCACTCTAAAGACTATTTTGCTTGTACTATGAACTTGGCCAAGAATTATCATGCTAGTGTAATTTAATCTACATGATTTGTTTCATATTTTTATTTACATGTTTTCAAATTCTGTTGGATCAAAAATACTTAATGATCCTTCCAAAAGTATAAATTGTACTTTACTTTCATGTTTTCTATCAATATCCCTGTTAGAATGATCTTAATAATAAGTTTGTACAAAAATAAGACACTTTAGTCCTTCCCCACCCCTCTTCACCGGCCGGGACACACGTGCGGTCCAGCCAGGCCTCATCTGCGACCTAGGTAAGCTCCGACCCTGCCCACCCCAAGAACCCCAGGCCAAATAATTCAGTTTAGTGAAATTGAAAGATCTTAAGAGTTAGAACGTTTGGGGGTTGATCCAGAACTTCAGAGACTCTATATCAACCACCTAGAACTAGGCCAGATTAATCTCTCCCCATCTTGAAGCTCAGGGACATTTGCGGAAGAGGGGGCGGTAAGAGTGTAAGAGCAAAAGGATGGGAGGAGCAATGATTTGCAAGATACTCCACACAAGTTAGGGCCGAAGCAATCATAATTGGACATTGTATGCCCGGCACAATGTCTAACACACTATTGACCTCACAAAGTCTAGCATCTGCTAAAGGCACCAAGATCCTTGGAGGCAAGGGATTGACAGCCACAGTAGTGTTCCTATGCTTAAGGGGAACACAGGAAGGGGATCAGGGAAATGCCACTGGGTCTTTGTACGTCATCAGAGAGGAGGGCCCAGAGGAGAGTCAGGCATGCACAAGAAAGGACTCTGGGAATGGAGCGGGAGGCATGGGGGGTTGGGCCGGGAGGGGTGAGGGGAGGGGGAGCAGGGGGTTCGGGGGGAGGAGGAGGGAGGGAAGGAACTGGTATACCTATTAAGTTTGTATGAGCTGAAATAATAAAAAATGTATTATATAACAAAAAATTTTAAAAAAGAGTTAAAACGACAATGCCAAAGTCAAAGAGCAAATCCATGAGAAGCAACACTCAAGTAAACAAATTTCCCACGAAAGAAATTAATCTCATAATGTTAGACTCCAACCAGAAGAAACCAACGGAAAATGGCCAAGAAAGCCTGACCCAGGATACCGACTTTCAAAATATGATCATTACCATGTTCAATACTATGAAAGAGGAACTCCGGAAGGAATTAAATAATCGAATCAATCGCTTTGAAGAGGAACAAAAGAGACACTTGGAGAAGTTGAGAAAAACTGCAAGAAACAAAAACTGGCATAGAACAGTTAAAACAGACTCAAGCAGAGGTTAAAACTGAGCTACAAGACAAGTTATCTTCAACCCAGAACTCCACAGTGAGTCTTATGAACAGAACTAATGAGGCAGAAAACAGAATTTCAGACCTTGAAGATAAAGTGGGAGTACTAACCAGCTCAATGGAAGAGGTGGTTAAAGCCAAAAAGATACTCGAGAGAAATATCCAAGAGGTATAGGACACCCTGAAGAAGCCTAACATGCATATTCATGGAATACCAGAGCAAGAATCTCAAAATACCACCCCTGAGGAAATTTTTCAAATGATCATCAAGGAAAACTTTCCTCATCTAAAAAAAGAGAGGCCCATCCATATACAAGAGGCATTCCGCACTCCAAACACATACGACCAAAACAGAAGCACGCCACGGCAAATAATAGTTAAAACACTCCACATTCAAGATAAAGAACTGGTGCTGAGAGCTTCAAGGGAGAAAAAACAAGTCACTTTTAAAGGTAAACCTATTAAAATAACAAATGACTTCTCAGTCGAAACAGTAAAAGCAAGAAGAGCTTGGAGAGACATACTTCAAGTATTGAATTGAGCAAAAATGTCAACCCAGGCTGATTTAACCTGCAAAACTATCCATCATGATCGAGGGAGGAAGAAAAATCTTCCAGCACAAAGACAACTTGAGGGCTACATGTCCACCAAACCAGGCCTTCAAAAAATGCTAGAAATGATACTCAAGCGTGAAGAAAAAAACAGGCATATCCAGGAGAACAGAAGGCAAGCATAACACCATTAAAAGTGAAGCAATATACTTATAAAAACTACTAAACATAATAAATGTCTGGAATTAAAAATAGTTTCTCCATTATAACACTAAATGTTAATGGAATTAACTCACCGATCAAGAGACACAGATTACAAACTTGGAATAAAAATCACAATCCATCAATCTGCTGCCTGCAGGAAACCTATCTCACCACAAAAGATAGGCACGCTCTAAAAATAAAAGGCTGCTCAACAATTCTACAAGCAAATGGAAGCAGAAAACAGGCAGGGGTAGCCATTATGCTATCAGACAAAGTGGACTTCAAACCAAAGAAAATTATAAGAGACACGGATGGATACTACATTTTAGTCACAGATACAATTCACCAGGAAGACTTTACAATACTGAACATATATGCACCCAATACGGGCCCCTCCACATTCATTAAGAAAACCCTACAGTGTCTAAAGCAAGAAAAAAAAACCCCAAAGGATAATTCTTGGGGACTTCAACACCGCCCTCTCAACATGGGATAGATCAACAGGTCAAAAGCTTAACAGAGACACTTTGGAACTTAATCAAACCCTGAAAGAAATGGACCTTACAGATCTCTATTGAACTTTTCACCCACGTACCAAAAAATACACATTTTTCTCAGCAGCACACGGAACTTATTCCAAAATAGATCACATATTGGGCCACAAAACGAATCTACACATATACAAAAAAGTTGAAATTCTAACCTGTGCCCTATCAGACCACCAGGCCTAAAGCTGGACATCCACAACACATCAAACAAGAGAAAATACACTAACTCCTGGAAACTTAACAATATGATGCTGAATGAGAACTGGATTCAGGAAGAAATTAAAAAGGAAATTCAAGATTTCCTGAAAGTGAATGATAATGAAAATACAACTTACCAAAATCTCTGGGACACAATGAAAGCTGTTCTAAGAGGTAAGTTCATAGCTCTTAATGCCTACATCAAAAAAATGGAAACATCAGAAATAAACAACTTAACAATGCAGCTTAAAGCTTTAGAGAAACTAGAGGAATCTGATCCCAAAAGTAGTAGAAGAGAGGAGATTAGCAAACTAAGGGGAGAAATATCTGAAATCAAAACTAAGAAAACAATAGAAAAAATCAACCAGTCAAAAAGCTGGTTCTTTGAAAAAATCAATAAAATTGATACACCCCTAAAAAAAAGCAGGAGAGAGAAAACCCAAAGTAACAAAATTAGAAATGAACATGGAGTTATCCCTACGGATACCCAAGAAATCCAGAGAATTATAACATCATATTTCAAAAACGTATACTCTGTGAAGTTTGACAACACAAAAGAGATGGATGAATTTATAAGTAAACACAACTTACCTAAATTGAATCAGGAAGTTGTGAATTATTTAAATAGTCCTATAACATATAAAGAAATTGAAGAAGTAATCTCAAATCTTCCCACCAAAAAAAGTCCTGGACCAGATGGATTCAGCACAGAGTTCTACCACACATTTAAGGAGTTAATAACACCAATACTCCTTAAACTGTTCCATCAAATAGCAAAGGAAGGAACACTACCAAATTCCTTCTATAAAGCTAATATCGTTTTAATCCCAAACCTAATAAAGACTCACTTAAAAAAGAAAACGATAGGCCGATCTCTCTGATGAACACAGATGCAAAGATTCTCAATAAAGTTTTAGCATATCGGATTCAAAAACATATTAAAAAGATTATTCACGGGGACCAAGTAAGCTTCATCCCCGGCACACAAGGTTGGTTCAACATATGCAAATCAATAAATGTAATTCATCATGTAAACCAGTCCAAAGTCCAAGACCACATGATACTCTTGATAGATGCAGAAAAAGCTTTTGACAAGATCCAACAGCCTTTCATGATCAAAATGCTAGAGACAGTAGGAATGGAAAGAACCTTTATCAATATAATAAAAGCTGTATACAACAAGCCCACAGCAAGGATTATGCTCAATGGGGAACAATTGGAAGCATTCCCACTTCGATCAGGAACTAGACAAGGCTGTCCACTCTCACCACTTCTATTCAATATTGTACTTGAAGTCTTAGCTGAAGCCACAAGACAAGAAAGGTACATAAGAGGGATTCAAATCGGCAAGGAAGAAGTCAAGCTATCCCTATTTGCAGATGACATGATCTTATACCTGAGGGATCCCAAAAACTCCACCAGGAAGCTCCTGGAACTAATTGAGAAGTTCAGCAGGGTGGCAGGATACAAAATAAATGTGCAAAAATCAGAGGCCTTCCTATATGCCCAGAATGAAAGAAGTGAAAAAGCCTTGAGAGAAACAATCCCGTTTACTGTAGCCCCTAAAAAAAATGAAATACCTTGGTATAAACCTAACCAAGGAGGTAAAAGACCTTTACAATGAAAACTTTAAAACCCTAAAGAAAGAAATTGCAGAAGACACCAGAAGGTGGAAAGACCTCCCATGCTCGTGGATTGGCAGAATCAACATCGTAAAAATGACCATCCTACCAAAGGCAATATACAAATTCAATGCTATACCAATTAAAATCCCAAAGCAATTCTTCTTAGAAGTTGACCAAACAATCTCAAAATTCATATGGAGGGACAAAAGACCCAGGATAGCAAAGAAAATCCTGAGTAACAAAAGCACTGCTGGAGGTATTACCATACCGAACCTTAGTCTATATTACAAATCCATAGTTATAAAAACAGCCTGGTACTGGCTCCAAAATAGACACACAGATCAATGGATAAGGATTGAAGACCCAGATATAAGCCCACAAAGTTACAGCCATTTGGTCTTTGACAAAGGGGCCCAAAGAATCCAATGGAAAAAGAACAGCATCTTCAACAAATGGTGCTGGCAGAATTGGATCTCCACATGCAGAAGATTAAAGCTGGACCCATACTTGTCACCATGTACAAGACTTAATTCCAAATGGATCAAGGACCTTGATTTAAGGCCAGAGAATATAAACACCATAGTTGAAAGGATAGGGAACCCCCTCGAGCTGATTGGGCTTGGCCAGCATTTCCTAAACAGACATCCAATGGCACAGTCACTGCTACCAACTCTCAACAGTTGGGATCTTGTGAAATTAAAGAGCTTCTGTTCAGATAAAGAGATTGTAACATGAGCTCAAAGGCAACCCACAGAATGGGAGAAAATCTTCACTAACCACATATCTGATAGAGCTCTACTGTCCAGAGTGCACAAAGAACTTAGAAAACTAAACACCAAGGAGACCAATGGCTCAATTAAAAAATGGGCCCTGGACATCAAGATCCTTGGAGGCAAGGGATTGACAGCCACAGTAGTGTTCCTATGCTTAAGGCGAACAAAGGAAAGGGTTCAAGGAAATGCCACTGGGTCCTTGTACGTCATCGGAGAGGAGGGCCCAGAGGAGAGTCAGGCATGCACAAGAAAGGACTCTGGTAATTGGTGTGGGAGGCACAGGGGGATGGGGCGGGAGGTGTGAGGGGAGGTAGAACAGGAAGTTCGGGGGGAGGAGGAGGGAGGGAGGGAACTGGTGTACCTATTAAGTTTGTATGAGCTGAAATAATAATAAAAATGTATTTAAAAAAGTGGGCCCTGGACCTTAAAAGAAATTTTACCAGGGATGAAATTAAAATGTCTAACAAATATCTTAAAAAATGCTCCACTTCCTTTGCCATCAGGGAAATGCAAATCAAAACTTCCCTGAGATATCATCCCACCCCGGTCAGGATGGCAAAAATCCACAATACAAACAACAACAAATGCTGGAGAGGATGTGGAGAGAGGGGAACTCTGCTACATTGCTGGTGGGAATGCAGGCTCATACAGCCACTCTGGCGAGCCATCTGGAGATTCTTACAGAAATTAAAGATTGAAATGCCATATGACCCTGCTGCGATTCCCATACAGCAGAGGTTCACCTCGATAGCACAAGCACGACCATGTTCATAGCAGCACTGTTTACAATAGCAAAGACATGGAATCAACCCAAATGTCCAACAGTTGACGAGTGGATAAGGAATCTGTGGTACATCTATACAATGGAGTACTACTCAGCCATCAAAAATAATGAATTACTGGAATTTGCCAGGAAATGGATGTCATTAGAAACAATTATATTAAGTAAAGTATCCCAGACCCAGAAAATTAAGCGCTGTATGTACTCCCTAATAGGTGGCTCCTAATACCAAACCCACCCAGCCCATCTTGAGACACTCATAGGTAAATCTATGTATTACCTACAGTAATTGCAAGGATTATGAACAGGAGGGATGGCGTTGGAGGGCCACACCAGAAACAATTGGAGAAGTGACCATGTTACAGTAGAGAAAATAGGCCTCCATCAAGGACTGCAAGAAAGTAATGTGACACCTAGTTAAGTTCACAGACATTCGTTCCTGATCATTTACAACTAAGGGGGTATGAACTCACCAGAAGAGGAGGGCATATAGTCTGGCAGATTAAAAAGTAACCATTTTGCAAATGGGTGATTGACCCCTCCCATTGGCAAATGCCATATGACCCTGCGATTCCACTTTTGGGTATAAGTATTACATCTACCCTTGAATGTGCTATTATAATAAAACTCCAGTTTAACAGCTTTCTGTCTCTGGCCAGGGGGTGACATACAGTGCCCATCAGGATGGAGTGAAGGGCATTGCAGGAGCAACAAAACTGCAAAAGAAAATCAACAAACCACTATCCAGAACTTCAGAGACTCTATATCAACCACCTAGAACTAGGCCAGCCTAATCTCTCCCCATCCTGAAGCTCAGGGACATTTGCGGAAGAGGGGGCGGTAAGAGTGTAAGAGCAAAAGGATGGGAGGAGCAATGATTTGCAAGATACTCCACACAAGTTAGGGCCGAAGCAATCATAATTGGACATTGCATGCCTGGCGCAATGTCCAACACACTATTGACCTCACAAAGTCTAGCATCTGCCAAAGGCACCAATATCCTTGGAGGCAAGGGATTGACAGCCACAGTAGTGTTCCTATGCTTAAGGGGAACACAGGAAAGGGTTCAGGGAAATGCCACTGGGTCTTGTATGTCATCGGAGAGGAGGGCCCAGAGGAGAGTCAGGCATGCACAAGAAAGGACTCTGGGAATTGGGGCGGGAGGCATGGGGGGATGGGGAGGGAGGGGCGAGGGGAAGGGGAGCAGGGGGTCGGGGGGAGGAGGAGGGAGGGAGGGAACTGGTGTACCTATTAAGTTTGTATGAGCTGAAATAATAATTAAAAATATATTAAAATTATAAAAGACACTTTAATATTCTTCAGTAATGAATGTGCTACCTTAATCTTGAGGTACTAAGTATGAAATATTCTAACTCGCAAGACCTACAATGTGAGTTTATTTGGAAATAGGGTCTTTGTAGATTTTCAAGTTATGATGGGGCCTAATTTTGAACGTTTAGCCTCTATAACTTTAAAATCATAGACTTCTGCTGTTTTGACCACTAGGGTAGGGAATTTCATAACAGCAACACCAGAATACTTACACTGCACCCAACTTACACAGCAAATTTTATCCTGGTAGTTATCTGGAAGGTTAATAGTAACTCTAAATGGATTTTTTATTTAATCTTGTATTCAGTTCCTCTCTTGCACCACCAATAATATATAATGGAATTGTTCCCCCCAATCCTGAGGAAGCAATGTAACAAGAAAATGTTCTCATTTGCCAATTCCTTAATCATGGACTATGGAAGCAGGTCTACAATAAGGAAATTTCCAGAAGAGTCAATTATTTCAATACAGTTCTCAGTCTTCAATATTTCTGGGAAATAGATGATTTCAGATTGATAGCAAAACCTACAAGGAAAAATTGAGAATGCATTAATATTGAAACTTTATCTGAATGTGAATAAGAGCTAACTGGTACCAATTAAAAACATCTCTGGTCAATGGTTCTTCCTATGGAGTGAATATTGTTTCTTTCATATTTTAAATTGCATATGAAGTTTCAAGTCTTATGCCTGCTAAGGTGGAAGATTCTATCACAAATCTAAAGAATACTGCTATTATGGCCCCTTGAAAGTAAAGAGTTCTGTCAAGACAAAATATATGCTACCAAAGAGTTCCTGAAACCTTTCTATATGATTTCTGGCCTTACCTAAAACTGTCATAAGCAAAATCATTAATATTGTTTGCCTCATACTTGGATGGAAGATAGGAGTTTTTTTTCTAATCTCTGGCAATTGCAGAGAGATTGCTGTATGTTGAGCAGCAGCATTAGCTGAAGTAACATTTAGCAGTTCAACACATGGTTGAGTAAAGCGTGGGAGAGAATTAGATGATAGCATTTCAAGGGGAAATTGCCAATGAATAAAAATAGCAAGAAGGCAGTGCAGCCTAGGGTTTAGCAGAAGCATTTGTAAAGAGGCAAAGCAAGACAGTCCTGTAGTTTTCAGCAAGTATTGTCCTGAAAACCAGCTCTTAACCTCACCAGTGCTGTAACAGCCAAAGTCTTTAGCCTTTGAAAGTCAAAGCAAGCCCCCCAACCCGGAGCCGAGCCGCCTGGCCAGCAGCACCCGCGCGCGCGGCCGCCGGCTTTGCCCCCAGTCCCCCCTCCACGCCGAACCCTGACCAGTGCCCAGGTGAGAGAGAGCCCCTCCCAGCCCAGCCCCCCAACCCGGAGCCAAGCCGCTCGGCCAGCAGCACCCGCAGGTGGCCGCCCGCTTAGCCTCCGGGGCTCCGCCCCGGACACCAGCCCCTGGTGCCCTCCTGCCCCCGCGCCCCTCTGCCCCCCCCCCCAGGTCGCAGGTGAAGAATTCTGCCATCAACATCAGACCCTCTGCCTCTCTGGCCCACCGGGGACCTACGCACGTGGTCCACGGAAGACACACTGCTACTCAGAATTCAATAGAGTCCAAAGGAAACTCAAGCAAAACTCTAAGGAACAAAGAGAACACAGGCCATACATCTGGACTTCACTACAACCATTGTATCACATGCGAGACTCTTCACATCCAGCCCAAAGATAAGTAAACCTTTTTTTTTTCTTTTCTCTCACCTTACTGATCCTTTCTAGTATCAATGTTGTAGGTCAGCTTCCTCATACAGCCACCCCAAAAACATAAAACTCCAGGGAGTACACCACTCACCCTCACATTTCACCAAGACACTAGATTGTAAAAGTGCACTACCATACTTATATTCATCCCCTGGTTACTTAACTGACGTACTAACATCCTAGTAGTCTCATCTAGGATATAACAATACCAATACACAAACATAACCAATCCAAGGCAAGCACTAGTAATAACTGGCAGGTATAACAATACCAACTACATCGGTTCAGTGAAAAACACACAGAAACTGAAAGCTCCTAAAAAACAAAACAATGTACAAGTCAAAGTGCAGATCCACGAGAAACAAAACCCAAGAAGAATAATCTCCCACCAAAAGAATCAATCCCATAACGATGGATTGCGACCAGAACAAATCCATAGAAAATAGCCATGAAAGCCAGACCCAACATAACGACTTTCAGAGTATGATCATTACCATGATTAACAATATGAAAGAGGAAATCCGAGAAGAGTTAAATAACCGTATCAACCACTTTGAACAGGAACACAACAGGAACCTGGAGGAGTTGAGAAAAACAGTGCAAGAAACAAAAATAGGTATAGAGCAGGTAAAACAGTCTCAGGCAGAGTTTAAAATTGAACTAAAAGACAAGTTATCTTCAACCCAAAACTCAACAGAGAGTCTTATCAGCAGAACAAATGAGGCAGAAAATAGTATCTCAGATCTTGAAGACAAAGTAGGAGAATTAACCAGCTCAATGGAAGAGATTGTTAAAGCCAAAAAGATACTGGAGAGGAACATTCAAGAAATATGGGACACCCTGAAGAAGCCTAACATGCGCATTCATGGAATACCAGAACAAGAATCCCAAAATATCACACCGGAGGAAATATTTCAATTCATCATAAATGAAAACTTCCCACAACTAAAGAATGAGAGGTCTATCCAAATACAAGAGGAATTTCGCACTCCAAACAGATATGACCAAAATAGAAAATCGCCACGGCAAATAATAGTCAAAACACTCCACAGTCAAGACAAAGAAAGGGTGCTGAGAGCTTCAAGAGAAAAAAAGCAAGCCACTTTTAAAAGTAAACCTATTAGAATAACAATGACTACTCAATGGAAACAGTAAAAGCAAGAAGAGCTTGAAGAGACATACTTCAAGTATTGAATGAGCAAAAATGGCAACCCAGACTGATAAAACCGGCAAAACTATCTGTCATGATTGAGGGAGAAAGAAAAGTTTTCCAGCACAAAGACAACTTGAAGGGATACATGTCTACCAAACCAGGCCTTCAAAAAATGCTAGAAATGATACTCAAGCTTGAAGAAAAGAACAAGCATATCCAGGAGGACAGAAGGGAAGTATAATACCACCAAAATATAAATATCAAACAACATGCTTACAAAATCTACTAAACATAAAAAATGTCCAGAATTAAAAATAATTTCTCCATTATAACATTAAATGTCAACGGCATTAACTCACTGATTAAGAGACATAGATTACAAACTTGGATCAAAAACCACAATCCAACAATCTGCTGCCTTCAGGAAACTCATCTCACCACAAAAGATAGGCACATCCTAAGAATGAAAGGCTGGTCCAAAATTTTGCAAGTTAATGGAACCATGAAAGAGGCAGGGGTAGCAATTATGCTTTCAGACAAAGTGGACTTCAAACCAAAGAAAAACATAAGAGACACAGATGGATACTACATTTTAGTCACAGGTACAATTCACCAGGAAGACTTCACAATACTGAACATATATGCACCCAATACGGGCCCCTCCACATTCATTAAGAAAACCCTACAGCGTCTAAAGCAAGAACTCAACCCCCAAATGATAATTCTCGGGGATTTCAACACCGCCCTCTCAACATGGGATAGATCAACAGGTCAAAAGCTTAACAGAGACACTTTGGAGCTTAACTAAACCCTTACTGAAATGGACCTTACAGATCTCTATCGAACTTTTCACCCATGCACCAAAGAATACACATTTTTCTCATCAGCACACGGAACTTTTTCCAAAATAGATCACATATTGGGCCACAAAATGAATCTACACAAATACAAAAAAGTGGAAATTCTAGCCTGTGCCCTATCAGACCACCAGGCCTAAAGCTGGACATCCACAACAACACAACAAACAAGAGAAAATATACTAACTCCTGGAAACTTAACAATATGATGCTGAATGAGAACTGGATTCAGGAAGAAATTAAACAGGAAATTCAAGATTTCCTGAAAGTGAACGAAAATGAAAATACAACTTACCAAAATCTCTGGGACACAATGAAAGCTGTTCTAAGAGGTAAGTTCATAGCTCTTAATGCCTACATCAAAAAAATGGATTCATCAGAAATAAATAACTTAATGATGCAGCTTAAGGCTTTGGAGAAACTTGATCAATCTGATCCCAAAAGTAGTAGAAGAGGGGAGATTAGCAAAATAAGGGGAGAAATATCTGAAATCGACACTAAGAAAACAATAGAAAAAATCAAGCAGTCAAAAAGCTGGTTCTTTGAAAAAATCAATAAGATAGATACACCCCTAGCTAAATTAACCAAAAGCAAGAGAGAGAAAACCCAAATTAACAAAATTAGAAATGAACATGGAGTTATCACTACGGATATCCAAGAAATCCAGAGAATTATAACATCATATTTCAAAAACTTATACTCTGTGAAGTTTGACAACACAAAAGAGATGGATGAATTTATAAGTAAACACAACCTACCTAAATTGAATCAGGAAGTTGTGAATTATTTAAATAGTACTATGACATACAAGGAAATTGAAGAAGTAATCTCGAATCTTCCCACCAAAAAATGTCCTGGACCAGATGGATTCAGCACAGAGTTCTACCACACATTTAAGGAGTTAATAACACCAATACTCCTTAAACTGTTCCATCAAATAGCAAAGGAAAGAACACTACCAAATTCCTTCTATGAAGCTAATATCGTCTTGATCCCAAAACCTAATAAAGATTCACTTAAAAAAGAAAACTATAGGCCGATCTCTCTGATGAACACAGATGCAAAGATTCTCAACAAAGTCTTAGAAAATTGGATTCAAAAACATATCAAAAAGATCATTCATGGGGACCAAGTAGGCTTCAACCCCGGCACACAAGGTTGGTTCAACATAAGCAAGTCAATAAATGTAATTCATCATGTAAACCAGTCCAAAGTCCAAGACCACATGATACTCTCGATAGATGCAGAAAAAGCCTTTGAAAAAATCCAACAGCCTTTTATGATCAAAACGCTAGAGACTGTAGGAATGAAAGGAACCTTTATCAATATAATAAAAGCTGTATACAACAAGGCCACAGCAAGGATTATGCTCAATGGGGAACAATTGGAAGCATTCCCACTTCGATCAGGAACTAGACAAGGCTGTCCACTCTCACCACTTCTATTCAATATTGTACTTGAAGTCTTAGCTGAAGCCATAAGACAAGAAAGGGACATAAGAGGGATTCAAATCGGCAAGGAAGAAGTCAAGCTATCCCTATTTGCAGATGACATGATCTTATACCTGAGGGATCCCAAAAACTCCACCAGGAAGCTCCTGGAACTAATTGAGAAGTTCAGCAGGGTGGCAGGATACAAAATAAATGTGCAAAAATCAGAGGCCTTCCTATATGCCCAGAATGAAAGAAGTGAAAAAGCCTTGAGAGAAACAATACCATTTACTGTAGCCCCTAAAAAAATGAAATACCTTGGTATAAACCTAACTAAGGAGGTAAAAGACCTTTACAATGAAAACTTTAAAACCCTGAAGAAAGAAATTGCAGAAGACACCAGAAGGTGGAAAGACCTCCCATGTTCCTGGATTGGTAGAATCAACATCGTAAAAATGACCATCCTACCAAAGGCAATATACAAATTCAATGCTATACCAATTAAAATCCCAAAGCAATTATTTAAAGAAGTTGACCAAATAATTTCAAAATTCATATGGAGGCACAAAAGACCCAGGATAGCAAAGACAATCCTGAGTAACAAAAACACTGCTGGAGGTATTACCATACCAAACCTTAGTTTATACTACAAATCCATAGTTATAAAAACTGCCTGGTACTGGCTCCAAAATAGACACACAGATCAATGGATAAGGGTTGATGACCCAGATATAAGCCCACAAAAATACAGCCATTTGGTCTTTGACAAAGGGGCCCAAAGAATCCAATGGAAAAAGAACAGCATCTTCAACAAATGGTGCTGGCAAAACTGGATCTCCACATGCAGAAGATAAAACCTGGACCCATACTTGTCACCATGTACAAGACTTAATTCCAAATGGATCAAGCACCTTGATTTAAGGCCAGAGACTTTAAAAACCATAGTTGAAAGGATAGGGAACTCCCTCGAGCTGATTGGGCTAGGCCAACAGTTCCTAAACAGACATCCAATGGCACAATCACTGCTACCAACTCTCAACAGTTGGGATCTTGGGAAATTAAAAAGCTTCTGTTCAGATAAAGCGATTGTAACACGAGCTCAAAGGCAACCCACAGAATGGGAGAAAATCTTCACTAACCACATATCTGACAGAGCTCTACTGTCCAGAGTGCACAAAGAACTTAGAAAACTAAACTCCAAGGAAAACACTGGCCCAATTAAAAAATGGGCCCTGGAACTTAAAAGAAACTTTACCGGGGATGAAATTAAAATGTCTAACAAATATCTTAAAAAATGCTCCACTTCCTTCGCCGTCAGGGAAATGCAAATCAAAACTTCCCTGAGATATAATCCCACCCCGGTCAGGATGGCAAAAATCCACAATACAAACAACAACAAATGCTGGAGAGGATGTGGAGAGAGGGGAACTCTGCTACATTGCTGGTGGGAATGCAGACTCATACAGCCACTCTGGCGAGCCGTCTGGAGATTCTTAAAGAAATTAAAGATTGAAATGCCATATGACCCTGCTATCCCACTTTTGGGAATAACCCCCCATGCAGCAGAGGTTCGCCTCGATAGCACAAGCTCGACCATGTTCATAGCAGCACTGTTTACAATAGCAAAGTCATGGAATCAGCCCAAATGTCCAACAGTTCACGAGTGGATAAGGAAACCGTGGTACATCTATACAATGGAGTACTACTCAGCCATCAAAAGTGATGAATTACTGGAATTTGCTGGGAAATGGATGTCATTAGAAACAATTATATTAAGTGAAGTATCCCAAACCCAGAAAATTAAGCGCTGTATGTACTCCCTAATAGGTGGCTCCTAGTACCAAACTCACCCAGCCCACATTGAGACACTCAAAAGTAAACCTATGTAACACAGTAATTGCAAGGATTATGAACAAGAGAGATGGGGTAGGAGGGCCACACCAGAAACAAGGAGAGAGGGGACCATGTTACAGCAGAGAAAATAGGCCTCCATCAAGGTCTGCAAGTAAGTAATGAGAAACCTGGTTAAGTTCACAGACGTTCTTTCCTGATCTCACCAGAAGGGGAGGGCATGTAGTCCAGCAGATAAAAAGTAATCATTTTGCAAATGGGTGATGGACCCCTCCCTCACTGAGGTTTCCTACTCTTATTACATCTACCTTGAATGTGCTATTATAAAAAGACTCCAGTTTAACAGCTTTTTGCCTCTGGCCAGGGGGTGACATACAGTGCCCAGCAGGATGGAGTGAAGGGCATTGCAGGAGCAGCAAAACTGCAAAAGAAAATCAACAAACCACAATCTAGAACTTCAGAGACTCTGTATCAATCACATAGAATTAGGCCAGCCTAATCTCTCCCCATCCTGGAGCTCAGGGACATTTGCAGAAGAGGGGGTGGTAAGATTGTAAGAGCAAAAGGATGGGAGGAACAACGATTTGCAAGATTCTCAACAATAGTTGGGGCCAAAGCAATCATAATGGGACTTTGCATGCCCTGCGCAATGTCCAGTGCACTGTTGCCCTCATAAAGTCTAGCATCTGTTAAGGGCACCGAGATCCCTGGAGGCAAGGGATTGACAGCCATAGTAGTGCTCCTATGCTTAAGGGGAACAAGAGAAAGGGCTTATGGAAATGCCACTGGGTCCTTATATGTCATCGGAGAGGAGGACCCAGTGGAGAGTTAGGCGTACACAATAAAGGACTCTCTGGGAATTGGGGGGGAGGCACTGGGGGATGGGGAGAAAGAGGAGAGAAGGAGGGGGTTCGGGGGGAGGAGGGGGGAGGGAGGGAACTGGTAAAAAAAATTTAAAATGTATAATTAAATTTTTAATAAAAAAAGAAAGTCAAAGCAATTGCCAAGAGGCAGTTACAACTACCTTTTAATTCTGCATTTGTCATTCCTTTCTTTCGAGCTCTATGACACAAACCCTGTCTGGTGCCAGGGTGAAGATTACACAAATTTACATTTGCAGGTGTTTACTACCATTGATATTTGAAGTGGAAAAAGGCCTGTAGACCACACTCCCCTTTGTCACCATGAAAATGAATCCTGTAAGTTAACAATAGTTTGGATGATGATTATTCAATGTGAATATGATCCAAGCCTTCCCCCAGCTCACTTCTGGCACTTTAATAATTTTGCAATGCTTCATAGAGGTTATGCATTGGCCCAAAAATATGAAATTCTGATGAGTATATTCTGCTACTTATTAGCAACTTCAATAAGGTCTTTAATAGAGGTCATTTCTTGAGTTCCTCATTGCTCCATTTATGAATTGAGATGTGACTGTTATCACCAAGAGTCAGATGTGGCAATTTTGTGTTTGACTTCCCCTTGACCTTGAGCTGTTGGAAATAGTTTTAGGAGCTTAGCTATCACCACCAGCAAGATAAAATTAGTAAATAGCTTAAGATTGATGCCTTCAGTATCCTTTTCCCTTAGCATCTCCTGATAAGGACTAACCCACGCAATGTCTGTAGCATTGGTGTGGCTCCTAGCAAATACCATATGAATATTATTTCATTTCACAGATCCATTTTGTGTTCTTGCCCTCAAACCTATCATTTAATCTTGCTGTGAACATCGATCCTTTTTTTTTTTTTTTTCTAGATGACATGGAAGAGCCTACTCCCAGGGCCAATTTCTCAGTTCCAATCATTTTAAAACATATATAGTCTATATGCTATTTTTTTATAAACAGACTTTCTACATTCAGATAAACCATCAAGTAAGCTAATAATTGTATTGGAGATCCTCAGAGAAACAAAAGTAATGGTAGATATGTAGATGCCTAGGAGAAGACTTATGGGAATTGTCTTATGTATGTATGGAGTTCAAGAAGTCCCATGACATACCATTTGTATGATGAAGAACTGAAAAGGGCAGTGGTATAATTCCATCCAACCTTGAAGATCTCAGAAACAGGGGGAGGAAGATTAGTGGTAGAAGTACCAGAGTTTGAAGGATTGAGGAAAATAGTTGTAATGTCCAAAGATAAATGAAGAGAAATACCCTATTCAAGAAAAAAAAAGAGGCCACTTTCACTATCTCTGCCTTTTTCTTCTATCTGGATCTTCATCTGATTACATGATTCCCATTTACTGTATCTTCTTTTCTCAAATCTACTGAGTCGAAAGCTAAGCTCTCCTAGAAGCACCCTCTCAGACACACTGAAACACAATATACTGTCAGCCATCTGTGCATGCCTGAAACGAATCAGGTTTAAACATAAAATTTGCCATCATATACAATAATTTGCATTAAGATAAAAACAATGAAATCTTACATGCAGGCAGAGAGGGTGTTAGTGTAATTCAGTGAGAGTTAACACATTCAGTAGGCAAGAGTTTCTCTGAATATGTGGAGAGAGAACTGAGAGAAAACGGATTGATCAAACCCACCACAGTTTAAAGAATTACATATATCTTGGAAATTGAATATATGTATTTCCAAGATAGGATTACCAATACTCTATATTCAAAGAGAATATAGTTACCAAAGGAGGACCTTCCTGTTCAGTGATGTACAGATTTTTAAAATCAAGGATTCATTTAAAAAAAAAAAACAAAAAATCTAGCACTCACCGCCCACCAGGACCCCAGGCCGGCCCACAGGGACCCGGCTCCGACTCCCACCATCCAGCCGGAGCCGCGCGCGGGGCCGAGGGACGAGGAGGACCTCCCCCTGTGCCCGGGCCCCGCACCAGCTGCCCTCGGGTTAAATAGCTCCACGCCGTCGGCCCCATCCTCCCTTTGCACCCCACCCCCCTCCGCTGGTCGGGACGCGCATGCGGTCCAGCCGGGCCTCATCCCATGACCTAGGTAAGTCTCCGCCCACCCACCAGGACCCCAGGCCAAATAATTCAGTTTAGTGAAATTGAGAGATCTTAAGACTTAAAATGACAATGCCAAAGTCAAAGTGCAAATCCATGAGAAGCAACAATCAAGTAAACAAATTTCCCACTGAAGAAATTAATCCCATAATGTTAGACTCCAACAAGAACAAACACACGGAAAAAGGCCAAGAAAGCCCCACCCAGGATAAAGACTTTCAAAATATGATCATTACCATGTTCAATACTATGAAAGAGGAAATCCGGGAGGAATTACATAATCGAATCAATCGCTTTGAAGAGGAACACAACAGACATCTGGAGGAGTTGAGAAAAACAGTGCAAGAAACAAAAACTGGCATAGAGCAGTTAAAACAAACTCAAGCAGAGTTTAAAACTGAGCTAAAAGACAAGTTATCTTCAACCCAGAATGCCACAGAGAGTCTTATCAACAGAACTAACGAAGCAGAAAACAGAATTTCAGACCTTGAAGATAAAGTGGGAGTACTAACCAGCTCAATGGAAGAGGTTGTTAAAGCCAAAAAGATACTTGAGAGAAATATCCAAGAGCTATGGGACACCCTGAAAAAGCCTAACATGCGTATTCATGGAATACCAGAGCAAGAATCTCAAAATACCACCCCTGAGGAAATTTTTCAAACGATCATCAAGGAAAACTTTCCTCATCTAAAAAAAGAGAGGCCCATCCATATACAAGAGGCATTTCGCACCCCAAACACATACAACCAAAATAGAAGCACGCCACAGCAAATAATAGTTAAAACACTCCACATTCAAGATAAAGAACTGGTGCTGAGAGCTTCAAGGGAGAAAAAACAAGTCACTTTTAAAGGTAAACCTATTAAAATAACAAATGACTTCTCAGTCGAAACAGTAAAAGCAAGAAGAGCTTGGAGAGACATACTTCAAGTATTGAATTGAGCAAAAATGTCAACCCAGGCTGATTTACCCTGCAAAACTATCAGTCATGATCGAGGGAGAAAGAAAAATTTTCCAGCACAAAGACAACTTGAAGGGATACATGGCCACCAAACCAGGCCTTCAAAAAATGCTAGAAATGATACTCAAGCGTGAAGAAAAAAACAGGCATATTCAGGAGAATAGAAGGCAAGTATAACATCATTAAAAGCGAAGCAATATACTTATAAAAGCTACTAAACATAATAAATGTCTGGAATTAACAATAGTTTCTCCATTATAACACTAAATGTTAATGGACTTAATTCACCGATCAAGAGACACAGATTACAAACTTGGATTAAAAATCACAATCCATCAATCTGCTGCCTGCAGGAAACCTATCTCACCACAAAAGATAGGCACGCTCTAAAAATAAAAGGCTGCTCAACAATTCTACAAGCAAATGGAAGCAGAAAACAGGCAGGGGTAGCCATTATGCTCTCAGACAAAGTGGGCTTCAAACCAAAGAAAATTATAAGAGACACGGATGGATACTACATTTTAGTCACAGGTACAATTCACCAGGAAGACTTCACAATCCTGAACATTTATGCACCCAATACGGGCCCCTCCACATTCATTAAGAAAACCTTACAGCGTCTAAAGCAAGAAATCAATCCCCAAACGATAATTCTTGGGGACATCAACACCGCCCTCTCAACATGGGATAGATCAACAGGTCAAAAGCTTAACAGAGACACTTTGGAACTTAATCAAACCCTGAAAGAAATGGACCTTACAGATCTCTATCGAACTTTTCACCCACGCAACAAAGAATACACATTTTTCTCAGCAGCACACGGAACTTTTTCCAAAATAGATCACATATTGGGCCACAAAATGAATCTACACATATACAAGAAAGTTGAAATTCTAACCTGTGCCCTATCAGACCATCACGGCCTAAAGCTGAACATCCACAACACATCAAACAAGAGAAAATACACTAACTCCTGGAAACTTAACACTATGATGCTGAATGAGAACTGGATTCAGGAAGAAATTAAAAAGGAAATTCAAGATTTCCTGAAAGTGAATGATAACGAAAATACAACTTACCAAAATCTCTGGGACACAATGAAAGCTGTTCTAAGAGGTAAGTTCATAGCTCTTAATGCCTACATCAAAAAAATGGAAACATCAGAAATAAACAACTTAACAATGCAGCTTAAAGCTTTAGAAAAACTAGAGCAATCTGATCCCAAAAGTAGTAGAAGAGAGGAGATTAGCAAAATAAGGGGAGAAATATCTGAAATCGAGATTAAGAAAACGATAGAAAAAATCAACCAGTCAAAAAGCTGGTTCTTTGAAAAAATCAATAAGATTGATACACCCCTAGCTAAACTAACCAAAAGCAAGAGAGGGAAAACCCAAATTAACAAAATTAGAAATGAACATGGAGTTATCACTACTGATATCCAAGAAATCCAGAGAATTATAACATCATATTTCAAAAACTTATACTCTGTGAAGTTTGACAACACAAAAGAGATGGATGAATTTCTAAGTAAACACAACTTACCTAAATTGAATCAGGAAATTGTGAATTATTTAAATAGTCCTATAACATATAAGGAAATTGAGGAAGTAATCTCGAATCTTCCCACCAAAAAATGTCCTGGACCAGATGGATTCAGCACAGAGTTCTACCACACATTTAAGGAGTTAATAACACCAATACTCCTTAAACTGTTCCATCAAATAGCAAAGGAAGGAACACTACCAAATTCCTTCTATGAAGCTAATATCATTTTAATCCCAAAACCTAATAAAGATTCACTTAAAAAAGAAAACTATAGGCCGATCTCCCTGATGAACACAGACGCAAAGACTCTCAACAAAGTCTTAGCAAATTGGATTCAAAAACATATTAAAAAGATCATTCATGGGGACCAAGTAGGCTTCATCCCTGGCACACAAGGTTGGTTCAAAATACGCAAATCAATAAATGTAATTCATCATGTAAACCAGTCCAAAGTCCAAGACCACATGATACTCTCGATAGATGCAGAAAAATCTTTTGACAAGATCCAACAGCCTTTTATGATCAAAACGCTAGAGACAGTAGGAATGGAAGGAACCTTTATCAATATAATAAAAGCTATATACAACAAGCCCACAGCAAGGATTATGCTCAATGGGGAACAATTGGAAGCATTCCCACTTCGATCAGGAACTAGACAAGGCTGTCCACTCTCACCACTTCTATTCAATATTGTACTTGAAGTCTTAGCTGAAGCCATAAGACAAGAAAGGGACATAAGAGGGATTCAAATCGGCAAGGAAGAAGTCAAGCTATCCCTATTTGCAGATGACATGATCTTATATCTGAGGGATCCCAAAAACTCCACCAGGAAGCTCCTGGAACTAATTGAGAAGTTCAGCAGGGTGGCAGGATACAAAATAAATGTGCAAAAATCAGAGGCCTTCCTATATGCCCAGAATGAAAGAAGTGAAAAAGCCTTGAGAGAAACAATACCATTTATTATAGCCCTTAAAAAAATGAAATACCTTGGTATAAACCTAACTAAGGAGGTAAAAGACCTTTACAATGAAAACTTTAAAACCCTGAAGAAAGAAATTGCTGAAGACATCAGAAGGTGAGAAGACCTCCCTTGTTCCTGGATTGGCAGAATCAACATCGTTAAAATGACCATCCTACCAAAGGCAATATACAAATTCAATGTTATACCAATCAAAATCCCAAAGCAATTCTTCAAAGAAGTTGACCAAACAATCTCAAAGTTCATATGGAGGCACAAAAGACCCAGGATAGCAAAAACAATCCTGAGTAACAAAAACACAGCTGGAGGTATTACCATACCAAACCTTAGTCTATACTACAAATCCATAGTTGTAAAGACAGCCTGGTACTGGCTCCAAAATAGACACACAGATCAATGGATAAGGATTGAAGACCCAGATATAAGCCCACAAAGTTACAGCCATTTGCTCTTTGACAAAGGGGCCCAAAGAATCCAATGGAAAAAGAACAGCATCTTCAACAAATGGTGCTGGCAAAACTGTATCTCCACATGCAGAAGATTAAAGCTGGACCCATACTTGTCACCATGCACAAGACTTAATTCCAAATGGATCAAGGACCTTGATATCAGGACAGAGACTATAAAAACCACAGTTGAAAGGATAGGGAACTCCCTCGAGCTGATTGGGCTAGGCCAACAGTTCCTAAACAGACATCCAATGGCACAGTCACTGCTACCAACTCTCAACAGTTGGGATCTTGTGAAATTAAAGAGCTTCTGTTCAGATAAAGAGATTGTCACACGAGCTCAAAGGCAACCCACAGAATGGGAGAAAATCTTCACTAACCACATATCTGATAGAGCTCTATTGTCCAGAGTGCACAAAGAACTTAGAAAACTAAACACCAAGGAAACCAATGGCCCAATTAAAAAATGGGCCCTGGAACTTAAAAGAAACTTTACCAGGGATGAAATTAAAATGTCTAACAAATATCTTAAAAAATGCTCCACTTCCTTCGCCATCAGGGAAATGCAAATCAAAACTTCCCTGAGATATCATCTCACCCCGGTCAGGATGGCAAAAATCCACAATACTAACAACGACAAATGCTGGAGAGGATGTGGAGAGAGGGGAACTCTTCTACATTGCTGGTGGGAATGCAGGCGCATACAGCCACTCTGGCGAGCCGTCTGGAGATTCTTAAAGAAATTAAAGATTGAAATGCCATATGACCCTGCTATTCCACTTTTGGGAATAACCCCCCATACAGCAGAGGTTCACTTCGATAGCACAAGCACGACCATGTTCATAGCAGCACTGTTTACAATAGCAAAGTCATGGAATCAGCCCAAATGTACAACAGTTGACGAATGGATAAGGAAACTGTGGTACATCTATACAATGGAGTACTACTCAGCCATCAAAAATGATGAATTACTGGAATTTGCCGGGAAATGAATGTCATTAGAAACAATTATATTAAGTGAAGTATCCCAGACCCAGAAAATTAAGCACCGTATATACTCCCTAATAGGTGGCTCCTAGTACCAAACCCACCCAGCCCACCTAGAGACAGTAATTCCAAGGATTATGAACAGGAGGGATGGGGTAGGAGGGCCACACCAGAAGCAAGGAGAGAAGGGACCATGTTACAGCAGGGAAAATAGGCCTCCGCCAAGGACCCAAATAAGTAATGAGACATCTGATTAAGTTCACAGACTTTTGTTCCTGATCATTTACTACTGAGGGGGTGTGATCTCACCAGAAGAGGAGGGCATATAGTCTGGCAGATAAAAAGTAACAATTTTGCAAATGGGTGATAGACCCCTCCCTCACTGTGGTTTCCCACTTTTATTACATCTACCTTTGAATGTGCTTTTATCACAAGACTCTAACAGCTTTTTGTCTCTGGCCAGGGGGTAACATACAATGCCCACCAGGATGGAGTGAAGGGCATTGCAGGAGCAGCAAAACTGCAAAAGAAAATCAACAAACCACAATCCAGAACTTCAGAGACTCTATATCAACCACCTAGAACTAGGCCAGCTTAGTCTCTCCCCATCTTGAAGCTCAGGGAAATTTGCGGAAGAGGGGGCGGTAAGAGTGTAAGAGCATAAGGATGGGAGGAGCAATGATATGTAAGATACTCTATACTAGTTAGGGCTGAAGCAATCATAATTGGACTTTACATGCCCTGCGCATTGTCCAACACACTGTTGACCTCACAAAGTCTAGCATCTGCTAAAGGCACCAAGATCCTTGGAGGCAAAGGATTGGCAGCCACAGCAGTGTTCCTATACCTAAGGGGAACACGGGAAAGGGTTCGGGAAAGGCCACTGGGTCCTTGTACGTCATCGGAGAGGAGGGCCCAGAGGAAAATCAGACATGCACAAGGAAGGACTCTCTGGGAATTGGGGTGGGAGGCACTGGGGGATGGGGAGGGAGAGGGATGGGGAGGGGGAGCAGGGGGTACGGGGGGATGAGGAGGGAGAGAGGGAACAGGTGTACCTAATAAGTTTGTATGAGCTGAAATAAAAAAAAAATCAATAGACAAAAAAAAGAATATTCTTTAAAAAAAATCTAAATAAGACTGTTTTAATCACCTTAGAAGCATCAAATAATTAAATTTTAAGACCAAACTATTGAAAAAGGTAATCCATAAAGAAAAATAGAACTGGAACAAAAATCTGTTTCTGCTTTAAGCACACTATATGCACAGGCCTTAGTTAGAGGGGTATGAAAGAATAAGGATCAGTCAAATGTGTGAAGTTTCATATTAAAATTCAGAACAAAAGGGAAATGACAATATTCCAAAAGAATTTAGATCCGAATAGCATAATCTTTCTTAACAGGAGATTCTAGAAGACCATGAAGCAGTGTCTTTGTATCTGAAAGGGGAAAATTATTTTTCAATTAACAGTACAAAATAGAATCCTAAGCCTCGGCAATTTAAAAGTCATATGTGTAGCTAGAGTTGTAAATCTTTTCAGGCATTTTTCCCATGCACTTCTTGGGAAGTTACAGGGGTATAGATGTTCTAATTTTAAAAAAAGAAAGGAAACTAAAAAAATATGGGATCCATGTACAGTGGATGGAACACAGGGAGGTAGCAAGTGAAAAATTTGGATGACAATTGAGCAATGGACCTAAAAATAATCAACTTGAGCCAGATAGATGCTTCACCCATTAAAGCACTTACTAGACAAGCAGAAGGACCAGAATTCAGATCCCCAGATCTCATGTAAAATTCTGGGCAATAGCGACCTATCAAGCAAGCTGGGTAGCCAAACTAGCCCTACTGGTGAGCTCTGTATTTGATTAGAGACCTTGTCTCAAAAAGAATATAGTAGGAGAGAAATGAAGGCTGATTCCCAACATAAATCTTGGGATAAGTATATATACACATGTACTCATGTACACACACACACGCACACACATAAACACAGATAGGTGAGCCCATAGCCATGCAAACAAACATACATACATGCAGTACTCCTTCCATATGTGCATGTTAAAAAATATTTATCAACCACAACAAGATAATGTCCTTAGGGAGAAAATCCCCAGGGAAAAATCAATAGCTTAACTTTCCATCTAAAGTATGATTTTGATAGCTATGTAACAGATTTAATAGAGCATGTAGAAAAATACAGTCTAATAAAGGTAACAAAATCAAGCAATCTTAACTTCAAGAAATATAAGTTCCATGAGAAATGAAAGTCAATGACAGACACTATTTGGCTTTGTAGTAAATAATGTTGTGATAACCATAATAATGTAAATGCTCCTGAATCATTTGAAAAGAATGGCAAAAGTATATGAAAAATGAGGGAAGGACAAATTTGTGCAGCATGTATATATACATGCACGTGAATGATATAGCAAGTCAGCAGGCATGTACAAGTAATAGGTTCAAAAATCTCTTTAAAGGAACCCAGATGAAAGAAAGTCAGTGGTTCACATATGCAAACAGACATGAAACTAGAAGGGAAACTGACAGGGAAAAAGGACTGTTAATAGGAAAAGGAGGTGGTGGGATTGTAGTTTAAAGAATGAACATATCATAAATTCACTGTATTCACATATGAAACTCTAAGAGAATTAAGTAAATAATAAAAATCTCTTCAAATATATTAGAAACACAGAACACCAAAACCAGTTGTAAAACCTGCGAGTAGCAGAACTATAAGAAAAGATGGAGAAGACAAATGGTTTTTCATTATAAAACTTTCTGTATTCTTTGTTTTTTAATCTATGTGGGTGTATTACATTAAAACAAAAATTTAATTAAAAAATAATTCAAAGGGAAAATAGCCATATCCTATTTCAACTTAGTTTCTTAGAAAAGAACAAAATGATATTTAATACATCCCAGGAAAAAGTAACATCTAAGATTTGGGAGAATTTCATTTTTCTTTTGCTCTGTTTCAAGTGGGTAATGATAGTAGAGCAACTATCTGCCGTAAAGTATTGAACATTGTTCTAGAATGTGTATAAATTATTAAAGGAATAAGGGCAATAACTTGAAAAGGAATTGGAGCCTGGTATCTTTGAGGCCGTTATTCATTATTTGCCACAGTATCCAATAATAAACCCACTCACTCTGTTTACTCTGCTAACAACAACTTATCCAGTTTTCCTGCAATCTATCCAAGAATCACCTGTATCTATGAACTATCTCTCTTGAGTTCTTCACCAGCAGTCTCCACATTTCCTTGATAAGGTTTTTTCATTGGAAATTCAATATATGTTGTTTGTTCATAAATTATGTGAGCCATTGTATCTCTGTACTACATTATCATAGTATACATATATGTATTTATACTACGTGAAAATAGGAATTATTTAAAGATAAAAGGGAAAGAAACTTAAATAGAATCACATCTTCCAATACCAAAATGAGAGGTCTTGTTACCTCCCTAGGGTATATTCCATCACTAAAAATATTTACCTTGTTTACATGGCTGATCCCCAAGCTACAAGGAGAAGTATTGAGGACTGTTGCTTATGATAACAAAGTTGAGTTGAGTCCCTGACTCCACACTGTAACTTTGTTCACAGCAAGTCAGATTGCATCTTTCTGACATATTTGGGGGTTTTGAAAAGGATTTCAATTGGGAAAATGTCACTCTGCAAAAAAAATTATAACAAATAATAATAATAGGTTTGAAACCCACTTGTCTGGAGCACTCTTTTGGTGTGATCCTCTAGGCGGCCTTTCGTGCAGGTGGCACATGACATCACTCAGCCCCAGCTGTTCCTTATTAACGCAGCCTCTCAGCAAAAGACACAGTCTTTTTACAAGTTGACTTTTTTTTTAAGGAGACAGCCCATTTTGCAAATCATCCAAACACATTAAACACAGAGTGCCACATTCCATAAATTCAAAATTGAGAAACAAATTCCATGTCTTCACAGCTCCCACTAAGCTAAGGAATGAGTTGAAGTTCTGAAGGACAACAGGCTTGGCAAAAAAAAAAAAAATCTCTGTTGTGTTTTGTCACCATCAGAGAAATGCCTGCCAAGCTGACTGTAACTCTGGTGGGTCAAAAGCGCAAGAATCACTCAGGAGCTCTAACCCTCCAAGAGACCTCTAAACCATTTCCCACACAAGCAGACTTTGTAAATATGTTCTTTGCCTGCTCGTAATACCTAATTAGGCCTGACCATGAGGCTAAGAGGTGGAGAAGAAAAGCTAGGACGTCTGCAGTCTGCCACTTGAGTTCACAGCAAAATGACAGGCAGCATGTGTGATCCAAGGGGAAGAATCTGACAGTCACGCTTCAGTCTTTCAGCCATGCTTCTTTTTTTCTAACATGGGGAAGTTGTAGCATCAATAGTGTCATCTTCTAATAGAAAGGACAACTAGATATAATGCATAATTGCGGGTCTAAATGACTTGTTATTTTGACTGCCTATTCTAAAATGTCTGTAATTGCTTCCAATGAGACTTTGAATAAATGATAAGTCAGCACAGGCAATCACTGGTAGAGACATTGCATGGCTTTAGAAAATTTAGTGCAAATTATTTTGTCATATGTCAATTTCCACCAATTCCTGACTATGATAACAAGACATTTATAGAGCTTTGTTGGGTATGTCTTCCAACTGTGTTCTACTTACACAACAGAAGGAGTATCACACATAGGTGCATAAAAGACATGGAAGTTTATTTTCAAGGGCAATGAGCAGAAACTGGCAGAGCCTGATAAATTAGTTTTACAGAATTTTAGCTCATGCCAAATTCTGGCCCTTTCAGTAAAGCAGAACAAAGTAAGGGAAAAGCACACTTCACTTAGAGTTATTGCCATCTCTCCAAATGAACTTTTCCCCCCTTGTTTGCCAGGTCTTAAAATAACAAATCACTTAAAATAACAAATCACTTCTTTATAACAAAATTGTCTCCCTGGAAAAATAGGTTTCTATGTGGATTTTGATAGAGCAATAGCGTCTCTAAATGACAGCAAAGGCTTGCAGCAAGAATGTAAGGCACATCTATTTCAGGGCTTCCCATTAGTGAGAAAAGCAGTTTGGTAAGAAATGAAGTCATTTCCTGACTCATTGGGATGCCATGTTTAAACTCCAACTCTCAGCCTGAGGATACAAAGGTTGGGAAAATGTGGCTGAGCCTAAAAAGAGGTGAATCATCCCTTAAGAATTCAGGAAACCAACTTTTTTAGTCCTTCACACATGATTAGAACATACTAGATAGGAAAGGGGGTTTAGAAAGAACATCCATCCGCTCCTTACACAGTAACAAGGTACTACATCCTATATGGTTTTTCTTCTAGTTTTACAAACATAATGAGTAGTTGTCCCTGCCCCCCTTTTCTTCTCTCCTCCCTTCCATTCCATTTCCTCTCCCACCCTCCCCTGCATTTACCAATTTGCCCCCCTTTCCCTCCCACCCTCTGGCAAATCTGCTTGTGTGGGCCCCATGGTTCCCTTCAGGTTGTCTCATTGACAGGGGCTCATGTTTCTTTTTTTTTAATTTTTTAACATTTTTATTATTATTTCAGCTCATACAAACTTAATAAGTAGACAAGTTCCCTCCCCCCTCCCCCTGAACCCCTTGCTCCCCTTCCCTCCCTCCCCGTCTCCCAGTGCCTCCCCCCCAATTCCCAGAGAGTCCTTTATTATGTATGCCTAACTCTCCTCTTGGTCCTCTTCTCCGATGACGTACAAGGACCCAGTGGCATTTCCCTGAACCCTTTCTCATGTACCCCTTAAGCATAGGAACACTACTGTGGCTGTCAATCCCTTGCCTCCAAGGATCTTGGTGCCTTTAGCCGATGTTAGACTTTGTGAGGTCATTAGTGTGACGGACATGGCGCAGGGCATGCAAAGTCCTATTATGATTGCTTCAGCCCTAACTAGTGTGGAGAATCTTCAGATCATTGCTCCTCCCATCCTTTTGCTCTTACAATCTTACCACCCCATCTTCTGCAAATGTCCCTGAGCTTCAGGATGGGGGGAGATTAGGCTGGCTTAGTTCTATGTGGTTGATATAGAGTCTCTGAAGTTCTGGATTGTGTTTTGTTGATTTTCTTTTGCAGTTTTGCTGCTCCTGCAATGCCCTTCACTCCATCCTGATGGGCACTGTATGTTACCCCCTGGTCAGAGACAAAAAACTGTTGAACTGGAGTATTGTTATAATAGCACATTCAAGGGTAGATGTAATAAAAGCAGGAAACTTCAGTGAGGGAGGGGACAGTCACCCATTTGCAAAATGATCACCTTTCATCTGCCAGACTATATGCCCTCCCCTTTTGGTGAGATCATACCCCCTCAGTTGTACATGATCAGGAACGAACGTCTGTGAACTAAACCAGGTGTCACATTACTTACTTGCATTCCTTGGAGGCCTATTTTCTCTGCTGTAACATGGTCCCCTCTCTCCTTGTGTCTGGTGTAGCCCTCCAACCCCATCCCTCCTGTTCACAATCCTTGCAATTACTGTATTACATAGGTTTACCATTGAGTGTCTCAATGTGGGCTGGGTGAGTTTGGTACTAGGAGCCACCTATTAGGGAGTACATACGGTGCTTAACTTTCTGGGTTTGAGATACTTCACTTAATATAATTGTTTCAAATGACATCCATTTCCCAGCAAATTCCAGTAATTCATCATTTTTGATGGTTGAGTAGTACTCCATTGTATAGATGTACCACAGTTTCCTTATCCACTTGAAAACTGTTGGACATTTAGGTTGATTCCATGACTTTGCTATTGTAAACAGTGCTGCTATGAACATGGTCGTGCTTGTGCTATCGAGGAGACCTCTGCTGCATGGGAGGTTATTCCCAAAAGTGGAATAGCAGGGTCATATGGCATTTCAATCTTTAATTTCTTTAAGAATGTCCAGACGGCTCGCCAGAGTGGCTGTATGCGCCTGCATTCCCACCAGCAATGTAGCAGAGTTCCCCTCTCTCCACATCCTCTCCAGCACTTGTTGTTGTTTGTATTGTGGATTTTTGCCATCCTGACCGGGGTGAGATAATATCTCAGGGAGGTTTTGATTTGAATTTCCCTTATGGCTAAAGAAGTGCAGCATTTTTTAAGATATTTGTTAGACATTTTAATTACATCTCTGGTAAAATTTCTTTTAAGTTCCAGGGCCCATTTTTTAATTGGGCCATTGGTTTCCTTGGTGTTTAATTTTCTAAGTTCTTTGTGCACTCTGGACAGTAGAGATCTATCAGATATGTGGTTAGTGAAGACTTTCTCCCATTCTATGGGTTGTCTTTGAGCTCGTGTGACAATCTCTTTATCTGAACAGAAGCTCTTTAATTTCACAAGATCCCAACTGTTGAGAGTTGGTAGCAGTGACTGTGCCATTGGATGTCTGTTCAGGAAATGTTAGCCTAGCCCAATCAGCTCGAGTGAGTTCCCTATCCTTTCAACTATGATTTTTATAGTCTCTGGCCTGATATCAAGTTCCTTGATCCATTTAGAATTAAGTCTTGTACATGGTGACAAGTACGGGTCCAGCTTTAATCTTCTGCATGTGGAGATCCAGTTTTGCCAGCACCATTTGTTGAAGATGCTGTTCTTTTTCCATTGGATTCTTTGGGCCCCTTTGTCAAAGACCAAATGGCTGTAACGTTGTGGGCTTATATCTGGGTCTTCAATCCTTATCCATTGATCTGTGTGTCTATTTTGGAGCCAGTACCAGGCTGTCTTTATAACTATGGATTTGTAATATAGACTAAAGTTCGGTATGGTAATACCTCCATCAGAGTTTTCGTTACTCAGGATTGTCTTTGCTATCCTGGGTCTTTTGTGCCTCCATATGAATTTTGAGATTGTTTGGTCAACTTCTTTGAAGAAATGCTTTGGGGTTTTAACTGGTATAGCATTGAATTGCCTTTGGTAGGATGGTCATTTTTACGATGTTGATACTCCCAATCCAGGAACATGGGAGGTCTTTCCACCTTCTGATGTCTTCAGCAATTTCTTTCTTCAGGGTTTTAAAGTTTTCATTGTAAAGGTCTTTTACCTCCTTAGTTAGGTTTATACCAAGGTATTTCATTTTTTTTAGGGGCTATAGTAAATGGGATTGTTTCTCTCAGGGCTTTTTCACTTCTTTCATTCTGGGCATATAGGAAGGCCTCTGATTTTTGCACATTTATTTTGTATCCTGCCACCCTGCTGAACTTCTCAATTAGTTCCAGGAGCTTCCTGGCGGAGTTTTTGGGATCACTCAGGTATAAGATCATGTCATCTGCAAATAGGGATAGCTTGACTTCTTCCTTGCCGATTTGAATCCCTCTTATGTCCCTTTCTTGTCTTATGGCTTCAGCTAAGACTTCAAGTACAATATTGAATAGAAGTGGTGAGAGTGGACAGCCTTGTCTAGTTCCTGATCGAAGTGGGAATGCTTCCAATTGTTCCCCATTGAGCATAATCCTTGCTGTGGGCTTGTTGTATACAGCTTTTATTATATTGATAAAGGTTCCTTCCATTCCTACTGTCTCTAGCGTTTTGATCATAAAAGGCTGTTGGATCTTGTCAAAGACTTTTTCTGCGTCTATCGAGAGTATCATGTGGTCTTGGTCTTTGGACTGGTTTACATGAATTACATTTATTGATTTGCTTATGTTGAACCAACCTTGTGTGCGTGGGATGAAGCCTACTTGGTCCCCATGAATGATCTTTTTAATATGTTTTTGAATCCGGTTTGCTAAGACTTTGTTGAGAATCTTTGCATCTATGTTCATCAGAGAGATCGGCCTATAGTTTTCTTTTTTAAGTGAGTCTTTATTAGGTTTTGGGATTAAGACAATATTAGCTTCATAGAAGGAATTTGGTAGTGTTCCTTCCTTTGCTATTTGATGGAAAAGTTTAAGGAGTATTGGTGTTATTAATTCCTTAAATGTCTGGTAGAATTCTGTGCTGAATCCATCTGGTCCAGGACATTTTTTGGTGGGAAGATTTGAGATTACTTCTTCAATTTCCTTATATGTTATAGGGCTATTTAAGTAATTCACAACTTCCTGATTCAACTTAGGTAGGTTCTGTTTACTTAGAAATCCATCCATCTCTTTTGTGTTGTAAAACTTCACTAAGTATAAGTTTTTGAAATATGATGTTATAATTCTCTGGATTTCTTGGGTATCAGTAGTGATAACTCCATGTTCATTTCTAATTTTGTTAATTTGGGTTTTCTCTCTCCTGCTTTTGGTTAATTTAGCTAGGGGTGTATCTATCTTATTGATTTTTTCAAAGAACCAGCTTTTTGACTGGTTGATTTTTTCTATCATTTTCTTAGTCTCGATTTCAGATATTTCTCTCCTTATTTTGCTAATCTCCTCTCTTCTGCTACTTTTGGGATCAGATTGCTCAAGTTTCTCTAAAGCCTTAAGCTGCATCGTTAAGTTATTTATTTCTGATGTTTCCATTTTTTTGATGTAGGCATTAAGAGCTATGAACTTACCTCTTAGGACAGCTTTCATTGTGTCCCAGAGATTTTGGTAAGTTGTATTTTCATTATCGTTCACTGTCAGGAAATCTTGAATTTCCTTTTTGAATTTCTTCCTGAATCCAGTTCTCATTCAGCATCATATTGTTAAGTTTCCAGGAGTTAGTGTATTTTCTCTTGTTTGTTGTGTTGTGGATGTCCAGCTTTAGGCCGTGGCGGTCTGATAGGGCACAGGTTAGAATTTCACCTCTTTTGCATATGTGTAGATTCATTTTGTGGCCCAATATGTGATCTATTTTGGAAAAAGTTCCCTGTGCTGCTGAGAAAAATGTGTATTCTTTCCTGCGTGGGTGAAAAGTTCGATAAAGATCTGTAAGGTCCATTTCTTTAAGGGTTTGATTAAGGTCCAAAGTGTCTCTGTTAAGCTTTTGACCTGTTGATCTATCCCATGTTGAGAGGGTGGTGTTGAAGTCCCCAAGAATTATCGTTTGGGGGTTGATTTCTTGCTTTAGATGCTGTACGGTTATCTTAATGAATGTGGATAGGCCCGTATTGAGTGCATAAATGTTCAGTATTGTGAAGTCTTCCTGGTGAATTGTACCTGTGACTAAAACGTAGTATCCACCTGTGTCTCTTATGATTTTCTTTGGTTTGAAGTCCACTTTGACTGAAAGCATAATTGCTACCCCTGCCTGTTTCCTGGTTCCATTAGCTTGCAAGATTTTGGACCAGAGCACCCAGGCCGACTGCCGCTAGGCCTGCGCCCCCCGGCCTGGACGACCCCAGCCCCCTCTGCGCTGCCCCGCCCCCGACCTCCGACCACTGCCCACAGTGAGTGAGAGAGAGAGAGAGAGCCCAGCCCAGCCCCCAACCACCCTGGAGCCCCACGTGTACAGGCAGCGAGCACCCAGGCCAACTGTGGCTTAGCCTGGCCCCGCCCTGGACCCAAGCCCCTCGCATCCTCCCGCCCCGAGCGCCTAGCCACCCCCCTGGATCCCAGGTGAATAATTCTGCCATTGAGCCAGGGAGCAAAAGAGCCCAGCCCAGCCCCGCCCCCCACCCGGGAACCGCCCGGCCAGCAGCACCGCGCTACGCACCGGATGGCTTTGCCCCCGGGGACCTGCCCCTCTCTGCACCCACCTTCCCAGGTCGCAGGAGAAGAATTCTGCAATCAACATCAGACCCTGTGCCTCTCTGGCCCACTGGGGACCTACGCACGTGGTCCACGGAAGACACACTGCTACTCAGAATTCAATAGAGCCCAAAGTAAACGCAAGCAAAATTCTAAGGAACTAAGGGAGCACAGGCCATACATCTGGACTCCACTACAATCATTATATCACGTGGGCGAATTTCTTCTCATCCAGCCCAAAGAGAAGTAAACTTTTTCTTTTCACCTTACTGATCCTTTAAAGTATCAATGCTATAGATCAACTTTCTCATACAGCCACCCCACAACATACAACTCCAGGGAGTACATCACTCACCCCCACATTTCACCAAGATACTAAATCGAAAAGTACACTACCAAACTAATATTCACCCCCTGGTAACATAACCTGACTTAACTGACATACTAACAGCCTAGTAGCCTCATCTAGGATATAATAATAACAATACACAAACATACCCAATCCAAGGCAAGCACTAGTAATAACTGGCAAGCGTAACAATACCAACTAGGTGGATTCAGTGAAAAACACACAGAAACTGAAAGGTCCTAAAACACAAAACAACAATGTACAAGTCAAAGTGCAGATCCACGAGAAACAAAACCCAAGACCAATCTCCTGCCGAAAGAATCAATCCCATAATGAGGGATTCCGACCAGAACAAATCCACAGAAAATAGCCATGAAAGCCAGACCCAACATAACGACTTTCAGAGTATGATCCTTACCATGATTAATACTATGAAAGAGGAAATCCGAGAAGAGTTAAACAACCGTATCAACCACTTTGAACAGGAACACAACAGGCACTTGGAGGAGGTGAGAAAAAAAGTTCAAGAAACGAAAATAGGTATGGAGCAATTAAAACAGTCTCAGGCAGAGTTTAAAATTGAACTAAAAGATAAGTTATCTTCAACCAAAACTCAACAGAGAGTCTTATCAGCAGAACAAATGAGGCAGAAAATAGAATTTCAGATCCTGAAGACAAAGTGGGAGAATTAACCAGCTCAATGGAAGAGATGGTTAAAGCCAAAAAGATACTGGAGAGGAACATTCAAGAAATATGGGACACCCTGAAGAAGCCTAACATGAGCATTCATGGAATACCAGAACAAGAATCCCAAAATACCACACCGGAGGAAATATTTCAATTCATCATAAATGAAAACTTCCCACAACTAAAGAAGGAGAGGCCTATCCAAATACAAGAGGCATTTCGCACTCCAAACAGATACAACCAAAATAGAAATTGCCACGGCAAATAATAGTCAAAACACTCCACATTCAAGACAAAGAAAAGGTGTTGAGAGCTTCAAGAGAAAAAAAGCAACTCACTTTTAAAGGTAAACCTATTAGAATAAGAAATGACTACTCAATGGAAACAGTAAAGGCAAGAAGAGCTTGGAGAGACATACTTCAAGTATTAAATGAGCAAAAATGCCAACCCAGACTGATATACCCAGCAAAACTATCTGTCATAATTGAGGGAGAAAGAAAAGTTTTCCAGCACAAAGACAACTTGAAGGGATACATGTCTACCAAACCAGGCCTTCAAAAAATCCTAGAACTGATACTCAAGCTTGAAGAAAAGAACAAGCGTATCCAGGAGGACAGAAGGGAAGTATAATACCACCAAAACATAAATATCAAACAACATGCTTACAAAATCTACTAAACATAAAAAATGTCCAGAATTAAAAGTAATTTCTCCATTATAACATTAAATGTCAATGGTATTAACTCGCCGATTAAGAGACACAGAGTACAAACTTGGATTAAAAACCACAATCCAACAATCTGCTGCCTTCAGAAAACTCATCTCACCACAAAAGATAGGCACATCCTAAGAATGAAAGGCTGGTCCAAAATCTTGCAAGCTAATGGAACCAGGAAACAGGCAGGGGTAGCAATTATGCTTTCAGACAAAGTGGACTTCAAACCAAAGAAAATCATAAGAGACACAGATGGATACTACATTTTAGTCACAGGTACAATTCACCAGGAAGACTTCACAATCCTGAACATTTATGCACCCAATACGGGCCCATCCACATTCATTAAGAAAACCCTACAGCGCCTAAAGCAAGAAATCAACCCCCAAACGATAAATCGTAGGGACTTCAACACCGCCCTCTCAACATGGGATAGATCAACAGGTCAAAAGCTTAACAGAGATACTTTGGAACTTAATCAAACCCTGAAAGAAATGGACCTTACAGATCTCTATCGAACTTTTCACCCACGCACAAAAGAATACACATTTTTCTCAGCAGCACACGGAACTTTTTCCAAAATAGATCACATATTGGACCACAAAATGAACCTCCACATATACAATAAAGTTGAAATTCTAACCTGTGCCCTATCAGACCGCCACGGCCTAAAGCTGGACATCCACAACACAACAAACAAGAGAAAATACACTAACTCCTGGAAACTTAACAATATGATGCTGAATGAGAACTGGATTCAGGAAGAAATTAAAAAGGAAATTCAAGATTTCCTGAAAGTAAACAATAACGGAAATACAACTTACCAAAATCTCTGGGACACAATGAAAGCTGTCCTAAGAGGTAAGTTCATAGCTCTTAATGCCTACATCAAAAAAATGGAAACATCAGAAATAAATAACTTAACGATGCAGCTTAAGGCTTTAGAGAAACTTGAGCAATCTGATCCCAAAAGTAGCAGAAGAGAGGAGATTAGCAAAATAAGGAGAGAAATATCTGAAATCGAGACTAAGAAAATGATAGAAAAAATCAACCAGTCAAAAAGCTGGTTCTTTGAAAAAATCAATAAGATTGATACACCCCTAGCTAAATTAACCAAAAGCAAGAGAGAGAAAACCCAAATTAACAAAATTAGAAATAAACATGGAGTAATCACTACGGGTACCCTAGAAATCCAGAGAATTATAACATCATATTTCAAAAACTTATACTCTGTGAAGTTTGACAACACACAAGAGATGGATGAATTTTTAAGTAAACACAACTTACCTAAATTGGATCAGCAAGTTGTGAATTACTTAAATGGCCCTATAACATATAAGGAAATTGAAGAAGTAATCTCGAAACTTCCCACCAAAAAATGTCCTGGACCAGATAGATTCAGCACAGAATTCTACCAGACATTTAAGGAGTCAATAACACCAATACTCCTTAAACTGTTCTATCAAATAGCTAAAGAAGGAACACTACCAAATTCCTTCTATGAACCTAATATTGTCTTAATCCCAAAACCTAATAAAGATTCACTTAAAAAAGAAAACTATAGGCCGATCTCCCTGATGAACACAGACGCAAAGATTCTCAACAAAGTCTTAGCAAACCGTATTCAAAAACATATCAAAAAGATCATTCACAGGGACCAAGTAGGCTTCATCCCACGCACACAAGGTTGGTTCAACATACGCAAATCAATAAATGTAATTCATCATGTAAACCAGTCCAAAGTCCAAGACCACATGATACTCTCGATAGATGCAGAAAAAGCTTTTGACAAGATACAACAGCCTTTTATGATCAAAACGCTAGAGACAGTAGGAATGGAAGGAACCTTTATCAATATAATAAAAGCTGTATACAACAAGGCCACAGCAAGGATTATGCTCAATGGGGAACAATTAGAAGCATTCCCACTTCGATCAGGAACTAGACAAGGCTGTCCACTCTCACCACTTCTATTCAATATTGTACTTGAAGTCTTAGCTGAAGCCATAAGACAAGAAAGGGACATAAAAGGGATTCAAATCCGGGAAGGAAGAAGTCAAGCTATCCCTATTTGCAGATGACATGATCTTATACCTGAGTGATCCCAAAAACTCCACCAGGAAGCTCCTGGAACTAATTGAGAAGTTCAGCAGGGTGGCAGGATACAAAATAAATGTGCAAAAATCAGAGGCCTTCCTATATGCCCAGAATGAAAGAAGTGAAAAAGCCTTGAGAGAAACAATCCCATTTACTATAGCCCCTAAAAAAATGAAATACCTTGGTATAGACCTAACCAAGGAGGTAAAAGACCTTTACAATGAAAACTTTAAAACCCTGAAGAAAGAAATTGCTGAAGACATCAGAAGGTGGAAAGACCTCCCATGCTCCTGGATTGGCAGAATCAACATCGTAAAAATGACCATCCTACCAAAGACAATATACAAATTCAATGCTATACCAATTAAAAATCCAAAGTAATTCTTTAAAGAAGTTGACCAATTAATTTCAAAATTCATATGGAGGCACAAAAGACCCAGGATAGCAAAGACAATCCTGAGTAACAAAAACACTGCTGGAGGTATTACCATACCGAACCTTAGTCTATACTACAAATCCATAGTTATAAAAACAGCCTGGTACTGGCTCCAAAATAGACACACAGATCAATGGATAAGGGTTGAGGACCCAGATATAAGCCCACAAAAATACAGCCATTTGATCTTCGACAAATGGGCCCAAAGAATCCAATGGAAAAAGAACAGTATCTTCAACAAATGGTGCTGGCAAAACTGGATCTCCACATGCAGAAGATTAAAGCTGGACCCGTACTTGTCACCATGTACAACACTTAATTCCAAATGGATCAAGGACCTTGATATGAGGCCAGAGATTATAAAAATCATAACTGAACGGATAGGGAACCCCCTTGAGCTGATTGGGCTAGGCCAACATTTCCTAAACAGACATCCAATGGCAGAGTCACTACTACCAACTCTCAACAGTTGCGATCTTGTGAAATTAAAAAGCTTCTGTTCAGATAAAGAGATTGTAACACGAGCTCAAAGGCAACCCACAGAATGGGAGAAAATCTTCACTAACCACATATCTGACAGAGCTCTACTGTCCAGAGTGCACAAAGAACTTAGAAAATTAAACACCAAGGAAACCAATGGCCCAATTAAAAAATGGGCCCTGGAACTTAAAAGAAATTTTACCAGAGATGGAATTAAAATGTCTAACAAATATCTTAAAAAATGCTCCACTACTTTAGCCATCAGGGAAATGCAAATCAAAACCTCCCTGAGATATCATCTCACCCCGGTCAGGATGGCAAAAATACACAATACAAAGAACAACAAGTGCTGGAGAGGATGTGGAGAGAGGGGAACTCTGCTACATTGCTGTTGGGAATGCAGGCTCATACAGCCATTCTGGCGAGCTGTCTGGAGATTCTTAAAGAAATTAAAGATTGAAATGCCATATGACCCTGCTATTCCTCTTTTGGGAATAACCCCCCATGCAGCAGAGGTTCGCCTCGATAGCACAAGCACGACTATGTTCATAGCAGCACTGTTTACAATAGCAAAGACTGGAATCAACCTAAATGTCCAACAGTTGTCAAATGGATAAGGAAACCGTGGTACATCTATACAATGGAGTACTACTCAGCCATCAAAAATGATGAATTACTGGAATTTGCTGGGAAATGGATGTCATTAGAAACAATTATATTAAGTGAAGTATCCCAATCCCAGAAAGTTAAGCGCTGTATGTACTCCCTAATAGGTGGCTCCTAGTACCAAACTCACTCAGCCCACATTGAGACACTCAAGGATAAACCTATGTAATACGGTAATTGCAAGGATTGTGAACAGGAGGGATGGGGTTGGAGGGCCACACCAGACACAAGGAGAGAGGGGACCATGTTACAGCCGAGAAAATCAACCTCCAGGGAATGCAAGTAAGTAATGTGACACCTGGTTAAGTTCACAGACGTTCGTTCCTGATCATGTACAACTGAGGGGGTATGATCTCACCAGAAGGGGAGGGCATATAGTCTGGCAGATGAAAAGAGATCATTTTGCAAATGGGTGACTGATCCCTCCCTCACCGAGGTTTCCTGCTTTTATTACATCTACCCTTGAATGTGCTATTATAACAAGACTCCAGTTTAACAGTTTTTTGTCTCTGACCAGGGGGTGACATATAGTGCCCATCAGGATGGAGTGAAGGGCATTGCAGGAGCAACAAAACTGCAAAAGAAAATCAACAAACCACAATCCAAAACTTCAGAGACTCTATATCATCCACATAGAACTAAGCCAGCCTAATCTCCCCCCATCCTGAAGCTCAGGGACATTTGCAGAAGAGGGGGTGGTAAAATTGTAAGAGCAAAAGGATGGGGGGAGCAATGATTTGAAGAGTCTCCACACTAGATAGGGCTGAAGCAATCATAATAGGACTTTGCATGCCCTGCGCCATGTCCGTCACACTAATGACCTCACAAAGTCTAACATCGGCTAAAGGTACCAAGATCCTTAGAGGCAAGGGATTGATGGCCACAGTAGTGTTCCTATGCTTAAGGGGAACACGAGAAAGGGTTCAGGGAAATGCCACTGGGTCCTTTTACATCATTGGAAAGGAGGACCAAGAGGAGAGTTAGGCATACACAATAAAGGACTCTCTGGGAATTGGGGGGGAGGCACTGGGAGATGGGAAGGAGGGAGGGAGAGCAGGGGGTTCGGGGGGAGGAGGAGGGGGGAGGGAACTGGTCTACCTATTAAGTTTGTATGAGCGGAAATAACAATAAAAAAAGGTTAAAAAAAAAAGCCTTTCATTCTTAGGATGTGCCTATCTTTTCTGGTGAGATGAGTTTCCTGAAGGCAGCAGATTGTCGGATTGTGGTTTTTAATCCAAGTTTGTAATCTGTGTCTCTTAATCGCTGAGTTAATACCATTGACATTTAATGTTATAATGGTGAAATTATTTTTAATTCTGGACATTTTTTATGCTTAGTAGACTTTGTAAGCATGTTGTTTGATATTTATGTTTTGGTGGTATTTATACTTCCCTTCTGTCCTCCTGGATACGCTTGTTCTTTTCTTCAAGCTTGAGTATCAGTTCTAGGATTTTTTGAAGGCCTGGTTTGGTCGACATGTATCCCTTCAAGTTGTCTTTGTGCTGGAAAACTTTTCTTTCTCCCTCAATCATGACAGATAGTTTTGCCGGGTATATCAGTCTGGGTTGGCATTTTTGCTCATTTAATACTTGAAGTATGTCTCTCCAAGCTCTTCTTGCCTTTACTGTTTCCATTGAGTAGTCATTTCTTATTCTAATAGGTTTACCTTTAAAAGTGAGTTGCTTTTTTACTCTTGAAGCTCTCAACACCTTTTCTTTGTCTTGAATGTGGAGTGTTTTGACTATTATTTGCCGTGGCAATTTCTATTTTGGTCGTATCTGTTTGGAGTGCGAAATGCCTCTTGTATTTGGATAGGCCTCTCATTCTTTAGTTGTGGGAAGTTTTCATTTATGATGAATTGAAATATTTCCTCCGGTGTGGTATTTTGGGATTCTTGTTCTGGTATTCCATGAATGCTCATGTTAGGCTTCTTCAGGGTGTCCCATATTTCTTGAATGTTCCTCTCCAGTATCTTTTTGGCTTTAACCATCTCTTCCATTGAGCTGGTTAATTCTCCCACTTTGTCTTCAGGATCTGAAATTCTATTTTCTGCCTCATTTGTTCTGCTGATAAGACTCTCTGTTGAGTTTTGGTTGAAGATAACTTATCTTTTAGTTCAATTTTAAACTCTGCCTGAGACTGTTTTAATTGCTCCATACCTATTTTCGTTTCTTGAACTTTTTTTCTCACCTCCTCCAAGTGCCTGTTGTGTTCCTGTTCAAAGTGGTTGATACGGTTGTTTAACTCTTCTCGGATTTCCTCTTTCATAGTATTAATCATGGTAAGGATCATACTCTGAAAGTCGTTATGTTGGGTCTGGCTTTCATGGCTATTTTCTGTGGATTTGTTCTGGTCGGAATCCCTCATTATGGGATTGATTCTTTTGGCAGGAGATTGGTCTTGGGTTTTGTTTCTCGTGGATCTGCACTTTGACTTGTACATTGTTGTTTTGTGTTTTAGGACCTTTCAGTTTCTGTGTGTTTTTCACTGAATCCACCTAGTTGGTATTGTTATGCTTGCCAGTTATTACTAGTGCTTGCCTTGGATTGGGTATGTTTGTGTATTGTTATCGTTATACCCTAGATGAGGCTACTAGGCTGTTAGTACGTCAGTTGAGTCAGGTTATGTTACCAGGGGGTGAATATTACTTTGGTAGTGCACTTTTATGATTTAGTATCTTGGTGAAATGTGGGGGTGAGTGGTGTACTCCCTGGAGTTGTATGTTGTGGGGTGGCTGTATGAGAAAGTTGATCTACAGCATTGATACTTTAAAGGATCAGTAAGGTGAAAAGAAAAAGTTTACTTCTCTTTGGGTTGGATGAGAAGAATCTCGCCTACGTGATATACTGATTGTAGTGGAGTCCAGATGTATGGCTTGTGTTCCCTTTGTTCCTTAGAATTTTGCTTGAGTTTCCTTTGGGCTCTATTGAATTCTGAGTAGCAGTGTGTCTTCCGTGGACCACGTGCGTAGGTCCCCGGTGGTCCAGAAAGGCAGAGGGTCTGATGTTGATGGCAGAATTCTTCACCTGCAACCTGGGAAGGTCGGCAAGGAGGGGGGCGGGGCCCCGGGAGCAAAGCCAGGGGCCGCGGGGCGCAGTGCTGCTGGCAGGGCGGCTCCCAAGTGGGGGGCAGGGCTGGGCTGGGTTCTCTTTCTCACTCACCTTGGGCAGCTGGCGGGGGCATGGCGGGGCGGTGCAGCGGGATGCAGAGCAGAGGGGGCTGGGGTTGTCCGGGCTGCGGCACAGGCCAAGCCGGAGTGGGCCTGGGTGCTCGCTGCCGGGACGCGTGGGGCTCCAGGGTGGGGGGTTCAGGTTTCTGTGGCACATTCAGTAGCTCTTCCTGGGGTGGATCCACTGATAGGAACATTCTCTTCTACCTGTCTAGCCCTAGCCCTTAAGGTTCTCACTCTACATAAATATCTCTCCTGAGTTCCTTGCTAGTCTATGGGGGGAATGTTGACATGTCAGCCATTGTGCAGGTCTAGTGAGGATAAGTCTCATTGCAGTAAGTTCCTCGATGCAGCTGCACTGTCTTGAGTGGAAAGACCTGGCTGGGGGTGGACTGTCTACCTTTACACTTTTACAATCTTACCGCCCTTCTTCCAAAGATTCCCTCAGCCTTAGGATGGGGAGAGATTTGGTTGGCCTGACTTGCGCTGAGTGTTTTAGGGTCACAGGTACTCTGCACTCTGGTTGGTGGTGGTTGTCTATTTCACTGCTCTTCCATTGCAATAGACTGCATCTTGTTTGGGTGTTGAGATCTTTTCTTATCTAAAGATAAAGACAAGTGGTGTTTAATAGTGTTCCTATACTAAAGGGGAACACAAGGGCTCTAGGCAATGCTACTGAGTCTTTACACCTCATTAGAGTGGAGGACCCAGAGGGAAGTTTGACATTCACACTAAAGGATGCTTCAGGGATGGGGGGGGGAAGGGGGAAAGGAAGGGGAAAAGGGGGGAGGGAGTAAGGAATCCAGGGAGGGGGGAAGGGGGAAGGGGACCAGGGTACCTATTAAGTTTGTATGAATGGAAAAAATAAATTAATTACAAAAAAATAAGTGGTGTTTAGACGGAGGCTTACTATCTGGTGTTTATGATTAGTTTTCAGGCCTCTGATCCTGTCTAGTGTGTTTTTTTCCAGTCCCCTATCGTGTAGACTGGTTTATATTACTAGGCATGTGTTCCCTGTCACTGCGGGAAAAGGGGTTTAAAGGCTAGTAAGCAGGTGGTTGGTACCCTGGAGGCCAATTCTACTTCCTACTGTATCCTATTCCTATTCTTCCCTCCCCTTTAAGACTTTTCTCTATATGCTTTTTTAATGTGAGTTTCATAAGCTATTTACACAGTAGGATCTCCTAGACATGATTAGGCCACTGTACCCATGAAGTGTGTTTACTTACACAAGACCTGCACAAGATTAGGTCTGTCAATATTTCATCATGGGAGGAGGAAAACCTCATGAGGCCCTATCCTTCCCTGAGGGACAAGTGATAGTTAAGACTGGCTGGGGGAAGGGGAGTCACTTGCTTCAGTGGTCTACCCACTGATATATCACCTATGCTCCACAGTAAGCACCCAGGCACATGCTAACGCGGGCAACTGTTTTGAAACTCAGTGGGACACACACGCATACACATACACACACACACACACACACACACACACACACACACACACGAAGACATGAAAGTTGGAGGAAAACTCACTGTTGGGAAGATTTTTCAATCAGAGGAGAAGGGATGGGATTGGGTTACATGGAGTGAAAATGACAATACTTCATTGTATTCATTGAGTTTAAAATGTGAGCTAGATCCCTGGAATCCATGTGTGCTAGTTAGATATAGGTGTCAACTTGAGAACTGAAGGCTAAACTCTGGAAACATCTATGAAGAATTAGTATTTAAGGGCAAGTCCTGAGTAAACCTGCAGGAGATAGTTTAATTGATACAAGAAGACCCAGCCTATGGTGGGTGGAAGACTCTCTGATCAAGTGGGTAAGATGGAAAGGGCTGTTCAGTAAGTGGGCATATTTCTGCAATACTTTGACAGACTTTCAGATAGAAAACTGAAGTTTGTGCCTCTCTCATCATTTCTGTACATTGGTGTGGTCAGTTCTCTCAGCTCCTGGTTTTAGTGTGAACTCTCCCGCCAAGATGGACTAAAAACTATAATGGAGAATTTGTAAGCAAGAATAAAACCCACTTTTTCTCCTAAGTTGTTTGGCAGTGAATTTATTGGTGACATGCAGACAAACTGAAACAGAACCTATAAAATGTATGTGTATATTTCATATGCATATGTTTCATACACACACACACACACACACACCAATAATTGTAACTGTTCAGTTCAGGAACTGAATATTTCCACAGTCCTAGTCTGGTGCTGAAGGCTGAGATATTCCTGCAGAGTATCTGGGCTTAGGGTATGTTGGAAGGTTGAAGAAGCTGGGCTCTGATGTGAGCAAAGAATGCTGCTCTCAGCAGCAAATATGAGCTTGCCAGCACAGAGCAAGAGACAGAGAGAGAACTTTTCTTTCTTGCAATTCCTTTTATCTGATCTGCTACTAGAAGGTACCACCCACATTTAGAGTTATTCATTGAATTTCAAACATTTAACTGGGATAATCTCTTCAAGTGGTCTGATGGCTTAATTGTTACTTAATCCCACATCCAGTCAAGTTGACAACCAAGATTAACTATCACAAGTCTACCCCTTGTCAATTTGACATCCAATCACATACCCTTCTCATTTTTAATCTCCACATGAAAACAATAACAAGATCGCAATTTCATTTAACCTAACTATCTCATATACAACTATGAATATCTTATTTTCTGCCAAGATACTTGATAAATGCTTAGTCTTTAGTGTTTCATGAGACAATATAATGCAGACTACAATACTTAACTGCTTAACTACAGGTATTATCTCAATTGATATTACATAATAAGAAATGGAAGAAAGAAAACATGCACGCCTGCTTAATGTATATGCATATGTGCACAGAATATTGTTGAATGGAATGAAGGCCCTCATAGCAGTTACACCATGCAAAACTAGTAGGAGGAAAATGGCTTCACAAAGTTGTCTTATGACCTCGACATATGCTTTAGGCACATGCATGCCTATGCATACAAGAATAATCACAACAGTAACAGTAGTAAGTTAAAGTTTTTAAATATATATATATAACTAAAATAGTAATGAGATGCCATTTTACCTGTCTAATTAGTGATGGCCAGCAAAGTAAAAAAGGCAGATGTTACTCAGAGCCAGTGAGGAGCAAAAAGTTGGTGTAATTTTCTGGAAAGTAGTTGGACCACATGCATCAAAGACCTTGATATCTGGACCAAGATACATTCATGGATTGTCATTATAGTCTTATTCACAGTGAAAAATCCAAAAATGAACTTCAGTGAGAAACAACAGAGGAACAACTTTATCGTAGAAGAATGGAGGATTATCATGAAAGGGAACATAATTCAAATTATGTTTAAGTATTATCTTCAAAAAAAAAAGTATTATCTTCAGTGCTAAGGATTTGTGACAATGAAAAAATTGCCATATGGCAAACAATATATTCAGGAAGAAAACTATTCCTAAAATTCCTATTTGGATATCACTCTACAGAATGGACTAGCTGTCTGTTGAGGTTAGCATGTATTATTGCCAATAAGTTCACAACCAAATAGCTTAAGAGAACAAGGGGTTTAATTGTGGTTTCTGATAGTCTAATTATGATTCCTTGTCTAGCTTGGCAAGAGAGTACACATCAACACCAGGAGCTGATAGAAATGGCCACATTATATCCACACTTACACACAGAGAGAGACAGTTCTCACTTGTCAGACCAGCATGTCTAGCCAAGCATACAGAAGAATGCCAACTTTCTCAACCAGTTCCCTCCATTTTATTCACCTGCCCAGGGACAAGTCTCACTCACCATGGGCTAGGCCTTCCCCATCAACTAGACAATCTCCTGTAGGTTCACTCTGGGCTCAACTCAACTACTAATTGTCTACAAATGTACCCAGAGCTCAAACCCTCAACTGTGAAGTTGACACTCGTTTCTATTTATGACACTATCTGTCCATTTTAAATGTATCATGTTCCTAATGCTGTGTTCACACACGGAACTCCTGAAGCATTTCTCAATGAGCTTAGGTCTGTATCTGTATTAATTTATGAAAGCACATTAGATCAAGTTGTTTGTATGCCTGACTCAGCCTTCAAGTCCCCCAAAAAACCCCAGCCAATAGGAAAAGTTTAAGTACTGAGTCAGCCTGCCTAAAAACTGACTGACAGATCACAGTTCCCCTTTTAAGAATCCTTTTACTGACCCAACTTTACAGATGCTTATTGTCCTGGATGACTTATTTATTTATTTATTTATTTATTTATTTATTTATTTATTTATTTATTTTCCCAATTATACAAACTTAATAGGTACCCCAGTCACCTCCCTCCCTCCACCCCTCCCCAATCCCCCTTGTTCTCACCCTCCCTCTTTTCCCCTTCTTTTCGCCCCCCTCCCTCCCTTTCTTCCAGTGTCCCCCTTCTACCCCCCCAATCCCTGGAGCATCCTTTAGTGTGAATGTCAATCTTCCCTCTGTGTCCTCCACTCTAATGAGGTGTAAGGACTCAGTAGCATTGCCTAGAGCCCTTTCTTGTGCTCCCCTTTAGTATGGGAACACTATTGTGACTGTTAATCCCTTGCCTCTAAGGATCCTAGTGCCTGTGATCCATGCTAGACTTTGGGGAGGTCATTGATATGTCAGTCATTGCGCAGGTCATGTAAAGTCCTATTATAGTTACTGCGGCCCTAACTTGTATGGGATATCTTATGTATCGCTGCTCCTCCCCATCTTTAGGCTTTTACAATCTTACAGCCCTCTCTTCTGCAAATTTCCCTGAGCTTTAGGATGGAGAGAGATTTGACTGGTCTGGTTCCAGGTGACTAATGTAGGGTCTCTGATGTTCTGAATTATGGTTTGTTGTTGTTTTCAGTTTTGCTGCTCCTGCACCACCCTTGGCTCCATCCTGACTGGTATTGGAGGTCACCTCCTAACCAAAGATAAAAGGCTGTTAAAATAGAGTCTTACAATAAGCATAGATTCAAAGGTAGATGGAATAAGAGTAGGAGACAGCAGTGAGGAGGGGGTCAGTCTCCCATTTGCAGGATGGTTACCATTTATCTGCCAGACTCTATGCCCTCCCTGACTTTTGAGATCAAACTCCCTTTGTTGCAAGTGACCAAGAAGGAAAGTGAGTGAGCTTAATCAGATGTCTCTCTACTTACTTGCAGTTCTTGATGGTGACCTATTTTCTCTGCTGTAGCATGATCCCCTCTCTCCTTATTTCTGCAGGGGGCCCTCCTTCCCCTTCCCTCTTTTTTATAATCTTTGCAATTACTGTAGGTATTACAGAGATTTATCTTTGAATATGTCACTAAGTGGGTTTGGTACCCTGGCTGATTTCTTATGAAATATTAAATACTGAGTAGAGCTAGGGAGAGATAAGAGAAGGTTTATACAGAAAGCAAAGACAAACCCCAGTAAATAAAGTCAATTGATAAGGAAGCAATATCTAAGAAGCATAGTAGAAAGAAGTAATGTAGAATAGTGAACCATGGCTTCCTTGAAATTATAGAACTTTAAGCAAACTAGTCTACCATTTAAAAAAGGTTCATATGTGAAAACACAATTCTAGAAAGTTGTTCTTTTCTAACAACTAGGATTTACTGCTGGTTTCCCATATGCCTTCTGGTGGCAAATAAGTAAATAAGCATAAAACATATGTGTTGACTTTTAATCATTACCATTGCTTTTAGGATGATTATTTTTGCTGTGCCCTTTTTTTTTAATAAAAGTCAAAAGAGAAGCTCAGCAGCTTGCATAAGTTCTTGCAGCTCTAAGGAAGACAAGTAGCAATGTGTCCCCATGGGCTTTTGGTACTATGTCTTATTGCTATTTATACATAACTCTGTCTATTCAAGTCCTCGTAGTTCTGCCCCTAAAACCTCAGAGTTCTTACCATCATTTTTATTTAACATAGTCTACGACAAACTCATATACATATGCAATACATTCTCATCACGTTCTTGTCCCACTCATCTACTTGCCCTTTCTTATCCTCCCACCAAGTTCCCATCTCACTTTCATGCCTTTTTGTTTTGTTTTATTTTTACTTTGTGACTCATGGGCTTAACCAAAGCTGCCTGTATGGGCATGGGTATGGTGTTATTCACTGGAGCATGGGTAACTCACCAGTACCTGCATCACTGAAGACCATGAATCCCTCTTCCCCACCCACTTTCAACTGTCATTATCCCCCTTGAGTGGGGCCCAACCTCATGATCCCCTCTGCCCCTACCCCCACCTCCGTCTATTCAGTCAGGCATCTTTTATGTTGCACATTTACAGTTTTTCATGTTTGTTGCATTTTGGTGTACAGCACGTCTTCCTAACTACACAACAAAACAGGGCAAGAAGGAACTGTAAATAACATTTTTCTATAATTCCCACAGTGCATAACACTATTCCCCACTCATTAAATAACATTTAATTGGAACCAGCAAAAAGATAACTTTCAAAACAACTATTCCAATAATTTTGCAATCAAATAAGATTCCACTGACATCCTTTGCTGAAAAGCAGTCTTTTGAGATTGCTGGAAATTTACGTTGCCAGAAAAGATGTCAATGCTTTTTTATAACTCATTCTATTGCGTTTGACTAATGAAACCAAAAATAATCACTTTGCATCTCGAAAGTGCTCCACCCCCAGGAAAGCAGGAGGAGAGTGAGCCATCACCAGCACACAAATGTGTTCTGCTGCAGGCAATCAAATAAATCAAGCAACCCCCAAAATACAGTTAAAGCCTAGTGACTCAGGCCCAGTTCATGTTTTTAGTCACTTAGAATCCAAAGTTACTCTGAAACACGAAGAGTTTCTAAAGCATTACTCATTTTGCTTTCTCTGATAAAACTAAAATAATCCAATACAATTATCTGAATGGTTATAATTTAAAGATTTAAAATACACACTCAAAACCCAACATTTCAAATTAGTGCCACTCTTTAGGACAAACTCTAACTAATAATAATGATCTGGTATAAAAGTATCCTGGAGAAACTAATTTCCTACCATTTTCTTTTTATTAAGCTAATCTGAAAAAAAGAGCATTCCTCCATGGGGCTATCCTAGAGAATGCACAGCACTGTAGAAACCACACATCTGAGAAATCATTACTCAAAATTGAAAGCAGCTTTCCTTTCCTGCCTAAGAAGGCATTTATTCACATGCTGAAAAATTAAATATGGCTCAAGACATTTATTTAAAAATAATTGAGTTTCATGAAATCAATAAACTGAAACAATTTCTAAGTGAACCTTAATGGTAACTCAAGGATAACAAACAGGCTTAATCACACGCACCAACTCCTGCAGGTTGGTAGTAGAGACCTAGGTGCTGTGCCGTGAAAGATTCTGTGGCCATAGCCAAGAGAAAAATGTTTAGATACATCCAGCAATACCAGCAATGTATGTGGGAGAGAAAATATCAATCAAAATTGGGCTAGCTTCAATTAATTTGTTAAAAATCAAATGTATGAAATCAATGGTGAGTCACGGATTTCAAAGGTACTACTGGATTATTTGGTTCATTTCAAGAGACAGTTCATTACTGATAAATAATCCAGAATTATGGAGTTATAATTAAATAGGAGTGATGGAATAGGAAAAGAACTGAACATTTTTGATAGACTACTATATATCAAGTAGTGAAACTGTGGCCCTATCTCAATCATATATCCCCGTGGCTATATCCTGCTTCAGTAAGTACCCAGACACATGCTAATGCAGACACCCCTTACTAAACTTGGTCATACATACATACATACTGAAAGTAGGATAGAATCTTATTGGGAAGAAGAGGAATCTTGATAGGATAAGACAGAGAGAATGAGTTAGGATATTATGGGAATAAAATGATGAAAATTCATTGTATGCATGTGTAAAACTGTCAAAGAATAAAATGATAAAGATGATATGTTTTACTCACTATTTATCAATCACCCCTGTTCATTCACTGTCAGTCCCATTACTTCTTTCTCTCTTCATCATAATTGCCTAGCAAAGCCCCACATCTTATTAAATCCAACTCTCTGTTGACTCCAAACCCATATCCATGCAACCTGAATATTACTACAGAAAATATCACAACTGATTATGTCAAACACGTCCTTAGTAAGGGGGAAATCCTACTGTGTTTTCTTTATCCATTCAGTCCCCCTCTAGACAGCAATTTCATATTGTCTCCTGTGTTTAGAATTCAATGTTTCTTCCTTCTTAGTCACTGTACACTGATGACCCTTTTTAGCCTCATGGGAATCACAGAAACGACCTGAACATAATTCCCTCAGATTCATACTACATCCCTCTACCCACCTACCTGTGTCTGTTTTTTTGCTATCTTCTCTAGTGATACAAAGGATGGGCTAGTCTTGCTCTGGTCAAAAGCCAAAGCTTTGCATGCATACTTGACTTAACCTCTCTTTCTTAATCAACATTTCTCCAGAAATTGTCTCTACCTCCCCTTCTTTTATCATGAATTTCCCCTTTCTACTAAGTCATCTCTACTATTACTCAAACATTTCATAAACCTGTAAAACTGGTCCTGAACCCACTTACCACTCTGGATACTACTTCACTTTATGAGAATAAGCGTTCTCTTGTCATTTATCTTTCTAATCTTTGTTAATTTGTTCATGTCAGGATTTGAGACACCTTCTCATTCCACATACACTATTCAAACTGTTCTTTTCAGGGTCATATATGACTCTTTCTTTGCTAAATCCAATGATCAATTCTCAGAACTCATGCTTTTGATACATTAGTAACCTTTAACAGAGTTGTGAGATTTCATTTTTGAAAATAAAAATCGTCTTTGTATGAAATATTCCTGACTTTGTATCTCAAAACCGCAACATTCTCTGTTACTTTTTTGTCATCTCTCCAGTCTCAAAATATTTGAGTACTCCAGAACTTCATCTATACTCTACCCAAGCTCATTCCTTTCATTATCTTGGTCTCATGACTTCAAACGCTATCTTTCTATTAAGCATTGCTAACCATGCTCTCTCTCCAGCCCAGACATCTCTCCTAAGCTTCAGATAATTGTGTTTAATTGCCAGTACAGTAACCCCACTGAAATATCTAACTTGCATCTCAACCTTTCCTGTTCAAAACCAATTTCTTCATGTTGCCCCAAAACCTGCTCACTTCATCATGTTTTCTAAGTGAATTGCAGTTCCTATCAATATAATTGCTCATCAAAAAAAAATTAAAAAACACCTTGGGAGCCATCTTCAAACTGTCTCCTCCCTCCATATGTCTTTTACTCCTTCAGTAAGTCTGCTGATTCCACCTTTAATTCTGACCACTACACATATGAGTGTTCCAAGCCACCCTTATTTCTTATCAGATGCCCTTGATACAGCATTGCCCCACTACAGCCTGGTTCAACACAGGGACCAAGGGATTCCTTTTTAAGAAATCAAGACATATTATTCTGCTTGAGACCCTGCAGTCCTATCTCTCTTAGTATAAAAACTAAAATCTTGCCAAATCCCTAAAATATTTCCCCTAGGGATTCCTCTGAATTCAGCTCTCAGTATACTTCCCCAGCACCTCTACTTCAATCAGATTAGCCTCTTCTCTTTCAAATGCACTATTCATTCTCCCACCTCAAGGTCTTTGTACTTAACATTCCCCTCATCCTGGAGTGCTTATCCAGATATCTCATTGGTTTATTCATCTGTTCAAGTTAGTGGCCCAAATGTCATCTTTCCAATGAAATCTTCCCTGACTACCCAATTTGAACACCAAAAAATTGAACATACCATTCATAGTTTTTCATTAATATTTCCACCATGAGACATACTATCATCTATCTATCTATCTATCTATCTATCTATCTATCTATCTATCTCCTACTTATTCTCTTTCTACCCTCACCAAAATGAAAACTCCATAAGGAGAGAAACTTTTATGTTTTCATGGTATGTCCCCAGAACCAAGAGCATTGCCTAATATAAAATAGTCAGTAAATAATTGCTGAAATAATGAAATAATGAATGTCATCTCATTTTATCTTCATTTAAGTTTTATAAAACTATTTTATTTTGATAGTTAATCCCAGTTGTCAACTTGACTGAACCTGAGACTAACTAACAAACTGACTATCCATCAGACCACCTGAAGAGACTATTTACATTAAATTATTTGAAATCCAAAGACCAACCCTAAATGTGGGTAGGACCTTGTAGTAGCAACCAGAGAAAAAGAATTGTAAGAATGAAGAGCTCTCAATCAAAATATCTCTCTCTCTCTCTTTCTCTCTCTCTCTCTCTCTCTCTCTCTCTCTCTCTCTCTCTCTCTCTCTCACCTTGTGCAGACAAATTTATCTTCCCTGCTGCTACCATTCTTTGTTGACATCAGAATTCAGCTTTTTCAACCCTTGAATGTGACTGAAGTTCAGAGACTCTCCAGAAATCTTCCACTCTTGAGCGACAGGCTGGGATTGCTGCTGAGATATTCAGCTTCTGAATCTTTGACTTCCCAGACCTTATCTCATAAGCCAATGCAATGAATTTCACAATATAGATAGATAGATGCAGAAAGTGCTGTTCAAAGGATTTAAACTAGTTTGATAACATCTACAGAATATAAGCGTCAAGATTTAACCACACGCACTTCTACTTTAAAAGTCTTTTATCTCAGCACCCAAAGAATCAAGTACTATCTACCTTTGTTCATGTGAATTGTACCAGTGGGTAACTAAATGATAGATGAATGGTAAGATCTTTTATTTAACTTTTCCAACTAATAAATCACATGGAAATTAGTACCTTGAAACTATTGTGCAAATATTAATCTAAGCACTGAGCATCAAAGACTTTTAACAGACATCTAGACATTCTATGCCTGCTAATGGAGATCACAGCACCTACAGTCTTGCCAACAAATAAGTCTAAATCTCAACAAATCTCTAGACTAAGGATTCTCAACCTTAGCACTAATGACATTTTGAGTTGGATGACTGAGTTTGGACAGGACTTATTCTGTACAATGTAAGATGCTTAACATTAATTCCTAGCTTCAACTTACTATATTCCATTAACACTACTTAGCACATTGTGAAAATAAAAGAAAAATGTCTCCGAAGGCTGCAACCTCTCCTCTGGAGCAGGGAACTGTGCAGAGCACCCCAAGTTGAAAACCACTGGTCTATATACAACTACCATTGCATAGACAATAAAAGATGACAGAGGAACTTGTTAAACTAAACCACATGGATCTGATCATGAAAATACACTGTGGGAATCTGCACAGATCAAGTGACACACATTGGCTCATGAATAAATTTCAATGATGAACTTCCAGGATAAAAGGCAGAGATGGGGGACCTTTGGGTTAAAATATGCTTAGAATACATATTTTTCACAGGAAAAACTAAACTAGTATTTAAAGATGCACCACTGGGTGATAAAACTATAAATAAAAAGTGGGAAAGACTGGTTGCTATAAAAGTCATATAAAAAAGAGAGGGGTGATTGAAGCAGAGAAGGGTCACTTGGCTGGCCTTGGGGCTTCTTAGTTGACTGATGAGAGTCTGTGTTTTTGACTTGGGTGGCATTTAAAAGAATGTTGACCTTATAATAATTAATTATGTTATATGTTTGTTTTATCTTGTTTTCTATGTCCATGATTTTCCATGAAAATACATAAGTAAATGGAGACATCATAAATAAACAGAAGAACTTAACTTCCTTTCCATTTCACTTAGGTTGAAGTTGTGTGGGAAATGTCCTTGAAGGAAGCTTATAAATTTATTAAGTTCAGGTCGATGTTAATGTCCCCTGGGCCCAGAGGTGTAAATCCACCTCGCCATTTCCAAAATGACTGTGGAAATCATAAAAGGACTATATAAGCCTATATAAGCAAGCCTATATAAGCCACAAGTACAATGTCTACATCTTGGCCTACTATCCAATCAGCAAATACCTACTAGAGAGTCTCATGAGCCAGGCGATCTGCCAGGCACAATGAGGGAAGCAAAATGCAAATCAGTGAAGTCTTGGCAAATATGAACACAGCTCACTGAACTATGTAGGCTGAGCAGAGATGTGTGAAACGATGACTTTTAGAAAGATTTGCAGGCAGGGGGTGGGTAGAGATGGGAAGACCGAGACAGAAGGGGAGACCAACAGACCACAGGTGTATCTCCTTTCTTGCAAAAGGTATGCTCCTCAAGAGTTCTGTGGTGATTAAATTTTTATAAATTTAATTATATTTTCTCATTGACTTACATTATAATCAGAGAGTGGCTTTATCTACATTTTGGATTAATCTTCAACCAGCGGTGGCTCCCAACAGTTTTAAGTTTCCCTGCTTCTGTCAAGTAGTTACCAGTTTATAAACAAACATTTAAAGGCACTATTTAAAGGAACCCTTGAGTGAATCCTTTTGAACAACAAAGGATTCTCTGGTAATATTTATAAATAATCATTAGATCAGAGGTTCATCAAGATTTCTTAAAGTAAAACAAGCTGGTTCAGAGGCTCAAATGTCCTTTCATAGGGTTTTACCATCGTTTTCACTGAAGTGAAATCTCCAAACCTATTTTATATGTGCTTTAGGACACCTTACTTTGCTGACAGTCCCACTTTTTCCAGTGGCATTTGGAAAAACATTTTGTCCAGACACTAATGAGAAGCAATATTAAACACCGCTCATACTACTGAGTTATGTGATACAGTAAGAACTACGTTTTTAATGCCTCTGTTAAAAATTACACAATAAGAACACAATGAGGGCTGGAACAATGTCACAGGCACAAGCAAAAGGACCAAAATTTGGATCCTCAGATCTCATGTAAAATGCAAGGAAAATGTGGCACCCACCCGCAATTTCACTCTCAAAAGGTAGAGATTTGAGCTTGAGAGATGGCTGAGGTGCTAAGACTGTGCCTAGCAAGCAGAAGGATCTGAGTTCAGATGCCAGGTCCCATGTAAAAGTGTCAGGCAGAAATGGCAGCGCTATACTTCCTGCCTTGGTGGGCAGAGGCTGAGAGTCCCAGAGCAAAGCAAAAAGGAGGTAGAGTCAATCCATGATGACTCACAAAGTCACCCTTGGGCTTTTACAGGCACACATAGTGACCACACACACACACACACACACACACACACACACACACACACTTAAAAAAGTTAGAGACTGGGAATCCCCTGTGCAAACAGGCAACTAGACAAGTCCTATGGGCAAGCTCTGGCTTTGGTTAGAGACCTTGTCTCAAAAATAATAAGGTGGCCAGCCTAATCTCTCCCCATCCCAAAGCTCAGGGAAATTTGTGGAAGAGGGAGCAGTAAAATTGTAAGAGCCTAAAGATGGGGAGGAGCAACGATATACAAGATACTCCACACATGTTAGGATTGAAGTAATCATAATAGGTCTTTGCATGACCTGCAAAATGACTAACATGTCATTGACCCCCCAAAGTCTAACATGAATCACAGGCTCTAAGATTCTTGGAGGCAAGAGATTAACAGCCACAATAGTGTTCTTATACTAAAGGGGAACACAAAAAAGAGCTCTAGGCAATGTTACTGAGTCCTTACACCTCATCAGAGAGGAGGACCCAGAGGGAAGTTTGACGTGCATACCAAAGGATGCTCCAGGAATGGAGGGGGGGACACTGGGAGAAAGGGAGGGAGGGAGGAAAGGAAGGAGGGAGTAAGGGGATCTAGGGAGGGGTGGAGGGAGGGAGGGGGATGGGGAACCTATCTAGTTTGTATGAGTGGAAGAAATTTAAAAAAAAGAATATGGTGGAAAAATGATCAAGGATGGTACCTAATATCAGCCTCAGATTTCTACATGCACCTCCACACACACACAAACACACACACACACACACACACACACACACATACACACACACACACCCTCATACACATACATACATACACACACGCAAATATATGCACACACACACCCCACATACACATGAAATATGGGGAGATGTCACTAAAGACAAGAGAGCATGATTTGAAATGATCATCCCATTGATTACATTATTTGGGACTGGAGATAAGTCTGCTCACATTAGTACTGTCTTTTGAAAGTAGGTACTGCCTTAAATCTCAAGGGGATCCACTGAAGTGCTAAAACAAAGACAGAACTCATGAGTTCCAACCTTTCCAGTCATGTCAGGGTAAGTTTCTCCTGCTCCACCACACTATCCTATATGCCTCCTCATCTATTCTTTTCATCCACATTTGACTGTCACTCAGCCCTTCCAATACTCTCTCCCTGAAGAAACCAAAGGAAGATAATATCCTCTGTGTCGATCATATGAAAGTCCATCTCACTTCCCATTGTTCAGGTTGCACTGAGGTCCAGAACGTGGGAGGAGATACCCGAGCTGATAGAAAATGGCAAAACTCCAGGATCATGGATGCTTCTCCAGTTGGTTTGAGTAAGACTCCTCTCGCACTTCACCTTGACTGGGATTTGTAAACAAGTTTTACTATAATAGCTCAGTCTGTGGGTTACACATACCCAAAGGGATATGATGTATGATGGGTTTCAGTCTGACTAGCTTTGTTATTTCTGATTAAAGGCCCCATTTATTTGGGAGTAAATGGATAACGGTTAGTTCACTTTTTTGTCTTTGGTGACATGAATATAACTTATAATTGGTTTCTTTAGGAAATACACTGGAAATAAAAAATGGAATGCAGCACAGATGAATAAATCAAGAGTGAGTTTTACTGTAGAAGTGGAAAAAGGATGCCCCTACTAAATCAATTATTTTCTGTGGCTTTTGACACTGCTTCCAAAGGAATATACACTGTCTCCCACACTGTACTCCATCTTTATATAGTATTAATGCATTTATCTGAAAATAGTGATATGATCTCATAGTTATAGTTCCAGACTATCTATGAAATTCTTCAGCTTTTGATAAGTACTTAACTAGATCAATTGTGGTAGACAAAATAACCTATATCTTTTCACCAACCCTTTTCTTTGACTATGGAGAAGGACTTATAAATTATACTGAACCAATTGAATAAGATAAAGATGGATGTATTTTGTGTTTAGGGCTGGAGAGATGGCTCAGGGGTTAAGCTTCTGCCTCAAAAACAGAAGGGCCTCATGATCACCTTTCATCTGCCAGACTATATGCCCTCCCCTTGTGGTGAGATCATATCCCCTCAGTTGTACATGATCAGGAACGAACATCTGTGAACTTAACCAGGTGTCACATTACTTACTTGCATTCCTTGGAGGCCTATTTTCTCTGCTGTAATGTTTCCTGCTTTTATTACATCTACCCTTGAAAGTGCTATTATAACAAGACTCCAGTTTAATAGCTTTTTGTCTCTGACCAGGGGGTGACATACAGTGCCCATCAGGATGGAGTGAAGGGCATTGCAGGAGCAGCAAAACTTCAAAAGAAAATCAACAAACCACTATCCAGAACTTCAGAGACTCTATATCAACCACCTAGAACTAGGCCAGACTAATCTCCCCCTATCCTGAAGCTCAGGGACATTTGCGGAAGAGGGGGCAGTAAGATTGTAAGAGCAAAAGGATGGGAGGAGCAACGATTTGCAAGATTCTCCACACTAGTTAGGGCTGAAGCAATCATAATAGGACTTTGCATGCCCTGCGCAATGTCCAACACACTATTGACCTCACAAAGTCTAGCATCAGCTAAAGGCACCAAGAACCTTGGAGGCAAGGGATTGATGGCCACAGTAGTGTTCCTATGCTTAAGGGGAACACGAGAAAGGGTTCAGGGAAATGCCGCTGGGTCCTTGTACGTCATCAGAGAGGAGGACCAAGAGGAGAGTTAGGCATACACAATAAAGGACTCTCTGGGAATTGGGGGGGAGGCACTGGGGGATGGGGAGGGAGAAGGGTGGGGAGGAGGAGCAGGGGGTACAGAGTGAAGCAGAAAGGAGCAATCCAGGATGACTTCGAGAATCTTGGGCCTCTACAGACACACAAAGTACCCTCTGATACACACACATACACATACATAAAAGTTTCTAATCCACTGAATCCATTCATCTGAGGGGAGAGGTCTGCTGGATGTGGTGTTTCATAGCTGTAGTCCTGACACTTGACAATGTGAAACAGGAGGATTATGAGTTGGAAGCAAGCAAGAGCTACATAGACAAGTTCCTGTCTCAAAGCAAGGGGAATACACTAAGAAGACCTGACCTAATCAGGTGTTGTGTTTATCATAAAGTCAGGACAGAGAATGTGGCAGAAACTATGTGTTGCTGACTTTGAAGATGCAAGCTTCTATTGATTCTATAGTCTTAATGAAAAGGACTCTGTCAACAGCTATGTGAGCTTAGAATGAATAGATCTCTCCCTGGTGAATCCTTCAGATGAAAACTCAATCCGGACAACCTTTTGATTTCAGACTTGCAAGACTCAGGGCAAATATTTCAACTCACCTGTGGCCAAACTTCTGATCTACAGAAAATGTGATATAAATCATGGCTGTTGTTTAAAGGTCTGACATATGTGTGATTATTTGCTATACGGCAATAAAAAAAAGTGAAATAGCCATGAAGAATCAATGACAGGATAGAATTCTTTTGCTATGGGCAACTCTAACCCATCAAAGTAATGGAAGAAAGAAACCATAAGTGCACTACAAGTTTAAATAATAAGTTTTGGGAGACAAATACTGTTTGCACTCTCACCTATTCCATCTACTTCTCCATGTCAAAAAGCAAAGGTTCAAGTCTAGCATCTGCTAAAGGCACCAAGATCCTTGGAGGCAAAGGATTGGCAGCCACAGCAGTGTTCCTATACCTAAGGGGAACACGGGAAAGGGTTCGGGAAAGGCCACTGGGTCCTTGTACGTCATCGGAGAGGAGGGCCCAGAGGAAAATCAGACATGCACAAGAAAGGACTCTCTGGAAATTGGGGTGGGAGGCACTGGGGGATGGGGAGGGAGGGGTGTGGGGAGGGGGAGCAGGGGGTACGGGGGGAGGAGGAGGGAGGGAGGGAACTGGTGTACCTAATAAGTTTGTATGAGCTGAAATAAAAAAAAAAGAAATAAAATACTGTACTTTTCTCTCACATGAGAAAAAAAAAAACAAAAAAAAAGCAAAGGTTCTTGATGAGACCTAATTAATGTACATTACAAAAAAGTTTTCCCGGTTCTAGCATTGCTTGCTGACAACAAACCACCATTCTGTGCCTTTTTTTTTTTTTTTTTGAGACAGGGTTTCATGTAGCCCACATGGCCTTAAACTCATGATTAGTTGAGAATGACCTTGAACTTCTGAGTTCTAGAATTTCAGGTGTGTGCCACCGCATTCAATTTTATACACTTCTGGGTAATCCAATCCCAGGCTTTGGGCATGTTAGGCAAGCACACCACCAGTTGAGCTACATTCCCAGCCCCACTATTTTGTATCCCTTCTTGTAAAAAGCCCATTTATACAGTCTAGTCTCTAAGTACAAAGAAGGAACTAAATATGCCCTCAAACAAATGAAATAACTAAGTAGGTAACTATGAGTGCCAAGCAAACATGGCAAGCAAAAATGCGCCCATCAAAACTTGTGGAAGAGGGGGCGGCAAGATTGTAAGAGCCTAAAGATAGGGAGGACCAACGATATGCAAGATGCTCCACACGAGTTAGGGCCGCAGTAGCCATAATGGGACTTTGCATGACCTGCACAATGACTGACATGTCAGTGACCCTCCAAAGTCTAGCATGGATCACAGGCAGTAGGATCCTTAGAGGCAAGGGATTAAGAGTTACAATAGTGTTCCCATACTAAGGGGGGGGGCTCTGAGCTATGCCACTGAGTCCTTGCACCTCACTAGGGTGGAGGACTCAGAGGGAAGTTTGGCATTCACACAGGGGGATGCTCCAGGAAATGGAAGGAGGGAAGGGGAGACACTGGGAGAGGGGGAGGGAAGGAGGTGAAAGGAAGGGGAAGGGGGAGGGTGAAAGGGGGACTGCGGAGGGGTGGAGGGAGGGAGAGGACTGGGGTACCTATTGAGCTTTTATGATTGGGGAAATAATTAATTAATTAATTAATTTTTAAAAATGCCCCTGTCAAAAACCAACCAAACCAAGAATAACAAGGGAGACAGAAAAGCAACCATTGCCAATGGTATCCATGGCTGGGGGAGAGGGTTAAAAAAGTAGTAAAGTAGGCTTAATGAAAAAGACAAGATTGTTCCCAGCATGTATAAGGTGGCCAGAATATGTCTACATATGGATGAATAACGAATGAGAAATAAAAAGAAAGGGTTTATACTTACAAAGGATAAGAAATAAGAGAGAAATGTACTAGCTAGGGAAAGCAAGAGCAAAGGATGATGACAAAAATGTAAAGCAAGAAGACAGCAGAAGCAACAGACATAGAGCAGATGTTTGCTAAAGTCTGGTCCTGGGGTCAATAGCAACAACAGCTGCTCTTGGAAGTTTCTTAGAGATACAAATTGTCTAGTCTCATCCTAGATCTAATAAATCAGTAACTCTTAGGAGAGACACAGCAATATATTTAAGAAATCTTCCAAGGACAATGGGATACTATCAGTTGTCAAGAAAAAATGGAATTATTAAATTCAATGGTAAATGGATAAAATTGGAAAATATTGTAGAGTGAGGTATCCCAGATGCAGAAAGACAAACGCCACATGTTCTCCCTTACATGTGGATGTAGCATTGAACCTTCACAATGGTATACCTACATAGAAACTCCTGTAACAGCCATGTACTAGAAAGGACCTTAGGCTGGGGGATGGAGAAATGCAGGATGATCCTAAAATAACATAGGGGGCTAAGAAGGTAGAAAGAAGAAAGAGGAAAGTTTTAAAGGGGTAGGGAACTAAGGAGATAGGGGATAGGGAGTGGGGAGTAAAAGTTAGCACTAAGAATGGAATACACAGCCAGACAGAAACCTTCTACTTTAGAAGTCTACAAAAAATACATATTTTTAAAAGTGTTAGTTGATCAAACCATAATCCAGAACTTCAGAGACTCTATATCAACCACCTAGAACTAGGCCAGACTAATCTCTCCCTATCCTGAAGCTCAGGGAAATTCGCGGAAGAGGGGGTGGTAAGAGTGTAAGAGCAAAAGGATGGGAGGAGCAATGATATGCAAGATACTCCACACAAGTTAGGGCCGAAGCAATCATATTTGGACTTTACATGCCCTGCGCAATGTCCAACACACTATTGACCCCACAAAGTCTAGCATTTGCTAAAGGCACTAGGATCCTTGGAGGCAAGGAATTGTCAGCCACAGTAGTGTTCCTATGCTTAAGGGGAACACAGGAAAGGGTTCAGGGAAATGCCACTGGGTCCTTGTATGTCATCGGAGAGGAGGGCCCAGAGTAGAGTCAGGCATGCACATTAAAGGATTCTCTGGGGATTGGGGGGGGGAGGCATTGGGAGATGGGGAGGGAGGGGTGAGGGGAGGGAGAGCAGGGGGGTCGGGGGAGGAGGAGGGAGGGAGGAAACCGATATACCTATTAAGTTTGTATGAGCGGAAATAATAATAAAAAATGTTAAAAATTTTAAAAAGTATTAGTTGATATACCCTATACAGGGGAAAACAGGGGAAGAAAAAAAAAGAAATTTCTCTGAGATGCTCCTACCAAAAGACATGAATGGTTAAATAAATTTCCCAGTACTGGGTATGTGATACCTCCTAATGAGCTGTTGCTCAGAGAGGCCTCACAGGGTCCCAACACAATTTAGGCATTTGCCATGCTCTTGGTTGGCCTCCATAGCATGATAGTCAAGCCCCATTGCTTCAGACACAGGAGTCACAGGACACGGAGATAACAAGCTGGAATGGGTACGGAAGCTCTGTCCTTACCTGGTATCTTTCATAGTTTCAGAACATATAATACAGGCTGCCAGAAGCAAGAAGCAATCAACGGCTAGGTATGCTGTGAGTGCTGAGAGCTACAATAACAACCACTCTGGCAAGAGGTAACCGCAGGTACAATAGTGGCATGTAAGATACAGGGAGGGGGTTGGTTAACCAACTCTTTCTCTTTTTTTAAATTTTTTTATTATTATTTCTTATTTATTCAAGTGTGTGTGTGTGTGTGTGTGTGTGTGTGTGTGTGTGTGTGTGTGTGTGTGTGTGGTATGTATGTAGAACCACGGACGAATTCAGGAACCACCATGGACCGCCTCCACCTCCTCCTTGTTCACTCTGCCCCGGGATTCACAGGCTCCGCCCTACCAGGACCAGAAACGGAGGCCGCCCCCTACTTCCACCTGGCGTCTATACGTGGGGTCTAGGATCCGAACTCAGGACCTTCTGCCTGCAAGGCAGAGACTTAACCCCTGAGCCACCTCTCCAACCCCCGGTTAACCAACTCTTTCTAATTAGATTTAAGGGCTGCTTTTCAGCAAGAAACACATGCCTGGTACTGTAAAGCTAGTCAAGTACCTGTGGAAGGGAAAACCTTAGACTCTAGGGGGAACAAACTTAGTGTTTACCATAAGTGCTTGACAATAAACTGCCATCTAAACACTTGCCAATATACCCACAGATAAGAAAAACTCTCGGCACTTGACCAAGAAGTATCCTTTTGCAATGCAAGATGTGTAATGCAGAAAATCACAACTGGCAAAAATGAAGAGAATAGGTGACGGTGGAGTGTCCAACTCTGAACAGGGCATCAAATTGACCCCACGACCCAATACTTCCCTGGGAACCTTGCAGAAGAGGGGGTAGTAACAATGTAAGATCCTGACGGTTGGGAGTGGTTCTGTTGGGCAGTATCCCTTGGTCATGACTGGGCTGCTGCACCCAGAACTCAGTGCAGCAATATTCACTTCTACTAGATCTGCACAATAGTTGACCTATTGATATTTCACCATGGATAAGGGAAGATCTCAAGAAATACTACACCTCCCTGAGAGACCATTTGAGGCTAACACCAGACAAGAGAAGGGGAGCTCCTTTACTCGCTGATATGCCCCAGCCAGTACTCAGGCACTTGTCATTAGTGGCATCCCAGATGAAACCCAATGGGCCACACATGCATGAAAGTAGGAGGGAAAGTGGCTGGAAAGGGGAACATATGATGTGGGACAGGAGAAGGGATGGGATTGGGAGCGAGGGATGGAACACATAAATTCATTGTGTTTATGTATGAAAGTGTCAATGAATAAAAGAGTAAAATTAAGAAATCCTCCAAAGAGAAGGGGACCTATTTGCTTTTGTGGTATTGCCATTGATACAGCACTTGTGCCACAATGGTTTCCCAGGTACCTGCCAGCCAATTCAGGCAGTTAGCTCTTATTTGCCCCAATAGGCCACATACACACAGAGAGGATGTAAACACTAGAGGGAAACTTGTTGGAATGAAAATTCTCTGAGGGAGGAGGAGGCAGGAATGAGGGGATAATGTGAAGAGAAAATGACAGGAAGGGGAGGGAGGGAAAGTGCGGAGGAAAGGGGGGGAGAAAAAGAAACAGCAAGAGTTGTAGTTATTTTTCTGCTAAAAGAGAAAGGGAAAGGGAAAGAAAGAGAAAGACAATGAGAGAAAGGGAAGGAAGGAAGGAAGGAATGAAGGAAGGAAGGAAGGAAGGAAGGAAGGAAGGAAGGAAGGAAGGAAGGAAGGAAGGAAGGAAGGAAGGAAGGGAGGGAGGGAGGGAGGGAGGGAGGGAGGAGAGAAAAGAGAGGAGAGAAAAGAAACAAAGAGTTGTGGTTACTCTCTCTGCTGAGAGAGAAAGAGAGGGAAAGAGAAAAACAAAGAGAGAAAGACACCAAGAGGGAGAGAGGGAGGGAAGGAAGGAGGGAGGGTGGGGAGGGAGAGAGGAAGGAGGGAGGGAGGGGAGGGAGGGAGGGAGGGAGGAAGGAAGGAAGGAAGGAAGGAAGGAAGGAAGGAAGGAAGGAAGGAAGGAAGGAAGGAAGGAAGGAAGGAAGGAAGGAAGGAAGGAGATAAAGTAAATCCTCCTGATAAACACACCTTCAAGTTCCTTTAAAAAATGGAGGAATGTTATGCAGATAATTTTTTAAAACAGAAAATAAACGCCTTCACTCTGGCTGCACATTAAAATCAGCTGCCAAACATTAAAACTGCGTCTAGGTGAGGCTATCTCCAGAGATTCTGAGCTAGTTTTTGTGAAATGGGGGCCAGGCACCCAAATTATTTACTAACTCTTCAGGTGATTCAAATATGCTGCCAGGACTTGGAAGCCCTGATGGAAAAGGTGAGGCAGAATGGGAGAACATCACTCAAGATTACTATATAAATGACCTCGACAAAAAGCTTTGACTCTTCCTGATATGGTGTTCTGCTGCCTCCACAGTATTCACACATATATTCTCAGCTGTCAACACTGTTATGCTTTTGCACAAGGCAAGCAAATTGCTTTTATTTCAGTAGTGCAGGAAAAAAAATGCTCAGCAGCTGGCCCTTTTCACGGTCTTTGCTCATGCTCTGAGCTGACTTCATACAGCAACACTTTCCTTCCCTGACCTCAGACTACGGGGTGCCCAGGTAGACAGTGAGGAAGAAAAGCTGCAGTCACCACAGGGTCACAGGCATTCTTGCCTTCCAGATGTCTGTAGGCCCCAGGATGCACAGGCTGATTCCCCCAAGAGGTCTAGCTAGCCCTTCAATGACTCTCAGATCCTCAGCTGCTCTCTGAGATCATCACTGGGTAGATTCATGTAACAGACCACAAGCAACAATGCCTTGATCCCGATACTCAGAATGCAATGGTAGTGAGGGGCTGGCTACAGAGCTCAGGGGAGGGTAAGGTGCCCGCTTGCAAACCTAGCCACCTGAGTTAAATTCCAGAAGCCCACATAGTGGAAGGAGAGAGTAGACTTCGCCAAGTGGTTCTTTGACTTCCATCCATCCACTGTGGCATAGATACATATGTGCATGCTTCACTCCCTCTCTCTTTCTCTCTCTCAAATATATAAAATATATGTTTTAAAAGATGACAATGAGAATGGTGATAAGATTTGCCACTGGAGACTTTCAGATTTCCAAGCTCCTTAAGCTAGCATTTCGAATACTGTATGTAAGCATGTTGGTACAGTGAAATTACCTAATGACAGCCAAGGAACGAGTGCCAAGGCAAAAGACAGACAGAGAGAGAGAGAGAGAGAGAGAGAGAGAGAGAGAGAGAACAGATGGAGTACCATGTCAGGCCTTATATTTTTCAAGAACTAATTAGACCAGTCCTCAAGTTGGGGAGTGCCGTCTAGAAAAGTGACTCTCCATTGGGGTTGATTTTGCACCCTACCCTATGGAACATTTGGTAATGTTTGAACACTTTTTGAAGCCTGAGAGCAGAGGATGCTACTAGCATCTAGTGGGTCAAGACTACTGATACTGTCAAACCTTCTGCCATACCCAGGATGGCCCCACAACAAAAGACCATCCAGCCCCATGTCAGTAATACAAAGGTTGTAAAACCTCCCTATCTGTGCTTCAACAAATGATAGAGGAGGAAAATATTGGAGAGTTTCTTTCTATAAAGAGCCAGACTACCTCTGTCAGTCTCTATACGCATCATAAACAGAACCAATCTCCTGGAAGAGACAGGGTTGCTCAACCTTAACATTATCTTAACCCCCCCCCCCCAGATTTCAGGGAAGTCAATGTCTAAATCACCCAGGACGAAGAATTCTCTAGGTTATTATCAAATATTTTCAGGAATAAAAGCTTCCTAGACTCCCTGTAGCAACTTGTTTCAATGTATGTCTTCCTAATGGATGAACTATTGTGTTGAATCACTTGAAATTGCCAATATTTGGTGGATTTGGTCCTTTGAAGGGGCAATTTCACATGGTTCAACCTAATATTATTTGCTTCAGCAAAAATGTGCCCTACTTTCAGGAGCCATTTTCTTTTTTTTTTTTTTTTAATTTTTTTTTGTTTTATTCAATTGTGTGTGTGTGCGCGTATGTATGTGTGTGTGCATGTGTGTGTGTGTGTGTGTGTGTGTGTAGAACCACGGACGAATTCGCGAACCACCATGGACGCCCCCACCTCCTTCTGTCCCGGGATTCACAGGCTCCGCCCTACCAGGACCAGAAGCTCAGGCCGCCCCCGCTTCCGCCCGGCGTCTATACGTGGGATCTGGGATCCGAACTCAGGACCTTCTGCCTGTAAGGCAGAGGCTTAACCCCTGAGCCACCTCTCCAGCCCCAGGAGCCATTTTCTTAAGTTGACTCTTCAGTGAACACTCATACAATGGGTTTTTTGGTGATTATATATCTGGCCATCAGTATTTGGGTAGACAATTCCCCACCCCCTAACCATGTGCCCCATGGGTCAACTTTTATTTGTCTTGGGTTTTCTTTATTTATATTTTCAGCTAAAATCCCAATTTATCCTGTGGAAAGGAACTGAAATAAAATTCTAATTCTATGTACAGAAGGTCTTAATACTTGACCAAACACAAAAACCCATAAGGTCTTGCTTTCTGTCTTATTTTTTTACTCATTATGATAAATACAGACATTAGATCCTTTCATTTACACAACCTACTCAGTAGCTAAATGGCTGTGATATGTCAATGGGCTACAAAATTTGACATAGGTCATCAATTGACTCTCATCCACAGAGTTGTGAGGATTGTTTATTCCATTCACAGGTGATAAAAGTGAAGTGGCTCAAACCCTCAGTACCAGCATTTGTGAGCCAGCATTTGCACATACTCTCATTGAACACAGCAGAATAAATATCTGCAGAGATGCAGAATGTCCAAGTGGCCCCTAGAGAAATTACATCTTTAGACATGTCTCTCTACTTTAGCATAGTGGAATGTCCACTTACAAAATACATAGAGTATATGATTTCTCATAAGATGCCAGCATCATCTTCCATCTTCATTTCTGAAAAAAAAACAAATGGCCAATAAAATTGCCTCTGAGCTGAATCGGGGGGGGGAGGGGGAATCTTGCTATATCCGTTTGCAGCTGAAAATATTATATTGCCTTTCATTCAGATCTTTCTTTTTTTTCCTTTTTTTATTAAAAATTTAATTATACATTTTAAAATTTTTTACCAGTTCCCTCCCTCCCCCCTCCTCCCCCCGAACCCCCTCCTCCCCCTCCCCTTCCCCCAGTGCCTCCCCCCCAATTCCCAGAGAGTCCTTTATTGTGTACGCCTAACTCTCCACTGGGTCCTCCTCTCCGATGACATATAAGGACCCAGTGGCATTTCCATAAGCCCTTTCTCTTGTTCCCCTTAAGCATAAGATCACTACTATGGCTGTCAATCCCTTGCCTCCAGGGGTCTCGGTGCCCTTAACAGATGCTAGACTTTATGAGGGCAACAGTGCACTGGACATTGCGCAGGGCATGCAAAGTCCCATTATGATTGCTTTGGCCCCAACTATTGTTGAGAATCTTGCAAATCGTTGCTCCTCCCATCCTTTTGCTCTTACAATCTTACCGCCCCCTCTTCCGCAAATGTCCCTGAGCTCCAGGATGGGGAGAGATTACACTGGCCTAGTTCTATGTGATTGATATAGAGTCTCTGAAGTTCTGGATTGTGGTTTGTTGATTTTCTTTTGCAGTTTTGCTGCTCCTGCAATTCCCTTCACCCCATTCTGCTGGACACTGTATGTCACCCCCTGGCCAGAGACAAAAAGCTGTTAAACTGGAGTCTTGTTGTAATAGCACATTCAAGGGTAGATGTAATAAGAGTAGGAAACCTCACTGAGGGAGGGGTCCATCACCCATTTGCAAAATGATTACTTTTTATCTGCTAGACTATATGCCCTCCCCTTCTGGTGAGATCAGGAAAGAACGTCTGTGAACTTAACCAGGTTTCTCATTACTTACTTGCAGACCTTGATGGAGGCCTATTTTCTCTGCTGTAACATGGTCCCCTCTCTCCTTGTTTCTGGTGTGGCCCTCCTAACCCATCTCTCTTGTTCATAATCCTTGCAATTACTGCGTTACATAGGTTTACTTTTGAGTGTCTCAATGTGGGCTGGGTGAGTTTGGTACTAGGAGCCACCTATTAGGGAGTACATACGGTACTTAATTTTCTGGGTTTGGGATACTTCACGTAATATAATTCTTTCTAATGACATCCATTTCCTAGCAAATTCCAGTAACTCATCATTTTTGATGGCTGAGTAGTACTCCATTGTATAGATGTACCACAGTTTGCTTATCCACTCGTCAACTGTTGGACATTTAGGTTGATTCCATGACTTTGCTATTGTAAACAGTGCTGCTATGAACATGGTCGAGCTTGTGCTATCTAGGCGAACCTCTGCTGCATGGGGGGTTATTCCCAAAAGTGGGATAGCAGGGTCATATGGCATTTCAATCTTTAATTTCTTTAAGAATCTCCAGACGGCTCACCAGAGTGGCTGTATGAGCCTGCATTCCCACCAACAATGTAGGAGAGTTCCCCTCTCTCCACATCATCTCCAGCATTTGTCGTTGTTTGTATTGTGGATTTTTGCCATCCTGACCGGGGTGAGATGATATCTCAGGGAAGTTTTGATTTGCATTTCCCTGATGGATAAAGAAGTGCAGCATTTTTAAAGATAATTGTTAGACATTTTACTTTCATCCCTGGTAAAGTTTCTTTGAAGTTCCAGGGCCCATTTTTTAATTGGGCCAGTGTTTTCCTTGGAGTTTAGTTTTCTAAGTTCTTTGTGCACTCTGGACAGTAGAGCTCTGTCAGATATGTGGTTAGTGAAGATTTTCTCCCATTCTGTGGGTTGCCTTTGAGCTCGTGTGACAATCTCTTTATCTGAACAGAAGCTCTTTAATTTCACAAGATCCCAACTGTTGAGAGTTGGTAGCAGTGACTGTGCCATTGGATGTCTATTTAGGAAATGTTGGCCTAGCCCAATCAGCTCGAGAGAGTTCCGTATCCTTTCAACTATGGTTTTTAAAGTCTCTGGCCTGATATCAAGGTCCTTGATCCATTTGGAATTAAGTCTTGTACATGGTGACAAGTACGGGTCCAGCTTTAATCTTCTGCATGTGGAGATCCAGTTTTGCCAGCACCATTTGTTGAAGATGCTGTTCTTTTTCCATTGGATTCTTTGAGCCCCTTTGTCAAAGACCAAATGGCTGTAACTTTGTGGGCTTATATCTGGGTCTTCAATCCTTATCCATTGATCTGTGTGTCTATCTTGGAGCCAGTACCAGGCTGAATTTATAACTATGGATTTGTAGTATAGACTTAGGTTTGGTATGGTAATACCTCCAGCTGTGTTTTTGTTACTCAGGATTGTCTTTGCTATCCTGGGTCTTTTGTGCCTCCATATGAACTTTGAGATTGTTTGGTCAACTTCTTTGAAGAATTGCTTTGGGATTTTGATTGGTATAGCATTGAATCTGTATATTGCCTTTGGTAGGATGGTCATTTTTACAATGTTGATTCTGCCAATCCAGGAACAAGGGAGGTCTTTCCACCTTCTGGTGTCTTCTGCAATTTCTTTCTTTAGGGTTTTAAAGTTCTCATTGTAAAGGTCTTTTACCTCCTTAGTTAGGTTTATACCAAGGTATTTCATTTTTTTAGGGACTATAGTAAATGGTATGGTTTCTCTCAAGGCTTTTTCACTTCTTTCATTCTGGGCATATAGAAAGGCCTCTGATTTTTGCACATTTATTTTGTATCCTGCCACCCTGGTGAACTTCTGTATTAGTTCCAGGAGCTTCCTGGTGGAGTTTTTGGGATCACTCAGGTATAAGATCATGTCATCCGCAAATAGGGATAGCTTGACTTCTTCCTTGCCGATTTGAATCCCTCTTATGTCCCTTTCTTGTCTTATGGCTTCAGCTAAGACTTGAAGTACAATATTGAATAGAAGTGGTGAGAGTGGACAGCCTTGTCTAGTTCCTGATCGAAGTGGGAATGATTCCAATTGTTCCCCATTGAGCATAATCCTTGCTGTGGGCTTGTTGTATATAGCTTTTATTATATTGATTAAGGTTCCTTCCATTCCCACTGTCTCTAGCGTTTTGATCATAAAAGGCTGTTGGATCTTGTCAAAAGCTTTTTCTGCATCTATCGAGAGTATCATGTGGTCTTGGACTTTGGACTGGTTTACATGATGAATTACATTTATTGATTTGCGTATGTTGAACCAACCTTGTGTGCCGGGGATGAAGCCTACTTGGTCCCCATGAATGATCTTTTTAATATGTTTTTGAATCCGATTTGCTAAGACTTTGTTGAGAATCTTTGCGTCTGTGTTCATCAGAGAGATTGGCCTATAGTTTTCTTATTTAAGTGAATCTTTATTAGGTTTTGGGATTAAAACGATATTAGCTTCATAGAAGGAATTTGGTAGTGTTCCTTCTTTGCTATTTGATGGAACAGTTTCAGGAGTATTGGTGTTATTAACTCCTTAAATGTCTGGTAGAACTCTGTGCTGAATCCATCTGGTCCAGGACATTTTTTGGTGGGAAGATTCGAGATTACTTCCTCAATTTCCTTATATGTTATAGGACTATTTAAATAATTCACAATTTCCTGATTCAATTAAGGTAAGTTGTGTTCACTTAGAAATTCATCCATCTCTTTTGTGTTGTCAAACTTCACAGAGTATAAGTTTTTGAAATACGATGTTATAATTCTCTGGGTTTCTTGGGTATCCATAGGGATAACTCCATGTTCATTTCTAATTTTGTTAATTTGGGTTTTCTCTCTCTTGCTTTTGGTTAGTTTAGCTAGGGGTGTATCAATCTTGTTGATTTTTTCAAAGAACCAGCTTTTTGACTGGTTGATTTTTTCTATCATTTTCTTAGTCTCGATTTCAGATATTTCTCCCCTTATTTTCTAATCTCCCCTCTTCTACTATTTTTGGGATCAGATTGCTCTAGTTTCTCTAAAGCTTTAAGCTGCATTGTTAAGTTGTTTATTTCTGATGTTTCCATTTTTTTGATGTAGGCATTAAGAGCTATGAACTTACCTCTTAGAACAGCTTTCATTGTGTCCTAGAGATTTTGGTAAGTTGTATTTTCGTTATCATTCACTTTCAGGAAATCTTGAATTTCCTTTTTAATTTCTTCCTGAATCCAGTTCTCATTCAGCATCATAGTGTTAAGTTTCCAGTAGTTAGTGTATTTTCTCTTGTTTGATGTGTTGTGGATGTCCAGCTTTAGGCCGTGGTGGTCTGATAGGGCACAGGTTAGAATTTCAACTTTTTTGTATATGTGTAGATTCATTTTGTGGCCCAATATGTGATCTATTTTGGAGAAAGTTCCGTGTGCTGCTGAGAAAAATGTGTATTATTTGGTGCGTGGGTGAAAAGTTCGATAGAGATCTGTGTGGTCCATTTCTTTCAGGGTTTGATTAAGTTCCAAAGTGTCTCTGTTAAGCTTTTGACCTGTTGATCTATACCATGTAGAGAGGGCGGTGTTGAAGTCCCCAAGAATTATCGTTTGGGGGTTGATTTCTTGCTTTAGACGCTGTAGGGTTTTCTTAATGAATGTGGAGGGTCCCGTATTGGGTGCATATATGTTCAGTATTGTGAAATCTTCCTGGTGAATTGTACCTGTGACTAAAATGTAGTATCCATCCGTGTCTCTTATAATTTTTTTTGGTTTGAAATCCACTTTGTCTGATAGCATAATGGCTACCCCTGCCTGTTTTCTGCTTCCATTTGCTTGTAGAATTGTTGACCAGCCTTTTATTTTTAGAGTGTGCCTATCTTTTGTGGTGAGATGGGTTTCCTGCAGGCAGCAGATTGATGGATTGTGATTTTTAATCCAAGTTTGTAATCTGTGTCTCTTGATCGGTGAATTAAGTCCATTAACATTTAGTGTTATAATGGAGAAACTATTGTTAATTCCAGACATTTATTATGTTTAGTAGCTTTTATAAGTATATTGCTTCGCTTTTAATGGTGTTATATTTGCCTTCTGTTCTCCTGGATATGCCTGTTTTTTTCTTCACGCTTGAGTATCATTTCTAGCAGTTTTTGAAGGCCTGGTTTGGTGGCCATGTATCCCTTAAAGTTGTCTTTGTGCTGGAAAATTTTTCTTTCTCCCTCGATCATGACTGATAGTTTTGCAGGGTAAATCAGCCTGGGTTGACATTTTTGCTCATTCAATACTTGAAGTATGTCTCTCCAAGCTCTTCTTGCTTTTACTGTTTCGACTGAGAAGTCATTTGTTATTTTAATAGGTTTACCTTTAAAAGTGACTTGTTTTTTCTCCCTTGAAGCTCTCAGCACCAGTTCTTTATCTTGAATGTGGAGTGTTTTAACTATTATTTGCCGTGGTGTGCTTCTATTTTGGTCGTATCTGTTTGGGGTGCGGAATGCCTCTTGTATATGAATGGGCCTCTCTTTTTTTAGATGAGGAAAGTTTTCCTTGATGATCGTTTGAAAAATTTCCTCAGGGGTGGTATTTTGAGATTCTTGCTCTGGTATTCCATGAATACGCATGTTAGGCTTCTTCAGGGTGTCCCATACCTCTTGGATATTTCTCTCAAGTATCTTTTTGGCTTTAACCACCTCTTCCATTGAGCTGGTTAGTACTCCCACTTTATCTTCAAGGTCTGAAATTCTGTTTTCTGCTTCATTAGTTCTGTTGATAAGACTCTCTGTGGCATTCTGGGTTGAAGATAACTTGTCTTTTAGCTCAGTTTTAAATTCTGCTTGAGTTTGTTTTAACTGCTCTATGCCACTTTTTGTTTCTTGCACTGTTTTTCTCAACTCCTCCAGATGTCTGTTGTGTTCCTCTTCAAAGCGATTGATTCGATTATGTAATTCCTCCCGGATTTCCTCTTTCATAGTATTGAACATGGTAATGATCATATTTTGGAAGACCTTATCCTGGGTGAGGCTTTCTTGGCCTTTTTCCACGGGTTTGTTCTTGTTGGAGTCTAACATGGGATTAATTTCTTCAGTGGGAAATTTGTTTACTTGAGTGTTGCTTCTCATGGATTTGCACTTTGACTTTGGCATTGTCATTTTAACTCTTAAGATCTCTCAATTTCACTAAACTGAATTATTTGGCCTGGGGTACTGGTGGGCGGGGCCGAACGGGGACTTACCTAGGGCGCTGGGTGAGGCCCGGCTGGACCTCGCGTGCGCGTCCTGACCGGCAGAGCGGGGTGGGGTGAAAAGGGAGGATGGGCGCGTCGGCGTGGAGCTATTTAACCCGAGGGCAGCTGGGCTCATTCAGATCTTTCATAAAAACATAAATTCACTGATTAAAGATGAAATCATATATATTCTTTTCTTTGGAAAAGCACTGCTTAATGTATTTAAAAATCTTTTCATGTAGGGGAGGGGCAGAGTGGAGCCATTCTATGCAGGTGGAAGGGTGAATGGTGGCCACCTTGTGGCTAATTGCTGAAGGGACAAAGACAGAATGGCCTCCAGCCCCTGGCATCTGCAAACTTGCTTCTTATTCCAAATTCAATTCTGCCTGCAGTAATTGGGCATTTACTGGGCAGAGTCACACTCTCCCTAATACGGACTGGCAAGGCAGCGCAGCCTTGCAGCATTCTTCAGTCAGTACCTTTTCAAAGCTTCATAGTTTAGGGTATTTGATGCATTCTCTATGGGGCATTTCAAAGCAAATTCAATTTTCTTCTCGTAACTTCTGAAGATTTAAATTCTTCCCTTTCCCCACCCCGCTCCGCTGGTCCGGACGGTCCGGACACGCCCACGCGCTCCAGCCAGGCCTCACCCACCACCTAGGTAAGCTCCGCCCACACCCGCCCACCAGAACCCCAGGTCAGCCGAAAGGGACCCAGCTCCTATCCCACCATCCAGCTGGAGCCACGCGCAGGGACCTCCCCCTGCACCCGGCCCCGCCCCAGCTCCCCTCCGGTTAAATAGCTCCACGCCGACGCCCCCATCCTCCCTTCCCCACTCTGCTCCGCCTGCCCAGACGCGGGCGCGGTCCAGCCATGCCTCATCCGCGATCTAGGTAAGCTCCGTCCTTGCCCACCCCCAGAACCCCAGGCCAAATAATTCAGTTTAGTGAAATTGAAAGATCTTAAGGGTTAAAACGACAATGCCAAAGTCAAAGTGCAAATCCATGAGAAGCAACACTCAAGTATAAACAAATTTACCACTGAAGAAATTAATCCCATAATGTTAGACTCCAACCAGAACAAACCCACGGAAAAAGGCCAAGAAAGCCCCACCCAGGATAAAGACTTTCAAAATATGATCATTACCATGTTCAATACTATGAAAGAGGAAATCCGGGAGGAATTACATAATCGAATCAATCGCTTTGAAGAGGAACACAATAGACATTTGGAGGAGTTGAGAAAAACAGTGCAAGAAACAAAAACTGGCATAGAGCAGCTAAAACAGACTCAAGCAGAGGTTAAAACTGAGGTACAAGGCAAGTTATCTTCAACCCAGAACTCCACAGAGAGTCTTATCAACAAAACTAACGAAGCAGAAAACAGAATTTCAGACCTTGGAGATAAAGTGGGAGTACTAACCAGCTCAATGGAAGAGGTGGTTAAAGCCAAAAAGATACTTGAGAGAAATATCCAAGAGATATGGGACACCCTGAAGAAGCCTAACATGCATATTCATGGAATACCAGAGCAAAAATCTCAAAATACCACCCCTGAGGAAATTTTTCAAACGATCATCAAGGAAAACTTTCCTCATCTAAAAAAAGAGAGGCCCATCCATATACAAGAGGCATTCCGCACCCCAAACAGATACGACCAAAATAGAAGCACACCGCGGCAAATAATAGTTAAAACACTCCACATTCAAGATAAAGAACTGGTGCTGAGAGCTTCAAGGGAGAAAAAACAAGTCACTTTTAAAGGTAAACCTATTAAAATAACAAATGACTTCTCAGTCGAAACAGTAAAAGCAAGAAGAGCTTGAAGAGACATACTTCAAGTATTGAATGAGCAAAAATGTCAACCCAGGCTGATTTACCCTGCAAAACTATCAGTCATGATCGAGGGAGAAAGAAAAATCTTCCAGCACAAAGACAACTTGAGGGCTACATGTCCACCAAACCAGGCCTTCAAAAAATGCTAGAAATGATACTCAAGCATGAAGAAAAAAACAGGCATATCCAGGAGAACAGAAGGCAAGTATAACACCATTAAAAGCGAAGCAATATACTTATAAAAACTACTAAACATAATAAATGTCTGGAATTAAAAATAGTTTCTCCATTATAACACTAAATGTTAAGGGAATTAACTCACCGATCAAGAGACACAGATTACAAACTTGGATTAAAAATCACAATCCATCAATCTGCTGCCTGCAGGAAACCCATCTCACCACAAAAGATAGGCACGCTCTAAAAATAAAAGGCTGGTCAACAATTCTACAAGCAAATGGAAGCAGAAAACAGGCAGGGGTAGCCATTATGCTATCAGACAAAGTGGACTTCAAACCAAAGAAAATTATAAGAGACACGGATGGATACTACATTTTAGTCACAGGTACAATTCACCAGGAAGACTTCACAATACTGAACATATATGCACCCAATAGGAGTCCCTCCACATTCATTAAGAAAACCCTATAGCGTCTAAAGCAAGAAATCAACCCCTAAAGGATAATTCTTAGGGACTTCAACACCGCCCTCTCAACATGGGATATAGATCAACAGGTCAAAAGCTTAACAGAGACACTTTGGAACTTAATCAAACCCTGAAAGAAATGGACCTTACAGATCTCTATCGAACTTTTCACCCATGCACAAAAGAATACACATTTTTCTCAGCAGCACACGGAACTTTCTCCAAAATAGATCACATATTGGGCCACAAAATGAATCTACACATATACAAAAAAGTTGAAATTCTAACCTGTGCCCTATCAGACCACCACGGCCTAAAGCTGGGCATCCACAACACATCAAACAAGAGAAAATACACTAACTACTGGAAACTTAACACTATGATGCTGAATGAGAACTGGATTCAGGAAGAAATTAAAAAGGAAATTCAAGATTTCCTGAAAGTGAATGATAACGAAATTACAACTTACCAAAATCTCTGGGACACAATGAAAGCTGTTCTAAGAGGTAAGTTCATAGCTCTTAATGCCTACATCAGAAAAATGGAAACATCAGAAATAAACAACTTAACAATGCAGCTTAAAGCTTTAGAGAAACTAGAGCAATCTGATCCCAAAAATAGTAGAAGAGGGGAGATTAGCAAAATAAGGGGAGAAATATCTGAAATCGAGACTAAGAAAATGATAGAAAAAATCAACCAGTCAAAAAGCTGGTTCTTTGAAAAAATCAACAAGATTGATACACCCCTAGCTAAACTAACCAAAAGCAAGAGAGAGAAAACCCAAATTAACAAAATTAGAAATGAACATGGAGTTATCCCTACGGATACCCAAGAAACCCAGAGAATTATAACATCGTATTTCAAAAACTTATACTCTGTGAAGTTTGACAACACAAAAGAGATGGATGAATTTCTAAGTGAACACAACTTACCTAAATTGAATCAGGAAATTGTGAATTATTTAAATAGTCCTATAACATATAAGGAAATTGAGGAAGTAATCTTGAATCTTCCCACCAAAAAAATGTCCTGGACCAGATGCATTCAGCACAGAGTTCTCCCAGACATTTAAGGAGTTAATAACACCAATACTCCTTAAACTGTTCCATCAAATAGCAAAGGAAGGAACACTACCAAATTCCTTCTATGAAGCTAATATCATTTTAATCCCAAAACCTAATAAAGACTCACTTAAAAAAGAAAACCATAGGCCGATCTCCCTGATGAACACAGATGCAAAGATTCTCAACAAAGTCTTAGCAAAACGGATTCAAAAACACATTAAAAACATCATTCACGGGGACCAAGTAGGCTTCATCCCCGGCGCACAAGGTTGGTTCAACATAAGCAAATCAATAAATGTAATTCATCATGTAAACCAGTCCAAAATCCAAGACCACATGATACTCTCGATAGATGCAGAAAAAGCTTTTGACAAGATCCAACAGCCTTTCATGATCAAAACGCTAGAGACAGTAGGAATGGAAGGAACCTTTATCAATATAACAAAAGCTGTATACAACAAGCCCACAGCAAGGATTATGCTCAATGGGGAACAATTGGAAGCATTCCCACTTCGATCAGGAACTAGACAAGGCTGTCCACTCTCACCACTTCTATTCAATATTGTACTTCAAGTCTTAGCTGAAGCCATAAGACAAGAAAGGGACATAAGAGGGATTCAAATCAGCAAGGAAGAAGTCAAGCTATCCCTATTTGCGGATGACATGATCTTATACCTGAGTGATCCCAAAAACTCCACCAGGAAGCTCCTGGAACTAATTGAGAAGTTCAGCAGGGTGGCAGGATACAAAATAAATGTGCAAAAATCAGAGGCCTTCCTATATGCCCAGAATGAAAGAAGTGAAAAAGCCTTGAGAGAAACAATCCCATTTACTATAGTCCCTAAAAAAATGAAATACCTTGGTATAAACCTAACCAAGGTGGTAAAAGACCTTTACAATGAAAACTTTAAAACCCGGAAGAAAGAAATTGCAGAAGACACCAGAAGGTGGAAAGACCTCCCATGTTCCTGGATTGGTAGAATCGACATCGGAAAAATGACCATCCTACCAAAGGCAATATACAAATTCAATGCTATACCAGTTAAAACCCCAAAGCAATTCTTTAAAAAAGTTGACCAAACAATCTCAAAATTCATATGGAGGCACAAAAGACCCAGGATAGCAAAGACAATCCTGAGTAACAAAAACACTGCTGGAGGTATTATCATACCAAACCTTAGTCTATACTACAAATCCATAGTTATAAAGACAGCCTGGTACTGGCTCCAAAATGGACGCACAGATCAATGGATAAGGATTGAAGACCCAGATATAAGCCCACAAAATTACAGCCATTTGCTCTTTGACAACGGGGCCCAAAGAATCCAATGGAAAAAGAAAAGCATCTTCAACAAATGGTGCTGGCAGAACTGGATCTCCACATGCAGAAGATTAAAGCGGGACCCGTACTTGTCACCATGTACAAGACTTCATTCCAAATGGATCAAGGACCTTGATATCAGGCCAGAGACTATAAAAACCATAGTTTAAAGGAAGGGAACTCCCTCGAGCTGATTGGGCTAGGCCAACATTTCCTAAACAGACATCCAATGCACAGTCACTGCTACCAACTCTCAACAGTTGGGATCCTGTGAAATTAAAAAGCTTCTGTTCAGATAAAGAGCTTGTCACACAAGCTCAAAGGCAACCCACAGAATGGGAGAAAATCTTCACTAACCACACATCTGATAGAACTCTGCTGTCCAGAGTGCACAAAGAACTTAGAAAACTAAACACCAAGGAAACCAATGGCCCAATTAAAAAATGGGCCCTGGAACTTAAAAGAAACTTTACCAGGGATGAAATTAAAATGTCTAACATATTTCTTAAAAAATGCTCCACTTCCTTAGCCATCAGGGAAATGCAAATCAAAACTTCCCTGAGATATCATCTCACCCTGGTCAGGATGGCAAAAATCTACAATACAAACAACGACAAATGCTGGAGAGGATGTGGAGAGAGGGGAACTCTCCTACATTGTTGGTGGGAATGCAGGCTCATACAGCCACTCTGGGGAGCCGTCTGGAGATTCTTTTTTATTTGTTTGTTTGTTTGTTTTTGTTTTTTTTGTTTGTTTTTGTTTTTTTTTCTTTTTTTATTAAAAATGTAATTATACATATAAAATTTTTTACCAGTTAGCTCCCTCCCCCCTCCTCCCCTCGAACCCCCTCTTTCCCCTCCTCTCCCTCCCCATCCCCCAGTGCCTCCCCCCCAATTCCCAGAGAGTCCTTTATTGTGTACGCCTAACTCTCCTCTGGGTCCTCCTCTCCGATGACATATAAGGACCCAGTGGCATTTCCATAAGCCCTTTCTCTTGTTCCCCTTAAGCATAAGATCACTACTATGGCTGTCAATCCCTTGCCTCCAGGGATCTCGGTGCCCTTAACAGATGCTAGACTTTATGAGGGCAACAGTGTGCTGGATGTTGCGCAGGGCATGCAAAGTCCCATTATGATTGCTTTGTCCCCAACTATTGTTGAGAATCTTGCAAATCGTTGTTCCTCCCATCCTTTTGCTCTTACAATCTTACCGCCCCCTCTTCCGCAAATGTCCCTGAGCTCCAGGATGGGGAGAGATTAGGCTGGCCTAGTTCTATGTTATTGATATAGAGTCTCTGAAGTTCTGGATTGTGGTTTGTTGATTTTCTTTTGCAGTTTTGCTGCTCCTGCAATGCCCTTCACTCCATCCTGATGGGCACTGTATGTCACCCCCTGGCCAGAGACAAAAAGCTGTTAAACTGGAGTCTTGTTATAATAGCACATTCAAGGGTAGATGTAATAAGAGTAGGAAACCTCAGTGAGGGAGGGGTCCATCACCCATTTGCAAAATGATTACTTTTTATCTGCTAGACTATATGCCCTCCCCTTCTGGTGAGATCAGGAAAGAACGTCTGTGAACCGTCTGGAGATTCTTAAAGAAATTAAAGATTGAAATGCCATATGACCCTGCAATTCCACTTTTGGGTATAACCCCCCATACAGCAGAGGTTCATCTCGATAGCTCAAGCACGGCCATGTTCATAGCAGCACTGTTTACAATAGCAAAGTCATGGAATCAACCCAAATGTCCAACAGTTGACGAGTGGATAAGGAAACTGTGGTACATCTGTACAATGGAGTACTACTCAGCCATCAAAAATGATGAATTACTGGAATTTGCTGGGAAATCGATGTCATTAGAAACAATTATATTAAGTGAAGTATCCCAAACCCAGAAAATTAAGTGCCATATGTACTCCCTAATAGGTGGCTCCTAGTACCAAACCCACCCAGCCCATCTTGAGACACTCATAAGTAAATCTATGTATTACCTACAGTAATTGCAAGGATTATGAACAGGAGGGATGGGGCTGGAGGGCCACACCAGAAACAAGGAGAGAAGTGACCATGTTACAGTAGAGAAAATAGGCCTCCATCAAGGACTGCAAGAAAGTAATGTGACACCTAATTAAGTTCACAATTCGTTCCTGATCATTTAAAACTAAGGGGGTATGAACTCACCAGAACGGGAGGGCACATAGTCCGGCAGATTAAAAACTAACCATTTTGCAAATGGGTGATTTACCCCTCGATTGCCTAATGCCATATGATCCTGCGATTCCATTTTTGGGTATAAGTATTACATCTACCCTTGAATGTGCTCTTATAATAGGACTCCAGTTTAACAGCTTTCTGTCTCTGGCCAGGGGGTGACATACAGTGCCCATCAGGATGGAGTGAAGGGCATTGCAGGAGCAACAAAACTGCAAAAGAAAATCAACGAACCACTGTCCAGAACTTCAGAGACTCTATATCAACCACCTAGAACTAGGCCAGACTAATCTCTCCCCATCCTGAAGCTCAGGGACATTTGCGGAAGAGGGGGCGGTAAGAGTGTAAGAGCAAAAGGATGGGAGGAGGAATTATTTGCTAGATACTCCACACAAGTTAGGGCCGAAGCAATCATAGTTGGACATTGCATGCCCGGCGCAATGTCCAACACACTATTGACCTCACAAAGTCTAGCATCTGCTAAAGGCACCAAGATCCTTGGAGGCAAGGGATTGACAGCCACAGTAGTGTTCCTATGCTTAAGGGGAACACAGGAAAGTCAGGGAAACGCCACTGGGTCCTTCTACGTCATCGGAGAGGAGGGCCCAGAGGAGAGTCAGGCATGCACAAGAAAGGACTCTGGGAATTGGGGCGTGAGGCACGGGGCGGATGGGGCGGGAGGGGTAAGGGGAGGGAGAGTAGGGGGTCTGCGGGGAGGAGGAGGGAGGGAGGGAACTGGTGTACCTATTAAGTTTGTATGAGCTGAAATAATAATAAAAAATATATTAAAATTTAAAAAAAAGAATATTGAAAACATGACATGATCTTTAACCACCAAACTGTTCTTTTTAATTTCCAAACATTCAATAATGTCTAATTTAAGTAAATGCACCATGATACTGAAAAAAAAAAGATTTAAATTCTTAAAGTAGCCATGAGCAATATGCCCATGATTGGAAATAAGACAATTATTGTACACAATACAATATGATCACCCTAAAATAAATTCATTAGCTTCTAGATGTCTGAGACAAAGAATGACTGTACCTCTGCAGAAAGTCAGTAATTGGCAAATAACAAGCTCACCTTCTATCAACCATACACATCATCAACTAGCTGTGTGACATTAACTCTTTCATCCTGTCCTCTTATGTCTAAAACAAGGGACAATAGCTTCAGTAGTTTTCACATATATTTAGCAATACAACCCTTTTTATTTTCAAAAAAGGAGTTTCCAGAACCCGTATGTGCCAAAGCAATCAAAAGGCAGCTGCTGCTACAACTAAATCCAGACAGGCAGGCCAAACCCATTCCCTTCCCATCACCCGAGCCCTTGACCTACCTCCACCGAAGGCTGGGCATCCGCTGAAAAACACTGGATGAAGCAATTTCCAAAGTCCCTTGTGCTCTAAGGGATTAAACAGCCGAAGTTTTGAAAAGGGAAATGTTTTATGAAGACACTTTACTGACATACTTCCAGTCTTTTGACTTAAAAAAGATTAAGCACCCTGAGCAATTAGAGAACAATTCAATTTTCTACATTAAGTTATGTGCTTCTGGCTCAGAACACAAAAGAAGGCCCTTGGAAAAAGCACTAAAGGAAATGCTCCTGCAAGGCACCTGAAGTGCTTGTAGCCTAGGCAGCCTCAGATTGTTTTCCCAGATCCCATCTCCAGTAGTCTTACAGTGGCCGCTGTAGACCACATGAAGTAGGCAGCAGGTAAGGGATAATCCATGCACCAATCTCCACTCACAACTGTGTTTGTGCTGAGGCCTCTTTAACCCCAGCATGGTCCTCGCTCAAGTGACAGCAGCTGCCTTTATTACTGGCTGTTTTCCTGTTTGAGTGATGAAATGTGTTTATATTTGCTCTTTTAGCCCTGAAACCTAATTGTTGAGTGACCTAAAGTAGAGAAATCATTTATCTTGATGGATTGTGAGGTCCCAAAAGAGAATTTAATATGAAAACAAAATCAACAGAGACTTGATAGGAATTGGCAAAATGTATTCATTTAGAAAGTTACTGTTGAAAGAAACTAAAAATATATTTGGAAGACTATAATTCACTTAATAATTATTTCAATTATTAAATATCAACTATGGTCCAGACATGGTATTTGGTAGGACACTGACCCTGTTCACAAATCACTTACTCAAGGTCCCCACTGCCTCTCATAGAAATAAATGAACTGCAGCATGTTAATTATCTTGAAAGAAATAAAGGCGGGTGAGGTTACACAGGATGGAGTTTCAGTTTGGGCTAGAAAGGTTTAGAGGGTGACCCCTGAACTAGTGTTTAAATCTGAGGGAGCAAAGGTTGCTTCTCTTTTGCACATTGTGGCAAAACCCACTAGTATTTGTCTTCACATTACTGATAAAATCATGATCAAACAACTTAAGGGAACAAAGAGGTTTATCCTTGCTTGATTTTGGTTATGTTTAATAGTCTAACTGGCAGGAGAGTTCATAACAACCTCAGGAGCCCGGGGAACTGGCCACACTATGTACATAGTAATTGGCTATGAGAGAAGCCAACTTTCTTTTTTAAATTTTTGTCCTAGCTTTACAAGCATATTGAGTAATTACCTCTGCACCCCTCTTTTCCCCTCTCCCTTTCTTCTTTTCCTCCCCTCCCTTCATCAATCCATCCCACTCCCTCCCACCTTCCTGCCTGTTTGCTTCTATCAGTCTCAGAGTTCCCTCTAGATGGTCTGCTCTAGTGGGGGTTCAAGCTTCTTGGGCAGACCCAATGATGGGGCACTGAAACCACTCAAGATGTAGTAGTCAGCTTAAGCTGCCTTAACAAAATGGCATACACTAATAGCTTACTTAACTGACATTTATTTTCTCATAGTGGTGAAGACTGTAAGTCTGAGATCAGGGTGCCAGCTTGGTTGGTTTTGCTGAGAGGTTCTCTTCATGGCTTGTTGATGGTCACCTTCTCACTGTGTCCTCACATGGCAGGGAAGGAGCTAGGGAAGAAGGGAAGGAGGAAAGAAAAAAGAGAATGAAGATGAAGTTCTCTGGAGTCTCTTAAAAGCATACTAATCTCCTCATAAGAGCTTCATGACCTTATCTAGGCCTAATGAACTCCCAACGGCCCCATATCAAAATACCATCACCCATCATCATCCTTAGGGATACAGCATAGCGACAGGAATAGTGTTACCTTAGCCCAGATCTGAGGTCAGTCCACCTAAGATGGAGTAGCTGATGCCACATTGGAAGGAGATCTGTGAGGGAGTTGAAGCCAAAGAGAAGATACTGCTACTACCAGAGAAACGACCTAGGAAGAGAGAAAAATGGAGGAAGGGAGAAAATCAGGGAACGATTGAAGATGGGATAAAGAGAGATGGAGAGAGAGAGAGAGAGAGAGAGAGAGAGAGAGAGAGAGAGAGAGAGAGAGAGAAATTCCCTAACCACTCTCTTTCCCCCACCCTGCAACTTTCTACTAGTACAGTCCATAAGTTAAACTTACCTGGAAGCTTGAGAACAATGACATTTGTCCCTACAAGACAGAGTTGCACAAAAGAAAGCAAAGGAATGGATCTGGTACCAAACAAATGAGCAAGCTAGTCTGACCTCCACAACATTTTCAACAATGCACTATTCTACTACTCTGCAAAGAGACTACGAGACTGGAAGGTTGAGACTGTGCTTATACACCACTTTTTAAAAATTCCTTTTTATAGAATAGCTTAAAAAGAAGGAAAGGAGCGCAGGCTGGGAGAAAAATATATAACATCTGGGGAGAATGTTTAGAGTTGAAGGAGATCAAATGCTGAGGAAATAGAATTAATAGGAAAAGGGAAATAAAAGACACATGATTTCTTAGTCTTAAAGGGGTGAAAAGAATGTCTATTTAGGCCTGAGTTCTCACCTGGCACTTATTATCAACATCTTGTGCAGCTGTGGGTGTCTTCATTCACCTACATTCACTTCAAGGAGATGCTTTTCAGATTGAGGCTGAGCCATAGCCTTTATTTCTGGTTACAAGCTTGGATATATTCAGAAGACAGAAGACAGTATGCAGTAAGTAATAGGTTTCCCTCTAGGAGCTAAGACCTCCCCAGGCCTGGGTTTTTGACCCAATTACAGTAGCAGGAATAAATGCCTCAAATTTTACCAGAGAGTGGTTGTTTGCTCCCATAACTGTTTTGCCACCATTGCACCTGTGGGCGGACCTTGACTGGCAAGCCAGCATTGTAATTCACAGAGTTCATAGCTCAATAAGACAAATAATGCCTTTACTTCCCTAACAACCGAGAGCTACAGAGAAGGGCCATGAAATGACACTTTCTAAGCATGACACAGTCAATGCAATCATGACCTCACAAAAGCAGCAGCTATTGTCACTCTGCCTAAACAAGTCTGGCCTGGTCAGGCAGTTATGGATAGGTGAGGAGCTCAAAGGGTCTTACCACTTAATACTGAACTATTGGCTACTAACAGATTCTATGTGGCAGAAAGTCATAGTAGAGAGTTGTGTACTCACTGATAAGCCCACCAGGCTATAAATAGATTGTTCTGTGGTCACACATACAGCCCTAGAAAAACTCAATGGGAAGCAAAACAAAAGTTGTAAATGTAGGAATATTTGTAGAGAAAAGGGGGGCCTGGCTGGGCTGGAAAAAAGATGAAAGAGGGTAAAAGAAAGTAATCAGAATGTATTAGCAAATGTATAAATTTGTCAAAAACAAAATTTATTAATAAAAATGCATGAATAAAGAAGACAATATGTAGTTATTCATATTTTATTTATAAAATGTGGTATGTGTAAATATAAGATTAAAATAAAATTTATGGCAATAAATTTTGAATCATTGCAAAAAAGTCTCCAAAGTTGCATTGAGACCCATAGAAAACACAGAAGATATACATTTCTTACATAAACATCTAGACAGTCATTCATGAATTCATTTATCCAACAAATATCTTAAACTTTACTGAACTTACGATAAACCTTGAAAATATACAGTTAGATAAGGGAACCAAGTCTCTGACTTCAGTATGTATATGGTGACACCTATGTTCAAATTCATGTCTTTTTTTTATAACCAGGATATTTTAGGACTTCTGGTACCAGAATTTAGCTGTTAAGGTATACTTATTATGGGAATCCTCTCTTCTTTGCATTACTAGTCATTCTGATAACTTTTATCTCAGAAATTGATTTATGGGCTTAGAGATATGACTCAGACGTTAAGACTTTGCAGAAGGTCCTGAGTTCAGTTCCCAGGTCTCATGTAAAAACGCCAGGCAGAAACATCCAGCAGGCCTGATGGACAGAGTCTGGGAAATACCAAAGGGAAACAAAAAAGAGGTAGAAGCAATCCAGGATGATTGCCGAAGTCATCCTTGGTCCTCCACAGGGACACACAGTAACCTCTGACACACACACACACACACACACACACACTAAATAAAGTTCAAATTTTTTAAAATAATTAAAAGTTTTAAGTTGATTTATGCTTAATAGGTCATGATTACAAAACCCAAACCTTCTAGAACAACATGTAGATTTTAAAGATGCATCCCTAGTTCCAGACACTTTGCAGTCATTATTTAATTCACTTGTTAACAACTGCACTAGAAGCTGATACACTATCCAATGGCTTTCCAAAGAGAAAAAAGACTAACAAAGATTGCTTTCCTCAACCACAGAAAGCTAAGATTCAAACTGGAGTCCATCTGGTGCCAGTATCTTTGCATTTTCCACTATACCTTTTTTTAAAGTGCCCTTCAAATCACTCATTTTAATGATTCTTTTTTAAAGGAAAATGCCACTTAAGTGCTTTTAATAAATGCCTACTTGCTAGCATCTTTTATTTAAGTTACACTAGTTTTATGAACTATACCTTAAAATCTCCTTCTAACTCTACAATCATTGAGAATATTAAATGGATTGAGCATCTGCCCTCAGCATTATTATTCTAGATAGGAAAATGATTACCAAATTCATGCCTGTGAGTTCACCTTTCAACATTCATTTAATCAAGATGAGTAATTACCCTAGTGGGCAGTAATTAGGTAATTAGTAAAACTAGTTAATACAAATAGCATATTAATATAACCAAATAAATGCTAGTATAATTTTTATAATTATTGTGGCATATAGGTCTACCTGATTTTTTTAAGTAAAAGACACATAATTTCTGGGCTATGTGTTGCACAATTTCCACTTGCATGTGGGAATGCCTTTTGACATGTGTGACCCTGCAGAGTAAAAAGGAGATTGAGACAATTATCTCGGGTAGTGAAGCAAAAGCCTACTTGCACTAAAATTATCTGCCTAGTCTTTGCTTGATTATTCTCTAAATGGTTGCTCCATTTTTTTATTTTTTAAAAAATGAGCCACCTTACAGTATTGTACCTAAATACCCTTCTCTGCTTAGAACATTAAAATACAGTATTCTAAGAATAATTTATCCCAGATGGACAACAGCTCTGCACATTGGCAGAATATATTATTTATCTGTCCCAGTAGAATATATTTATATTAATGTCATCACCCTGTGGATTTCCTACCCCCCACAACATGCAAAACCAACTATAATGAAGAAATACATTCACAAGAGTATCTCTTGACATTGTATAATACACACACATACATCTATGTCTATATTTTGTAGATGCTTCACTCAAAATGGTTACTAACTAGCATAATCTTATAATAGCTATTATCTATACTCAGGATGAATGACAATTTGTAACCACTATTGATAGAAATATTTCATCTTTCACTAAAAATGAACTGCCAACTTATCTATATACATTTGTAAAGGCTGTGGACCAACTGGGATCAACTAATGTCCCAAATCATAGAATGTCAGCACCATAACAAACAAAACCTGGTTTATGGTTCTCTTGTTTGGTGTAGCCTCCTAATATCCCATTAGATTTCATTACCATCCGTAAACAAAAGATAGTATATGCTATCCAGGCCTTCCTTTAATGGTAGGAACCCTAGCTCAGCCAATATTTTATATGCAGACATCTGTGATAAAGGCATATGGTTCGCTAATTTTCTTGATGTCACTCTTTTCCTACTGGCCAAGGTTTCATCTTAACCTATAATTGCATAGATGGCAATATATCACATTGCAATTGAAACACTTTTTCTCATAAACCCAAATATAATTATGTTTAATGGTTTGATTGCTGTTTTTCTAATAGCAGCTGATCCTGTCTACACAATCCATTCTTATTAACTTTGACCAAACCTTACTGATTTGCAAAGCAACCTGAAATTTTGCCTGGTTTCCCAAACCCAAAAAGTTCCATTTTTTTGTCATTGTTTCCAAGAAAAGTGATCATTTCTGGAACTACAAGCTTTTCATTTGAATTTCCAGTCTACAAATTGTGGAGAAAGCTTGTGGATGGAAAACAAGAGAAGACAGATTGCAAATTGAAGCTGAAGAGAAAATAAATATGATATCTTGGTAGAATCTAATTGTTTTCCACATAGTAATAGCTATTATCCTTCCTTCTAAATTTATGTCACCTGGGCATTTATCTATCTTCCTATTTATCTGCCATCTATCTTTCTTCCACTGTCTGTTATTGTCTATTTATTGGGCATGGCAAGTTGTGCCGTCTTTGTCTGCAAAGAAGAAAAGAAAGGGGAAAATGATGACAAATCTTGGTGTCGCATGAATAGCAACGAGGTGAGGCTGATGCCTGATGTGTGGATGAATCCTGTAAATGAAGTGGCCCTTGAATTAAATTAATTTAAAATCTGGCAAATATTACCCGGCATGTTTGTCAATGTGCTGTATAATTATTAATTTGTTCATTGAAGCAACTGTATAAATAAATAGAAAGCAGAATGTCATGATTAAGCAAGCATTGAAAAATCCAGGGTCAAGGAGCCCTGCAATACGGGGATCTCAATAGCTTTCCTGGGCCCGACTTTTACATCTCCTCCTAAAGCCACACGTCGATAACAGCAAATTAATTGGCCCACATTTAGATGCCAACAGGGCTTTTGTATTCTCAATGCACATTTTTGTCTTCTTGGAGTGAGATGTTAGTAACAGGGGTTTTAATATTACCCCTAGGGGAGCACCAGAAAATCTTAACAATTTCCTTCCCTAGAGTATTTTCATTAGCGCTAAATGCCGTGCAATTTACATTTGAAATCAGGTGTAGGGGTGAGCAGAGCGTGACAAGACATGTTACAGTAGGGCTTTTTTTTTCCCTACTCTTTCTTTATTTACTGCCATGGAGTCTCAGGATAAAGGCATAGGAGTCAGAAAGGAAATTTTTTTTGAAATCTCCTTGCCTTTACTTTTTAGGTGATGACAGTTTGATTTTACTTGCGTTCTCAACACACACATTTAGAGCAGCCATCTTTTATCAAGATAAAAGAATACCTTAAAAATAATAACAAAATTGTATCTAAAGCAGAGCAAGACTAAACATCACCTGACAGCTGTGAAGGGAGATTCCAGAATGGACAAAAGCCTGTGAGGGAAAGATTTAGAAATTAGTGCAACAACTCGTGCTTCTAAGTTTATTTCTAATTCTGGCATAAAAGAATGAAACATTTATCTAGGTTGGAGAAGTGGTTAAGCCTCTGCCTCCAAGCAGCTGAGTTTAGATCCCAGATCTCACAGAGAAACAAAACAAAACAAAAAAACCTGGGAGAAAATGGCAAAGGCCTGTACTTCCAATTCTGGAGGGAGAAATCCCAGAGCAAAACAAAAAGAAAGTGGAAGCAATCTAGGATGATTCCCGAAGCACTCTTGGACCTCCAAAGGCACACATAATGCCCTCTCTCTCTCTCTCTCTCTCTCTCTCTCTCTCTCTCTCTCTCACACACACACACACACACACACACACACACACACACACACACACACACACAAATAAGTTGACAAAACTCCAAGATCCAGCTATAAACAGAACAGAACAAGATTCAACATTTTAAAAAGAATGAAACATTTACCTAGCATTTTTAAATGCTTTACATTTTATGTATTTATTTTATTTGTGTGTGCATGCACAAAATGCAAACACAATGTACACCTGTGGGTATAGACATGCATGAAGCACAGCTGTGGAGGTCAGAGCACAACCTAATGGAACTGGTTCTCGCCATTCACTTTTCATGGATCTGGGGGATTGAACTCAGATCATCAGACTTGTATGGCAATTGCTTTTACCCAATGAACCATATTACAGGTCCCCTAGTATTATTTTACTATGAATCTAGACTGCATGTGAAAGTCATATTGAGGCTGTTATGGTGAGCTAAACTCTGGCTAATATCATTTCGGCTCAATAAATATTTGATATCTCTCCTGGGCTTTTAAATTGACTACTAGTCACTTGTTAGAGTGAGAGCTTGTGGTGTTTGTTTCTTTGTTTTTCTTTTGGTCTTTGGTTTGGTTTGGCTTGGGGTTTGGGGCTTTGAGGCAGGCTGGTCTTGAACTTGTGATCCTCCTACCTTCACTTCTTCAGTGCTGGAGCTTATATTTTAACCAAGTATCTCAGATCTGGAATGCCTTAGTTGAGACACTAAGTTCAATGGGCCACAAAATGCAGGAAATTGGCTATACTAGCTAGCACATAACTGAACTGCCTAGCTTTTTGTGACAGGGATGGTTCTATTCAGAACTTTATCTCATCTAACTTTACTACTGGCCCTAAGAGGCTGACATTGTTATTCTCTTCTTACCCTAGATGCACACACACATACACACGCACACACACACACAAACACACAAATGTGTGTGTGTGCGTGCTCATGCACATACGCGCCTGCATGTGGTGTGTTTATATCAATGGCACTGTGTGTACCTGTGAGGGTCCAAGGGTGACTTCAAGAATCATCCCTGGATTGCTCTACCTCCTTTCTGTTTTGATCTAGGATTTCCCAAGATCCACCTTCTAAGACCGGAAGGTTGTACATGGAATCTGGGATCCAAACTCAGTTCCTTCTGCTTTGAAGGCAGAGACATAAACCCATCTCTCCAGCTCAATCCTCTTTTTTTTATAGCTATTAGAACTGAAACACAAACATACTTGTAGGAATCAAGAGCAATTTTCCTATTGCACCCATCAGGCTCTCATCTCAACTGCCATGACATTCGAAGAGCAAATAAAAGCATCATTGATGACAGTGGAAATTAGCCAGTATTAGATCTTCAGCTATAACAGGCTGAGGAAGGTCTCTAGATGAATGAAAGATGAAGCTAGCCTCCAAATTTGTGTTTCCTATTTGTGTGAGTTTGCCAAGCTACTCTCTGGCTTGCTATTATTCTAACAAATTAATGAGTTGATTTGTTTATGGCCTCATGTTCCCAAAAATGTTTCAAAAGTGGGCAAGGGCAAGATAATATAGCAATAGAGAGAGAATTTTCTGGCCCAAGAGTTCTCATCTCATTTTACGTTAATAACACTTTAAAAAATCCACAGTCCCAGGTAACACAACATATCCAACTAAATCAGAATCTCTGAGGTGGTACTCAAGCAGCCATAACATGCAAAAATAAATACTTAAATCAATAAACATCAACCTTAATGTACACTCGCATCAATAAATACTTTAAGTTAATAAGCATCAACACTGATCCACACTAGTCCCAAGGAAAAATATATTATTTATAATTAATAAGATTTAACTATTTACAAATCTTAACCTATATTTAGGTACTGTGATATGACAATCAAAAAATACTAATCACCTCTGGTAGTCTGTCGTCTCTGTGATCTTGGATGAATTCCAGAACCTTCTCATGTTTCAGTTTCCTTTTGATAAAATGAAATCATACTTGTCTTTCTTCTAAGGGTAAATAATATGTCAAATAAACACATTTGAGGTTTAAAGATTTCATACTTTTAAAGTATGACCAGTCTCTTTTTAAAGCAGACAGAATTCCTTCCCCAAGTCAGCGTTAATTTAAGTCACACTATACCATTCTTGGACTTTATACTTCCAAGGGCCAGTAGCCAATTAGTATCAAAAGTGCATGCAGAATTCTTTGTTCTACTGTCAGGTTGCCTCTTTCATGGCCATTGCTTAATCACTTGTAAGCGGTATCATTTCACTTGGGCTTCTGATCAAATCTCATCTTTAGTTTCTTTCTTTTGTCTTTGTTCATTCTTGTAGTGCGATTCCATCAACTTCTTTGCTACAAAAAAAGAAAAGCTTCTATGGTTATTTTTCTCAGAAACTAGTGTAGAAAGTAATTGTAGATATAAGATTTGTCTCTTCATACACATTAAAGGATGCTCCAGGGATGAGAGGAGGAGGCACTGGGAGATAGGGAGGGAGAGGGGGAAAGGAAGGGGAAAATAGGGGAAGGAACAAGGGGGAACAAGAAGGGGTGAAGGGAGGGAGGGGAACGGGGTACCTATTAAGTTTGTATGAGGGGAAATAAAAAATTTTAAAAAAGATTTGTCTCTTTGTGGAGTTGGAGATCAAACCCAGGGTTGCAATATGTTCTATGCAAATGTTCTACCACTAAACTACTACCTTGGCTCTAAAATTTACCTGAAATAAAAATCATACATTTATATCTCTTATAAGCAGTTGACAGAATCGGCTCTGGACCAAAAATTTCACCTGGTTTCATTTAAGGTATAATTATCAAGTCCATCTGTCCTCCTCAACTAACTCAGTGGTTCATAATATGCTACCAAGAGTGGTGTGGGAAGCTTATTTAGGTCATCCCATCCTATGCTCCAGAATGTGACTCAGTATGAAGTAGGACCCAATAATCTGCATTCTGCCCTGTAGTTCTGACTTGAGGGTGACAGTGCTTAGAAACTACTAGATAAAACATTCCTTAAAACAATGTTCTGCAGATAATCAAAAAAAGCCCATATACTATCTTCTACAAATCCAGGCTGGAATTTACTGATCTGCAAATCTCAGAATCTGCAAATCTCGGCTACTGTCCTATGCATATGCACTAAACCATCAGTCATTATTCCTATAAAAGAAGGCAGACATACGAGTTCTTTAAGAAACTACTGTGTCACTGGTTTACAACCTTGGCTGCACTTTGGAATCATCTGGAAATATTTTTATGTCCAGATGCCTAAACCATAATCTCAGACCAATGTCTCTCTCTTTAGCTCCATCAGAACCATCTAGGGGACTTATTACAACACAGACCAATGGTTCTCACTTCCAGAATTCATGAGTCAGCAGGTCTTGGGCATGGCCCCCAAATTTATATTTCTCCTAAGTTCCCAAGCTATGTGTTATTTCTGAGTATAGGGACCACATGTTGATAATATCTCATCCAAAATAATTAAACCAGAATTTGGAGACATGGAAGTCGAGCATTTGTCATTTTTCCCAGATAATTCCGCTGTAGTGCCAAAAGTGGGAAAACACTGATTTGAGGCTCCCACGACAGTGTTTTCAGGCTAGTGGTACAGAAAAAAAAAAGGTGGGCGGGTAAATATACATATTGACATCCACTATATCTTACAGCATTCATTTTCCAAAGGAATCAGGGCTAGTAGTACCAGTAATGAATTTGGAATAGGGATGCACAGGTAAATCAGGTATCAAAAAAAAAAAAAAAAAAAAAAAAAAAAAAAAAAAAACCTGATTTGTAGCATTTGCTGTTTGTAGTGGAAAAGCTCTTAGCACCGCTGATTTCAACCATCTAGATGGATGAGGCATCAGTGAATGCAGAATTGAGAAAAGGGGCTGACAATTGGCCCTTCCAAGCTGATATGAGCTGCTTTGTAGTAACAGCAGCGGCTTTGGTGATACTAACTGCAGTGCCTTCATCAAAATGACTATCTGGTATAATTTTGGCTATATTCCCAGCTAACTAGCAGCCCTTTTCACAGTTTCTCAAGCTGATTCCCAATCCTCCTGGGTCATTCTAAGAGAGCTATGCAATAGAGATTCTAGTAATTCTTTAGCTCAGCCCAGAGGATATTTCTGTTGCTTCGAGCTAAGGACTCTAACTTCCTGAAGATCAGATGTAGAGTTTAAGAACCCAAAACCTAGAGTCTAACCTCCTGCAGTCCTGGAAAGGATTTTTGATTTAAGGCATTTGCATCTGAAGAGGATGAAACTCTTAAAACAGTGCTTCTCACACTTTAATGAGAGTCACCTGGGGATCTTGTTAAAATGCAGATCCTCATTGCCTAGAACTAGGTTGCCTGCGGAAAGTTTACACTCGCCACAACCCCCGCCCTCTCCCGGTAGGATGCTGGTGCTGTTGATCTGGGAACACAGCCTGGACCAATGAAGCCTAAACTACAGAGCTTAACAGCTAGCTGAGTGGGGCCTCGGGTGTGGGTCCTTGCAGGCACCCCTCATCTCAAGTCACATACATAAGGACTTGCCTGCCCTCCTTTTTTTTTTTTTTTTTTGGTTTGGTTTTTAAATTTCTTTTTTATTATTATTATTATTATTTCCGCTCATACAAACTTAACAGGTACACCAGATCCCTCCCTCCCTCCACCTCCCCCTCACCCCCTGCTCCCCCTCCCTTCCCTCCTCCGCTCCCCCCTCCCTCCCCATCCCCTAGTGTCTCCCCCTCCCCAATCCCTGGAGCATCCTTTAATGTGCATGCCAAACTCTCCTCTGGGTCCTCCTCTCCCATGAGGTGCAAGGACCCAGGCTACCCTCCTTTTTTCGGATCACTGTGGCAGTCTGTCCCCGAGTGCCCTGAGGTACCATAGTCAGTCGGTGTCACTTCATCATCTCTGATCAACTTTTTCAGTACTAGTGTATAAGCTATATGTATTCCACAGCATTTCTGTTTCTGTTTGGTAAGTTGGGTTTTGTTTTCTTTTTGTGTTTGTTGGTCATTTGTTACATTTTTGAGAGAGAGCCCATGCTGGACTCAAACACCCTATCCTCTTGCCTTTGTGTCTCCATTCCTGAGATGGCAGGGAGGCATCGCTATGCCCGAAAAATCAACAGTAGTTTTTGTTTATCACTTATTCTTAATGCTCTCCGCTAACTTTAGACACTTCTAGGTTTTCTGCCTGTGTGTGTTAAATAAGCTGGCTTAAGAGCATCTCCAACACCATTAAATGAGGACTGGATTTAGCCTTTGTAACAAGTCAAAGGTCAAGGAGATCCACGTTGCCAAGGAAATGTTCCAAACCTGTCAGCAACTTGGCTGTGGGAAACTGACTTGATAATCTGTCAGCTCAAGCTGTCAATCAAAGCCCATTATTACTATTTTATCACCCATCTGACACAAGATCAATAGGATAAGTACTTTCTGATGTCAGATCAATGGTATGACTAAGTTTGGGGGTGACAGCTAAACAATTGCCTCTCTCCTAGGTGTTTGAATATTATTGCCAGGAACATCAACTTAAAGTAAAATGATAAACCACTTCCTGCACAGTGTTGTGAAAGGAATGTTGAAATCCCCAGAAATTCTTGATGTGTTAGAAAAGGTAAAGTGTGTGTTTGTTTCTAAGATCTAGAAAGTATCCAGTTTGTAACTGAGCTCATAGAGGAGCTGCAGTTTACACAGCCACAAGCTAACAATTGAGCCCCTAGGACTGAAAGGTTGAGATTCTTGGCAAATTCACATGAACTGTGAAATACTGGTTGTTGTTATTTTTCCTATTGTAGTAGTTACCTGTTCCTAGCTTCTTCCTAAGGGGTTCAGGAATGAATTATAACCAAGATGGAGAAGAGGTAGATAAAAGAATCCAATGTTAGTTTTCTTTACCCTCCCAACTCTCAACATCAACTTTCACCCACATGCTTCTGCATCAGTAATCGTAACATGTCCCATACACTAAGCACTGTGATACACCCTTAGAATGTAAGAATTTGGAAGAAAAAAATAAGACAAAGCATTATGGGGCACACAGTAGAGATACAAACCTAGGCTGGAAGAAGTCAGTGAGATCTCTTTCAGGAACAAGTATTGGAGCTAATGTCTGAAGGGTAAGAGATATAGCTAAGCCAAGAATGAAGGAAGAGTATTCCAAAAAAAAGAAGAAAAATAAAACACATGTGAGGACCTTAAAGTTAGAGAAAATATAAAATAGGCCTATGAAGTAGGTGCACAGAAAGCAAAGGAGGAACTTCCCAAGACGACTGAGGCTGGCAGGGGCCACAGCTGTCTGGCCATCCACATGCACTCCCCCCCCCACACACACACACTTGGATGACTGGTGCCTCGTATCCACAGCTGTACCTGGGTTAAAGTTTCTAAGAAACAGAGAAAAGGCCTTGCATATGCCACAAGGACCAAGTTGCTTTGCCACCATTCTGTGACAGCCCAGGCACATATCGCAATTCTCATTCTAAAATACTTTCTTGTAGTCACTGGGCCTCTGTAAGTCTGGTGCTCTGAATGTCTCATTCCACTTTCCTACGTCAAACCACAACCAAGCTCAGATGCACAGAAAGTGCTTTTATGGGCGTAACTGACTTGATACAAATGTGGCAAGGACAGGGAAGAGTACATTCCGAGAGGGAAAGAAAGGAGTAGTTTGAAGTATACTTTGTTCTGTTCATTCCCACACTGCAATATATATATATATATATATATATATATATATATATATATATATATGGGTGTACTGATTATAAACATATCCATGTATACGTGTGTGTATAGCCACATCCACATGTATAAAGTTTTAAATGGCTCTTGATTACTAAGCACATATGTAGTTCCAACACTCTGCTGAGAACTTTGCATGTATAATTCCAACTAGCTTTCACAAAAGCCCAAAAAACAGAAAACCCACTTTTTGGATAAGTAGATGAAGGCTTAAAAAGAGTCGGTAACTTTCTCAAAATCATACGGTCATTAAATAATTCTTGTGTGCTCATTACAGCATGTAAGGAAAGTATATCTTGTCCTTAGTCATCTCCCCCATTATCCAGCTCAGGAAAATTTTATGTCGCTCTTTTCATGAATTATATGCCTGACTTGTTAGATGTCCCTGAAGGGAGGAAAACTTCTGTGGATTCTCAAATGGATCCTAAATGCCAAGGTGGCTTGACCTGCAGCCAAGACCAGTATCTCATCAGGGTGCATTAATGTTCACATCCTTAGCAGTGCTCTGACCTTTAAGAAAATGCTTTCATATGCAACCTGGTGAGCTCCTGACTCTAACAGCTTGTGCTCCTGCCATATGCTCAATATGTCAATCCAGACCAAAGGACATATCACCAATGAGACCCTGCTACCATGTTGTATTCACAAAACACTCCGTGAAGCAGAGGCTTGGATTCCAAACCAATTTAAAATATGTATGATAATAGACATGAAACAGTATGATTTAGGGTGAAAGGGCGAGTCGATCAGAGTGTACGTAGCAGCCACACATTCACAGTAGCTGAAAGATGGCTCTTAAAGAGCTTGTCTCCCTTTATGTACATGGCTCTACATCTATATTTACCAAGAAACAGTTTCTCTTACCTTTTAAACAGCCAGAGTGCCACTTTTATCATTAAACAGCGACATCAGAGAAGAAATGAGCATTATTTAAAATGCAAACAGAGTGGAAAGGATGGCTGCCAAGAAACGACTCATCCCAGAATACTCAAACTACTGCTGTCTGTTGCCACGGGATGCCTGCAGGAGATAATGTTCACAGAGGTCCGTGGCTCTCAAACTTTGGCATGCACCCAGATCTTCTGGAGGACTTGAGCAACCCAGGTCACTGAGTTCCAGCCCCAAAGTCCCTGATCCAACCCATCTGGGGAGAGACCCAAGGACGAACATTTCAAACAAGCTATTACTAGTATGCTGATCCCAGGATCACACTGTGACAACCACCAGGACAGACATTATTAAGTCCACCCCACCAGTATTGTTGACAGCTATCTAATAGGTGAATGGAACTAACCTGGACAAAAGATCTTTCTATCTAAAGAGAGTTGTCTAAGTTACAAATTCACAGACAAAGAGCTTCCTACCACTCTCTAACACCCTGGCATTTAACTTTCTCCAGTTAAAGGTAAAGAAACTTACTGATCTAGGTAAAGGCTGGTGACAAATTACATTAGACAGCAAGGAGGAAAGTGTCCTTGTTGTATTACAGTTATTACACAGAAATCCCCACTGAAATGCATTGCATTTTTCTGAATTAAGTATAGAAAGCCCAGTATGTTAGAAGTTTGTTCTCTTTCTTTCTCCAAGCTACTATGCCTGGAAGATATCTGGTAATGAACTAACAACTATCTTTCTCCTTGACTGATTTCAAATGGAGCTTGTTGAGACAAGCTGTGTAAAAGTGCCAAAGTCAGGTGTGGTCCCGAGCAAATGACAAAACTCAGCACCCTATTCTACCAGGATTCCCTTTGTCAAATCACATTCCTTGTTTTGCCCTGGCTTCTGTAAATTCACCAGCCCTGTTGTTAAATCAGTTGCAAAAATGGCAGGCTGCTCCCTCAAGAACTGCAGAAAAGAAAAGCCATAACACAGGACCTGAACAAGTGGAATTTTGGAAGGATACAGAGAACCAAACATTGCCCCATAGATCTAGGATAAATGTGATACCCCTTGGATTTAGCTGAGCCCTGTTAAACCTTCTTACAATGAGTGTCGGTCCTGTCAGGATTTGTGATTGAGAGCTGCTTAAACAGGTGAGAAAATTTCAGGAAGCTAATATGTCCCATCTAATCAAGGGTAAGTGTTCCCTCTTTGCCCAAGCCCTCTTATTTGCATGAGTACCACATGGTAATAGGTAAATAATTTTTTTCAAGGTTGTTTGAAATGCGGGCCCTTAAAAAACTGATCTAGTGCTCCATTTTATCAAAGGGAGAGGCTACCCAGTACACCTCTAGATGCCTTTATCATGAACTCTTTCCAGCTCAGCCTTCTCCTTTAAACCCTAATGTCCAGTAGCTAGAGCAGGGTAATAAACCAAAGGTACCCATAACTTTTTTTTCTTTTCCTCTCTTTGAGACTGCAATAATCACCTTAACTCACTGCTAATTCTCTCATAACTACCTTTTGCATGCCTTTCTATTTCTTTGCTCAGCGACTGTACTGCCCCTCTTTGGTCCGCATATACTGTTTATACAGAAATACTTGCCTCTTTCACACAACACCTGGAAGCAAACTTTGAGCAGAAGGTGTTTTGCTGTGACATCCTTAGAGCAGCAGCTCTCTGATATGCCCTTGGCACTCACAGCACCATTTTACCTGGGAACTTGTCTGACAGGCAAATTCTCAGGCCCTACTCAATCAGACCCACTGGCTCAAACACCCAGAGGTAGGAAAGGCATAGCCATCTGTTTTAGGGAACCCTTCCAGGGTTACTATAGCATGAGCAGTACTAAGCTAGAGGATTTGAAACTGAGGGATAAATTCGCAAAGTAAAGCAAGTTCTGAGTAGAGGGTTATCTTGACCCAAGGCATTATTTTTTCTTGAAGCCTTTGTATTACAGAGCCAAGTGAAAACAAAAAGACTATTGGACCAAGTATATAAATAAGCTTGTCATTACCTTCTTATCAGGATGAGGTGCTGGAACCAGTTCCTAGCGAAAACCCATTGTTAAATCTCCAGGAATTTTCAAACCAGTTGACATCTTAAAATCAGCAATGATGAAAGTGTTTACATCATGGAACTGAGCAAAAAGTACAAATTACACCTCTTATTCACAAGACAAGTTTACCAGCCCACTGATGGCTGGTTTTTAAAAGGATTGCAAAGTCTGTGTTAGGACCTAAGACAGTGACAGATATAGGAAAGGAACTCAAAAAGGACACAGGAAGGAATAAGCACCGACAGGTCCAGTTTGAGGGAAAGACCAGGAAACAGGTGGTCAAGACAGAAGTAGATGCTTAGAACAGTGCTGCCTACTAAAGATGATATAAACGATTTTATTGAGAGACAGAGCATTTACTGTGTATAATCTTATATGTGGAACATGAAAATAGATCTTTGTATAATTTTCTCAGCTAGTGGTGATGTAATGATTCATTCAATCATTCACCCATCAAAGATTTAATTAGTGTCTACTACGTACCAGGCATTATAATAGGCTCTGTTGATAGGGTAGTGACTAAAACAAAGTCTCAGTGATCACAGAGCTTATGCTTCCAACAATGCAAGTCCATTGTCTCCCAGCCAGGAGTCTCAGATCTGCCAGCAGCTATGAACTTTGATGACTTATAGCAACCAGGGTAAAGCAGGAATTCCTTCAGGGTTCATGAGAGCCTTGGGACTAAATGAGAGATGTGTGTTCTTGGCAGCAGAAATAGCAAGTGCAAATGTCCAGAGAAGGATAAGAAGTATTTTCAATCCTGTGGCTTTCCTTGGCTCTGCTTAGCTACATGACTTGACTTGCTATACTCAGCTCCTTCTACCACAGTCTGAATTTTGCAATGACACCACTTCTTGCAGCATAATCATTGAGTGCCCTTACAGGAGAGAAAAGAGATCACATCTTGGCTCCAGTCTGGGGGCATGGCAAATCTGAGGATACACGAAATTTATTTAATTTGTAGGTTAATGGAAACAATCTAGGAATGTCTTGTAATGCCCAGAAGAGACATTATAAAGGACCAATGAAGAAGGGAAGCAAACACCAATGCTCTAAAGAGCAGCCAGAAACAGATCTGAAAGGAGAAAAATAGAACACTTCAGAGAGTATAGTCATAATCTTCAAATAGGAAGAGCTCAGCTTCTGATTTTTTGTAGGTAAAGCCATAACAAATCACAGCAAAGCTACCCACCATCACAAAAACTATCACTCTGACAATGAATGTCAATAACAAGAGATTAACACTGTAATCCTTGCTTTTAAATACTATAACCTCTTTATTATTATTTATTATTTATTCAATTGTGCGTGTATGCATGTATGCACGTGTGTATGTATGTGTGTGTATGTATGTGTGTGTATGTATGTGTGTGTAGAACCACAGACGAATTCGGGAACCACCATGGACCGCCTCCACCTCCTCCCGGTTTTACTCTGCCCTGGAACTCACAGGCTCTGCCTTACCAGGACCAGAAATGTAGGCCACCCCCACTTCTGCCTGGCGTCTATACGTGGGGTCTAGAATCCGAACTCAGGACCTTCCACCTGCAAGGCAGAGGCTTAACCCCTGAGCCACCTCTCCAGACCCCTTAAATACTATAACCTCTTGTCTCAAAAGAACTTTCTTTCTACTTCTGTAACTATTATGAAGTCACTATTCTATGTGACTATGGAGGAGTACATGGTTTAGACAGCCATCTATGCACATATTAGAAGTTCAAGAACAATTTGATCCAGAGGTCCCTAAATGCATGGGTTAAGACATTCAATGAGTAATAAGTTGTTACCTGTTGTAATTATAAACTTTTCCCAAAATGCCTGAGGAGAAAGATTTAGTTACAAAAATGACTTAGGCCTGGAACTCACTATGTGATATGGTCTTGAGTTCATGACATCATCCTGTTTCAGCCTCACCAGCTGTGGGGTTGTAGGCATGCACCACCATGCCTTTACAATTTTTATTAAGCAATCCTTATGTGCCAGACATCATATTGTTTTCTGAGACCACCACCATGAGATGACAAACCTTTTCCAGCCTCATGAAGCTTATTGTCTAGTCAGGAAAATACACTAAATAAGTAAGTAAGCAAACCTTTAGTTAATTAAAACTGAGAAATGTTGCAAAGTCCAAGATACTGTTGTTTCCATCTAAGTAAACCCCAGCCCCAGATATTTTGCTCAGCCTCTCCTTGTTGACATTTGAACAGCCCTTCTGCATGATAAGGTGATGAGATATTTTCCTTTTTTGTGCATGCTTCCTAAATTTTTGTATGGATGTCTTTTATAAGAAGACCAACAACAACAAAAAAGAAATTCCAGAATTCCTGGGAATAGTTTCTTATTAAGCATACTATCCCACCAAGATTAATTTTACATTGGCTGCAAATTTCCACTTCTCAAGCTCTTTTTTTTTTTTGCTGAGCTAATAATGTGACTTGTTTGAACCTCTCCTTATAGGTTTTATTTTCCAAGCCTTAAATCATCTTCATTGTCCTTTTATGAACCGCCTCCAAGTTGGATGTGATTAATGCCTGCTCATTAGATGCTGAATAAACTTGAGGACAGATGCACTATGCAACTTTAAAGGCTTTGGTACTGTCAAAGCAATACTGCAGCCAGTGTGCAATATATATCATCTGCATCTATGATAAGCATACCTCTTCAAGTTGGGTTCTCCATGAAGGCATTCAATCTTTCCATTTCTTTCTAATTAAGATCTTCTTCCACTTCAAAGGCCTGGATTGCATCCACAACCCCTAAATAATGTGTTTTACTTCTTTAAAAATAGGAGTTCCCTGAAACAGCATTACAGGCATTTCAACGTTCCAAACCCCCACCCACATCATCCAGACCTGTCAGCAGATTTGCTACTGCTCTGGCCATCAGATACAACATTTCAGGTCCAAGCAATTTTACCAGCACAGCATTATTTTTTATTTTATGACTGGAAGAAGGCAAATGAAGATGCTGTTTTTTAAAAAATCCCAAACAGCATAGACAATTTTTACATCACTAATATATCTTGTGTCTCTACTAGAGATGTAAAAATTCTCTGATAAGGATAAGCAAGACAGATGAAGTTCATAAGTTCCAAAGACTGACAACTCCGTGGGAGGGGATAGTACAAACAGGTGAGTTTACACAGAAAACATAGTGACCTGTATATGCACATTAAAAAGCCTGGGTTACTGGGGAAATACACAGCAATGCCTAACAATGCCATACAACTCAGGCTGAGCATTCACATTAAGCTCTGCTCACTTGCAGGAAGTTTCTGTGGATTAAATGACTTTTATGTGACATTTTTATTACTGTTGGAAATAAGACACAGCGCCTAACTAAACACACAGTTAATAATGAGACCAAAATGCTTGCAGAACCACTACAGTTCAAGTGAAGCCTGACCACTCTACTGCTACTAAGAACTTGCATAAAAAGATACACCCGTTTTTTTTTTCTTTAAGACTCTGTAAGTAGCCGAGTCAAAAGTCAGCCTCAGAGTGAACTAAGTTAGCTATGAATCCAGATAAACCTGAAGCTGAGATTACCAGGGAAAAAAGCAGGGACTACACTATGATACAGGAACAGGTAAGCTATCGGAAGAGGACTATTGTTGCTCAGGAGTTCAGGCTAACGTTTGACAAATAGGACATCATGGAATTAAAAAGCAACTGGCAGGCAAATGAACCGACCACAGAAGCATCCCACCTGGGCCAGCTTGACACCTGACAGACAATTCACATGGAGAATGCACAAATAATTCAAAAATCTAAACATCAAAAAAAATCTAAACATCTAAAAAAAAAACATCAAAAAAGGGTGAGAATCCAAAGACCCCACATTAATCACCTGGAACCAGACCAGCTAAATCTCTCGCCACCCTAAAGCTCAGCGAACCTTGCAGAAGAGGGGGCAGCAAGATTGTAAGAGCCTAAAGATGGAGAGGACTAATGATATGCAAGATACTCCACACAAGTTAGGGCTGCAGCAGCAAGAACTGGACTTTGCCTGACCTGCACAATGACTGACATGTCAAAGACTCCCCAAAGTCTAGCAGGGATCACAGGGAAGAAGGCTCTAGGCAGTAGGATCCTTATAGGCAAGGGATTAACAGTCATAACAGAGTTCCCATACTAATGGGGAGCACAAGAAGGGGCTCAGGGCTATGCCACAGAGTCCTGAACCCTCACTAAGGTAGAAGACTCAGAGGGAGGTTTGGCATTCACACAAAAGGATTCTCCAGGGGATGGGAAGGAGGAATGGGGAGGCACTGGGAAAGGAGAAGGGAAGGGGGAAAGTGCAAGGGGGGTGACAGGGGAGGGGAAAAAGGATGGGGAGGATGGGGGTACCTATTGAGCTTGTATGATTAGGAAAAAAATAAAATATGGGAGAAAAATTGTTAAGACCTTTTTTAAAAAGGAAAAAAGGATGAGGATGGTATAAAGTCATTGTATTCATGAACAGATGTGTCAAAGAATATTAAAAAAATATTTAAAAAGAAACTTGAAGGGGATCTAATTGAAAAGAAAAAATGGGCCAATGGAAGTAGATGAGCAATAGAGGATGAATAATATATCTGATATACATGCATAAAAATGTCATAATGAAACATTATTATATATAATACATAAACGTCGAGAAAATTTTTATTTTTATTTATTTTTGCATGTGTGTGTGGGTCCATGCACATGTGCTTGTGTGTATCAGAGAGCACTGTATGTACTTGTGGAGGACCAAGTATAACTTCTGGAATCATCCTGGATCACTTTTACCTCCTTTTTGCTTCACTCTGGGATTTCTTTGGCTCTGCCCACGAGGGCCTGAAGTGCTGGCCACAGCAGTTTCCACCATTTTTTATGTGGGACTTGGGACCTTCTGCTTGTGAGGCAATGTCTTAACCCCTGAACTATCTCTCCAGTCCCTGAAGAAAATCTGAGATAGCAAAAACAAAATAAAATAAAAAAATTAAAAAATGGGTCATGGATTGTAACAGAATTCTCAAAAAAAAAGAAATATAAATGGCTAATAAATGTGTTCAATGTGCCATCAGGGAAGTACACATGAAAACTACTTTGGGATTCCATCTCACCCCAGTCAGAATGGCTATTACTAAGAAAACAAATGATAACAAATGCTGGCACAGATGTGAGAAAAGAAGGAAGCATTGTTCACTGTTGGAAGTCAGGGGTAAACTGGTGCAACCACTGTGGAAATCAGTCTGGAGATTTTTTTAAAAAGCAAAATTACCATTTGATCCAGTTCTACCACTCCACAGTAGGTACCCAAAGGGCTCTCTATTCTACTACACAAATACTTGTACATTCATGCCCATCGATGCCTTATCCACTTTAGCTAGGAAATAGAACCAGCCTAGATTTCTATCAACAGATGATTGGATAATGAAAATGTGATACATGTATACAATGGGAAATGAAATTATGACATTTTCAGCAGGTGGATATAACTGGAAAATATTATATTGAGTGAAGGTAAACTCAGCTCAGAAACACAAATGCTTTACACTCTTTCTTTTTTTTTCTTTTTTTTTATATAACATTTTTTATTATCTCCGCTCATACAAATTTAATAGGTACACCGGTTCCCTCCCTCCCTCCTCCTCCCCTCGACCCCTCTGCTCACCCTCCTCTCCCCCTTCCCTCCCCATCCCCCAGGGCCTCCCCCTCCCATCTCCAGAGCATCCTTTAATGAGCATGCCAAACTCTCCCCTGGGTCCTCCTCTCTGATGACATACAAGGACCCATCGGCATTTCCCTGAACCCTTTCCTGTGTTCCCCTTAAGCCTAGGAACACTATTTTGGCTGTCAATCCCTTGCCTCCAAGGATCTTGGTGCTTTTAGCAAATGCTAGACTTTGTGGGAACAATAGTGTGTTGGACATTGCGCAGGGCATGTAAAATCCAATTATGATTGCTTCGGCCCTAACTTGTGTGGAGTATCTTGCATATCATTACTCCTCCCATCCTTGTGCTCTTACACTCTTACCGCCCCCTTTTCCGCAAATTTCCCTGAGCTTCAGGATGGGGAGAGATTAGGCTGGCCTAGTTCTAGATGGTTGATATAGAGTCTCTGAAGTTCTGGATTATGGTTTGTTGATTTTCTTTTGCGGTATTGTGGTGCCTAGCTTCAAATTTTTAGATTCATGTGTTTAACCTGGAGTGTCTTCAGAGTTAAGGGAGCTACAGGGAGAAGAAGGAGACATAATGAGTTGGGGGGGGCAGAGCAGTAAAACATATGTGATGTGAAAGTAGAGAGGTGGAATATGAGAATTAAATGTTTACACAGGGATGGGAACTGTTGTGGTTTGAAATGTGTTCGCCACAGTTTCATATGTTTGGGAAGGATATGGTACCTTTGAGAGGTGGACCCTTGCTAGAGGAAGGCAGTCATAGGGGGTGGGCCTTGAGGTGAATTAGTCCCACCCTACCTCCAGGAGAGTTCTGCTCTTGCAGCAAGCTGTCTTACAGCTCTCAGCCTTGTGGATGGGTGTGACGTAGCCTTTCTCCAGCTTTTGCCAGCCAGCCATGCCACATCTGCCATGAAAGACTGTATCTCCCCTCTGAACCATAGGCTGAATAAATCTCCCTTTCTCCCTTAAGTTGCTTGACTTTGGGCGCTCTTTCACAGCAACAGAAAAGAGTAACTATTACAGGGATTGAAGGATGGGGGAGAGGAGTAGGTGAGGGTGAGTTAACTAACACTAAAGATACATTTTATAAAAAAACCTATGGAAACTCACTACTTTGTAAGCTAATTAAAAATATAATTTAAAAGGAGTTAAGTACCCTACACAAGAGGACAATTCTACGCCCAGAAGATATGCATCATTGCTTGAAAAATCTCAATGCCAGGCATGGGAAACCTCCCAATAAGTAACTGGTAGAGAAGACCTCAGAGCCACGCCTCCCTCACAAACAACATAGCCTACTGCCAATGTTGCCCACCATAACTAGATGAAAAGACCCATGGCTGAAAACCCCATACATCTTGGTTGTAGAACCCAGAACAATTAAGCTGAAACTGACCTGAAAACTTCACCTCAGCTGGCCAGAAAGTGCTGTGCAGGCTGTTGGGGGAGAAAAAATATCACCGGTCCTCGCCAGAACTGAGCCATGTGTGCTGCTACAACACTGACCTGCCAAACAAGATGTGCCAACTGATGAAATGCTGCCATGACAGCTATGGGGGTAGCCAATGGCTTTCTGATTAGATTTGATGTGTGATCTACAGAAAGGAACTCATACCTGTTACTGTAAACCCAGTCAAAAGTCCATGTCTGGAGAGGGGGACCTACTACCATTGTATGGCTAATAGGACATATTGTCAAGCTGACTTCCAAATATTTATATCTACACCCACAGGTTAGTATTGTTTTCAACCTTGGTCAAAACAAAGCCTCTTCTGCAGCAAGTAGTTAATGCAGAGACTCTTAACTGGTCAAAGTACTGAGAAAAAGTGGTTGTTTTGTGCTCAGTCCTAAACAGGATGTCTGTATCACCTCCTCTAAGACCTAGTCAACAGTGCTGAAGAGGGAGTGGAAAGAATATGAAAAAAAGGATGGAGTGGAGTGCTATAAAATATTGCCTCATGCATAGGACATGACTGCTGTTATCATAAATTCATAGCAGCTACAGTTATCTACACAAGAGTTACACCAGCTTAAGAGTGAGCCCAAGAACATCCAATTAATGATGAGAGAGGGACTCAGGAGGCCCCACCCCTCCCTAAGGAGCTGTTGGAGGAATAGTTTGCTGGGCTGGAGAGATGGTTCAGGGGTTAAGACTTTGCCTCTCAAGCAGAAGGTCCTGAGATCAGATTCCAGGTTCCACTTAAAAAATGCCAGGCAAAAACAGTGGCGGCTTCTTCCTCCAGCTCTGGTGGGCAGAGCCTGGGAAATCCCAGAGCAAAGCAAAACAGAGGTAGATGCAATCCAGGATGATTCCCAAAGATGCCCTTGATCGTCCACGGGGATACATGGTGCCCTCTGATACACACACACACACACACACACACACACACACACACACACACACATGCATATATGTACAACAAATGAAGTTTAAAACATTTAAGGAAGAATAGGTTGCTGAGGGAGGAGTCATTTTCTCAGTAGCGTAGTCACTGATAAACTGCCTAAAACCCAGTAATTAACCCCCTATCCATGCTTATGCAAGCAACCCTAATTAAACTCAGTAGGTTACCCCCTCCAAAAAAAAAAGAAAGAAAATATGGGCAAGACAAGCTAGAAAGAAAGGGTTAAGCACAACAGGAAAAACTGACAAGAAAGAAAATGGAGTGTGAATATGATTGAAACATATATGTATGAAATGGTTTTAAGAATATATATGTGGGTTATATGTGGGCTGGAGAGATGGCTCAGGGGTTAAAGCCTCTGCCTTGCAAGGAAAAGGACCTGAGTTCAGATCCCAGATCCCCCATAAAAACATCTGGCAGAAACAACAGAAACCTGCAATTCTGGCCCTGGAAGGCAGAACCTGGGAAACCCCAGGATCATTACCAATGTCACCCTTAGACCTCAACAGGACCTCAACACACACACACTCAAGTATCCTCTGGTACATACACACATACCACCATCACCACTACCACCAACACCACCACCACCCCACTGCACACACATACACACACATGCATGTGCAACAAAGACATACTATACACATGTATGAATTTGTCAAAAATAAGTTTTCAAAAAGTATGCCATGTTCAGAAAAAAAAATGAATGAGATTCTGTCATAGTTACTGAGCTTAAATTCCTTGAAATCTCCTTGCCTTTGGTCCTAAAGCTTGAACTAGTAACAGATAAAAGTATAGTGTTCACCCTCCTCTCCTACATTGCTGGTGGGAATAGGCTCACACAGCCACTCTGGTGAGCCGTCTGGAGATTCTTAAGAAATTAAAGATTGAAATGCCATATGACCCTGCTATTCCATTTTTTGGAATAACCCCCCAAGCAGCAAAAATTCACCTCGATAGCACAAGCACGACCATGTTCATAGCAGCACTGTTTACAATAGCAAAGTCATGGAATCAACCCAAATGTCCAACAGTTGACGAGTGGATAAGGAAAATGTGGTACATCTATATAATGGAGTACTACTCAGCCATCAAAAATGATGAATTAATGGAATTTTCCAGGAAATGGATGGAATTAGAAACAATTATATTGAGTGAAGTATCCCAGACCCAGAAAATTAAATGCCGTATGTACTCCCTAATAGGTGGCTCCTAGTACCAAACCCACTTAGAGACACTTAAGGATAATTCTCTGTAATACCTACAGTAATTGCAAAGTTTATGAACAGGAGAGATGGGGAAGGAGGACCACACCAGAAACAAGGAGAGAGGGGACCATGTTACAGCAGAGAAAATAGGCCACCATCAAGGACTGCAAGGGGTGACATCCAATACCCATCAGGACGGAGTGAAGGGCATTGCAAGAGCAGCAAAACTGCAAAAGAAAATCAACAAACCATAATCCAGAACATCAGAGACTCTATATCAACCACTTGGAACTAGGCCAGCCTAATCTTTCCACATCCTGAAGCTCAGGGAAATTTGCGGAAGAGGGGGCGGTAAGATTGTAAGAGCACAAGGATGGGAGGAGCAATGATAAGCAAGATACTCCACACAAGTTAGGGCCGAAGCAATCATAATTGAACTTTGCATGCCCTGCGCAATGTCCAATACACTATTGACCCCACAAAGTCTAGGATTTGCTAAAGGCACTAGGATCCTTGGAGGCAAGGGATTGACAGCCACAGTAGTGTTCTTATGCTTAACGGGAACACAGGAAAGGGTTCTGGGAAATGCCACTGGGTCCTTGCACCTCATCGGAGAGGAGGACCCAGAGGAGTTTGGCATGCACATTAAAGGATGCTCCGGGGATGGGAGGGGGAGGCACTGGGGGATGGAGAAGGAGGGGGGTGGGGGGTTGGAGGGAGGAAGGGGACCAGTGTACCTGTTAAGTTTGTATGAGTTGAAATAATAAAAATAAATTTTAAAAAGTATAGTGTTCACCCTCAAGAGTTCTCCTTCTACATTTACATCACTTCACTAATAATGAATTATTTGGTGTGGTAAAACAAAAGATTTACCTTTCCCTTTCTGTTTATCTTAAATGCACTTGCTATGTATCCCAGACTGATCACGAGTTTGCAATCTTCTTGCCTCAAGCTTTCAAGAGATTCCTAGATTATAGATATACACTACGCCATCCAGTCAGATCCATTCTTTATGAACTTAGCCTATTTGTTTGCTTGGACAAAATCTATGCACCTTCATTCAGATGGTGCTCACACTCATCCTCTTTGGTTTGCCCATCAGAGCTCTGCAGAATGCAGGATGTGAGAAAGAAAGTAACTCACAAATGACCTGAATTCACTTGGAGTCTGATCTTTGAATATGTGTTATCCTCCCTGATATTTCTATCAGTAGACCATGTGCCTACATCTATCTCTCACTCTCCAGAGCAAATGTGAACTACCTTCAGATATTTGGAAAGACAATTTGGTTAACAAGGACTCCTGTTCCTCCCTCTGCCTTCTTTCTTTGTCCGCGTCACCCATGTGTTACTTCCACAAATGTAATTTCAGTTCTTCAAACAAGTGGAGATGTCTGAGAACTGCTTAGTTTTGCTAGTTCTAGGCTATTGCTTCATCTGGCTTCCACCATTTGCAATGGTAAAATAAGCTGAGAATATGTGTGAATGTGTGTGTATGGATGAATGTATGTATGTATGTGTGTAAACATTTAAGTTGTCATAGTCCTGCCAACTTCCTAACAAGATAACATAGATGAGTTGGTGACCCATGACAATGAGATAAATGAATTCAAATATAGTATCAATAGATGTAAATCAGTGTCATTTGCCCATCAGAAAATGAAAGATTTTCAAAGGCAAACTAGATGAAACACAGTGAGCCACACAAGTGGAAAGACTTCAAAATAAGAGGAAGCTTGTGAAGATAGCAGACAAATTTCAAATCATGACACAGGCAAAGTTTAATACTTTGCTGCCTATGAGACCCATTGAAATAAAACAGATTCATAAAAGTAAAGAAAATGGATGCATGCCAGACAAAGATATTTTTAAGTTGTCATAATAGTGATATCTAGTTAGGTATAATTCATGTTAGAAAACATTAAAAATAGACAAAATATGTTTTATAAAAATCAAGGCTACTTGCCAGTAACATAGTTCACAGAAATTTAGTTTTTTCTCCCAAGTGAATTTTATACAGATATGTTTATGGAAATGACAGGAATAAAAATCAGCAGAACCTCACATTTGTGCAATACTATCAGGACTTATTGAAATGAGCAACACTGAGCATAATCCAATGGGGACTTGTCTGCTACAGATGCCTAAAGATCAGATTCATCATGTTTCTTGATTCAAGTCCACCAAAGTGTGGACTCACAGCAGTACATTGAAAGGTCTCTTTAGCTCTCACTTTCTAGCAACTTAGTGTCCCATAGTCTACATTTCCCATCTCTATCATAATACAATAAGCACTTGATGTAAATGAATAAATTGTGTCAAGCATGATCTTTGCAACTACAAACATTAAAAAATAAGATTGGTTTCACTCCACTTGAAACAGTAACCAATTATCTTGAAACCACAGCATTCTAGTTTCTACTAGTCTACACTGGGGAACCTCAGAACCTCTGGATTTAAGTCCTTAGCTTCTCTTCCTTATCTTTCAGGAATACCTTGTCAGTAACTTGTGCAAGATATGTAAGCTCCCAAATGTGTTAAGTTTCTCTTTGTCTTGAACTCCTTCATCATTCTTGTCCTTGAAGCATAATAATTTAAATGTTCCTGGATCTAGTAAAGTTGACAAATGTTTAAGTTGACACAGGTCCTGCCAACTTCCTAACAGAATAACATAGATGAGCTGGCCACCCATGACAAAGCTGCCTGCCACTCAGAACTGACTTTTGGAAATCAGTTCTGTCCTTTCACCCTATGAGCTCTGTGGAGATCGAACACAGGTCCTCAAATCGCAGGCTTCTCTATCCATTGAATAGTACCTTGCTGTAGGTTTTTATTTGCATTGATGTTGAGCACCTTCTCATGTGATTTTTAGGCATTACTACATCTTTTGCCCTCTTAAAAAAACAGAGCACAGGCTAGTTTTTCATAATATCAAAATATATAATAATTATAATTTAAAATAATATGTACTGAGAATTTACCAAGTGTCATTAATTTTCACTACAAACTTGTGAAATTAGGTACTTTAATTGTCATTCCTATTTCTGGATGAGAAAGAGGAATTATGAACACTCAAGCTTCGCCTGTTTACAAGTAATGAAGCCAGAATTTGATTCCATTTAATTAGCCGTCATAATTTACATGCTACTCACACACATGAAAATTTCTGAAAACAGTGTGTCTTTACCCATAAAGAAGAATCTGGACAATAAAGCATATCCCTTACTTAATCTCACTGAATAATGTAAGAATATGGCAAATCAGTATTCCATGAAGCAGTGAGGTTTCATTAGAAGAACATATTAGAGCAAAAGTGCCCAAAGTATATTCTCTATCACTCTGGCACTTGGAGATACTCTTTGAACAGGGGTATGTAAGCAAGTAACCTAAGAAATGCTGCCCATTGCCTTCTGAAAGAGTTTATAATACACTTTCACATATTAAAGCCCATGAGAATTACTGCAATAAAGAAACTCAATAAATTATTTAGTGATCATGCATTTGTAAAACCTATGGACTAACAAAATTGTAAACTCATAAAATATATTTTAGGAAACACCATGTGAAATAAATGTACCCAGGAGAAGCTTGTAGGTTATATACTCTCTCATGCTAATTTATGCCCTAAAGCTTCAAGAACGTAGCACAGGCAAGACTTTGACCTGCTTTCCACATTGCTCAGCCTTATTTTAAATGCAGATCGGCACACCTTAAAAGGTGAAGCACAAAGTCTGTCACTGTTCAGGTATCAACTGTCCACATCGCTATCTAAATTTTACATCTCTGGTCCATTGGTGCAGAACAAACTGCTTCATGTTGTTAGTTATTTTTATTGTAAATATCCAGTTTTCCATTTCCTTCCCTGTCATTGCTTTTCTGTGGAGAGCAACAATTTGTGTCACTCAAAATGTGTTCACTTATCCATCTCAGATATTGTTTCAGAGTGACAGACATGTTCCCAAACTCCTAAGTGGATTATAGCTCAAAGTTGAAGGCCAAGAAACAAGCACATAAACTGTGTGAATTGATCACTAGACAAAATGAAGTAACTATATTCCTGAATTTTAAAATACATGGTAAAATTGGTATGAAAACATGTAACTTCTGTGAAAAATGTTTCTGTAATTATATTTATCACATGTTACTGTAGAGCTAATCCTTTGAAATTATTAGAATTTCTTGATTTCATTGTTTTAGATGTCAATTCAGGAATAATTCTGAATATGAGGCAATGATGGTAATTAATTAAACCTAGGTTTAGTGTGTTCTTAGATTTATACTACTTAGCGTATCCATTGGCTCTTGTTACACAACAAGCATATCAAATTAAGTAGTATAATATGAGAACCTCTTTTTCTTAGCCATCCATGGTACAACAGGGCTAAGCTTCAAGTTATTGAATTGGTCTAGATCTTCTTCTTTGGCTTAGTAAGGAAACTGAAACAAATTCTTGGAGCAATGGTAGAAATATATCAGGTCAAGACCAATCACGTAGAGCACACTTCACATAGTGTACTTCTGCAACATTTCTGCTAATATACCACTAGGTGACTCAAGTCTATGGTCACAATAAAAGGCAATGGCAAATCAATTATGCACCACCCAACATGAAACTAAACCAGGCTACATAACTAAGGCCAGCACCAGTAGGTTAGGAGTAAAGGTAAGAAAGTGAAAATTTTCAAACAATTTAATCTCGTGCAAGCCATGTTCTTTATTTTACCATTTACAGCTATGTGGCCTTGGACAAGTGTCTCAAACACTGTTACTCAGTTACATTTTCTATAAACGGAGACAAAATAGTGTCAAATGATAGGGCTGTGTGTGTGAATGAGGAAATGTTTACAAAGTGTTTGCAGTCATGATTAGATTCTGTATCACCACCATCAGCAGTTGCAGAAATAATCAAAGTAATACTTTTCTTTAGGAAGTAAACAAATGAACAAACACAATAACCAAGACATTTCTACTTTTACTCAAATCTTTGTTTGCAGTGGAAAATCAGAGAAAGACAACCAAAATCACATTGGAATTGGCTAACCTCAAGATAACCATCTAGAAAAAAGATTAGATAGATAGATAGATAGATAGATAGATAGATAGATAGATGATAGATAGAAAGATAGATAGAAAGATAGATACCAATATAGATGATACATATATAGATATATAAGTAGATATAAAGATAAATAGATGTAGGTATAGATGATACAGTTATAGAATAGATACATATTGATAAGATATGGATGATGTAGATATGAGTAAGAAAGTGAATAATTTTGAGTAACAAACTTCAAAAATGTATTATATATGTTACATATACATGCATGTGCCTTAGTTATCTGGATATTTTGTTCAAAATTTAAAACCTAAATTGTAGAAAGCTGAATTTCCTGGAAAAGTGGTTCAGTCTGCCACATTATTTTGTATAACTTACAGAAAAGGGGTGGAGGCAATAGTGTTCCTATACTAAAGGGGAACACAAAAAAGAGCTCTAGGCAATGCTACTGAGTCCTTACACCTCATCAGAAGAGGAGGACCAAGAGGAAAGTTTGACATGCACAGTAAAGGATGCTCCAGGAATGAGGGGGTGGGGGAAAGGGAGGGAGGGGGAAAGGAAAGGGAAAAGGGGGAAGGGAACAAGGGGATCCAGGGAGGGGTGGAGGGAGGGAGGGGAATGGAGTACCCATCAAGTTTGCATGAGTGGGAAAAATAAATTTTAAAAAGTAAGTCCTTATATAGGAATATTGGTAGATGCAGAAAAGGCAATGATACACAGAAAAACTCTACACAGAAAAAAATATTTGAGTCTTTTTTCATATCTCAGTTGTAAAAGTAATTCACTCCAACTGTATCTTTTTCTAAGAAAAAAAAATTACTTGCTCCACCTTCCAGAGGATACACTGTATCCCTTCAGTTCTAACTTAAACAGGTAGAATTGTGAATTTTGTTTCTATTCTGGGACTTCAGAAGACTTTTACTGGCATTCCCATAGATTTCCCACTTACCTACAGCTCTGAATTGTGAGAAATCTTTCTCCAGGTACTATGAATATGGCCAATTCTCCAAAACAAATGGGACAATTCAGGGTTTATGTTTCTTTAAATTGACCCCAAGGATTTACCTACAACTTAATATACAGAGGATATTTTGGGTTGGAGAGATGGCTCAGGAGTTAAAGCCTTTGTCTCAAAAGCAAAAGGATCTGAGTTCAGATTCCCAGATCCCACTTGAAAATGCTAGGAGACTATGGTGGCAACCTGTGATTTTTGCCCTGGAAGGCTGAGCTGGGAAACCCTAGACCAAAGCAATAAGGAGGCAGAACAAACTAGGATGATCCTTATGCCATCCTTGAGCCTCCACAGGCACATGCATTCAAGTGCCCTCTTGTACATATACACATGTTTGCATGTGCAAAATAAAACCATATAGAGGGTACTTCAGAAAAGTTTATAAGTTAACTGCAAAAGAAAATCAACAAACCACAATCCAGAACTTCAGAGACTCTATATCAACCACCTAGAACTAGGCCAGCTTAGTCTCTCCCCATCTTGAAGCTCAGGGAAATTTGCGGAAGAGGGGGCGGTAAGAGTGTAAGAGCATAAGGATGGGAGGAGCAATGATATGTAAGATACTCTATACTAGTTAGGGCTGAAGCAATCATAATTGGACTTTGCATGCCCTGCGCATTGTCCAACACACTGTTGACCTCACAAAGTCTAGCTTCTGCTAAAGGCACCAAGATCCTTGGAGGCAAAGGATTGGCAGCCACAGCAGTGTTCCTATACCTAAGGGGAACACGGGAAAGGGTTCGGGAAAGGCCACTGGGTCCTTGTACGTCATCAGAGAGGAGGGCCCAGAGGAAAATCAGACATGCACAAGAAAGGACTCTCTGGGAATTGGGGTGGGAGGCACTGGGGGATGGGGAGGGAGAGGGGTGGGGAGGGGGAGCAGGGGGTACGGGGGGAGGAGGAGGGAGGGAGGGAACTGGTGTACCTAATAAGTTTGTATGAGCTGAAATAAAAAAAAATAAATAAATAAATAAAAAAGAAAAGTTTATAAGTTAAATCAACTGTGTATAGGAGAATCCATCCCTTCATTCTTCAGAGGACATACAATCAATATCCACGAAGCTTTGAATAATGGCAGAGAAACCATTGTACTTGAATAGGCAAGAGCTATCTGCAATTTCTATAGTAAGATTTATACTTCTTATTCATTTATCATATTTGGCTGTAGGTCAAGCAAAGATTAACTAGTCTAGTCTAATTCAGCTACAAATATATAAATTCATCAATAAAGAATCTAATTCTGCACCGAAGCTGAAGCCTAAAATATGAATGGCATCCTTGGTTCTAATCATACTCCCCATACAACCCTCCCCCATACTTAATCAGCAAGATCTGTTAATGCCATCTTCTGAATATTTCATAAATTCTTCATAATTCTTTGATGGTTAGTATTAATTGTCAACCAGAGATCTAGGAGACAGGCCTCTGCACACATCTGAGAGGCATTCTCTAGATTAAAGTTGGCTTCTGGACATGCCTATGAGAGATTGTGATTACATCATTTATGTGGGAAGAACCAGATTATAGTGGGTGGGACCTTTCCCTGGGGAAGGGATCCATAGCTATAAAAATGAGAAATGAACACAAGCATGCATACATTGCTTCAGCCTCCTGCTGGTATAATTTCCCCACTGTGGTGGATTGTAGCCTGGACTTGCGAGCCAATTAAACCCCTTTCCCTCAGGTTGGGGCACTTCATTGCAGCAACATATAATGAAACTAAAATAATCTCCCTATCTCTGTTGCCAATATCCACCATTGTTGCTCTCTTGGGCTATTGCAATCACCTTTTCTTTCTAAGGACTTGCCATATTCCAGTCCATTTCCACAATAGAAATGTAATTGTAATCGATTCAAAAACAATATCCACAATATGTACGAGTCATTTCACTGAGTGATAATTTATTTCTCATCTCCTTGAATCTGAGCTTGGCCAATGATGACTTGTTTAGGCCAGCAAGGAGTGAACACTCGGGCCACAGACTAAGGTTCAAAAGTGTTTGTCTTCTCTGCTGCTTGTGATCTTCAGTCACCATAAGGATAAGCCAAAGATAGCCAGGTCACCTGAATTTCAGGGTATAAGAAGCCCTTCTGCGTCACCAGCCCCAGCTGAACTGGTCACCTTAAAAAAAAGAGCCCACTATGTCCACAGATTCATGAGAGACAAAAAGCTATTGTGCTCACTTGCTACAATTTGGTGTAGTTTCGTTTTATTAATATAACAAATAAATTATTTGTCTCCTACCTAAAATCCCTAGTAAATTACCTCAAAATAAAGCCCAAGCATCTTAACTTCCTTAGATGCAATCCTTCATGACTTCATGCCAGCTAAAGTCTGCAGTCTCTTCTCTTACCATTCTTCTCCTCCCCTCCCAACTTTTGCCATATAATTAAAATTTTTAAACCTTTAAAATGCCACCTAATAATAGGCGAGTTCCATTTACATCCCTGGCTAAAGCCCCATTATTCTCTGAGTCCTTCCTGCATCCTGGTAAATAGCCATTCTTGTTGGTTTTAATTTATTAAACACACACCACTCAATTTTCAATGCCCTGTAGGTGGCTCTTTCACTGTATAATAAAAAGTTGCTGCTGTTTATTCATATTTTAATGATACTGTGAATACAATGGGGCATGTTCTGACTCCTATTCTTAGAGAAACAGTCTCTGTTGGATTCTCACTGCCATTCATTTTTCTATTTATTGTTGGACTTTGCTATTATGATAATTCCAGATACATCAAAATAATATCATCATGGGCCAGTTGCTTTGTTCAAAAACAAGCCACCTTGTCAATTGGTTTCCTTTTATATTCAATAATAGAGCTTACAGCCAGATTAATGTTTTAATTGAGCCCCACTTGTGTTCGTAGCTCCCTGTAGAAAGTCAGTAGTCCTCAAAACACTGAACGCATTGCTCTTCTACAGCTGCTTTAAACTAATCCATCATCATTTGGCTAAAAGTAGTCCTATTTCTCCAGGTGGACACATGTACACTATGTATACATAGAAAAGGTCATCATTCTCATTGGTTTGATAGTTACCTGGTTAGCCTGATAAATGAATACGGTCAAGCTGGACAATTATGGCTCCAACTAAATGACAACAGCCCTGAATTTTCTCTTATAGCCATGACATATGGACCCAAACCACTCAGTCATCTATCTTGCAAACTCTAATTCCTATGAAAGTCCGGAAAGGAGGAAAGAACCTCTTTAAATTTCAGGTTCATGGGCAGACATTGACTTACATGGTTGAAACGGCATCCTGGAACAATCCTGTCTCTCTGTTCTACAGCCCCCACACATGAAGCTACTTTCCAAGAGATGATTACAAACAGCATTACTGCTGGCAGAATGTGACGGCAAAGGGATGAAACTAAATGTGAGCCAAGAACATGGTCACTTCAACAAGCTCCTTTTAACTGTGTTTCCCTGTCATCCACCCACTGGGATCACTACCTCAACTGCAAGGGACCCTCCTACATTGACCAGCTAAGGCAATGCACAAAAACCACTGTGCTGAAAAGGAGATTGGTTTTTAAAAATAGCCCTTTCGGTTTTATGGCTAAGTTGCAATTAGGCTGTGCAACTCATTTATATGAACAACCTAACTACATTCCTTTATTAGACTAGAACTCATTCACAGAGTCAACAAATATTTACCCAATGTCTTCTAAATGGTAGTCATTCCATATTTTCAAAAGACTGAATGAAACTCACATGATTTTTATTTACCTGAGTCAACATGTCTCCTTCACAATTCACCATCATCTTTGTTCAGACCCCACACGCAGTAGCCAGGTCTCATTGATCCTATTCCCCAAGTATCATTTCATTCTGACCCTTTTCTCATCTCTACTGTCACCATTTCTACCCAGGTCTTGGACTTACCACAAACATCTGGCAGATTTTCATGACATCATCTCTTCCTCCTAAAATGATCATCTCAAAGCAAACGTGACTTGTGACCCCTCAGCACAAACTACCACAGAATTATCTAATTCTATAAATCCTTAGCCAAAGAATCCTCTGATGTCACCACCCTTGAGCTATCCCCTTTTGGGTGAACTTGAAGGATTTTGGGGAATTAGCTATATGGCATTAATATGCACATGAACATTTGATGCATGTTAACATCTTTCTACCACCAAACTTCTCTTACTCATCTCTCACAGATCCTCTAGATTCAGATGCTGGAAGCAGATGACAAAAAAGACTGTGATAGCTAGTTGCCATGAGCTAGAAAATTAAGCTCGGGCAAATGATAAAAGAATCGACTCAATTCTCAATCTCTGCTTCACTGAGACTGAAAGCCAAGAATCCAGAATTAAGTGTGAAGTACTGAACATGCTCAAAACAGCTTTTGATTTCCACACCTCTAGAAAACACCAAACTCCACATCTCTTAGCCAGTTGCTAATATCTAGAAGATTCTACCAGGATCTGATCTTACCTCTTGACGTTGAAGACCATCCACAGACCCAAAGAGGCCCTCAGAAAGACCAACTTCTTTGTGATGATATCGAGTGATTCACTGTACTCTGTTAGATTTGGAACTCTATACATAGACATCATGAACGTAACTAAGAATTATTATTGTAAATACCTCATCTTATTTACTTGAGAGAGGGGAACAGAAAGTAAGGGGGGCACACACATGCTACAGTATATGAGAACAGGTTAAAAGGAAACTTTTAGAAGTCAGTTCTTTTCTTCCACCGTGTGGGCTTTGAGGGATCAAATTTAGGTCACCAAGTTTGTGAGCAACTGCCTATACTTAATGAGTGATCTCATAAGTTCACCAAGTATTATTTTTATATAGTATTTATCTTTTGAATGTTATGAAAGCATTTTGAATGTTATTTTAAGAAAGTTAGAAAACAGGGACCAGCACAAGCAAAACCCAAAAAATACCTAAGTCCTCATTACTAATGTATTTGATCCACAAATATATTTAAGCTTCTTATTGAATGAAACACTTATAGAAAAGTTTACATAATATGCCCCTTACATTTTGATGGCTATCTATATGGTCTTTTTATAGGTATAGATGTACATGTCGCTAAAATAAGATTGTATCATGAATGTTTTGTCATTTAGCGCACTTTTACTTTTTATTTATAATGTGTTTAATAATAAATTCATAATTTTTAATGACAAGCATCTTTTCAGGCCATAAAATGTTCTTCAACAATATCATTTTAATAATAGCTAATATTCCATTGTTCAATTTCACAATGTTAACCAATATTTAGGTATTTACATTGGCTTTATCTTTCATTATTATAAACAACAATGTGATGAACATCTTTTTAGACTTTTAAAATACTTCTCTGTTTCTAAATCACTCATTAAAAACTACCCAATAATACACAAACATCAATATGTTTGCCTTAGGAATCATTTCTCTATGACTGTACAATCAATATTGCTTAGGAGAAAATATTTTGATTATTTTATTAGAAAATTAAGTGTCTCAGAATAAACAAGATTATGTTTTTCCCTTTAAACATAAATCACTTACTCAAAATGAGAGAAAGTACAAGCAAATCAAACATCATAATAGATTTAAGAAGCTGTTTAATTGAGAGTTTTAACCTGATGAACCAGTTCTTCAAATCTAAAGAGTCACGTGAGATAGACTTCTGTGACAAGGGTTCATAGAAGAACAAAGTCAGAGATTTAATCCAGGTCAGAGCTATAAAAGGAAAGTGTTACAGCCTATGAGAATGCATAAGAAGGATTTATTTTGACCTCTTGAAGAAAGATGAGTTCTAAGTCTCACCACTGTGATCTCAAAGGCGACAGGAGCAGGACAGCACTACCTCCCATCTTAGGCCAGATAACCTGGCCTCTAAAGGAACCACTGAAGAGTTTAATGTGTGCTTAATGGCAGATGGCACATACTGAACTGGTGGTTGACACACTTTAGAAAGCCAATGTAACTGGACACATCAGATTAAAAAGGCTGCATCTAGGAAGCAAATACACTCCCCTCCAGAGACAGTTCAAATGTGTATAAATCCAGGGACCATATGTCAGCTCTGCACATGGCCACAGTCCATCAACTGCAGGGCCTCCAGGATGAAGCGACTGTGGAGTGTCACCATGACAAAGAAAGAAAGGGGATGGAGATGCTACTCAAATCATGGGAGTCACAGAATGCATACACACACACACACACACACACACACACACACACACACACACACACACGAACGCACACACGCACACACACACAAATGCTCTGTGATCATTTCTATCATTTAACCAGTGATAACAAAAACCACTTTGAAACAGGGCCAGCAAATAAGAATGTTTTTTGCTCTTGTTTCCTTGTTTCAAATCCAAAGAGGGCAGAAATTTTGAGCAAAGGACTGGGCAAGAACTAAAAGGATGGAAAAGAGGATGTTAATTTTACCTTGGGATTGGAATATCTAGGACCAAACAATTTTAAATGTTTTGAGACTGGATTTACAAAGTAAGGTCAGCTTATAATGTCCTTTTTCTCATACGAGTAGCCAGGAACCCATAGAATTTGACTGAACTTAATTCATATTTGGAAAGCAATGGGTTTTTTTTGTTTTTGTCTTGTTTTGTTTTGTTTTGTTTTGTTTAGAAAACCACATGAAAAGGGACAATGGGAAATACAAAAGTTTAATGATGCTTCTGATTTCTTCCCAAATGCTTGTCTATTTGATGTATACAGCTAATCATTTTGGAAATTATGGGGGCCAAAGAGTTGTGCTAAACTTTGTATATCCTAATTTAAGTAAATTCTTACAACTCCATAATAGGTAGCATGATTACACTTATTTTATAATTAAAGAAACTGCCATCCAGAAATATGAGTAATGTATCTAATAGTACCACACATCTATTACCATCAAAATCAGATCTACCTGACTTCACAACTCATGCTTTGGACTATTCCCATGGTGAGGTATTGTTAAACACTTTGGTATAAAAGGGAAAATTCTCAGATGATAAGGACTGAATTATCACTAATCATTAATTTGAGTATATTGTACAAACAAGAAAAACTGTCAAATGCCATCTTAAAATCAAAATGGCAAGCAGAATGCTGGAGTTTTTAATTGCTCAGGGCTTACAAAAGCAGAAAGGTTTCAGCAATATTATACTGCATGCAAATTGCAGATTAAGCATGTCTGTGGAGCATCCCCATGCAATCTCCATAATATTTCATTGTAGAGTAACAGCAATAATAGTAAGAGCTAGGTCCTGATCTCTAGCTCTTGGTAAACAAGAGTAGCTGGAATCCATTGTTGCAAGAGCTTAACAGCCCCCACACATGGCCTCGGCCTGAAAACAAGCTTTCTAAGGTATGACATCCATAGAAACTTTCTTTGCCATAGAATTGATTTTTATGAATTGGGATTAACAGAACGAGCATACAGTGACCGGAGTTATCGGGGAATGCTTTCATCAACCAAAGCTGACTAGAGGGGGACAGGGTTAGCCAAATAGCCCAGCTGTATGTTTCTACTAATTGTGACTTAAACTCACTTTATAAAAGCACCTGCGTTACTCATCATATTGGTTTTGTCATATTGTGCATGGTGGTGGGAGGAGAGGGTTAAACGATATATGTCAACATCTACAGGGATCAGGGAGATATAGTTTCATTTTCACAAACAACTTGGACCACCTTTCGAATACATTTTTTCCAGAAATGAAATTCTACAGCACCATCTACCACCTCCATTCCACATGACAGGCTTCACTCACCTCAGGGGACAGGACTGTATTCTGTTCCTCTGTCTCCCTTAACATGGATACTCCTTTCTTCCCTTATTTTTGGGAAAAAAACAGTAGTGCATCCTGCCTCAGAAGCTCTTAACCAGTTGCGAGTCGTGGGACTGCTCCTGGTTTCCTTCCACTGCCAGGTCAAAATGTAAATCATCTTTCCTCCCGGTCACAGGGCAATACGACCCTGGCACATATGAGCATGTGATCTTCCCTCCACTGGTCTCAACATGCACTCTTTCACTGTGATTCTGTTCATTTTCTTCACCTGGACTTCACTTGGAGCTTGAAGGCAACAACCAAACTCCCCTCTATTTCGTGTAAGCAGGAATGAAAATCTTGTCTAAATTAAAAGCATTCCTGGCACTCGAGGATCTGTATACCTTCCCCAGTGGAGCAAGCATTAAAAGATAAGCCAATGTGTCACCAGGAAGAAAAAAAGACTAAAACGAATTTGGATGCCCATGAACTCAGTCAACCAAGGAAGCAGAATTTGAACATTTCTGATGTGACTACAGGAACTCCCACATCCTTCGCCCTTCTCTGAGAGCTGCTAGGCAGAGCTTTGAATGACAGCCAGCCTGGCACAAGACATGATTGAAATTCTGTTTGCCTCATTCTTTGTATAGACAGTAACGGGCTGATAGAATGCAACTAAAAACATAATTTAGATGGGAAAATACAACACGTTTTTCCCAGGAAGGGGGCGGGGGAAGGCAGCGACATGGCTTGATCCCACCAGCAGAGGGCGCGGCTTACACATAGAAGTGTAACCGAGCCTTCTCTGAATGCTCTAAGGATTCTAGCGGTTTACAGGACAGAATTCCCATTTTCCAAAACGGCATTCAAGCTGCCTGGGACAAAACTCTGACACAGTCACTTATTTCACTCCTCTTATTTAAATAGGACTATTTTTTCCGGTACCTTCGTTCAGTCATTCAAACTGCCACTTTCCTGCTCCCCAGCCTCTGGCCTGGGAAAGAAAGAGGAGATATAAACTCCCTCCAAAGACGGCTTCCCAGAGAAAGTGACCTGTATTCCCAAGCAGCCATCATTTGTTTAAGAGACCTGCACCTAGAATTTCTTGATCAAAGCTAATGTGCTGTAAATTTCTTCATTTAACGGACTTAGTCTGTTCAACTCTTGACACTGGGAATTGGGATTTCCCAGAACTATTAGCACTGCACAGTAGGCGTTCCATGCCGGCCAAGAACCAGGATTAACAGGTATTTGTCTCAGCTAATTTCACTCTCTATACCAGCTCTATAGAGACTGAGGCTTCTTGGCGGAGTGTGTGCCACCCTGCTAATTGGCTACGAATGTAACTACTCCTGCATGCCAATGGAGCAGGGATACTCCGCGGTCCTTAAGAGACTTGAAGCAAACAGATCCTTACGATGGACACACATTTGTGGAAATTTGAGGGTTGCCCGGTGGCACTGTAAATATAAATGGTTCCTCTGTCTACTTCTACTTCCTGCTGGCTGTAAAATGCTTATTCCTGTAGACCATGTGATGGTGATTATATATATATGATAGTTACATCCTCAAAATCTTGCAGTTGCATAGATTATCCATGCAACTTATTCAGAATGCATTTACACAATCAAAGGTCCTATCAGTAGCTTAAATTAAAAAAAAAACTAATTTCCCAAGTTGAATAAAATCATCACACCTATCAGAATAGTCACAGAACATATGAATTATTTCTAAAACAAAGACTATGCAGGAAAGTTGCTATTTCTTTTTCACACGTCCTATTCCTCAACTCCTGACTAATAATTACTTTCTTGATAATATATTCTACTTCCAAAGCTTCTGATACAGGGATTGAAGAGTCAAACGTTTAATGATACTATGTGTTTTCGTTATCTACTGTTACATTACAAATTATCCCAAGGGTAACAGCTCACACCAGAAACTTTTATTATCTCGTCATCTCCAGAATTAGAAAAGGATCGATGCAGGAGCAGCTAAGCTGGGGCTGTTGTTACAGTCTCTCTCTGGAGGCTGCAATCAAAGTGTTGGCCAGGGTTACAGTTGTCTAAGGCTTAGCTGCTGGAGAATTCACTTCAAAGATCACTCATGTGGTTATTAGCAAGCCATAATGGATCCATTTCTAAGCTCACTAGTGCAAGCCTCTCCACAGAGCTGTCTCCCATGTTATGAACTAAATGCTTGCATCCCTTCGAAATTCATAGGTTGAAACACAAACGATCAGTGTGGCTGTATTGATGATGGAGCCTCTAAGGAAATAAGGTTGAAGTTATAGGGTGGAGCCATTGCAATGACCTTCTAAGAAAAGACACCAGAGAGTAATAATAATAATCGCATTCTCCCACTTTTTTTCTCTTTTTCTCCTCCCTCCTCCTTCTTCCTTAACTTTCTCCTTCTCCCTTCATCCATTTCTTTTGTGGCCCCAAGAGTACCAAGCAAGATGGTTACCACCTATATAATCAGAGAAAATAATCCTCGCCATATTGGCTGTCACCTTAACCTGGAACTCTGGAATTATGAGAAAATTAAGTTTTGTAATTTAACTAACTTATCTAGTCTGTGATATTGTTATGACAGCTTTAGCTGGCAAAAACACCCCAAAATGAGCAGTACAACAGTGTCCTCTGAAACAGAAGCCATGACCTATTTATTTAAGTTTATTTCTTATTATCAAAAGCAGCATCCCATTGCTTCTGCCATATTCAATTCACTGCAGCCAAGTCAGTAAGCCCGTCCCATATTCAAGGGGAGGCTTATATAAATAAGGACATGAATATTATGAAGCAGAAATGATTTCCAAGTGTAGTTGGTTAAAAAAAACCCATGACAACTGATATCATTTTATTTTTAGTTAGTCTTGGGGTATATATACTACGACTCATCTCATTTTTGTTCGTACATCTTGAAAGGGAAACTTCCTCAAAGGGAACATTGGAGTCATAAAGAAAGGATGAAACTTTTCAATGTCAGTTTACTCTATCTTGTGTAACTTTCTTTAACAGATGAACTCGACTATGGTTCTTAAATTCATTGTGTGCACTGAGATGACACTAAGTCACATAAAGTATCTTTAGTAATTTTGTTGTGTCAAACTAATGTAAGTGTCCTGTGTATCATAAAGAATGTATTTGACAGAATTCTTCAAATTTTTAATTTTAATTTGGCATATAACATAATTCGAACATGATAGAATCCTGAAACACTAAAAGTCTAGTTAAAAGATTGTCATTTTGAATAATAGAAGCACTCAAAAATAGAAGCAGAGCACTCAAAATCATCTTTCAAATAAAAAGGTGACTGAAATTAAATTCTGGCCATTCAAAGGGTTAGACGGATATAACGGAGTTCCCATATTAGTGGGAGGCCCAGGAAGGAGCCCCAAGGTATGCCACTGTATCATGAACCCTCAACTAGTGTAGATAACTCTGAGGGAAATTCAGCACCCATATAAACAGATGTTCTGGAGGGTAGGAGGGAGCAAGCGGGAAACACCAAGACAGAAGGAAGGAGGAAAGGGGGGAAAGAGAGAGGGAAGGGAGGGAAGAGTGGGATGTGGAGACAATAGGGGAGGAAGGAAGGGGAGATAAAAGGAGGAGGGGGTGAAGGTATCTACCCATTGAGCTTGTATAACCAGGTAAAAGATAATAAATAAATTAAAATAAGCAAGCAAATAAATAAATAAATTCTGGCCATAAAACAAAATGCAAACCAAACTGAATTTTAAAAAAAAATCTCAAAAAAGAAGACGACATTGACCAATCACAACTCCAGAACTGAAAATAGGAAACAGATTCTACTATTGTACAGTCCTTTGGCCTCCCTATCCTATTAACATAAAAATCATTAGCACTATGCAAATCAGTAACACAATCAAGATTTCCAGAGTCATTTCAATTCCCACATCTGCAAAGAGATCTGGTCTAGTTAGTTGTACAGGGAAAGCTTCCGGAAACTTTGATTAATTAGGGGAAAGCATAATAGTCACAAGAAAAAAAAAACTTGCAGTTAATCCAAGTTCAGCTAGTCAAGGTTACAAAGAAGAGAATCATATAGGCTCCTGAAACTTTCATAGGAAGAATTCCACTCCACAGCTGCAGATGCATTTCTGACCATAAAAAATTAGGTCACTGGGTGAGATTGGCATAGTGAAGGATGGGGATGCTTTCAGCATTCCTACTGAAAAGCACCCCACAGAGTAAGAATGCTCAGCTATAGGAAGACAAGGAGGGAATGGTCACAACCTTCCCTGCTATAAAATAATGATACCCACAGTGTTCATTTCACAAACCATGGTGACCCACGTGGCAAATTTATATTTAAAGGGAAAATAAATCTATTTTAATTTGCTAGTACCAGCCAGCATTTCTATGCAAAGGTCCAATTTCACGATAAAGGAAAAGGTGGAAGAATATTCCACTTTGTAAAATGTCATCAAATGAAAATGGAAAAAAAAATCTTCGAAGTTTTTTTCTCTTTTTAGTATTTTTTATTTTAAAATATCCAAAGATTTCCAGGAAGTTGCAAAGAGAGAAAAGAGGCCTTACTCATGTACCATACATTCCATTTCTCTCAATGGTTACATCTTATATAAGTACAGTATAATATTAAAGGCAGAAAAGAGATATTGCCTTTACAAATAGCTGTAATTTTGTGCCATTTTATCACATCTGGAGACTCATGTAACCACCACTGCAATATTACAATTGAGATACAAATCTATTCTATCCTTTAAACCTTCTTATCCAACCACCATCCCCAATATTTGCAGCCACTAATTTGTTCACCATTAATTTCAGTGTGTAATTTTAACAATGTTATATAAATGGCATCATACAGGACTTGACCTTTTTGAGATGGCTCTTTGCATTTAACTGCAGAATTATGTTGTTTAGTGGTTGCTCTAGGTAGTACAGACTCTAGGTATTAACATTCATTACTTATATTGAAATGAAATTTCAGTTGAAGTGAAATTTAGAAGCTTTACCCCCCTTAAGTCCCTTTATCATACTTCATTCATAATATAATTACTTGAAATGTTTCCTTTAATATATTAAGAACCACACTGAAATGTTACATACTTTTTGCTCTGACTGTCAAATAAAATTAAGAAAACTCAACAGGAGAAAAGAAATGTATTATGCACACCTATGTTTTTGTTCTTTCCTTTGTTCTTTTTTCCTTCCTAATGCCTTAATATTCTTTCACTTCCTTTCTGTTTCAAGAATTTCTGAAAGCCATTTTTAGGGGTAGGTTAGCTACATTCAAATTCTTTCAGTTTTTTTCTTAGTGTGAAAATGTCTTCACTTCCAATTCTTTTCTAAGAATAGTTTTAGAGAATATAGAATTTGCAGTTGTCAATTCTTTTCTTTCAGCACTTAAAAAAATTGACCATTATGCTCCAGTTCCCATGAGTTCCAACAGAAAATCCTCTGTCATTCAATCATTATTTTCCCCATAGGTAGTATCATTTCTCTCTCTCTGCTGTTTCTTGGGCTTGTTTGGAACTTGATTTTAAGGATTCTTGATATGGATTTGTTAGTGTTTTCAAATCTGAGATACTCTCCACTTCTCGAAACTGTAGGTTTATATCCTTTGACAAATTTGGAGAATTCTCAACCATCATTCCCTTGAACACTTTTTCAGTCTCATCCTCTTTCTTCTGTCCCATTGAGAGGTTTTCCTTATAGCCCATACATAAGATTCTTACTCCTTCCTCAATTTCCAGCATATTTTCTCCTCTTTCAAATGAAAGGATTTTTTTCAGTTCTGTTTCCAAGCTTACTGATCTTTCCTCTGTTCTCTCTTTCCTATTGAGAATTTTAATTTCATTATTATTTAATTCTAAAACTTTGCTTTTATTCTTTGCATTCTCTATAGGATATATTTTTATTTGCTGAAACCAAAAGAAAAATCCCAACCAATGGGTTCCATACCAAAAAAGATATGTTTGTTTTAACCAAGAGCATAGCACACTAGCAAATGAAGTATCATGGTGCTAAAATGGAAGCTAGGAACAGCTAAGAATGAGAAAAGAGAAGCTAATAGTCTTCTGGCTAGGGGACACTCAAAGCCACAGCCTATGGTCCTGAAGAAGCTATGACATTTCTTTGTGTAAGCATTAGTTTTGCAGGGCTGGAGAGCTACTTCATAATTATTTAAGGTCAATGAAAATACCAAATGTCTTCCCTGTTGCCCTAAAGAGATCAGGGTATGATTCCAGGTATCTGAAGAAGCTGTGGAAAGAGCAATTTATGTATTAATATCATCTGAGAGAGACAAACTAAAACATGCACTTTTTTTCTTTTAATTTTCCGCTCATACAAACTTAATTGACACCCCGGTCCCCTCCTCCCCTCCCTTCCTCCACCCCTTTCTGGACCCCCCTCCTCCCTTCCCCTTTTCCCCTTCCTTTCTCCCCCTCCATATCTCCCAGTGCCTCCTCCCCCCCATCCCTGGAGCATACTTTAATGTGTATAAAACATGCACTTTTTGTTGGGTGCATCTTTTTTATTATTTATTATTTATTCAATTGTGCGTGTATGTGTGTGCGCGCGTGTGTGTATGTATGTGTGTGTGTGTGTGTGTGTGTGTGTAGAACCACGGACGAATTCGGGAACCACCATGGATCGCCTCCACCTCCTCCTTGTTTACTCTGTCCCGGGATTCACAGGCTCCGCCCTACCAGGACCAGAAACGCAGGCCACCCCCGCTTCCGCCCGGCATCTATACGTGGGATCTAGGATCCGAACTCAGGACCTCTCCAGCCCCAAAACATGCACTTTTTAAAATGAGATCCTTTCCCATAATTTCTTACTAACCACATAAAATTAACTTATCTCTATTCTACTCTTTATAAGATAGGCATTGTATGTCCCTCTAAACGTTAGTGGACATCATTTGTAAAGTTCCTGTATTTCATTTGGTGGGAGAGGCTAGCTATTTGGGGAATCTTAAGGTCAAATTTTGGATTAATAAGTAGGTTTCTTTAATGAGCATGGGTTTGCTCATATTTGTTATTTCCTTAAGAGTTAATGTTAGGGCTGGAGAGATGGTTCAGGGACTAAGCCTTTGTCTTACAAGCAGAAGATCCCAGGTTCAGATAGATCGTGGATCCCATGTAAAAACACTGGGCAGGAAATGCGGAGAACTGTACTTCCAGCCTTGGAGGCCATGACTTGGGAAACTCTAACTTAGGAAACTCCAGAGCAAACCAAAGAGGAGGGAGAATAATTCAGGGTGATTCCCAAAATTACCATTGGGCCTCTATGGGCACACACAGACACACATGCAGACACACGTATGCACACACAGAGAAACATGTGCAAAAATTAATTAAACGAAAGGATTAATTTTAGCAGTGGTTTGTATTTTTAGAATAAAATTTATCAATTTCTTCTAATGGTGAAATGTTATGCCCCAATGAATACTACTTTTTATAGATAAAGAGCACTCTTTAGAAAAAAAAGGAAAATCTAATACCAAAGAATCTTTATGGTGAACATAAAAAGGGCATATTCAAATAAATGAGTTAATAGGACTAAGAGTCTCCTAGTATAATAAAATGTTTCTGATAGATTCAAAATCACTTATTAACAAAGAACCAGGAAATCACAGCTTGAAGGAAGCATGACAACTAACTTAAGCCAATACCAAGATGAATCAGATGATGGAGTTCTCTGGCAAGAATTTTAAAGCAGTTTCAATTTAAACAAATTTCTTCAACAAGCTGTTACAAATTCTCTGAGACAGATAAAAAAGTAGAAAATATTGACCAAAAAACCCTAAAGGCATAAAATAGAAAAAATTGGCAATTATACAGCCCCAAATTATAGCCTAGCATACGGGTATGAGCCCCAGCACTTCAAGACAATAATAATAATATCAAATTTTCAAAACCTAATGGGTTCAATGGCAGCATACAGAGGAGAAAGGAAAGAATAAGTGAATTTCGAGACAAAATGTAACTTAACTTGTACAATAGAGAAAAATTAGATTTCAAGTTTTGCCAGAGCCATGGAGAATTATGGGTTATAGCAAAAGACCCAATATTTCTACACTGAAGTCCACAAAGATAAAAGTTGGTACAGAGATGAAGGGCAGTGGCAAAATGCCATTAAATCAAATCTTTAGCATGGCAAAAAAGAGGAGGAGAGGAAAAGGAGGAAGAAAGACCTAAAGCTGAAGAATGTTCAAAGAAATTACATAAAATCTTCTTAAATTTGGAGGATATAAACATAAATTCAAGACTGAACCTTTAATTAGATAAATCCAAATGATTTTACATAATAAACTCTTAAAATGATGAGAAATAATATTGAAAGCAATCTAAGAGAAATAATATATGGATAAAATCAGTTCAAAAATAGGACATTTCTCGTCTGAATCCAAGGGGGCCAAAAGGAAGTGTTATATTTTTTAAGTGACAGAACAGAAAATCAATATTGACTATGAATCTTATAGGTAATAAAGCTATCCTTCAAGAATGAAGATGAAATAAAGCCATTCTCAGAGGAAGGATAAAGACCTTAATACTAGCAAACTTATCCCTAATGGCTGTAATAAATATCCAAAAACAGAAAGAAAATGATAATAACAACTAGAAGAATCTTGGGATATAATAATTAAGAAAAACAATGAAAAGGCACAGATATTTGAGAAGATAAAATGAAATATCCTTCTCATCATGATTTTTTCCTATTTGTCTTTTAAATCTATTTGATTATTGAAACCAAAAATATAGAACCATTAATTAATGAACATAATATTTAAAAGTAAGAAAAGCAAAGGTATGTAAATAGAAAACTTTCCACACATCCATTTATTAATACAATTAGAATGTGATGTCATATCTGTCTCTACAGAGCTACCTCTAAAAAAAGACTCAAAAATGCATTCAAAAACACTATAGGGCTAAAAAAGTGGTTAAGGTGCTCACCACACAAGTAAAAGGACTGAAGTTCAGATCTCCAGACATGTAGATGTGGATATGGCAACCCACTTATACATCCAGCTTCAGAAGGCCTAAACTGGGAATTCCCAGATCAAGCTACATAGCCATACTAGCATTACAGTGGAGTTCAGGGTATAATTAGAGACCCTGACTGAAAAGATACTTAGGAGGATTTCTGACATCAACTTCAGGCCTCCACATACACATATCTTCTGCACACAAGTGTATCTACACATATGTGAACATACACACCCCACACACACACATGTATACCTGAAAATAGAAACAAACTACTATAAATAACATTAGGTAGAATCACTAAAAACATTCAAATAACTTCCAGAAAGGAAACGAAAGAGAAAGAGAAACCAAAAAAAGGACAGCAGTAAACGGAATACTTAAGTCCTAGGAAGGATATAATTGCATTAAAAATACGTTGATCTAAATAAGGCTATTAAAAGTAAGAGTTTGGCAGGGAAAGAATAAAAAATCACTTCACATTCAGGACTATAAAATAAACAAAAAATTAATGGAATTTGGAACTGGCAAGATGGCTGAGGAGTTAAAGCCTTTGTCTCAACAAGCAAAAAAAAGGCCAGGTGGATATGGCAGCAGTCCACAATACCAGACAGAGCCTGGCAAATCCCAGAGCAAAGCAATAAAGTGAGAGCACCATCGAGGATGATTTCCTGATGTCACCTTTGGGTCTCCACAAGCATAGACACGTAGGTGTGTTATACACACCCACACACGCACACACACACACACACACACACACACACACACACACACACACACACTCACACATGCCCAAAAAAAGGAATTGGGCTCACTTTCTATCACTTTGACAAAATATTTGAGAAAATCAATTTCAAAGAAGGAAGTAATTTATTTTGGCTCATGGTCTCAAAAATGTCTACTCATGGTCACTTGATTCTCTTTTTTCTGGGCTTGTTGTGAAATATAACCAAATTGGAAAGAAAAGCATGTGGTACAGCAAAGATGCTCACCTCGTAGTGACCAAAAATAAGAGAGAGAGAGAGAGAGAGAGAGAGAGAGAGAGAGAGAGAGAGAGAGAGAGATTTGAAATGTACTCTTCAAAGGCATTCCCCCAACATCTTCCTTTCTTCAGCTAGGCTCACCTCCTAAGTGACCACCACCTACCAGTAACGTATGAAGTTACGAATCCATAAATTGTCAGAGTCTAACAAAAATTAAAAGAGAAGACACATATTACTAGTATCTTGAATACAGCAAGATATATCATTAGAGATTCCTGAGCCATTAAAAGAATTATGAAAGTACACTGAATGTTTTGTGCTCATAAATTCAAAAACTTGGAAAGGGTGAATCAATTCCTTCAAATTTTTGTACCAAAACTCCACCGAGATAAAATAGATAAAATAGATAATGGAGACATCACAGTTTTAAATTATTCCTCTAATAAGGGTTTGATTAAATCGGTTTTAACCATATGAACTTTTTTAGAACTGTGTACAATGTTACTTACACTGTTGAGTTCTCACTCTGAATTTTTTTAATGCAGCTAAAATGCTACTGGCTTAATTTTCCCTTTTATTTCCATGTTTCTTTGATCGTTTGAAGAAATATTTCAACTCAAAGCACTGTTGCTAAACAAAGCAGGGATGCAGCTTCCCATGAACATGTGCATGGACAAGCCTCCAGGTATCTCATCCTAAATATACAAAATCTAGGACAGTAGACATGTGGGCAACAGAGGAGAATACCTTTTGGACTTGAGGATGGGAACTCATTGAGTCCTGTGAAGTAGTTTTTAATTCTCCCCCCTTTCTCTGTTCTCTCCTCTCCCTCCTTCCCTCACTCCCTCTCTCCCTCCCTCCCTCTTTCTTTTCTGCCCATTCTTGAAAACAGAAGTCACAATCCCAAACTCTGAGGTTTGGACAATAGCCCTTTTAACGGGACTGTTACTCAGTGCTACAAATACTGAGGACATAAAAGCTTGGTTCTAATATACACACAACTCACTAACTAACCTTATCTTATTAAAGCGAGGGGGAAAAAAAGAAAAGCTCATCCCCTATGAGTTTACAGAGCACAGGTTCAAGAAACTCTTACCACTTCTTCTTCAACCAAGGATATCGTTGATATTTAGTTTGGCTCATTTAGACCAAAAATGTGCCAGGGAAAACTGGTCTTCCCTGCACTCCACGAAAAATGAAAGAACACACAAACCCTGCCACAGCTGACAGTCTCCTCCTGTGGCAGGCTCACAGAGGAACCACACAAACCACCTTGGAGGTTGGGGATGTAGCTCCGTTGGTAAAGTGCTTGCCTAGCCTGCTTGAAGTCCTGAGTTTGATCGTTCATACAATATGAATCAGGTATTTGGTAGCATGTACTTTTCATCCCAATACTCTGGAGATGGAAGGAGGCTCAGAAGTTCACAGTCATGCTTGGCTACATAGAGAGTTTGAAAATAACAAGGGACAGATGAGACTAAGTAGGAGGGAAGAAAGGAAAGGACAGAGGGAGGGAGGGAGGGAGGGAGGGAGGGAGGGAGAGGGAGAGGAGGAGAGAGGGGGAAGCATTAAAAATTACTTCAATGCATTCTATGAGTTCCCATCCTATTGTGCAGCTCCCTCATGCCGGAAAGGTATTCTCCTCTGTTGCCTGAATGAAAATTGGAACTAGTAGAGGTAAAAATCCATTTGGCTCAAATCTTCCAAATAGATTGCTAGCCACACCGATCCTCACAGCTTTATCCTACTAACCCCTCTAAGAAGGTAAGCCCCTCTAGCCATATTTATGTATTCTAATTTCAATGCCTTCAAATCTGTATTTTGATTCTCTGTCTCTCTGCTAGCTTCTTAGATTCATGCTGTAAACAGGTTCACATTTCCTCCCCATCTAAAAGTAGTGATTTTCAAAGAGCAGTCAAAGAACTCCTACAAGAGGCAGAGGTATCAGAATCACTTTCAGGGGATCTCCAAGTTCTTCCCTTTACTAACCACACACCTATATCAGGCCAGATAGATAGTCCTTACTTACATCAACCAAGAGAATGTTTTGCAATATATTAGGAAAGATGCAAAAGCAGATATAAAAATCCAGTTGTCTTTTACTAAAATAGACATTGATTAACTTGAAAACATGAAAATGCTATCATTTCCACTAATACCTTTTGCTTTAAACAATATTATTTCTCCCCAAAACATATTATGTGAAAAAAGCAATAAAATATTATTTTTAGATTAGTCCATTTTAAAAATCTACACTAGCATATAATTTGCTATATACTGATAGGTATCTGCATAGACAAATGCTTTTGGGGTTTCTCAACAAATTTTATGAGAGGAAAAGTAGCCTGACAGCAGAAGGTTGGAGAATTGCTGCTATAAACTCTTTTTGGAATCGTGCTACCCATTCTGGTTCCTTCTTTCCCTTTCTTGCCTTTACTACCAACAAGGAATCAACCACTTCCTGCTCCTTTTCTTCAATGCTCATTTATCTCAAGTCAACTTGGGCTTCCCATCATCACTCTACTGAAGCTATTCTCACCAAAGTTACCGATGATTTCATCCTAGTATATTCTTCTGACTATAGAAGTAATACATGATCATGTTCAGAATATGCATATAAGCAAAAACAAAGAAGCAATAAAATTGCCCAATTCCACCACCCAGTGATAATCACTGTTGCGGAAACTGTCCCTCCACAGCTTGTAATGCAATGTGTTACTAAGATGGTATGAAGGCTGGCAAGATAGCTGCGTGGTTAAGGCACATAGGCACATGCTCGCATACCTAGCAACCTGAGTTCTGTCTCTGGAAACCCATATGGTGAAAGGAAAGTTGTCCTTTGACCTCCACCCTTGCAACATGACATGTATGAATGTTCTCTCTCTCTCTCTCTCTCTCTCTCTCTCTCTCTCTCTCTCTCTCTCTCTCTTTTTAAATAAATAAATAAATAAATAACATTTTTTTAAAAACAAATGGTATGAGAAGGATAGCACTCGGCAGATAAAGACACATGCATGTAAACCTGGCAACCTGAGTTCTATTCCTAGCCACATCCCACATGGTGGAAGGAAAAGAACCCACTTCCAGAAGATTGTATAAGAAAATGCGTATTGTTCGGGTGTATACTTTGCATATTGTTTGAAACAAACTTTCTAACTGAAACAGTCACTAGAGGCTCCCTAATGCCAAATCCTGAGCTTTCCTAGCAACCTTCGCTCTCCTCAGTCGTCCTGAACCACCTGGCCTGGTCAACCATTCAGTCCATTGGCATCGTCTTCCCTGCCCAAGGAGCAGCATTCCTGCTGGGTTCCTCTTCTCGAGCCCTTCCCTGCCTCCATTCATTTTACATGCCCACATTGTTAAAATTTAACTGCCCCTATATATGTACGTGAGTCTGCCTTGTACATGTACATGAATCCTAAATCTCTACTTCTATCATTTCTTTTCTCCTTAATGATAATGTTCCAATGATCAGCCCCACTTCCCTATTTCACACTCTTCACAACCAACATAGCAAGACTAGCTTTTTCACTTTTTCAACTCCTGTCCTAATCTCTTATTCTAGGATTCCCCATTTCAGTAGACTGACTGAAAACAGAACACCCCGAACTGGTAGACCTCCATCACCTTTGGTTTTGACCACATCCCCGACTGTGCTAAGAGTTTCTCCAGGATGTCCCTGAAGGATATCACCTCCTCACTCATAACACTGTTCTTAGCAAGGCTCACCTTGTAGCTCTCTCCCTCCTCCATGCCCCACCAAGTGTGCTTTCTTAGTACAAACCTCAACATGCTCTCCATCTTTCTATGATATCTTATTGCCTGAGAGATCCTTTGCAGTCTAGTTTCAGCTCATCTGTCCAAGTTCTTCTGCTGCAAAGGCCTTCAAAATGCATGTACTTTGTGTTCCAACCACAGTAGATCACTGAGAGCCCCTTAAATATTCCAAACCCTTTGACAAACTTTGAATTTGTATATGCCAGACACTCTGTTCACCCCCTTTCTCTACTGAACAAACATTCTTTTTGAGAGGAAATAAAAGCCTTTTCTTTGAGGCGTCTTCCATAAGTCCTCCTAAGAGAATGATTTTCTTCTTTATTTCCCCTCATGCAGCTTGACATCTCTCTTATGACACATTTTATACCATACTGAAATGGTCCACCTACATGTCTATGTCCATGTCAAGGGCTGAGATCCTCCTTGGCACACTTTGGGCCCATGCATAGGCCAAGCATTTCTATACCTCCACATTCTGCTTGCTTAACTTCCTCTTTTAAGAACGACTTTCCAGGTGGTTGATATAGAGGCTCTGATGTTCTGGCCTAATCTCTTCACATCCTGAAGCTCAGGGAAATTTGCGGAAGAGGGGGCAGTAAGATTGTAAGAGCACAAGGATGGGAGGAGTAATGATATGCAAGATACCCTACACAAGTTAGGGCGGAAGCAATCATAATTGGACTTTGCACGCCCTGCGCAATATCCAACACATTATTGACCCCACAAAGTCTAGCATGGACTAAAGGCACTAGGATCCTTGAAGGCTAGGGATTGACAGCCACAGTAGTGTTCCTATGCTTAAGGGGAACACAGAAAAGGGTTCAGGGAAATGCCACTGGGTCCTTGTATGTCATCGGAGAGGAGGACCCAGAGGAGAGTTTGGCATCCACATTAAAGGATGCTTTGGGGATGGGAGAGGGAGGCACTGGGGCATGGGGAGGGAGGGGGAGGGGGTACAGGAGGGTGGGGGGATGGAGGGAGGGAGGGGACCGGTGTACCTGTTAAGTTTGTATGAGTGGAAATAAAAAAATAAGAAAGGAAAAAAAAAATCTTGGTGAACATTATGTAAGATCAAACAGACCCCTGGTTTTCCACCAGCTAAAAGACTAAGAATGTCATCAGTTAGCATCTATAACCCATAACAAAGTTCTCCCCACTTTTCTGTAGCCTATAACCTGACATTTGATGTTTACATCAACATACTTGAAAATTGCATTGTACTATGGTTGTTCTTTTTATTCTGTGCTATTAAATCTCAAAAAACTGTTAAAAAAAAAGAATGACTTTCCATTTAGCTTCGATGAAGTTAAAACATCACCTCCTCCAGGATGCTTTTTCTACCTGTATTCTAGCCCTTAACACATCATATTAAAATCATTTTTGTGTGTCTGTTTCGTCCACCTGCCTCTAATCTGGAGAATATAACAGGAAATGGGGTCATGCAATCATTGTCCTTTTGTAACTGGCTTATTTCACTTTACATAATAGTTCTCATGACAGGTTAGGATGCCACATGCTTTAGTCAAATTTCCTTCCTTCTGAACATTGAATAAATTATCTATTTATAATGTATATATCTATTAATGTGATACATGCATATAAAAAGAAAATGTGTCATAATACATGCAGTGGATGTGCTTTAATAAAGATCATTAACATAAAATTCCTTCTTAAAGAATAAATTCAATAGGAATTGAATTTAAGGCAAACAATGATTGGAACATTGTCTTGAGACCAAGACTTTACTATCAGATAGATTAATTCATCACTAAGTAATGAATCTAATTGTTCCAATGTACACACATACACACAAAAAAATCTCTGGTAGCCAACAATGCATTACCCCAAGGGCCAGAAGAATCCAAATATTAGTTTGGTTTATTTAGAAAGGTTGCACAAAACTGTCTGTTTAATGAATACCTCACACAGCTGTGCTCTGAGAAATAATCCCCAAACCTTTCTGTTATTTCAGAATTTCTGGAATACTCTGAAGTCTATTTGGGGTTTACCCACAGACCAAAAAAAATTCTATAGATCCCATCCATGGGTCTCAACTGTCTGTGTGGCAACCCCTCTAAGTCAATTTAGTTCATTTCCTTCTTACTACCACAGGCTGAATATGGAAAATTAAGAGGTTAATGTAACAAAAGCAGAGAGTGTGCATTCATGGGGGAAACCTGCATAAAGAGTAACCTATGAGCCTTCCACCTGTCACTACCCATTCTGGCCACACACCAGTTTTCTTTGTAATCACAGAAAAAAAGTGTTCTGGGGCCTCAGCAAAGGTAGCCAGCTGTTCTGAAATCCTAAAATTTCCTAACAGCAAAGAGATGAGAAACTACAGTGTGAATTGTTAATAAATATGAACTATATAAATTGTGCCAATGTATAAATTAAAGAGCCATCAGAAGCAATTCAAAAATGGGATTTTAGAAAGACCAAATCATATATGCCTATTGAAATATTCTTTCTTTACAATAAGATTCTAATTTGTATATACAAACACACACACACACACACACACACACACCTCACTCTTTTAGAATGAATAATTACATTTGACCAAAAGATAGCACTGATAAAAATGAATGTGGAGTCAATATATTATTAACTTTTGACCACATTCAAGTTGACTAAGGTAGGGAAAGAAAAATAGAGTCTTTTCCTGAAATACCATCTCTAAAAATCACCTATAAAGGGGAAAAAGCATGTTTGCATTTGTCCATCTGGGGATCCAAGCACTAAAAATATATTTGAATCATTTATGCATGTTATAGTATTTTTTTAAAAATTAACATCTTTTCTCAAATGCATTACTAATATCCCTCCAAATGGATTAGCTAAATTCCCTATAACAGGGCAATTTACAGAACATTGGTGTCAACTGGCCTTTTCCATGTTCGCATGTCACAAAGCTGCTTTGTAAGAGACAGGCTGATCCCGGGAAAGAGTGCAGTGAACAGGGGCCTCTGACGAGTGGTGAAACACAAGCCAGGTCTACACACCCTCTCACAGCACCAGCCAGTTGCTTTTTCAACTGGAACTGCCAGGATGTCCCATTTGCAAGAGGATCCCAGGCTTCCATGTGAAATCTTTAATTTTTTAATGGTACAACCGGAACAATTGAAAATCATCTTTAAGAACACATACAAGTCAAACTAAAAGTGTCTACAGACCTATTATGGACCACCTCCTACGGACTTCCCTGCTTGCGATAAAACTGTGTTTCCATCCACTGGCCTCTCTGTTCTCACAGAAAGTGGTAAGTATTCACATGACTGCTTTGCATTCTCCACAATTCCCTGTTTCCTTTTTCCAGGTGGCATGCTGTCTCTGGTCTGTCTGAACACCTCCCAGGCTTTCCGTGACATCACCAGTGTGTCCCAGATGCTGGTGTCTCACGATCTCTGCACAAACCAGAATTCCAGCACAACCAACCTGAGCATTTCAACAAGGCAGAAAACAAGAACAGCCTGTATGTGGGTTTGGTATTGGCCATAAGTTCCAGTATTTTGAGTGGCGCTGACCTCCAGCTTCTACCTACAGGAGTGACCAACCCTCTTGTGAGATCTCCATCCTGCAGTTGTGGCTGCCTCTGTTTATCTTAATCTCTGTATCTTGGACAGAACCAGTGTGACTTATAAGTTATTGCTCTCTGTTTTTATTTTTTATATTGTTTTATTTTTCTAGTTTTTCAACAATGTGAGTCACATTGAGTACTTACCTGTTTCCCTCCATCTCTCCCTCCCTTCCATCGCCCTCCCTTCCTTTCATCAATGCATTCTACTTGCTCCCACCCTCCTGCCTGTCTGCTTCTATGCATCCCAGGATTCTCTCTGTCTTGTCTACTTTTGTGGGGGTTCAGCCCTCTTTTTTTAATTTTTTATTTTTTTTCTGCTCATACAAATATAATAGGAACCCCTGTCCCCTCACTCCCTCCATCCCTCCCTGGACCTCCCTGTTCCCTCCCCGCTTTGTCCTTCCTTTCCCCCCTCCCTCCTTTTCCCCCAGTGCCCCCTCCCCCATCTCTGAAGCATCCTTTAATGAGTATATCAAACTTTCCTCTGAGTCCTCCTCTCTGATGAGGTGTAAGGACTCAGTGGCATTTCCTAGAACTCTTTCTTGTGTTCCCCTTAAGTATAGGAACACTATTGTGACTGTTAATCCCTTGCTTCTAAGGATCCTAGTGCCTTTAGTCCATGCTAGAATTTGAGGGGTCAATCTACCCAGAATAGGCTGATCGTGCAGAGTCCTGTCATAATTGCTTCGGCCCTAACTTGTGTGGAGTATCTTGCATATCATGACTCCTCCCATCCTTGTGCTCTTACAATCTTACCACCCCCTCTTCCGCAAATTTCCCTGAGCTTCAGGATGGGGAGAGATTAGGCAGGCCTGATTCCAGGTGGTTGTTATAGAATCTCTGATGTTCGTGTTCAGCCCTCTTATGGCATACTAATTTGCCTCTCTTTGGGCCTCCCCACTGATAGGGGTATTTCCTTCACTCATCCAGCTTTAGTCCCCAATATTTCCACTGTATGTTCTTATCTCTCTTGAGTTCCTCATAGTCTATGGGGGCATGTTGGTATGTCAGCCATTATGCAGGTCTGGTAAGGACAAGTTGCATTGCAGTGAGTCACATCATAGTATTTAATAGCAGCACATCCGCATATCTGCTGATTTTCCTCCATGTGAAAGCAAGAATGGAAAGGTCCATCAGATGAATTTTCCTTTCAGGTAGAAGTAGAAGCTGCAGTTCAAATCCCGTCCTACTGGTTATGCAGCTTTGACAAGTAACTCAACCTCTCTGTCCCTGTTCTCTCATACAAAATTTAGTTTGAAAACAAAAAACACAGCTCATGACTATTTTATGAGGATCATATGAATCAGTACACAAAATTTACTTAGACTCAAGATGGGCACATAGAAAGATATTGTTTTTTAATCACCATGACTTATCTATGTTTTAAAAGATGCTAATAGATTGCAAAGTAACTGTCAAGTAATTTCATCTGACAAGGGCTAGAATTTACTACCAGTACTCAAAACTTTCGTTTGACAGAAGCAAAATAAATCATAATGCTTTTAAAAATTAGCAAAGAAATTGTGGCTTCAAACCCTCGAATCATATATCTTCTTTCTTTTCCTCCTCCTCATCTTCCTTCTCCTCCTTTTCTTCCTCCTCATTCTTCTCCTCTTCTTCAATAGTTTTGCAGCTACAATTCAGGGCCTTGTGCATGCTAGAGAAGCACTATACTACTGAGCTACTGCCAACCTCATTTATTTGCCAAAGCCCTCTGAGGAAAAATCAAATATCCATATTGGTGTGATAGAAAGACTGCCTGCAGATCCCTCACTACATGTCCTCATGATGAGGACTTTATATTTCTACTCCCTTTGAATCTATGAAAAGCTCTGTGTTTCTTCTGATCAATAGACTAGAGCACAGACAACATACCCATTTCTTGCTGAGGCACTGAAAGTCTGACAGCTTCTACTTTCAGTTTCTGGAATACTCTCTCAGAATAGGTTCTCCAAGAAACCAAACATCATGATATGAGAAGCCCAAGGAACACAGAGAACATATGCAGGCACTTGATATGACAATCTTAGCCCAGTCCCTGGTTGACCATATTATCTACTGAGTCATTAAGTTTTGAGTAATTTGTTACTCAGGAACAGATAACTAGTACAACATAAACCTCTAATTATTCTTTTTCTGGCACTGAGTTCAAGAATGGAGTCATATTGGGAATGCTGCCTTGAGTTATTTCCCTGTTTATTTCAAACCATACTTGACCAGGGTTAAGTAAGAACCTGTTACAAGATACAAAATGAGAATAGCAAAATTTCTACCACATTATTATTTAACAGTGTTTCAAACATTGCTGGGAATTCTGTTGAAGATGGTATAATAAGGAAGGACCCAAAGCTGAATAGTGTGAGATCCAGTCACGATCAATGCAGAACCAGACAAAGTTGAAAAAACCATGGACTTTGTTATCGGAACAAAAAGAAAAGAAGCAAGATCATAACTAAAGGGCCAATATGTCATCCATGGACTCATCCAGGTAATGGCTTCTTCTCATAATGTGATGAGAGGGATGAGGAAGAGAGGCAGTAAAAGAAGAAGGCATGTAGAAAGAGAGGAAAGGAGAGACAGCCATTCAGGCTGATTAAGTGAGAAATGGAACCAATGAAGGCAATTTTATAGTGCTCCATTTGCCCATGCTACAACCAGAGTATGAGCTGTTTTATTACTAAGTAATAAATAATAATCATGTGTTTTGCTGCAATAATACTGCATAACAAAGAACCCAAATTTTAGAGGCCTATAATAATAAAGACTTACTTTTCCTACACACAGCTCTGAGGATCACAGGGTGGGGGGATACCTTCGAAGCTGCAAACTGACTAGATTTGACAGAGGTGATAGGTAGAGGCCACTTCTGTGCCACACTTCTCATTCTCTTTGGACCAGTGACTACTAGAAACACATTTTCTGCAGCTCAAAGTGCCAAATAAGCTAAATCATCAGCAAAATTGTCTTAGCTTCATATTCCCATTGCGATAATGAGTGTATGGTTCAAACATACACTCATGCACCCCACTTGTTACAGTTGATCATTATGACAGGAGAGCTACCAGCAGAAGCAGAGGGAATTAGCCTCATCTCATCCACAGAAAGAGCAGAGGGGCAAAGATTGATGCTGCTTTCTTGCTTTCAAACATGCCGGTTTGCCATTCTGTCAGTAAAATGCCCCATTTTACCTACTTGGATTGGTCCTACCCAGAATAGGCTGATGATCTCCACATGAATCATATAATTAAGACAATCTCCTACAGACATATTCAGAGTATTCTTAACTAAATACTTACTCAAAGGTATACTCACAGGTCCATCTCCTTAAGTGTTAAGTTGACACCTGAAACCAGCTGTCAGGGCCATACATTTTTTATATAATTTGCTTTATTAAATTTTCAGCTTTAATATAAAATAGTCTTCAGAATAGTCAGGTTAGGCATAGAAGGAGTGAAGTAACTTCTTTAGATCAAATGAGATGATCTGACAAGACGAAATGGAACTGATGGGTGAAAAGACTCTGTTAGAGAATAGATGAAAATTCAGCATCAATCATAAGCTAAGATGTGGGCTGCTGAAAATGGCTATGCTTCATCAAGACTAGGAACATTGGAGGATAACCTGATTGGGGGTGGTAAGGAAAGAAAGTACTCAATTTTTACTACATCGAATTTGAAGAGTCTGAGACAGTTTCAAGGTGTTTTGTATGTTTGTACCACAGACTGGCATTTTTAAAGATATTATAAAAGGGACAAAAAAAACTTTGGACCAAGATCTGATATTCTCCTTTGACCTGAATGTTTGCTTCTCCCTGGATGGATGTGTCATAATCCTAACCAATGATGATATTGGGGAGCAGGAGTATGGGGAAATGTTTGAGTTTTGTAATAGGAGAGATTCTGGAAAACTAACTGGCTTCTTTCACCAAGTGAGAACACAGCACGATACTGTTATTTGTGAAACAGAAAGTGTTCCCTCATCACATAGCCAGCATACCACGGTCTAGGAATGCCTAGCCTCCAAAGTAGTGAGAAATAATTTCTGTTGTTAAGCCATCCAGAGAGACATATATTTAAAAGGCAACAGAATATCTTATTGGTGAACATTTCTTTGGCCAAAGCAAGCCCATGATCAAATCAATATCTAATGATTGGAGAAATGTGTTCCATATACTCTACTGGGAAAAACTGCAAAGACACAGGACAAACGGTTATATATTTCTACATCAAGGATGGAGCGCTTGCTCCATAAAAAGCTTCACATGTTCTAATACCTGAGGTTACCCTGGAGTCACTAATCTCCATAAAGTCACAGGATTATCAATACATTATTCACTTTCAATACCTTGAATATTCAAAGCTGCCATATAATTTACAATAAATATTTTTCCTATACTACATTGGTATGATAGCCTATCATAGCCAAAACAACAACTAACTTTGTCTAATGTTACACATAAAACACTGAACAACCAATAAAAGTGGGTAAAGCACCTCCTTCTGCTCTCCATCTACACATGAGTAGATGCAAGTGACATGCCAAGGTCATTCCAGCAACAAGATGTAAGAGGCTAATACCAGACATTCAGATTCTAGAATGTTCTATCTGTTCTTCTTGCCACTGATAATTCTCAATAACAGTACCCATTTCTAAGGTAAGTAAAGTAACCTAATGTAATTTGACTTAGTCATTCCTTTTCTGTTGTCCTGACCTGGTGACATGAGAAATTAGCATTTGTTCATGAATCTTCTGCACAAAGTCTTGGCTAATAATATCAGCAGTAAGAAGAGGAGTTGAAATCTGGGATTCCTAGATGGTGTCTACACACCACAGCAAGGAGATCTGAATGAGTAAGCCAAGTGGTTACTAACCCATTAACCAACTCAGCTAATAGTTCAGCCTGCGCTGAAAAGTCCCTTCATCCTGAAATGACAGGCAATGTACTGTACATCTGTTCTGCTATTTTTGACACATTATTTCTCATTTTATTTTCACTTTCTTCTATTTAAGCAGTCTGAATTACTTTATTATAACATTTTATTGTTCCACAATTATGCAAATAACATCATAAACTCATAAGTAATGCTCTCAATATCACTTTAAACATTTTTAAGATGGGATATGAATTAGCTTTGTTTTCAACTAATGATATGGGTAAAGGAGTTACCAAACATTACCAAAAACACCTGTGAATCTTAATACTTTGATTATCAATCTTTCTTTTTTAACTTCATTCATTCATTCATTTAGTGTGTGTGTGTGTGTGTGTGTGTGTGAGAGAGAGAGAGAGAGAGAGAGAGAGAGAGTAAGAGAGAGAGATGTGTCCCTGTGGAGGACCAAGGTTGACTTCAGGAATCATCCTGGATTGCTTCTACCTCCTTCTTGCTTTGCTCTGGGGTTTCCCAGGCTCTGCCCACCAGGGCCAGAAGTGCAGGTCACTGTCATTTCCACCTGGCATTTTTTATGTGGAACCTGGAATCCAAACTCAGGACCTTCTGCTTGCGAGGCAGGGTCTTAACCCCTGAGCCACCTCTCCACCCCTGATTATCAATCTTTAAATGTGAAGAAAACCTATATTAAAAATATTTTTAGGAGCTATTGCAACAAAGAAAAGGAGGGACAGTATAAACCTATATAAAAATAATTAACTGGACAGTCTCATTTTGAAGGTCTATATTGTCATTTGAGTCCTTAAACACTTTGTATGTACTATCAAAATGTCAATTATATCACAACAAATTCACATAGTAAAGATTCAAAGGGTGCATCTTTCCTTAAACTTGTATCTTTTATTTCATAAATAGAAACTTGTAATTGTTAGTGATGTTAGTGCTCACGGAGCTATTCCACAAGGTAGTGCTGAAAAACCTATAAATCAACATTTATACAGATTTACATATACATATTTGAGGGTCCATAACCCCTTTCACCACCTACAGTGAACATCCAAAAATTTTGTGAATTCATGTAAAGTAACCATGGAAGCAAAACTCAAGAAAACAAATGAAGTTCTTGGCTTAAGCTGCCACTACCTAGTTGCTTGACACTGAGTCTTGAATTTTAGTCTATTGCCACCTGCTTTCAGCAGTGTTTTCCCTTCTACACTGAAATCTACCTCTATAGCATTGGGGAACTGAAGAACTTAGTGATTTAGTTCTGGCTTCTGACAGTGTCTGGTACATGTTAAAATTATCAGCAAATATTTGTTGAATTAATAAGCAAACTAAACAAATATAGATTACACATGTAAGTAAACATTATAATAAGTATCTCAATACTTAAAATTGCTTAAATAATGCCAAAACAAGAAACTAAAAGCAGTAATTAATATGTTTCCAACAACATTTAATATTTGTTTCTTTCTGTGTACATAGCACTATCATGCATTGGTACAATATAGAACTACCTTTTAGCACCTACTCTACATTTATCGTCAGTGCTGTATCTGTAGATTTAATCACCAAAAGACCTGCTTTATTGAAATGACATACCAATAATATTAATGCTGTTATTAGCTTAAATTTCTACATCAAAGTCTAGTACTCCTTTCAAATCAGATCTTTTTATAATAAAAGTTAGGCCTAACCAGTTGTTATTTTTATTTCCCTGTGGTACAAAAAGCATACCATAAAGCAAGTTTTAGTACTTCACTGTTTTATGTTTTTTCTTCCTTTATCTCCTTACACATAAAATTTAACCTAAATTCTGTTAAGATAACCAAATTGCCTATTACTATAAATTCCTGTTGAAAAGTACATAGTTCTCTCTTATCTAAGGTTTTACTCTCTGTGGCCTAACTTTCCATGGTTTTAGTTACCTGTAATTAACTGAAAACATTACATAAAGCCTCCAGAAATAAATAATTCATAATTTTAAGTTGCATGTCATTCTGAGAACAATTAACTGTCACACCATCCTACTTTATCCCCTGGGATACAAATCATCCATACTGCTTGTCTACACTACCAATCTATAGTAACCACATCAGCAACCACACTGTCACAGTAGCATAGTACTTGTATCAATTTCATGGCACAACTGTGATATTAGCAATTTATTATTGCACTTGTTCTACTATTGACAGGACTTTTGTGTGGTTCATAATCCCACTGATACCCATTTATTCCACTTGTCTTTCAAGTGTAATAAAATAATAATAAACAATAGGGTAGGTGAAGAGTTCACTATCGGTGTAATGAAGGCATAAATGCCAAAGAAGGCAATCAACAGTTCTCTGATCGGATTTAAGGCAACTTTTCAGCAGGTATCACATTCCTGTAATTGTAAACCAGAACAAGAACCTATAGAAGGGGAGGATACAGGCCCTAGGGGTGTACAAACTATTAAAGTTTAGTAATAAACACAATATATCAAACTGCCTTTTAAGCATTTGTCATTATACCCATAGACATAGAGTGGAGGAGCACTCAATACTCAACCTAGAAGCTTCCTTTTGCAATGGAAAGTATTTACTACAGACAACTACAACTGGAAAAAATGCATAAAATAAGCAACTGTGTTCATCCCTAAACAGTACAGGTAAACTCCTACCCCACCCCAAGTCATAGGGAACATTACAGAAGAGGGGGTAGTAAGATTGCAAGAATCTGAAAGGGACAGAGATATGATCAAACATTATCTTCTGTACATGACAGGAATATTGCATCCATGAATTCATTGCCCTGCATAAAATTTGTCCTATTGAAATTTCATCATGGAAGGACAAAGACTTCAAAAGGACCCACACCTCCCTGAGAGACTGATGAGGGTTAATGCTAATGGATGGATGAAAGATGCCTTCCTCAGTGGTGTACCCACTGAATGTGATTCATTCTCAAGTAAGTATTCAAGTACAGTACACCAATGGTAAGTCAGATGAAACTTAGTGGGCCACACATGTAAATGACATGAAAATAAGAGGGAGACTGGCCCGGCAGCGGCGAGCAACCAGGCTGCCTGCGGCTTGGCCTGCCCCCCCCCCACCAGGACCGACCCCAGACCCCTCCGCGCCGCCCCACCCCCGCCCAAGGTGAGTGAGTGAGAGAGAGAGAGAGAGAGAGAGAGAGAGAGAGAGCACAACCAACCAACCCAGAGCCCCACGCCTCCCGGCAGTGGCGAGCACCCAGGCCGACTGAGGCTTAGCCTGGGCCCCGCCACGGATCCAAGCCCCTCGCATCCTGCCCCGTGTGCGCCTAGCCACCCCCCTGGATCCCAGGTGAAGAATTCTGCCATTGAGCCAGGGAGCAAAAGAGCCCTGCCCAGCCCCGCCCCCCACCCTGAGCCACCCGGCCAGCAGCACCACCCTGCGCAGCCACTGGCTTTGCCCCTGGGGCCCCGCCCCTCTCTGCGCCTACCTTCCCAGGTCACAGGTGAAGAATTCTGCCATCAACATCAGACCCTCTGCCTCTCTGGCCCACCAGGGACCTACGCACGTGGTCCACGGAAGACACACTGCTACTCAGAATTCAATAGAGCCCAAAGGAAATGCAAGCAAATTCTAAGGAACAAAGGGAGCGCAGGCCATACATCTGGACTCCACTACAATCATTATATCACGTGGGCGAGTTTCTTCTCATCCAGCCCAAAGATAAGTAAACCTTTTCTTTTCACCTTACTGATCCTTTAAAGTATCAATGCTGTAGATCAACTTTCTCATACAGCCACCCCACAACATATAACTCCAGGGAATACACCACTCACCCCCACATTTCACCAAAAAACTAAATCGTAAAAGTGCACTACCAAACTAATATTCACACACACCCCCCCGTAACATAACCTGACTTAACTGACGTACTAACAGCCTAGTAGCATCATCTAGGATACAATAATACCACCAAAACAAAGACAACTTGAAGGGATACATGTCTACCAAACCAGGCCTTAAAAAAATCCTAGAACTGATACTCAAGCTTGAAGAAAGAACAAGCGTATCCAGGAGGACAGAAGGGAAGTATAATACCACAAAAACATAAATATCAAACAACATGCTTACAAAATCTACTAAACATAAAAAATGTCCAGAATTAAAAATAATTTCTCCATTATAACATTAAATGTCAATGGTATTAACTCGCCGATTAAGAGACACAGATTACAAACTTGGATTAAAAACCACAATCCAACAATCTGCTGCCTTCAGGAAACTCATCTCACCACAAAAGATAGGCACATCCTAAGAATGAAAGGCTGGTCCAAAATCTTACAAGCTAATGGAACCAGGAAGCAGGCAGGGGTAGCAATTATGCTTTCAGACAAAGTGGACTTCAAACCAAAGAAAATCATAAGAGACACAGATGGATACTACATTTTAGTCACAGGTACAATTCACCAGGAAGACTTCACAATACTGAACATATATGCACCCAATACGGGCCCCTCCACATTCATTAAGAAAACCCTACAGCGCCCTTTTCACCCCACCCCGATCCGCCGGTCGGGACGCGCACACGCGATCCAGCCGGGCCTCACCCTGCGCCCTAGGACCCCAGGTCAGCCCACAGGGACCCGGCTCTGACTCCCGCCATCCAGCCGGAGCCGCGCGGGGGCCGAGGGACGAGGAGGACCTCCCCCTATGCCCGGGCCCCAGCTGCCCTCGGGTTAAATAGCTCCACGCCGACACGCCCATCCTCCCTTTTCACCCCACCCCGCTCCACCAGTCAGGACACGCACGCGGTCCACCCGGGCCTCACCCAGCGCCCTAGGTAAGTCCCCGTTCGGGCCCCACCCACCAGTACCCCAGGCCAAATAATTCAGTTTAGTGAAATTGAGAGATCTTAAGAGTTAAAATGACAATGCCAAAGTCAAAGTGCAAATCCATGAGAAGCAACACTCAAGTAATCAAATCTCCCACTGAAGGAATTAATCCCATAATGTTAGACTCCAACAAGAACAAACCCGCGGAAAAAGGCCAAGAAAGCCTGACCCAGGAAAACGACTTTCAAAATATGATCATTACCATGTTCAATACTATGAAAGAGGAAATCCAGGAGGAATTACATAATCGAATCAATCGCTTTGAAGAGGAACACAACAGACATCTGGAGGAGTTGAGAAAAACAGTGCAAAAAACAAAAAGTGGCATAGAGCAGTTAAAACAAACTCAAGCAGAGTTTAAAACTGAGCTAAAAGACAAGTTATCTTCAACCCAGAACGCCACAGAGAGTCTTATCAACAGAACTAATGAAGCAGAAAACAGAATTTCAGACCTTGAAGATAAAGTGGGAGTACTAACCAGCTCAATGGAAGAGGTTGTTAAAGCCAAAAAGATACTTGAGAGAAATATCCAAGAGCTATGGGACACCCTGAAGAAGCCTAACATGCGTATTCATGGAATACCAGAGCAAGAATCTCAAAATACCACCCCTGAGGAAATTTTTCAAACGATCATCAAGGAAAACTTTCCTCATCTAAAAAAAGAGAGGCCCATTCATATACAAGAGGCATTCCGCACCCCAAACAGATACCACCAAAATAGAAGCACGCCGCGGCAAATAATAGTTAAAACACTCCACATTCAAGATAAAGAACTGGTGCTGAGAGCTTCAAGGGAGAAAAAACAAGTCACTTTTAAAGGCAAACCTATTAAAATAACAAATGACTTCTCAGTCGAAACAGTAAAAGCAAGAAGAGCTTGGAGAGACATACTTCAAGTATTGAATGAGCAAAAATGTCAACCCAGGCTGATTTACCCTGCAAAACTATCAGTCATGAACGAGGGAGAAAGAAAAATTTTCCAGCACAAAGACAACTTTAAGGGATACATGGCCACCAAACCAGGCCTTCAAAAACTGCTAGAAATGATACTCAAGCGTGAAGAAAAAAACAGGCATATCCAGGAGAACAGAAGGCAAATATAACACCATTAAAAGCGAAGCAATATACTTATAAAAGCTACTAAACATAATAAATGTCTGGAATTAACAATAGTTTCTCCATTATAACACTAAATGTTAATGGACTTAATTCACCGATCAAGAGACACAGATTACAAACTTGGATTAAAAATCACAATCCATCAATCTGTTGCCTGCAGGAAACCCATCTCACCACAAAAGATAGGCACGCTCTAAAAATTAAAGGCTGGTCAACAATTCTACAAGCAAATGGAAGCAGAAAACAGGCAGGGGTAGCCATTATGCTATCAGACAAAGTGGATTTCAAACCAAAAAAAATTATAAGATACTACATTTTAGTCACAGGTACAATTCACCAGGAAGATTTCACAATACTGAACATATATGCACCCAATACGGGCCCCTCCACATTCATTAAGAAAACCCTACAGCGTCTAAAGCAAGAAATCAACCCCCAAACGATAATTCTTGGGGACTTCAACACCGCCCTCTCTACATGGGATAGATCAACAGGTCAAAAGCTTAACAGAGACACTTTGGAACTTAATCAAACCCTGAAAGAAATGGACCTCACAGATCTCTATCGAACTTTTCACCCACGCACCAAAGAATACACATTTTTCTCAGCAGCACACGGAACTTTCTCCAAAATAGATCACATATTGGGCCACAAAATGAATCTACACATATACAAGAAAGTTGAAATTCTAACCTGTGCCCTATCAGACCACCACGGCCTGAAGCTGGACATCCACAACACATCAAACAAGAGAAAATACACTAACTTCTGGAAACTTATCAGAAAGATCATTCACGGGGACCAAGTAGGCTTCATCCCTGGCACACAATATTGTACTTGAAGTCTTAGCTGAAGCCATAAGACAAGAAAGGGACATAAGAGGGATTCAAATCGGCAAGGAAGAAGTCAAGCTATCCCTATTTGCAGATGACATGATCTTATACCTGAGTGATCCCAAAAACTCCACCAGGAAGCTCCTGGAACTAATTGAGAAGTTCAGCAGGGTGGCAGGATACAAAATAAATGTGCAAAAATCAGAGGCCTTCCTATATGCCCAGAATGAAAGAAGTGAAAAAGCCTTGAGAGAAACCATGGATAGCAAAAACAATCCTGAGTAACAAAAACACAGCTGGAGGTATTACCATACCAAACCTAAGTCTATACTACAAATCCATAGTTATAAAGACAGCCTGGTACTGGCTCCAAAATAGACACACAGATCAATGGATAAGGATTGAAGACCCAGATATAAGCCCACAAAAATACAGCCATTTGGTCTTTGACAAAGGAGCCCAAAGAATCCAATGGAAAAAGAACAGCATCTTCAACAAATGGTGCTGGCAAAAATGGATCTCCACATGCAGAAGATTAAAGCTGGACCCGTACTTGTCACCATGTACAAGACTTAATTCCAAATGGATCAAGGACCTTGATATCAGGCCAGAGACTTTAAAAACCATAGTTGAAAGGATAGGGAACTCCCTCGAGCTGATTGGGCTAGGCCAACACTTCCTAAACAGACATCCAATGGCACAATCACTGCTACCAACTCTCAACAGTTGGGATCTTGTGAAATTAAAGAGCTTCTGTTCAGATAAAGAGATTGTCACACGAGCTCAAAGGCAACCCACAGAATGGGAGAAAATCTTCACTAACCACATATCTGACAGAGCTCTACTGTCCAGAGTGCACAAAGAACTTAGAAAATTAAACTCCAAGGAAAACACTGGTCCAATTAAAAAATGGGCCCTGGAACTTCAAAGAAACTTTACCAGGGATGAAATTAAAATGCCTAACAATTATCTTAAAAAATGCTCCACTTCCTTAGCCATCAGGGAAATGCAAATCAAAACTTTCCTGAGATATCATCTCACCCCGGTCAGGATGGCAAAAATCCACAATACAAACAACGACAAATGCTGGAGAGGATGTGGAGAGAGGGGAACTCTCCTACATTGTTGGTGGGAATGCAGGCTCATACAGCCACTCTGGCGAGCCGTCTGGTGATTCTTAAAGAAATTAAAGATTGAAATGCCATATGACCCTGCTATCCCACTTTTGGGAATAACCCCCCATGCAGCAGAGGTTCGCCTCGATAGCACAAGCTCGACCATGTTCATAGCAGCACTGTTTACAATAGCAAAGTCATGGAATCAACCTAAATGTCCAACAGTTGACGAGTGGATAAGGAAACTGTGGTACATCTATACAATGGAGTACTACTCAGCTATCAAAAATGATGAATTACTGGAATTTGCTGGGAAATGGATGTCATTAGAAAGAATTATATTAAGTGAAGTATCCCAAACCCAGAAAATTAAGCGCCGTATGTACTCCCTAATAGGTGGCTCCTAGTACCAAACTCACCCAGCCCACATTGAGACACTCAAAAGTAAACCTATGTAACACAGTAATTGCAAGGATTATGAACAAGAGAGATGGGTTAGGAGGGCCACACCAGAAACAAGGAGAGAGGAGACCATGTTACAGCAGAGAAAATAGGCCTCCATCAAGGTCTGCAAGTAAGTAATGAGAAACCTGGTTAAGTTCACAGACGTTCTTTCCTGATCTCACCAGAAGGGGAGGGCATATAGTCTAGCAGATAAAAAGTAATCATTTTGCAAATGGGTGATGGACCCCTCCCTCAGTGACGTTTCCTACTCTTATTACATCTACCCTTGAATGTGCTACTACAACAAGACTCCAGTTTAACAGCTTTTTGTCTCTGGCCAGGGGGTGGCATACAGTGCCCAGCAGAATGGAGTGAAGGGAATTCCAGGAGCAGCAAAACTGCAAAAGAAAATCAACAAACCACAATCCAGAACTTCAGAGACTCTATATCAATCACATAGAACTAGGACAGCCTAATCTCTCCCCATCCTGGAGCTCAGGGACATTTGCGGAAGAGGGGGCGGTAAGATTGTAAGAGCAAAAGGATGGGAGGAGTAACGATTTGCAAGATTCTCAACAATAGTTGGGGCCAAAGCAATCATAATGGGACTTTGCATGCCCTGCGCAATGTCCAGTGCACTGTTGCCCTCATAAAGTCTAGCATCTGTTAGGGCACCGAGACCCCTGGAGGCAAGGGATTGACAGCCATAGTAGTGATCTTATGCTTAAGGGGAACAAGAGAAAGGGCTTATGGAAATGCCACTGGGTCCTTATATGTCATCGGAGAGGAGGACCCAGTGGAGAGTTAGACGTACACAATAAAGGACTCTCTGGGAATTGGGGGGGAGGCACTGGGGGAAGGGGAGGGGGAGGAGGGGGGAGGGAGGGAACTGGTAAAAAATTTTAAAATGTATAATTAAATTTTTAATAAAAAAAACACACAAAAAAAGAAATGAACATAGAGTAATCACTACCGATACCCAAGAAATCCAGAGAATTATAACATCATATTTCAAAAACTTACACTCAGTGAAGTTTGACAACACACAAGAGATGAATGAATTTCTAAGTAAACACATCTTACCTAAATTGGATCAGGAAGTTGTGAACTACTTAAATGGCCCTATAACATATAAGGAAATTGAAGAAGTAATCTCGAATCTTCCCACCAAAAAATGTCCTGGACCAGATGGATTCAGCACAGAGTTCTACCAGACATTTAAGGAGTCAATAACACCAATACTCCTTAAACTGTTCCATCAAATATCAAAGGAAGGAACACTACCAAATCCCTTCTATGAAGCTAATATCGTTTTAATCCCAAAACCTAATAAAGATTCACTTAAAAAAGAAAACTATAGGTCGATCTCCCTGATGAACACAGACGCAAAGATTCTCAACAAAGTCTTAGCAAATCGGATTCAAAAACATATCAAAAAGATCATTCACAGGGACCAAGTAGGCTTCATCCCCGGCACGCAAGGTTGGTTCAACATACGAAAATCAATAAATGTAATTCATCATGTAAACCAGTCCAAAGTCCAAGACCACATGACACTCTCGATAGACACAGAAAAAGCCTTTGACAAGATCCAACAGCCTTTTATGATCAAAACGCTAGAGACAGTAGGAATGGAAGGAACCTTTATCAATATAATAAAAGCTGTATAAAACAAGCCCACAGCAAGGATTATGCTCAATGGGGAACAATTGGAAGCATTCCCACTTCGATCAGGAACTAGACAAGGCTGTCCACTCTCACCACTTCTATTCAATATTGTACTTGAAGTCTTAGCTGAAGCCATAAGACAAGAAAGGGACATAAAAGGGATTCAAATCGGCAAGGAAGAAGTCAAGTCCCTATTTGCAGATGACATGATCTTATACCTGAGGGATCCCAAAAACTCCACCAGGAAGCTCCTGGAACTAATTGAGAAGTTCAGCAGGGTGGCAGGATACAAAATAAATGTGCAAAAATCAGAAGCCTTCCTATATGCCCAGAATGAAAGAAGTGAAAAAGCCCTGAGAGAAACAATCCCATTTACTATAGTCCCTAAAAAAATGAAATACCTTGGTATAAACCTAACCAACGAGGTAAAAGACCTTTACAATGAAAACTTTAAAACCCTAAAGAAAGCAATTGCTGAAGACATCAGAAGGTGGAAAGACCTCCCATGCTCCTGGATTGGCAGAATCAACATCGTAAAAATGACCATCCTACCAAAGGCAATATACAAATTCAATGCTATACCAATTAAAATCCCAAAGCAATTCTTTAAAGAAGTTGACCAAACAATCTCAAAATTCATATGGAGGCACAAAAGACCTAGGATAGCAAAGACAATCCTGAGTAACAAAAACACTGCTGGAGGTATTACCATACCGAACCTTAGTCTATACTACAAATCCATAGTTATAAAAACAGCCTGGTACTGGCTCCAAAATAGACACACAGATCAATGGATAAGGGTTGAAGACCCAGATATAAGCCCACAAAAATACAGCCATTTGATCTTCGACAAAGGGGCCCAAAGAATCCAATGGAAAAAGAACAGCATCTTCAACAAATGGTGCTGGCAAAAATGGATCTCCACATGCAGAAGATTAAAGCTGGACCCGTACTTGTCACCATGCACAAGACTTAATTCCAAATGGATCAAGGACCTTGATATCAGGCCAGCGACTATAAAAACCATAGTTGAAAGGATAGGGAACTCCCTCGAGCTGATTGGGCTAGGCCAACATTTCCTAAACAGACATCCAATGGCACAGTCACTGCTACCAACTCTCAACAGTTGAGATCTTGTGAAATTATAGAGCTTCTGTTCAGATAAAGAGATTGTAACACGAGCTCAAAGGCAACCCACAGAATGGGAGAAAATCTTTACTAACCACATATCTGATAGAGCTCTACTGTCCAGAGTGCACAAAGAAGTTAGAAAACTAAACATCAAGGAAACCAATGGCCCAATTAAAAAATGGGCCCTGGAACTTAAAAGAAATTTTACGAGGGATGAAATTTAAATGTCTAACAAATATCTGAAAAAATGTTCCACTTCCTTAGCCATCAGGGAAATGCAAATCAAAACTTTCCTGAGATATCATCTCACCCTGGTCAGGATGGCAAAAATCCACAATACAAACAACGACAAATGCTGGAGGAGGATGGAGAGAGGGGAACTCTCCTACATTGCTGGTGGGAAGGCAGGCTCATACAGCCACTCTGGCGAGCCATCTGGAGTCTTAAAGAAATTAATGAGTTGAAATGCCATAATGACCCTGCGATTCCACTTTTGGGAATAATCCCCCAGTGCAGGCAGGTTCACCTCGAACATAAGGCACAACCATGTTCATAGCAGCACTGTTTACAATAGCGAAGACATGGAATCAACCAATGTCAACAGTTGATGAGGATAAGGAAACTAGGGTACATCTATAAAATGGAGTGCTACCAGCCATCAAAAATGATGAATTACGTGGATTTTCTGGGAATGTGTCATTAGAAACAATTTATATTAAGTGAAGTAGCCAGACCCAGAAAATTAAGCGCCGTATGTACTCCCTAATAGGTGCGCCTAGTAACAAACCACCTAGCCCACCTTGAGACACTCAATAGGTAATCTAGTGTTACTCAGTAATGCAAGGATTATGACAGGAGGGAGGTGGCTGGAGGGCCACACCAGAACAAGGAGAGAAGTGACCATGTTACAGTAGAGAAAATAGGCCCCATCAAGACTGGAAGAAAGTAATGTGACACCTGGTTAAGTCAAAGACATCGTTCTTATTTACAACTAAGGGGGTATGAACTCACAGAAGGGGAGGGCATATAGTCCAGCAGAATTAAAAAGAACCATTTGTAAATAGGTGATTGACCACTCCCATGTGCCAAATGCATATACCCTGCGATTCCACGTTTTGGGTATAGTATATATCTACCCTTGAATGTGCTCTATAATAAGACTCAGTTTAACAGCTTTTTGTCTCTGGCTAGGGGGTGACATACAGTGTCCTCACGATGGAGTGAGGGCATTGCAGGAGCAACAAAACTGCAAAAGAAATCAACAAACCACCTATCCAGAACTTCAGAGACTCTATAAAAGCCCACCTAGAACTAGGCCCAAACTAATCTCTCCCCATCCTGAAGCTCAGGACATTTGCGAAGAGGGGCGGTAAGAGTGTAAGAACAAAAGGATGGGAGGGCACAATGATTTGGCAAGATACTCCAAACAAGTTAGGGCCGAAGCAATCATAATTGGACATTGCATGCCCGCCAATGTCCAACACACTATGACCTCACAAAGTCTAGCATCTGCTAAAGGCACCAAGATCCTGGAGCAAGAGACGCGACAGCCAAAATAGTGTTTCCATGCTTAAGGGAACAAATGAAAGGTTCAGGGGAAATGCCACTGTCCTTGTATGTTATCGGAAGAGGCCCAGAGGAAGTCAGGCATACACATAAAGGACTCTCTGGGAATTGGGGGGGCACTGGGTGATGGTGGTGGAGAAGGAGGAAGGGAGGGGGGTACAGAGGGGTGGGAGGGTGGAGGGAGGAAAGGGACCGGTGTACCTGTTAAGTTTGTATGAGTGGAAATTTAAAAAAATATATTAAAAAAAAAGAAAGAAAAGAAGAGTCATGAAATACCTGGAGATTTTAAATGGCAGAGGGAGATAATTCTACTCTACAGCTTTTTGAGGAAGATGTGGCATTGCTGCAATAATTAAATTGTACATGAAAAATAAGCAAGAGAGCATTTCAGTGAAGAAATAACTAATAATATTGGCATCCTGTTTGTGAAATTGCAACCTTCCCTCTGGCTCCTTCTCTTCCTCATCCAAATTTGTCAGCTAAATTAGGTTTTTCTATGCATTAAGAAGTCAGCCCCAAACTTGCTTCCCTCATCTTGAAACTCACTAAAGTTAGTTAAGTCTGCCCGACAATCTCGGGTTTCTCCTCGGAAAGCACAGAATAAGAAGCTAGATATTAACCCTGGCCATCGACTCCGGCTAAAGACCTAGGAGAGCTTCACGACTAAGAGGAAACGAGACACTACACCTGGATCTACTAAACTCTGATACGCCCATCTCCCCACCGACTCCTCATACCTCCTTCCTTCCTCTCCCTCTTTCTCCCTCCTCCTCTTCTTCCTTCCCTTCCTCCTCCATCTCCCCCTCTTCTTTCTTACTCATGTCTGAAGGACAAACTACCCTTTGAGAAGTTGTAGTCTCTTGACAGAAGTGGGGAAAAGGCTTTTTCTTGAAAGTAGTACATGTCTTTTCCTTCTCATTTAATTCGTCTAGACAAGCCACATGTCTATACTGCTGAGGAGGGGAAATGCAGGCTCTTATAAGTAGAGGCCCCAATTATTAAGTCATAGAAAGCAATTTCCTATGGAGTCCTCTGTACTTCTCAAATGTTTTACAAGGTTGCTATAGCTGAAGTAGAGCGATTGCGATTCTTGCTGCAGTTACATACTGGGCTTTAAGTGAAGTCTGGGTCATGTTAGAAGCCAGGAGTTGAGGACCGAGGATTGGCTCCACCCACACTAAAGGATGCTCCAGGGATTGGGGAGGAAAAGGGGGCACTGGAAGAAAGGGAGAGAGGGGAGTGAAAGGAAGGGGAAAGGGGGGGAGCAAGGGGGACTGAGGAGGGGTGGAGGGTGGGAAGGGGCGGGGCACCTATTAAGTTTGTATGATTGAGAAAATAAATAAATTAGTTAATTAAAACAATAAAAAAAGAAGTCAGGAAAGAGAGAAATTCATTCTGATTAATGAAGACAGTGGGCTGATTCAAGAACGATAGTGAGATCATATCTCCAAGCAAGGTTTTATCCAGGAGCGGGAATTTGTTGAGATGCTAAAGTAGTTTGACATGCTAGAGTGTAACGTGTGAAACTTCCGGAGGAAAGCCCAGGAGATAAAATTCAGCCAAATATGCAAGCAATACTCACTCCACCCCCATTTTAGGAAGCGGAAGGCTGCCATGTATGAGACCAGGCAGCCTGTCCTAAGTTATATAGCCCAGGAGTAGTAGCGCTTGGACTGAACGGATCTGCACTATAGATCCACCCTGGGCTGACTCACGTATATGCTTATTCATACTCCTTCTCTTCCATGGAGAACTCTGACTTGTGTGCACTAAGAAGGGCTGGAAATAGGAAGACTAAAAAGAAGACTGAAATCATCCAAGAAGATGCTTCTGTTTGCTTCTGCCTCTCAAATCAGAGGAAAGAGAATAAGTTGGAAGGTTTGTTCCTCTCTTGAGTCAGCTGACATTGTCTTGCAGAAACAAGGAAGCCCAGGAGCCCAGGGCTGGGCTACAACTCACCTTCTGCAAGAGACATAGCAAGACAAGAACACTTCCCAGAAACATCTTTCAAGAGCCGGTTTCGCTGCCTAGAAAAAATTGCCTGAAACACTAATAAATACTGGCAATCTTTTCATACCAATTTTAACTAGGATGCAAAATGGGGTTCCGGAATTCAATGCACCTTACTGAACAATGATTTTCTGCTCTTTTTTTTTTTTTTTTTTTTGGAGAATGACCATTTTTCTTCACTTTCCACTTCATAGATTTGCATAAGAATTCTTTATGAAATATATTTTCCTCTATCCCATTTTAAAGGGATGTTGAGAGAAAACAAAAATCCATAAAATTACAAATACAAGAATCTCCTCATTTTTTTATTTCCACATTATAAACAATTCCTATGTTCTTCAACTTAACTTTTATGTGGTCTGGGTCAACAATCCTTAGCAGACATTGTGTAGATGAATTCATTATGTCTGTCTGTCGTGAGTATTGCTGGACAATTGGTCTCTTGTCCACCAATAGTGCTCCTCAATCATTTGACAATATATTTTTGAAGTATTGACATTCATTTTCAAGGATCCAGAGGCAATTCTTTCCCACTGACTCTCTCTAATGTCTTGAGAAACATGATTGCAGCAACACTGCTAGGCTTTTTTTTCCTATCTTTCCAACCATAGGAAACCAATCAATATTCCTTTCTGAAGAATGAACAAATGATAGTGTCCACATCAGTGCATGGATCAGATGGCATATGTGAAGAACAGCTCCTGATACATACCCAAGTGCATCAATCCTTCCACGTGCATCTTCTCTATGGAAGCAAACATGGCCTAGTAATAATGTTCCTTCTTCCCTCAAGGACAAGTGCTTAGATAGATGAACAGAGTTTTAATTGCTTGTTCCACGGGCATCATGACAATCTGGTTCCCCGTCTTTTAAGAAAACAGCGAACTTGGAGAAAAAATTCATTCATTAAGTGCCTATCTGTACAACTGGTATTCGAAACTGAACTTTTCGTTTATGCTAGAAGGAAAAGAACAATATCCCATTTTACATTTACTCATAAAGAGAAGTAACAGGTTAATAAATACTAAGCAGCTTGATAGTTTTTACATGGATGTAGTCATTCAACCCCACAGCTGAAAATCAGATTAAATCCAAAGCAATTAGAAAGAAGAAAAAGAGCATTAGAGGCACAGATCAATGATAAACAAAGCAATGAAAATAAAGGCAATGATTAATAAAACCAAAGCTTATACACACAAACATGCATGTATGTATGCATGTATGTATGTGCATATATGTATATATAAATACATATATAAATATCAGGTATTTAAGCACAGGTAGATACTTAAAGAGTGATAATTGAAATATGTATACATACTTACATGCATACAAATTAGTGTTACTTGAAGAATTAAAACAGCCTAGAAGGGTACTTAGCACATTGTAAATGTATGCCAATATTGACTGCTTTTATAGGATTTAATGTACACTGCAATATTCTTTACTTATATTTATTTTTTGTATGTGTGTGAGAGAGAGAGAGAGATAGAGAGTGAGAGAGAGAGAGAGAGAATGAACTGTGTCCCTGTGGAGGGCCAAGAATGACTTCAAGAATTATCTGGGATTGCTTCTACCTGCTTCTTCACTCTGGGATTTCCCAGGCTCTACCTACCAGGGCAGAAAGTGCAGGCCACCGCCTTTTTCACCTGGTGTTTTCATGTGAGACCTGGGATCGGAACTCTTTTCCTATTTCTTTTCGATTGTGACAATTTTAGCTTTAGGGAAAAGTTGCAAATATTAAATTCTTATATTTCTCTTGTCTGGCTTTCTATAATACAAAAATATTGCATTATTGGTATATCTTACCAGTAAATTCAGTAAACAGTAAACTTCGCTATTTTTGTATTTTCCTTAATAGTCTGCCAGGGATTTCAACAAAACGTAAATAATAAAATGTAAAAGATTGGTAACCGATCAAGAAAGAAACAAGATAGGAAGTGTGTGTGTGTGTGTGTGTGTGTGTGTGTCTGCGTGTCTGTGTCTCTCTGTGTGTATCTCTTCCCACATAGTTCCTAGCACGAAGTTCCCAAAGCTCTATTAGCTTTTTCTTAAAGATAGGAACTCTAGGAGAATGTTCTATTGCTTTGGCTCCTAAGACAAAATTCCTAATACCCTGATGGTTACTAGGAAATCTTTTGTTCTATTTATTTTGTCTTTGACCCCAGTTCCCAACTCAGTGTTCCAAAAATCTTTGTAATTTCCTGAGTGATAGCAATATCTGACATGGAGTTCCTAAATCCTTTGGAATTTCTGAGAAATGAGAGCATCTTTTTCTCCCAATGAAGTGACTCCTGATGGGCTCCAGGGTGGTTGATTACCAGAAATACCAAGCTATGATGTTAAACTTGATACTTTCATAGCTCCTTCAATCTATTCTCTACAGAGAGTTGGTGGGGTAGTAAAGGGCTTTGTAATGAAACCTGGTGGTATGATAAGCTCTCCATGAAAATCCCTAGATACAACATTCCATGGTCTCCAGATTGATGAGCACGTCCACATGTTGGAAAAATAGTATACTCCAACTCTATGGGAGCAGAACTGCCTACATTCCAGAGCTCTCTGGAACCAGCTGTGCATCTCTTTTGTCTGTTGTTCAATATCCTTTACCATTTGTTTTTGTAGTTAATAAATACAAGCAAAATGTTTCCCTAAATTCTGTGAGACCAGCAAATTTGTCAAACTCCTAGGGGAGATTACAGACAGCTGATCTATATAGATAGTTGGTCAGAAACACAGGCTACAACCTAATAGGAGACACTGTGAGACTGAGTCCTGTACTCATGGAATTTGTTGCTATCTCATGGTGGATAGTGAAGCAATTACAGAAGATCCTGTTGGTATCTGCTGGAGGACTACCTGGGATGTGAAGAAATAATTCTCCACTCTCAACTTCTTAGGTTCTATTTCAATACAGATAAATAAGCAAATGTTACTTTTTGGAAATTAACTAGAAGGCAGGAGAGATGGCTCAGTGGTAAGTCTTTGTTGCCTATGTATGAGACCCTTACTTTGAAACCCAGGTATCCACATAAAAACCAGCGGTGGTGCCATTCATGCATAATCTTATGGAGAGTTGGGAAGCTGAGTCAGGAGAATCCCTGGAAGCACAGATCAGCTAGCCTGTTGTACATCTGTCCTAAACAAGGCAGAAGGCTAGGACCAAACAACACCAAAAGTCGTTGTCTGCTGCTACACATGTGCCATGGCACAGGTACATCCACACTCCCACACACATGTACAACACATCATATATACATATACATTAATTAAAAATTATAAATATTCTTTTCTTTTAAAAATGTATTGATTTATTTTGCACATGAACGTGTGTGTGTGTGTGTGTGTGTGTGTGTGTGTGTGTGTGAGTGTGTTTATCAGAGGGCTCTGTGTGTCCCTGTGGAGGACCAAGGGTGGCTTCAAGAATCATCCTGGATTGCTTCTACCTCCTTTTTGCTTCCCTCAGGGTTTTCTCAGGCTCTGCCTACCAGGGCTGGAAGTGAAAGCTGCCACTGTTTCTTCCTGGCATTTTTACATGGGACCTGGGATCTGAACTCAGGACCTTCTGCTTACAAGGCAGTCTTAACAGTCTTAACCCCTGACTCACTTCTCCAGCCCAAATGAAGTTTGTTGTTGTTGTTGTTGATGTTTTTTAAAATTATTTTTTGGTTTTGTTTTTGTTTTAAATATATAAGGTACTTCTTTTGGATGCTACAATCCCTCCTTCATTTGCTGTTATAGGTAGCCCTATGACTAATTTCTCCACAGTGGGTACTTTAAGGATTGGATCTTCTGACTTGGGGGTATACCTCCACCAAGTGTTTCTTTTCCCCCAATGCAAACAATAGCCCAAGGATATGTAGAACAGTCATGTGGAGTCTTGGATAATCTAAAGAAGCATCAGTTCAAATCATTGGTCTGAACTATTGTCATCAAGACTATTTTGGGAAACAAAGAACTTTTCCCATTCATTCTCTGTGTTTTGAAAAAAAGTATTTTGTAGAAATAAAGGGGGACTTCTAGATGTGGACAAAAGAGTATATAATAAAAAGTTATAGCAAATTTCTATTAAAAAATTCAAAAGCAGGACTGGAGAATGGCTCAGTTGAGAAGTATACCCAGAACTCACATAAAAAGTGCAGGCATGGAGGCATGCACCTATAATTCCAGTGCTGAGGTTGAGCAGAAGCAAGCAGATCTTAAGGGATGGATGGCCAGACAGTCTAATCTAATTGGTGAACTCAAGGAAAATTACAATTATAGGCCCTAAGACCTAATATTTCCAAGGATGACACCGAGGTTGTCCTCTGGCTTCCACATGGACACACACCCATACACACACACACACACACACACACACACACACACACATGCGGGCACAAATGTTGGATGGGTGTGGTGGCCACCTATAATCCTAGTCCTCAGGAGTCAGAGATAGGGGATCCCTGCAGCAAACTGGCTGGGTAAACTAACTGAATTGGTAAGCTGTGGTTTCAAGTGAGAGAACCTACTTCAGTCAATGAAGCATCATGAAATCGAGGAAAACACCCAACATCCACTTTGACCTGTGCTCATACATGCCTACCACGTACACACGTGCCTACACACAAGAACCCATATATACAGGAACACACACCCAGGAAAAAGAAATAGGATATATGAGACTAAGAGATAGACAAAATTGTGAATATTTGTAGTCCTTGTGATTTATATAGAACATTACTAAAATACATGGCAATCAAAAAGTTTAAGAAGCGATCAAGTTTTCCAGATAATATTCTTATAATCAATAACTTTAGGATCAATCTGATTTCTATATAGACCAGAAATGATTTTTCTTGAAAGAAAAAAAAGGAAGGAAGGAAAGAAGGAAGGAAGGAAGGAAGGAAGGAAGGAAGGAAGGAAGGAAGGAAGGAAGGAAGGAAGGAAGGAAGGAAGAGAAAGAAAGAAAGAAAGAAAGAAAGAAAGAAAGAAAGAAAGAAAGAAAGAAAGAAAGAAAGAAAGAAAGAAAGAAAGAAAGAAAGACAGACCAAGGTCATTTGTTGAAAAACTTAAATTCCTCCTTTGTTCCCTGTCCAGTGCTGTGTGATTACTAGATTCACTAGATTCACCTTGAGGCAATAATCAGTATTGTATATATACACGCAAGCCTGCGTTTTTATATTTATATGTATAAACATCATTGTGTTCCTTTTAGAATATGCTTAGTGGGGTTTTTTTGTAACAGATAAAAATAGAAGCAGTGAGCATTTGGCGTTCCGTCCTGGATGGCCTTACTTCAAACCCACACTCCTCCCAGTCATGAGTGATCACGTGCCATTTGCTAAACCCCGAAGGCCTGTGGTGAATCTCAGACCCAGACTGTTATCTCAGGGCCAAAACTCTAGGGCTGTTTTGGCTGGCCTGGGTGGAATTCGAGGCAAAACAGAACATAGGTGAATGGGACTCTGACAACTTCAAGCTCTGCCCTTGTCAAAACCCTTCAAAAGAATCCGACCTTTAAGGTTTGGGAAGATGAAGCCTCAACCTGCATCTCATCAGAGACAGACTATAAATCCAGATAGAAAGAGCAAGAGTTTAGTACAGGTGAAGGAGACAGGGGGAAACTCTTCTCGAGTGAGACTCCAGGCTTGCTGAACACTGTCTGGGTGCCTCTGCACTTTATGAATTTATAGTTATCTGGTATCATCAATCCAGGAAGAAAGCCACATCCCCCTCCCCTTCACAATCATGATTTCTGGCTCTGGAAGACGTTCTCCCACAGCCTTCTTTTATGTCAAGACTGAAAGAAAATAAATTTTTCCGTTCACATCACCTCCTACCTAAGAGGTGATACCCAGCATGTTATCTTCATCCATTGGTTTAAGAAGCAGTAGGTTAGATGATGCCAGAGCCAAAACCAGGATGTCATCCCACACAGTCCTGCCCTCTAAAAAGAAATTCACTGTTCCATTTGCACAGGCATGGGCAGCATCAAGTAGATTTTCATGAAAATAAAAAAGACCGTGGACACACACACACACACACACACACACACATACACACACACACACACTACCCACTAACCAGTAGACCTCTCTGTGGGCCTAGATACAGGAGTCTTGACTAAGAGAGGAAAGTAGAAGAGAATTGCTTGTAGGCTAAAAAGTTAAGAGAGAGAGAGAGATCCTAGGAGCACAGTAAAGCTCTTCAGCTTCCATAACCCCACCACAATCATGTCAGCTGAGCTGGGTCAATTAGCTGCCTACTCTGTCTTCCTCTGTTGTTAATAATGGGCAATATCCTCTCTGCTGAAAGAATGAAAATGAGGGATTTGTGGTTATAGTAAGCTATCATTAAAAGCACATGAATTCCTAAAAGCCTCTGAAAATAAATTAGTCCTCACATTACCATCTGCAACCATTTCACCTCAGCCAGTGATCCCATTAGCCCTTGTGCACTCTAAATAGGAGTGGGCTCGGGTATTACTTAAGGAACGATCTCCAAGGGCCATCAAGTGGTTGCAGAGATCAAAAAGAGAAATTCCAAAGGTGGCATCGTTACTCTCACACTGCTGCAGCATCATCTGGACCCCGGTGCCACTCCAGGGACACCAACCAGGCCATCTCTCAGAAATAAAGACGTACTCTCTATATGGGCATCCGTAAGATTCGAAGGGAGGCTGCACATTCAGAGCCGAGCATAAATTCTCAATTCTCTCTGTGAGCCTCTATTTCCCAATGAACCAGTCAAAACATTCTCTGGAATCTCTCAGCCTCATCGAGGGGTGTTGGCACCACAATCATTTGGGAATTTCTCTCTTCCCCGGGTGTAGTGGGCAAAAGAGTATGCCTCTAAGATTCATGTCCTTCCAGCAACCTCAGAGTGTGGCCTCATTTAGAAAGAGAGTCATTACCAGAGCACTGGAGGTCCTTAATCTGAGATGACTAATGACTCTCTGTCTCTAAGGAGAGAAGAGACAGAGTCACAGAGATGTCTAGAGATGTACCATGTTATGACAGAGATAGAGACAGATGGGATGCATCTACCAACCGAAACATTCCAAGTTGAATTGCTAAGAACACCATGAACTCAGAAGACGGCACAGAACCAAACTTCCAGCTGAGTTCCCAGAAAAAAAAAAATAACCCTTTTATTACCTTGATTTGAGTTTCAGGACCTTCCGAATTTAGGGAATGAATTTACCTGAAGCCATTTAGTTGTAGTATGCTGTGTTTTCTAACCCTTGCCCTGATCTCTCTCTCTATTTCTCTCTCTCTCTCTCTGTCTCTGTCTCTGTCTCTCTCTCTCTGTGAGTGTGTTCATTTTCTATTGCCATAACAGAATACCTGAGATTGGATGTTAGCTCCCTTTTGGAGACTGGAAATCCAAACCCCATAGCAATAGCTCTGATGAGGCCCCTCTGCCGCGCTACCTCATTGTAGATGGCATGGTGCTGGGCATTCACGCATGAAAGAGAAATCACATTGCACAAGAGGAAGCCAGAGTTCAGGAAGGGGACAATCATAATCTCCCAACAGGTTTTACCTTTTAAAGGTGTCACCCCCCTATCCATGTCCCCATACAGGGTCCTAGCTTCCAACACATAAACTTTTAGGGGACATACAATTGATAGCCAAATCATAACATTACATATTTCCTAACACCAAGTAAATAAAAATTTTAGGTTTTGTGAACCAGTCTCTGTCATAACTTCCCAACTATGCTCTTCGGTGTAAAAGCAGCTATACACAATCTATAGAGAAGTGACCATGGCTGTGTTCCAATAAAACTTTATTCCAAAAACAGATAATAGAGAAGAGTTGGTCCACATGTTGGAGTTTGCTGATCCCTGCTCCAAAGGAATGGCTCCCCTCTGGCTACAATAACTACTACCCCAGACCTCCTTCTTCTTCAGAACAATCCTCTGCTCTCCCTAGCCTCAAACTTGATTCTCTATACAACTTGCTGATCATCTCTGATTACAGACCCACTTTCTTCTTGTGTCTAGATCACAGCATTCATCTATCATTACAGCTCCTTCTCAAAGGTTCTCCACCAACAGCCTAGGGGTTTTCTCGATACTCCAAAGACCCTTTACAGCCAGGCTCCTCCTCATGTGCTTCCACCTCCGCCTACCCCCTCCCCTCATCTCTGCCTAAAGCTTCCTATTTTATTAAAGTCACTTTCTAATTTTTTCCATTCCATTTTACACACCTCTGGGCATGGCAAGACATTGTACACACATTTCCCACTTCCTGGCCTATTGTTAATTCTACCTTTTCATTAGTGAACTCTGATACCTCTTCAGACCCTAACTTGGACTTCCCTGACCTCTTCAACCCTTCATTATATCATGAATTCTTGCACATATCCTCTCTGCATTAAAATTAGAGCTGCAGTTTACATCGGATAGCATAACAATTCAGTGACCTGACTTCCTACTGTTTCTTTTGTCCTTTATTGGATCCCCATCAGGAAGTAAAACAAGCGCTCAGTGCTGAGCGGATGAAGAATGAATATGAATCTTGAGGCGACAGAGATTGTTTTCCTCTCACCCCTGCTTTAACTGCGATTCTCCCCTCCCCCACTTCTCTAGCTCACATCCAGGAATTCCCTGGAGTTTCTTGCTTTATTTGTTTGTTTTTTCAAAAGGGATGATTTAAGATATTTTTCCCATGAGTCAGAGACTTCTTCACCTCACCAAGGTTTCCAAGGATGAAACCAAAACAGAACCGGCAGGTCCTGTGTGAGAATGTGACCCCTACATGAAATGAAAAGCTAGACTGGTGTTGGGGGAAAAAAAATTAATCAACTTTTGGCTTTGGTTCAAACAGAGATACTCTAAAATCTAAAGTTTATCTTTTTTAAATATATGACAACTTTGGGGAGCAAAGTGCCTGCTGTACGGGCCTGAGGAACTGAGTTTGATCCCCAGAACCCATGTCGAAAAATTAAGTGTGGTACTATTGGGCTTGTAATCCCAGTTCTGGGAAGGGGGAGATGGGTGGATCCCTGGAGTTCACTAGCTAGTCAGCCCAGCCTATCTGGCAACTTCCAGGCCAGTGAGGCTCAACTCTATTTCCAAAAGACAAGGTGAATGGCTCCTAAGGAAATACACAGGAAGTTGATCAGGCACACATAAATTTGCATGCACATGCAAACGCTCACACATGCAGATGCTCATACACGTGCAAACATATACACGTATAAATACACACACACACACACACACACACACACACACACCAGCGCGCGCGTGCGCGCGCAAAGATAGAACAGAAGACAGTATCTTCTGCTCATGATAGCAGCTTCACCCAAGAACTCACTGCAGAGCTGTCCACTTCTACGAGACCTGCACACAAGGTGATCTATCAACACTTCACCTCAGATGAGGGGAGATCTCAGGAACACCTTGCTGAGAGACTACTGAAGATTAATGCCAGACAGGAGAACGGAAGCTTCTTTACTCAATGATTTACCCATTGATGGGTCAACCAAGCCCCAGTAAATGCTCGGGCTGTTGCCAGCACAGACATTCCAGATGAAACCCAATGGTGGCATGTGCAAAAAAATGTCAAAATAGGACAGAAACTATCTGAAGAGGAGGGGTAGCGGAAATGGGTAGTAAGGGGTGAAAACACATAGATTCAATTGAATTCAATGAAAGCACATAAATTCAATTCAATTTAATGAGAACACATAGATTCAGAATTTATGTAAGAAAGTGTCATAGAATAGAAGAATAAAATAAAAATCAGATATAAAAGAATTGAAGATAGGAGAGCTTTCATATTATTTTAGCCTTCTCCTGACTAAGAACACATCAGGGAGATTTGCTGGTTGTACTACAGAGGTCTGAATCTTTCCAAGACACCAAATGGCATCAGACAGTTACAACTGTACAGATAGTTACACTGCACAACATTATTAAGAAAGTACTCACAAAGTAAATGACGATAACCATTAGCATCTGTCCATGACCAGCTAATTTGTCCACTGTGTTTGCTTCAAAATGTCTATTTTCAGTGTAATGATGAAATTATATGCCTATCCTCATTAGATCTTGGCATCATACCAAAATTATGTGTGTTGAGCCTGACAGAGTAGCAAAAAATTCTATTTGATCTCACTGCTTTTGTGTTATGTGTCATACATATGGTGTTTTTAAGAAAGATTCCTTTCATATATTTGGAAGGCTTGTATAGTATCCAAGAAAAAACTTTGAATAGAACTGGGAGGGTCAGCCTCTACCTCTCTCAGGCACCAACTGGATTGTTAACACTACAGTTAACTTCTCTACATCTCTTTCTTTACCCAGAATAACAGGAAGAGGAGGATATGTCCTGAAACCTGGAGGAGTTTCTATGAAGATAATGTATGAGAAACACTTTAAATGTTAAAGTGCTAAGCAAATTGCCTTTGTTTATCATGGTCTGTCTTAGCTTGTTTGGGCTGTTAGAACAAAATACTATAATCCGGATGGCTTATAGAGGTTGAGAAGTCTAAGGTCAAGATTCTGGCAAATGGTTGTTTCCTGACTGTTTCCTGACATTTAAAACTAATTGTTAACTTGGCAGGATCTATAGTTACCCAGGAGACAAGCATATGGGCATGTCTGTGCAGGATTACCTAGATTCGGTTCAGCGGTGGAAAGACCCACTCTAAACATCCTGGGGATCCTGGACTACATGGAAAAGAGAAGAGCTGACACAAATCTCCATTACTCTCTGCCTCCTGATTATGGATGCTACATGACCAACTGTCAAGCTCTTACCTTTACAACTGCCATTCCAGGACAGGATGTATCCTTCTAAACTGTAAGCCAGAATAAACACTTTTCTCCATTCAATTATTCTGCAATAAGAAAGTGACTAATATACTTGCTTATGAATAGTGTCTTGTTACTAGATTCTCAGATGGGGAAGAGGTAAGAATCTATCATGAATTGTTTTCAGAAGGAACTACTTACCTCTCAAACTCCTCACCTCATAATAGTGTTTCTTTGAGTTTTCAACATACTAATTTCAAGCAGGGGACATAACAATTCAGATCACAACACATTCTTTTCGGAAACTAAAGCATACCTAAAGCAGAGCCGATGCACTTTGCAAAGTGATGGTGAATAGTAGTTAACTGATTTTTTTCAAGTTGATGGTAATGGTTTTACAGCCACTAGCACAAACTCCAATGGTCACTCCAATAGTGATAATATTTTCCAATAACCAAATAGTCGTGACAGCGAAGAGAAACGGAACAATGTGAAAGACATCAAAAAAGGTTTTAGATAATTTACTTAATCTGAAGAAATTTCTTTAAAAGGCTGAAAAGGATTCTTTTTTTCCTCCTTTTGCATATATATGTGGGGTGCATGTATGTGTGCATGTGTGTTTGCATGTGTGTGGGTACACGTGTGTGTAGATAAACCTTGAGCATGTGGAGACCCAAGGTTTATATCAGGAATCATGTTTGATCTCTCTTTTGTCTTATTGTTTTATGATTGGATCCCTAATGAAACTCAAAGCTTTCTGATAAGGCTAGTCTGACTAGCAATTTGCTCTATATATTTCCTAGCTCTCCTTTCTGAGGCTGGAACTACAAGAGACTACTCACCAGTCCAGCATTTACAGGGAATCTGAGACTCTCCAGTTCTTTTGTTTTTGTGACAAGTACTTTAAACCCTAAGCCATCTTGAATCATCTCCCAAGACCTAAAAAGATTTTTTAAACATTTTATTAATTTATTTAAGTGTGAGAATAGGAAAAGAGGAGAAGAGGAGAAGAAAAAGAGGAGGAGGAGGAGACACATGTATGCATATCATGGAGCACAGATGAAGATCAGAGGATAACTTCCAGAAGTCAGTTCTCGCCTTCTACTGCACACATTTCTGGAGATCTAACTCAAATCACCATGTTTGTGAACAGATATTTACTTACCTACTATCTCTCTGGTTCCATGAAAAAAAGATTTTACAATGGACACAATCTCATATGCATGAATGATACTTCTGCACATTTCACCAGAACATGTCTTCGAGAATCCATTCAAAGTTATGTACTAAAATTCACAAGTACAAAATGACAGCGAGATACTAATCCATATCCTCCTAAATCAGTAAGTAGAGTGGTTATTGCATTTTAAGAGCACAGACATAAGAAATGTTGGTAGGGAAATGAAAAAAAAATCTAAACCTTTGTGTACTTCTCAGAATGGAATTGCAATGAAATAACCTAATGTTTAACACAAGATGGGTACTTCTTAAAAAAAAATTTTTATTGTTTACTCAATTGTGCGTGTGTGCGTGTGTGCACGTGTGTGTATGTATGTATGTGTGTGTGTGAAGAACTACGGACAAATTCGGGAACCACCAATGACCGCCTCCATCTCCTCCTTGTTTACTCTGCCCCGGGATTCACAGGCTCCGCCCTACCAGGACCAGAAACGCAGGCTACCCCTGCTTTTGCCCAGCGTCTCTACATGGGGTCTAGGATCCGAACTCAGGACCTTCTGCCTGCAAGGCAGAGGCTTAACTCCTGAGCCACCTCGGCAGCCCCAAAATCTTAACTGTCATCTACCAATTCCTTTCTGGATGTGTGTGTGTGTGTGTGTGTGTGTGTGTGTGTGTGTGTGTGTGTCCAAAATGTCCAAAATACAAGGAAAATGAATTTGGGCAGGTATTTACATATAGATTCATGATAACAAATAATCACGAAATTCACAAAGTGCAAATAACAGAAACTTGTCCACCACTGAATGGATGGGAAAACAAAATATAGTACAGATGGTCTTCAAATTATGATGGTTTGATTTAATAATCTCCATTTTTATAATAGTACAGAGGTGATACGAATTCAATAAAAGTTGACCTTTGAACTTTGTATTTTGATATGGCCTAATGCTATGTGGTCTGACAGTCTCTCAATGCTGGGCAGCAACAAGGAACTGTAGCTCGCAGTCAGCCATGCAATCATGAGGGCAAACAATCAATATTCTATGGTGTGGTATGTTGCTAAGAGAGGATGTTTGATAGGTAAGCGAATTTCAATATTCTCAGCTTGTGTTGGATTTATTAAGAATATAACCCAAATATAAGTCAAGGATTATGTGTGTGAGTATCCAGAATATTATTCACCTCAAAAATAACATGCAAGGGGGATAGAGGATTATCCCAAAATGGTGGAGACAAAAGATCACAGACAAATAGAGCAACAAAAGGGGAGAAAGTAAACATTAGACAGGAACACATGTCAAAATATTAAATATACATAATAAATTGTAAGCCACCATCTAAACACTTTTATTATATGCTTAGATAAGAAAAGATCTCAAAACTGAACTAAGATGCAACTCTTATTATGATGGAAGATCAGTATTGCAGTTCACCTGCATGATTGCTGACAAATCACCTTCAAACGGCTAAAGGAAACAAGGGGTTTATTTTCTTACTATAGTCAGGTTACAGTTCATAGTCCTGCTTGATGGGAGAGTATACACCAACATCATCCATCACACCCATCATGGGCTGGGTCTTCCCCATCAGATAGACAATTTCCTGCAGGTTTGCCGTGGGAATAACTGAACAACTAATTCTCTACAAATGTGCCCAGAGCTCAAACCCTTAACTGTCAAGTTGACACACCTGTGCCTAACCATGACAATCAGTGAGGCAGAAAACCACAACTGACCGAGATGCAGAGTGTCAGCGACTCTAGAATGCTCAACTCTGATGAGACACTCTGAATCTTCCACCATCCCAAGGTTCAGGGAACTCTGTGGAAGAAGAGGAGGAAAGATTACAAGATCCTAAAGGTAGTGTGGTATGCTGCTAGCCGGGACACAGATGCTAGGAGTGTTGCATCTAAGAGCACACTACAATGAGATTTACAACCTCCAGAATTATACAATGACTGACATATCACCATTCTCCCATGAACCAGCAAGAATATCTCAAGAGAAACAGCTACACTTAATGGGATTCCAACAAAAATATCTCAGAAAAAGCAACTACACTCAGTGGGCATCCTAGGGGCAGGTAACAAATATGTGAAGGGGAGCTTCCCCAATTGTGGATTTACCCACTGAAAGAACACTTACACTACCACAGAGGCCTGGTGCCTTACAATACAGGCACTCCAAAGAGATGTTTGTGCTCCACATATGCCAGGGACATGAGAGGGCAGGGGGGACAGGGACAGATGTATGGAAGGAGGTATGTGAGGGGAAAGAGGGACGTGGAGGGAAAGAGAAAGGGCATGAATAGAAACTCATTTTGTTCGTATATCAAAAAAGTTCTTAATTAAAAAATGGCACTAGACTGGAATGACTGTTCAGCAGAGAGCATGTTTTGCTGCAAAGAGAGAAGACCAGAGCTCAGATCCCCAGAACCCACATAAAAGCTTGGCAAGCACATCGGTCACCTGCAATCCCAACAGTTATAAGGCACAGGCAAGGAAACATAGGCAAGGCCGGTCAATTAGACCAGCTTCGTTAGCTCTGGGGTCAGTTAAGAAAACCTGCCTCAAGGAAAATACTCTGTGTCGACTTTGGACCACATAAACATCCACGTACTTGTTCATGTGCTTGCATACCACGCACATGTGCACCCACATGTGTGTAAATATGCATATACTCATGAACACACACATGCAAGAATAAATTCGTGAATGAATGGCATAGCACAACACTGGTAAACCGTGAAAGCGTTGTGATGAGTGAAATAAGGCACCACGGCAAATATTGTACGGTTCTACATATGTGTGGTACCCTAAACAAGTGCACAAAGACAAAAGCCAAATAGAATTTTTGTTTCTTATGAAATATCGATCCATATGAATATTAGAATAAATGTTTTTTCTGATAAAAAAGGAAAAAAAGAAGTTTCTGGGGGCTGCACAGAGGGGAGAATGGGATGACTGTTCAGTGCACAGAAAGTTTCAACTTGGGATGGTAGAAAAGCCCCGGAGTTGGTGGTGATGGCTGCATGGGATGATTTGCCTGATGCCACTGCACTGGCACCTAAAAATGGTTGTGATTGCCAGTTTCACATTATGTGCATCTTAACATAAAATAAAATTCACAAGGATGCATACCACAGCATTGTATAGGAGAGTAAAAACAGGAAATCACTTCCTGAGCATCAATAGGTGTTGAATTAAATGTATGATAAACAAGTTCAGTGGAGGACTATGCAGCCAAGGAAAATCATGTATTATATCTCACCACAAAAATAGAAAACTTATACAAGAATGCTTCCATGGGCTGAAAAGATGGCTCAAAGGTCAAGCTTCTGCCTCAAAAATAGAAGGCCCTGAGTTCAGAACTCAGACTCCACATAAAAAAAGAAAAGGCCAGGTGGAAATGGTGGCAGCCTGAACTTTCTGCCCTAGAAGGCAGAGCCTGGGAAACCCCAAAGCAAATGGGAGAAGGAGGTAAAGCAGTCCAGATTGATTCTTGAAGTCATCCCTGGGCCTCCACAGGCACCAACAGTGCCCTCTTCTGCACACAGACAGACACACACACACATGCATACAAAGATTAAAAATGAATAGAAAAATGATTCTAGTCTCACTCAAAAAAGAAAGAAAATTCTAGAAATAACTCCAATGTTTACTAATGGGAAATGTTCATATATAACATAGAAAAATTGTGATGTATTTATCAGTGATACTCTGTTCCTCAGTGAGAAAGACTGAGTGAGCCACAATGTGTAGCAAATGTGACCAAATCTCCAAAGCATTATGTCGAACAAATGAAGTCTCAGCTCTAACTCTACTCTGTTTAAATACAAGACAGACAAAACTAAGCTTTACTTAGCTCAGTTTTGTGTGGATGGTGAGTGGAAGATGGAATCATTCTATATCTGGATTGGAATGTTGTTTCTAAGACATCTCATCAAATAGTAAATCTATTTCAGTTTGGTAAAAACTATCAAGAAGGAATGCTGTTTTGAATAGGTGAATTTTCATGGTGTGGTGACAAAGGAAAACAGATCAAGAAATTGGCAGGTATTTCCTGAGGTCGGAAAGAAAGGAGAAAGGTGAAGAAAAAAAGATATGGAAGGAAGAAGGGAAGGAGGAAGAGAAATGGACGAAGAATAAAAATATGATAAATGTAGCATTCTGGGTAGGAAAAATATAAATGAATTTTGTCCTGTGTGCTTTCTGTATGTTTTCAAAGAGAATATGGGTTTATATGTTCAACATGTAAAATGCATGTATGAGCTTGTGAAGGCAATTTTTCATATAATTTAAGTATATTTTTATAGTGATTTTCTTTTCTGTAACCTTATTTGGTAAAATGAAGTTGAAAATAAGATTTTCCCGTGTTTTCTGCAACCTATGATATCATTAATGTGTGCAGTGTTGGGGGGGGAGATTATTCAAAATATGCTAATAAGCTTTCTTTGTGAAACTGAGTGTCACTTCCGCTCTACAATTTCCCACCATGATGTGTAATTTAAGCAGTGCCACTTTGTGTCAGAACAAAGGGGAGACATGCAGGTGATCCTGGGGAGAAGGGTTGATCTCATACTTTGAGGACACTTGTGTTTTGTTTTCAAAACTAGATTTGGGTTCTGCTTCAAAAAAAATCCAATGAGATCTTGAAAAAAAAAATAGCTGTCGTTGTATCTTCAGAGTGGATTCACAGCATGACATTCATGTGAAAGGAAAAGAAGCTGGCAAAATTGAATGTTGGCCCTTTGAAATCTGTACATCAGGTTATGTCATGGTTAAGCACATCAAAGAATCAATTTCACCTTCATCTTGATGAAATTACATTCAAATGTATTTTTTATCTTTTATATCTACAAGTTTTGAAAAGTAGATTGAAGAAAGCAAATATCTAAACTGACCTTTTTTTTTTTTTTAATCTAGAACTTGAAGTGATTTGATGTGAGTGGCCGGGTTTATGAAATGCCATCAGTATGTCGTGTCCTGAAGCAGAGGTAGAAGGACGTGCCGACAGTTTTGCACATTAAGCATGGAAGAGTTTTAATGTTGCAAAGGTCATTGAAGATCATCTAGTCAGGGCTAAAGAAATAGTTTCCATCTCAGAGATCACTTACAGTGTAATGATTGAACTGCCTGGGGGGCTGACCTGGGGGGCATTCAGAAACCCCACCCGTGCTGAACAAACCAGTGTGTGGGAATGATGACTAGATCCAGGCCTGTCCATGGAAAGGGAACATGGTAGTAAACATGCCAATAATTCCTTGTGCTATAAGGATGCAGACAATTGAAATTGTGATTCCTGAAACTAATGAACAGCTACACTGTTGTCTTCAGTACTCTTTGCTGACCAGTGCCTGTTCTCTGTCACATTCAGCAAGCTCATGAAATTTTCTTTCACTTTCATGCCATTAGAATGTTGTTTACATCAGCCTAGGTTTATCACTTCCATATCTGCCCCTGAGAGCCATTGAAATTTACCTCCTGGCATTTCACCTCTTCAGACTTTGAAATGAATAGCATGTGTGCTTTTTTAAAGTAATATATCAGTTACTCTTATCTGTTTCTGTAAGACAATACTCAAAGTCAAGAAACTTAAGGGAGAAAGGGAAATTTATTCAGCTTATAGTTCCAGAGGGGAGATTTAGTGGAATGGACCGCAGCAGAAGCTGGAGGAAGCCTAAGTCGCGTCTATCTAGAAGGCTCAAAGCTGAAAGACTGCTAGCTGCAAGGGCAGACATCTCCTGGAATTAAGGTGAAATTAACCCACCTCAAGGCCCACTCCTGTGACTGCCTTCCTCCAGCAAGACTTCACCTCCTAAAAGTGCCATGACCATCCCAACACATGAGTCTGTGAGCGACACATTTCAAACCATAAGTAAGCTGCTCATTTATTTCCATTTATTTAAGAGAGAGAGACAGAGACAGAGAGAAGGCTCTGTATGCCTGCCACGACACATAGATGGAGGTCAGACAACAACTTTCAGAAGTCAGTTCTGTCCTTTCACTATGTAGCTTCCAGGAATGGAACTCAAGTCATCAAATGTGTGAGTAGGTGCCTTAACCTACTAAACCATTTTGTTGGTTCAAGATTACAAATTTGTTACATAAAGAATCCATTTTGTATTATATGCTCATTAGACTCTTTGAGGATCTGTGACTATAGGTATTCTTCAATTGCAATTTGAGACTCCAACTCCTGTAAGTTCAGCCCTTCCCTTCAAGTACTCATTCAGGAAAGAAGAGCTCATGGAAGATTTGGGAAAGATATTTTTAAACCACAACAACAAAACTAAGCAGAATATTTTATCAATGTGCCTCAACTTGCTTCCTGATTCTTCATGATCAAGTTTCCCACCTGTGTTTTCATTTCTGCTAATAGTCCGACAAGGATTTTAACTTTTCAGATCACCACTCTGAGCCTTGGTCCTTTTCCCTTTTGTGTGTTCTTCTGACTCTTTTACATCCTGATCTAATGTTGTATTTTTTTTTCAGATAAAGGTAAATTTCTTCAAAGACAGAGCATCTAAATCACTTAAGAAAATGATATCCGTAAAATTTCTACACAGACACTGAATTCTTAAGGGGAATAATGGAATGCATTAAAATAATGATATGCATAAAAATTAAAAGCGTGAGTCATGTCTCAAAACATTTGTCTAAATTTTGTTGCTGAATTAATCACCACAAATTTTTATTATTCATCATATGCTCTGGGATGCCTGGGGCATTTGGAGAGATTCAGACAACCCTTCTGTTCTAGGTAGAAGCAAGTGATCTTTGCTGGGTTGCAGGGTCGAAAATGAGATCCACTGCTTATCTGATGGTTGGGGCTCAGTTGGTTTGCCTGACTCTGCTTCGTAAGTTTTCTATTTCCTATAAGCTATGTTCAGGCCATTCTCAAAGTGGAGATGACCCTACAACCACGGAAAAAGAGAGAGAAGAGAGAGAGAAGAGAATACATTCAATTGGAAAAATGTTAATCTTATAGCTCCTCAGATTCAAAGATGGGGACACAGACTCCAACTCTTGATGAGAGGAACTAACACACAAAGACTATGTATGCTCATTTGTGAGCCAAGATATTCGTGCTAGGCTGTCCATAAACTTTGTGGAGGTTGAAATGTTCGTGCATAACAATGAAACATAAGTGGAAGGAAGTGAATCCAGTGGAAAATGCTTCATCTCCTGCAGACAATGAACAGGAGATGAGAAGATGCGGAGAAAGAGGATATGTGAGGTGGTACACATAGACACGACTACACTCTACAAATGACAGAAGGTTACAACAGAGGATTTGGTAGTAACAACGTGTATGTCAATCCTGCTTCCCTGCCTTTTAGTTCATGGAGTAATTCACCAAGAGCGATTGTCACTCAAGACAGCTACAAAATAAATAACATCTTTAAAAGAAAGCAGCACTTCTATAAAGAAAGAAGGAAATTAACATTGTTAGATAGAGTGAATATTGTTGGTTTTTTCTTTTTTAAAAAAAAAGTGGACTATAGGTCCCCAAGGAATACTATGCAAAGAATTAGGAGAATGGAGAAAAAGAATGATGAATGAGGAGACAGAAGACAGAGTCATTTAGGTATCAGGGCACAAAAGCACATATTAACAAATGGTATATGAAAATGACAGGTATAAAATGCAAGAAAATTAACCTCAGATTTCTTAGGAATTTGATCACAGGGCAGTTTTTGTAGGAACATAATCACCCCATGTTTGGAGAGCATGAGCTCTCCAGAGCTAAACCCCAGGTATCACTGCAGGTGGGGCAAGTTAAGTTTCCTGACTTAGCAAAGAAAATATAGGATATCCAGTAAACTTTGAGTCACATGTGATTACCAAATCACATTTTTAGTAGAAGTATGGCTAGTGTAATGCTTGAGCGGTAATTTTACAAAACATGATTCATTATGTATCGGACATTTGGGTTTTGTTGAGGTTCCTGCACTTTATCATGCAACCCTGGGATGGAGAAAGGAAATGAAGTCTCTTCTGAGTGGGGCTGGCCAGGGCTAACCTTCCTGGTGGCCAATTAGGGCAGGGCTAGATCTGGAGCCAAGTTGTTGGATACCCATCCCAGTACTCCTCTCGCTCCTTCCTCTTGCTGAGTTGTTCTTCTTCTCCCCTAGCCCCAGGAATCCTTGCATCATTACTTCCATCTTTTCTCCACTCCCTTCGATTTAACTTTTGAGGTTTTATGGTACAGAAACCTAGCTTTCCACATGTCCTCAACAGTCAACCGGTAACTTGGCCAGTTCACTTCAAGTTCACTGGGAAGTTACCATTTCTACCCCAACAACCACATTCTCGGAGTTCTGCGAGCTGAGGGGAAGTAAAATGACAAACTTCTACAAACAGAGAAGGCACATGTTCAGCAAAACCCTCAAATCTGTCGCAAGGAGACATGGCTAAAAGAAGGTGTCTCTAATTTTTCAAACCAAGAATGAAATGCCACTGGTTAAAAGCTGGATATGGTGGTACACAGTTGTAAGCCCTGTGCCTGGAAGGTAGAGATAGGCAAAGCTCAAGGTCATTCAACATTACATGGTGACCTCAATGCCAGCCTGGGATGTGAATTCAACAACACTTTAGAATATATGAGACCCTGTCTCAAACAAAGGGGGGAGGCAGTGGGAGATAACATGGTGGGGAAGATACCTCCTTGGAAATATGGTAGAAAGGGAGAACTGACTTCTGAAAGTTGTCCTCTGACCTCCACTGGTAACATGGCTAACATGGCATACATTCTCTCTCTCTCTCTCTGTATGTGACTATCTGTCTCTCTTACTTTGTGTGTCTCTCTCTCCATCTCTGAAGTAAATGAATTTTTAACTAAATAAAAAAGGACTGGAAAGGTGTTTCTGTTGACAAAGAGCCTAATATACAATGCAAGAGGACCTGAGTTCAATCCACAGCACTCACATAATAAGCCAGGCCAGATGCAGCGGCACACAAGGAACCAAAAACAAGAAGATTCTTGAGGTTGTTGGCTAGCCAATCCAGGTTTGATGAAAGAACTTGTTTCAAAAAATTAGGTGGTGAGCAAATGAAGAAAACACCCAAAGTGGACCTTGGACCTCCGCACCCATAGGCACACAGGTACACAGACTTGTAAACACGTACACATTTACACTACATCACACATACACACACACACATGCACGCACACACACACACACAAACATGCTCACACACAAATAAATAAAGACATAAAATATTTAAATGTGCTTAGATTTCATCTCCTCAGGTTGATTATAGAAGCCCTCAGGGTTCGTCAGAAGGCTGTTCTTTTTGCGAGCAGTGAATAAATACCAAAACAAAGTACTTAAAATTGGCTTACAATACACTTCAGCACAAAGCCAATAAATTCATAAAGCCTGATAAGTTTTCAGATCCCTTGAGGGCTAAATACACAGTTTGCAAGGAAGAAAATTCACAGTAGATCACAGATAAAGGAGAGTTCGATTTTTTTCATTCCCTGTGTGGAAATGCTCAGATAATCTTTCCCTGTATGTACCATGAACCTTTGAATATACAGTAATATATAATATATATGTATGGTTCTTAATGCATTGTGCTTAGTAGTGATTTTCATGTCATTCCTTTTGCTTTCCAGTTGCTTTTGAGGAATTCCAACTTAAACATAGGACCTTCCAATTTTTTTTGTCTTTCGCAGTAGAATACTTACAGCGCCCTTGGTAATCAGCAGAGTACTCTTATCCATGAGTTGGGCAGGGAATCACATACGCAGCTCCTATTACTGTTCATGAATTATTGTTCCCATATGTACCATCCCAAAGATGCATCCCAATGGGCTCCGTTTGGGCTGTGTATTTCTGTGATTGGCAGTGCTAGGAATATCACCAGAAACCTGGAAAAGATCAAAAGACAAATCGTATCTACTCATTCCAATAACCCTGACCACAGCAATCAGACACAATGAGATAAATGTGAATTTTTTATGTTTTTCGAAAATGTAAATTTTAAAATGCATTTTGCGAAAGAATGCAACATGATAACCCCGGGAGAGTTCTGTTTACAACCTATTTGATGACACATGATGTGCACAGCCCATCTTTATAATTCTAATGAATGACCTTGATCATTTTCCATTAAGAAAGCCCTGATGATTGGGTCTTGAATGATCACAGACTGCACTAGAAGCAAAAGACACTAATTTTTATTTAGAACTTAGATTGTATGCTTCGACATGGGTTAAGTCAGATCAGAATTCTCTCTCTCTCCCTCTCCCTCTTTCCCTCCCTCCCTCTCTCTCTCTCTCTCTCTCTCATTAAAAATGCTATGTTGCCATTGAGGATCTCCAGGTTTCATTGGCTTCTGTTTGCTCCCTGTGTCTTGCAGATAAAGTACTCTGCCAGTCTGCCCTCCAGAACCTCCAAATCCAGAAAGACAGTTGAAAGACGCATCTCAACGGTGATGACGTAACCTACAATTTTAGAGATTCTTCAGTGAACTGAACACAGGGGATTCTGCCGTGTTTTCTTCTCCTCCTCCTTTTCCCTATTTAAAGCACTGATTTCAATTGTTAGGGGAAACATTTCGAGATACTGCCTTTGTGTGACACACACTGTTTCTTTTTCTTCACAAAGATTACTTTCTGGAGGGTCTTCCATAAAACAGCTACCACAAAACAAAATAACCCATCCAAATACTATTGTGCAACCACAGAGTCAACAAAAATAAGCAGTGTAGCTCAGACACAAAAGAGCTATTGCTATCTAAGAGTAGAATGAAAATATTTCAGTATGAGTGGTGAATGTGGGTTCTAATGGCCTAAAATATGCAGCGGCAGATTCGTGAGCAGTTTGCTTCGTTCTATGTATTCATTTTATTTTTATTACGAGGTTGGTGACGCTTTTGACGCTCCAAAAACACCACATGGAATGAAGCAACCATCATTTTTATAGTCACGTGTGCAACTTGGGACTGGAGGCTTTTTAAAAAAAAATTCAGTGTCCAAAGCATTTTTCATGATTATTAACACCTCCTACCAATCTCTTTCCCAGTCCGATATCTCATTCTGATTAATGGACTAGTAGCAGGGACTACTTTCTTTTTCAAAATGATGTTTTGCTTAGAGTATCTGTTTATGTTTCAACAGAATAAATAGTCAGGCATATTAAGGAATATGGGGTTTTAGAAACAAAGGCAGCAACCAAGATTAGAGGAAAGTTAACTGCTCCCTGGGGAGAAACCCTAGTGGTTAAACTGTTTCATCAGCAACAATTCAGAAAGTGTTTTAATGGTGTTTTGAACATCTCCTTCTTGTGAAAGCAATATCCACATGGGCCACGTACAAAGGCTGAAATCCAGGCTGTGGCTTGAAAAGGTTGGTACTTATGGAGGGTAGTATATCCATGAATATTAAAGGAAGGTCTGTAATGGTAAGGTGTAGGAAGGATGACATCTCTCTGTGTGAGAGCAAACATACCTCAAGCTAGGGTCTCTAGTACTGCCAAGAACAATCACTATTACTCAGGATCTGGTGGGACAATGACCCCCTAGACCTAAATTTTTGAGGGGGAAAAAAACACATTATAAACCTTAAGAGCAGTCTAAGAGAAAGCACCAGGAAGAAATTCTCTATTTATATAAGAACCAATGTATGCCTATGGAGTTGGCTCTCTCTTCCAAATGAAAACACAGCATTCCTTTCTCTCTGTTTTGATAGTCCAGTCCCCTGTTTAAAAACGGAGCTCCCCCAAATATTTTGGAAGAGACACTTTCCTTACACTCTCAAATCTGCAGCCTTTCCCTGTGGTGCTGGTAGGTGGTTGTTACTCTACATTATGTGATGATCTTTGTTCTTTTTCTTTCTTCCTTCCTTTCTTTTTAAGCTATAGGATTAAGGATGTGGGTGTTTGACATGCATGACAAAATTCTGTGTTTAATATGAACCGGGCTTAGCAGTCACTGTATTATTTATGATCATCTTAGTGTGGGATATAAATCTGCTCATAAATTTAAAAAAATAAATAAAAATAAAAATCCTGAGACGCAAGCCACCCTGTTTAGGAGAAATGCCAAGATCTCCATAGGACAGAACTTTCACATGCATGTTAATGTCTTCCTGGGTTCAGCAGTCACCTTAGAGTCCAACTGCTTTCCTTCCTCGGTCTCAGCCGCGGATGGAAAAGTGCCCACCAGAGGCTTTCGTTTGCCTGGAGAAAGGCTGCTTGTCACAGCCTGTGTGCAGGGGAGGTAGTTCTTTGCTCAAACTTGTGATTATTTATTGTACAAAACAGGGCAAACCTTGTTCTTTAAATTAATTAGAATGTGGCCTGAAGAGGAATATTTTTTGATCAGTAGAAACAGAAGTCTTCGAGGAAAGGAGGGGAGGCGGAAAGCGGAGCGGTTCAAATACAGAGGGGCTTTGTCTGCAGAGACCCTGCGGCGGCGGCGCTGCCGCCCAAGTGAGCCGGGCCAGCCCCGGGCCTGAATTGCTGCAGGAATACAGTTTCCAGATCATCTGCATTCAGGGCCAGAGTCATGGCCCTAGAACCGATAATTGCCTCTGACAGGATTTAATTACCTTCTCTAGGACCTTTTCTCTGTTTGATTGGAGACCACCCCCTGCCTCCGATCAAATCAGACAGTAATAACACGCTGAAGCGCAGCAGCCAATCACGAGTCAAGTCTGAACGGTGACCTTGCTGAGCCGCAGCTGATTGGTGGTGTCAGCCTTGTCAACGGTGTCAGTGAACCATCAGACAAGAAAGAGCGAGGGGGTGTAGGGGGGAGCGCAGGACAGCGGCGGAGATAAGAGACCAGCATTAACGCTAATGGAAGCTGTCAGCGTTCAAGTCTCCAGGCCGCCTTAGGAGTGCTCCCCCCCCACCTCCACCCCGCACAAAAACAAAAATAGTAAACTCGTGCAAGTCTGGAATATTCAGAAGGAGAGCGCTTTCATTTCTCCAGTTTGGGGCATCTATTGGAGGTATAATTCACATGTATTTCCGATGGAGTGACAGATATAGGCGCCGTGTGTGACAGCATAATTTTCAAGGAAAGAAAAAAAATTCCTCTCCCCATCCCCAACAGCTGGATGCATTTGGGGGCTGGTAAGAAGCCACTCAGTTGGAGCTGAAACTAACTACGTGACTTTTTGCTTTTTTTTTTTAGCCATGAGGACTGGGGACAAGGTTGTTTAAGATGCATCACAAAAATCTACTTTTAATATTAACCTGACCTCGCAGTTACTGTATTATTTATGACATTTCACTGTAAGATGTAAGCCTGCCCATTATCTTAAGAAAGATGAAGACATTCATTAAATGGCCAATCTTTGTGTACACATGAGATAGTTTATAGCAATGCATAATTCTGATGATTTAAAAAAAAACTAAGACATAAAACTTGCTTAACCTGCATTCCTTTTGTAAAGGTGATTTTCCCCCAGGATAGCAACACCAGGAGTAATAAGTAATAATATGCAGAAAATGTTACAGAAGGTAATAAACAGACTTGGAAGAGAAGTGAATTGTATTTATTATTAGGTTTGTACTAATTTGGAGTTTAATGTGTTCATTGCATTTATCTATAAATACAGCACTCTCTTCCCATGGCATTTCTTTCTGCCTCACTTGCAAATATAGTGAGAAAAAAATTTTAAAAAAAGGATCATTACAGGAGTATGATGATTTTTTTTAATTTAGAAATTAAAATACAATTATCTATAATAGACATGAAATATTTACCTCTGCTGATACACAGTGCTTCTTATCAGTTTTTCAAGAAAACTTTGACTTACTTTAATTTTTTTCAGAAGGAAGGAGAGACATTATATGATTCTGAGCTTAAACCAAATACTGAGGTACTTTTAAAAATCACATCAGTGACTCTACCAATATTTCTGCACTGAACATTTCACATTTCTTTGAGCAGTTTTCTGAATCTCTGTGGAATTCTATCTAAACAGTTGTTGTAGAAGTTGATTTAATGGTTTTTGATTCCTATTTTCTTCTTTACCCACGTATCCACCGAGAAATACATACTTCAATAGTTTTCTCAGCATCCACTGTAGCCATGGAATTTCAGTTTAACATAAATGAATAATGTTTTTACACTGGATCAAAATGTATAATGGATCCAGTTGTTGACTTTTTAATGTGTGTGTATGTGTGTGTGTGTGTGTGAGTATGTGTGCGTGCTCACATGCATGGGGGCACTTTGGGGAGGTGCATTTGCACATGTTTGTGTCTGTGTATGTGCATGTATTTGCATGTGTGTATTCATGCAGAGGACCAGAGGCTGACTTTCAATGTCCCGCTCTCTATTTTATATGCTAGGGCAATGTGTTACTTGAACTTAGAACTGGTCAAATATAGTTTGCTCTGAAGATTTCTTAGCTCCACCTCCCAGGTGCTGAGATTACAGATGGGCCACCACGCCCACTTGAATTTATATAGGTGCTTGGGCTGAACTCTAGGCCTCGTGCCTATATGGTGGATGCTTTACCCACTGAGTGGTCTTTCCATCCTCTATTCTATTCTGACTTTTAAGAGACCTGCGTGAAACAGTCTAGAGGGATAGAGTGCCACCTTGAAAATATTGCTTATTTACAGAGCTTCGTGATAAAAAGAAGTCATTTAGGAAAACAAATTATCTTACGTAGGAAATCAGAAACTTTACAAGGTCTGGTTCCAGCTTGGCTATTGTCAAACTGTCCATTCGGTGTCAAGTTACTTTGTCTTCATGAGTACCGGCCTTCTTAGCTTTTTAAAACAGGCAATTAGCATGCGATCAGCTAAAGCATTAGAAGTGTATGTAATGCAGGGATAATCACTGTGGCAACCATGTCCCTCTATTCCACATAGTCCACACACTTACCCCATTTCTCATACACAAACACACTCACAACTACTCTGACTTCCCAATCATCGGTGTTAGCCCTAGAACCTCCAAGTGCCAAATCTCATCCCTACCTTCTTCAGAATGATGTCTTTGTCCGCTTGGAGCTAACATTAAACTCAAATAAGTAGCTCTCTTTTTTAATTGCAATTATTTGAAATTTTTTTCCATTTGTTGACTCCAGAGATACCATGTAATCTTGTCTGTATAACTTGGGTCAAATACTTTCTTGAGATTGTGCCAAAATCCAACTAATTTATGTGACAATAATAATAATTTATAGCATTTGTATTATAATAGTCAATTATCTCTATCTCTTGAATATACAGAACTCTGAAAATTAACACAGATGCTAGTTATTTTGCAGGTATTAAAGAGAGCAAAATATACTATTATATGGACAACCCATGCACCAGACAGATGTGATATCTCAAAGCAGGTGGCAATAACAGGTCCTTTCAATAGAGGATGCTATACTTTCCAAAGACAATCTACCCAGTTGTGAAGGCCAGCAAAGTTTTTTTTTCATTCTCAACTGTGCTATACCATCGGATTAGAGTGGCCTCTAAAACATAAACATATGTGCCAACATAAAAACTTGGCACAGATTCTCACTCAAATGGCACTGCTCTTGTCCCAAAAGGGAGAATCGTCAGTCTGACTCTACTTGGTTAAGTCAACATTTGCTTGTTCTGTTCCTTTGACAATGCTCCTGTTGAGAATGTAACATATGCTTATCTTCATGGTTTATATTTCTAAAATGGGCACTTTTAAGATTAAGAAGCATTTTTCTTGATTTGAAAAGCTGTGTGTGCACAAATGCTTATTATTTTTCTATATGGAGGCCAAATATTAGCCCTTTTGGTTGGAATTCTTCTAAAACAGACAATGAAGCTCCTATAAAATTCTATCATAACCACTACATTTTCTTTTTTTTTTTTTTTTTTTTATTTATCTTTTCTTTTTTTTTATTTATTTTTTTATTTATTTTTTTTTTCTATTTTTGGCAAACTTTTTTTTTTTTTATTAAAAATTTAATTATACATTTTAAAATTTTTTACCAGTTCCCTCCCTCCCCCCTCCCCTTCCCCCAGTGTCTCCCCCCCAATTCCCAGAGAGTCCTTTATTGTGTGCGCCTAACTCTCCACTGGGTCCTCCTCTCCGATGACATATAAGGACCCAGTGGCATTTCCATAAGCCCTTTCTCTTGTTCCCCTTAAGCATAAGATTACTACTATGGCTGTCAATCCCTTGCCTCCAGGGGTCTCGGTGCCCTTAACAGATGCTAGACTTTATGAGGGCAACAGTGCGCTGGACATTGCGCAGGGCATGCAAAGTTCCATTATGATTGCTTTGGCCCCAACTATTGTTGAGAATCTTGCAAATCGTTGCTCCTCCCATCCTTTTGCTCTTACAATCTTACCGCCCCCTCTTCCGCAAATGTCCCTGAGCTCCAGGATGGGGAGAGATTAGGCTGTCCTAGTTCTATGTGATTGATATAGAGTCTCTGAAGTTCTGGATTGTGGTTTGTTGATTTTCTTTTGCAGTTTTGCTGCTCCTGCAATTCCCTTCACTCCATTCTGCTGGGCACTGTATGTCACCCCCTGGCCAGAGACAAAAAGCTGTTAAACTGGAGTCTTGTTGTAATAGCACATTCAAGGGTAGATGTAATAAGAGTAGGAAACCTCACTGAGGGCGAGGTCCATTACCCATTTGCAAAATGATTACTTTTTATCTGCTAGACTATATGCCCTCCCCTTCTGGTGAGATCAGGAAAGAACATCTGTGAACTTAACCAGGTTTCTCATTACTTACTTGCAGACCTTGATGGAGGCCTATTTTCTCTGCTGTAACATGGTCTCCTCTCTCCTTGTTTCTGGTGTGGCCCTCCTAACCCATCTCTCTTGTTCATAATCCTTGCAATTACTGTGTTACATAGGTTTACTTTTGAGTGTCCCAATGTGGGCTGGGCGAGTTTGGTACTAGGAGCCACCTATTAGGGAGTACATACGGCACTTAATTTTCTGGGTTTGGGATACTTCACTTAATATAATTCTTTCTAATGACATCCATTTCCCAGCAAATTCCAGTAATTCATCATTTTTGATGGCTGAGTAGTACTCCATTGTATAGATGTACCACAGTTTCCTTATCCACTCGTCAACTGTTGGACATTTAGGTTGATTCCATGACTTTGCTATTGTAAACAGTGCTGCTATGAACATGGTCGAGCTTGTGCTATCGAGGCGAACCTCTGCTGCTTGGGGGGTTATTCCCAAAAGTGGGATAGCAGGGTCATATGGCATTTCAACCTTTAATTTCTTCAAGAATCTCCAGACGGCTCGCCAGAGTGGCTGTATGAGCCTGCATTCCCACCAACAATGTAGGAGAGTTCCCCTCTCCCCACATCCTCTCCAGATAACCACTACATTTTCTTAAAGAGGAGTGAAAAGTTGTTTTTTTAAAAAAAAAAAGAGAGAGAAAAAGAAAAGCTTTTTGGCCTTTTAAACATCAACTATATACCAAATAATGAGAAATTAGAGTAAAGCCATGCACCATATCTTTGGCTATATCTCTCTATTGTTCTTTGCATAATCTGAGTTACACAACAGAATGACTCTAATTGCAAATTCAGTCACTCCTGGACTGAGGCTCAGAAATCAATTCCCAGTTTAAAAAAAAAATGACACTCTGTCACTCAAAACAATAGAAGAGTCAATATTTCATCATCAACAGCCTCAGTTAGGACCTACTTCAATACTATACAAATTCAGTTTTCTTTTTTCCGTGCCAGGCAAATCTTTTCTGTTCTGTGCAGCCCTGCCTTAGCATTCCCAGTAATCAAAAGCACCGTGGAAAGTTAAATAAAATTACGAGGTTGCCAAGACTTATGGAGAGAATTTCATTCAAACACTTCTGATCTCAGACTTCTGATCTTTCCCTTAATTTGTATTGATCGTCAACTTCTCTTGTATCCCTGTGGCTTGGCAATTTAAATTTAGACATAGATCATTGATGTGAGAGGGAGAGAGTGTAACGTGGACTAGAAGATGAGGGAGGAGAATCTGTGTTCAATCAGACAGCCTGGAATCAGACCAGAGATTGACGAATCCTGAAGTTTACTGGATTTAGGATGAAAATTGCAATGCAATTTTCCAGTGCAGGCTATATAGACATAATTTTCTCTAGCTCTAAAAAACTATGAGAAGAAGGTAGATGGGAAATTGGAAATCAAATCTAAATAGAAAACTGGCAAATGGACAGTTTCGAAGCAGTGAATGTTTCTCTGAGAGAAGAAAAAGAGAGAGAGAGAGAGAGAGAGAATGTACATGGTTTTGCTTATATCTTGACACTTATCAGAGGTCAGAGATCAACCTCTGACATTAGTCCTTGCCTTCCATCTTGTTTTAGACAGTCTTTCTTGCCCCCCCCCACTGTTTACTAGGGGCTCACAGGCTTGCAAGTTTTTGTAGATCCCCCTCCTCCTGCCTCTAACCCATTTTCCCACAGAGGAGCTGGTATTCCACTTATGCGCTGTTGGGCTTAGCTTCATATGGATTCTGGGAACCCAGGCTTAGGCCACTGGCTTGCATGGCAAATGTTTTATTTGCTGAGCCATCTCTCAAAGCAGAAGTAACTGCTTCTAAGATTGAAATTCCTCATTCTAATTTAATTGCTTATATATTCACCTTAACTAAGTTATCCAACTGCTAAAATCATCTTTTCCTCCCCTCTGGGCCCTGAACTTCAAGGTATTAAGGCATGACTCATACGTTTTAACATGAACTTTTACTATCTCCAAATTAAACACCCAGGGCTTACAGCATTTTGTTACATTATGGTGGTTACTGTTATAAAAACATTGGGACTTGCCTATGTGTTTGGTAAGGGGTGTTTCTAAAAGGAATATGTCTGATTAAGTGCACTGTTTATTTACTTTTGTATCCCCCATTCTAAAGGACCTGCAGACAAAAGGCTCAGATGTGCTTCCAAAATGAAAAACTCAAGTCAAGTGATTACTTAGCTGGCAAAATGGATATTTCGAGTTGCATAGACAGCTAATTGTGGCCTGCCTCTGGGATGACAGGTCTATAATTTTTAGTTTTGTGTGCATTGAAAGCCAGTCACCTTGACACTCATTAGTCCATTATCCACCGGCCACCAACCATATGATGATGCTCAAGGAGTGACAGGCACTTTCCATTATGGGTGATGAAACATACCATGTTTTATTTGGATCAAGCTGTCCTAAAGAAAAAAAGAGAAAGCCAGGTGCCTACTCATCGCTGTGTTGCAGCAGCCCGGCTGGATACACCTTCAGCTCCAGAGACACCACCGTTTCTTTGTTCTTCCGTAATAACAGCCTTCAGTAACTCTGTTTGTTGCCAACGTCCTTTAATGTGTCAGGATCCGGACCTTTCAAATACAAATTTTACCTCTTAATGTCAAGAGCTCTCCCCCATTAAATGATATTAGGTTAGAAGTACTTGAAACCTGGTTAAAGTATGTGTTCCGGGAAAAGCTTAATATGTTCTTGCAGTGTGTGTGCGCGTGCGCGCGCGCAGGCTTGCTCCCCTGCACATAAACCAGAGGCCAGTTTTGGTGTCTTCCTATGTCATTCGTCGTCTTACATTTTGAGACAGAGATTCTCACTAACCTGGAACTCGCTAGATTGGTCTAGGCTCACTGTCCTGATCTGCCTGTCTCCTCCAACTCCGTAGAACTTGAATTACAAACCTACACTGTCATTGTTACATTTATTCTGGAGATCTGAATTCCGGTCTTCATACTGTGTGTTAAGCACTTTACTGACTGAGCCATCTCTCCATCTCCCCTCCTCTTTCTTTTTTCCACTCAGAGATATCATTTCCATTTTCCCAAGTCTTCAAGAGGTGGAAGGATCTCAAAGCACAGACCAAAAGTTGAGCTTTCACTCGTGAATTGATTTGCTGAGGCTGAATATTCATAATGTTTTTTCTGAGCCTTTATTCTTTAATATCAAGTTGATCCAGAAGTATACTTCTCCCGCATCCCTGCTTGTTTTTCTTCCTATGCGAACATTAAAGCTATAATAATATTTTTCCTGACTATATAAAGTATTTAACTTTGCTCCACCAGTCCAGTGGAATGGTGAGGTATTCAACTGCAAGCAACAGTTCCACCTACCTGTGGCATTAAGAGAAAGGACAGTGACTGATCTTACCCAGCAGGGAATTGGGAGGCATGTTCTTCAAGACTCTTTATAACTCCCAACCGTGCTGGCAAGAACTGAGGTTCTTGCTGTCCTTGGTGTGGAAGGTTTTCAACCTTAATTGTCAGCTGCAGGCACAAATGTTTCTCCCAAATCATCTAGAAAGAAGGAAGGGGAAACTGAAAAGAGAATTCTGTTAGTAGGAAGGCAAATTTTACCTAGAGTCCTTGTTGTAGACTACATAACAGTCACCTTGCATTTGTCTTTGTTTGTAGAACCTGTGTATATTAGCTTATATGGCAAAGGACCTACCGAAGTGATCCCTTGAGGTAGAGAAATTCTTTGGGAAACACCCCCAAGGGCCCTAAATAGAAAGATAAGTGTTCCAGTTGGGGTTGGGGGGAGCCTAAGCCAAGTGGAAGATGCACTGCTCATATCAGGAAGCTGGGCTGATAGAAGAAAGGACTCATAGGCCAGGAATGACCCCAGGAAGGAATACACAACAGGAGTCCCCCACCTGGTCTCCAAAAGGAACTATGGTGGTACTAGTTTCTCCACTCTAACCAAGCGAGACTGATTCTGGCCTCTGAAACTGTAAGAAAATATGTTTGCCTATCCAGCCACTAAATTTCCCATTTTTTACAATGGCAGTAGATGGGCTAATGCAAGACTTCAACAACTTTTCTTTACACTGATTGGACAGCTGTGCATCACATACAAGAGAATCTAGGATAATAAGTTCTCTGGCAAACAGGAAGAAGATAGATATGATTGTATTAACCTATTTGGATTTGTCCCCTGAAGCTAAATAGGTTGCTGGCTTGAAGTGTGCTAGAGATCTGTGAACAGAGGAGATGAAAAGCATACAAAAATATGTAAAGTCAGCCATGACAAGTTCAAATGTACTTCAGGTTATTTCTATCCTGTCACATCTTACAGTTTTACTCAATTGCAACTTCTAGTAGCATAGTAGCATAACTAGATGTAGGTATAAACCTAATGGTTGAGCTCTGGGCATATTTTTAAAGAATCTGTAGTTGAGTTAGCTCCCCATGAAGCTTGCAGGACTTTGTTCAGTTGATGGGGAAGGTTCAGCGTATGGTGGTAGAACTAGTCCCTCGGCAGGTAAGCTGAAGGGAGCTGGTAAAGAAGTTGGCATTCTTCTGCATACTTGGTGAGTCATGCATGTCTAGCAATGAGGATTATCCCTCTTTCAGCATCCTGTGGATCTGATGTGGGCAGTTCCCTGGGCACCTGGTGATGACATGGGCTCTCCTGCCAAGCTGGGCAAGAAACTGTTACCAGACTGTCATAAGCCAACATAAAACATCTTGTTCTCTTAAACCATTTGGTCCTAACTAACTGTGACAACAAGTCACACGCTTAAAACAATGATGAAAATGGTCAGTGATCTTCCCTTTACAACCTCTATAGTCTCTTCTCATTCACTGAGCAGCTTTTGCTATGCTAGACTTTCTTCTCCCATATTTCTCCCTTCCACATTTGCTTTGCTTTCCATAATAATCTGCTCCAGACTAGGGAGATGGATCAGTGATTAAAGCCTTTGTTTTGCAAGCAAAAGGAGCTGAGTTCAGATCCGCAGATCCACATAAAAGTGCCAAGCAGATATGGCAGCCCCCACCTGCAAATTCAGCCCTGGAAGGCAGAGCTTGGAAAAACCCCAGGGCAAAGCCATAAAGGGGCAAAAGCAATCAAGGATGATTCTCAATGTCGCCCTTGGGTTTCCACAAGCACATACACTCAAGTGCCCTTTTGTACCCATGTACATATACCCACCTACATGCAGAACACACACCCACACACATATATACATACATACATTAAAAAATAATTTCCTCCAGTCATCCTTACTCCATATTTTTATTTTAGTTGAAACCCAATGATCTTGGCTCTCAGGTTCAACAGCAGTTTCTCGACATATTTACTCTGATCTCTTCAACCTTGATAGGCTATAGTTCATTATAGTGTATTTTATGAAGCATGGTGCATACTGCCGACTACCTGTGTGTTCCCAGGGTGTAGCTTGGCTGAAACACCAGGAAGACATCCTTAGAGAGAAGACAGACCAGGAAAGGAGCTCAGCCCTGAAAATGTATGGAAGGGCAGGCAAAACCCAGGAGGGCAAGAAAACTCTCGGGCCTAGTCTGTGTATTGTGCCTTGTGTATTGAACTCTTGATTTTTGAAGGCCTCCTTTGCCATTCTTCTTATCACAATCCCTGCCACGAAAGCTAATATATCACATGAAAATTGTTAGAAAGAAGACTTGAGGAGGGAATGTGCTCAGAGTAATGAAAGGAATATTGAAACAACTCTTTCTACCCAGACAGCCAAAGCGGTATCTGTCATATTGACGACTCTTTGAAACAGAGCTAGACGCAATTGCCACAGCAATTGCATTCATTGCCACAGTGATTGCATTCATTGAACACAGATATCAAGTTAGGCACTGAAAGTGTTAAGTGAATGAGGCAGGAACCCCAACTACAGGCTGGCAAAACTCATCAAATCACATGTACCAGTGTTTTTTGAAATTTGGTCCACGCGGTTATCCCCAGAATTACTATCAGTGTTTATTTGAAGATAATATTTTATTTTTGATAATTTTAACTTATTTATTCTCTCTCTGTCACCCTTTCTCTCTTTTCCAATATCACAGAATAAATAGTTGTAGAATTGTAAAAAGAAGGAAGGAAGAAAGGAAGGAAGGAAGGAAGGAAGGAAGGAAGGAAGGAAGGAAGGAAGGAAGGAAGGAAGGAAGGAAGGAAGGAAGGAAGGAAATGTTCTTGAGTCCCACCCTTTTCCTATCAAATCAGATTTTTCCTATAATAGCACTTCAGTGATTTTATCAACAAAAACTCAAGAATTGTGACCACAAACCCAAAGCAAAAAATATAGGTTTTTCCCTAATCACCAGGAATTTTTTCACTCAAATCTGCTTGCTTCTAGTCCACCTTGTAGATTCACCTCTTTCTTGTGTACACACTTAGTATGAGGTTTCACACACCTCATTCAATAAATGTGACACAGGCTGAGCAACTCCAGGATCTTCTCCTCCTCCCTATGACCTTGGTGCTAACACACTGCTTGTCCCACAGGATAGCCCACACTTAGGGGAACTGTCTTTTGTCTGATTTCTTACAAGTCATGAGAAAATTCTTTCAGGGTTTAATGGTATGCTCAGGTTCACGTTTTGGCATAAATTATTTATCCTACTAATTTAATGGCAAACAGTCACCAAGGAGAACTTAAGGCAATAATTTCACAAGTATATTGGGGACAGGCTAATTATTTAGGTGCCACAGCCCAGCTTGCAATAACAAACTCTCCATAAAATACATTCCTCAGCTTAAAAAAAAAAAAAGACTTTTAAGGTTTTAAAGTTTCTCATGCTGGGGGGGGAGTTATGCAACTTTCTGAACTGCACTGAAATTTGCTTGAAAACTAGACAAATGTTTGTGCCAAATAAAATATAAAGGAAAGATTGCAAGGAAGGAACGGAGCACAAATATGTTTATAAGATGTGTGTATCAAAATTCGTGGTAAGTTGGGCCAAAGAATATGCTTGCTCTTCCTTCTTTATATCCTCCCTTTTACATTTTATTTGGCACAAATCGTTCTCTGGTTCTCTCTAAAAGTTTAGCACAACTTAGGAAACTATTTCAAAGTCATGTGAGTAACTTAAGTGGAGACACAAAGGAAAAGCTCTCTCTCTACTTGGGTTGTGGATAGAATGTTCCAGAAATTGTTTCGCAGGTGAATTGAAATAACGAAGAAAATAACACAATCTCCATGGTTCATTCATTTCATTTTGATAATAATTTCAAAAAACAATAATGAGAAGAGAGCAGAGATTCGATGGAAGCAGAGGGAGCAGAGCTTTCTGTGGTCAGAGATCAATTGACTATGGACTTCCACGTCTTCTCTGCTTTCTCCTGCATAACCTTTAGGTCCATGTTTCATTGCCTTCTGAAGATTTAACTTCTTATCTGCTGAGATCCAGAAACGCAAGGCATGCAAGATTTTCAGTAACTGATGCCCATATAAAAGCAAAACACAAAGAGACAGAAAGGAAAATCTTTCTGTTGACTTCATTCTCTTGATTTTTGATCTTTGGGGGCTCTTTCTGCTTCTTCCTCTCCATTAAGGTAATTGTTTTCTTTATTGTTCTTTGTCCCCTTCAGTACTTCGAATGAAGCTCAATCCTCCAAGCCCCCCCTTCAGAAAGCCCGGCTGACATCCATACCTGTCTCCCTCCCTCAAAGCCACAAATGGCCCCTCTGCCAGCGTGCAATCTTCTCACATTTACAAGGAATGTCAGGTGACCCCTACAGTGGATCTGGTATCTGGAACATTCCTGTAGTCATAACTCTTGATAATTTTGCTCAGGGGTGAAACTCATGCTCGTCAGAAAAAGGACTAAGTAAAGTAAACCCTATCCCAGAATTCTGTTTTCTAGAAACTCTGATCATGACCAAGTATAGAGCTAAGTACTTAAAACACCATATGGAATTTTCCTGCTCCTAAAATAGTGCTAACACATCAACTCCCAGTACTTTAAATACCTTAAAATGAGTGGTAGGATTGCATAAGACTTTAACATTTATATAATTTTCGACCTGGAATAAGCAACAAACTGCGATGAACAACATTTTTTCTCAGAGAATGAGTCTGTTCTCCAGAGGTCCCCACGTGTAGTTGCAGTATGACTGATTGGCACGGAGACCCTGTGATTGGCAGGGAGCCCTCTTCTACCCTTTATTTGATTCAAAAGCCCAGCAGAGAGGCAACACAAATTTTCCAGCTCAAGCACTCTTCTAAACAAAGTAAGTGAACACACACACACACACACACAAATAAATAAAATAAAAAATCTGATTTTCCATGGCATGCATTGAAACCACTTTTATTTTAAAGGAAAAAAGTCTGTTAGCAGGAAAATCTGAGTACTTAGCTTTCTCAAGTTACTTACCTTTTGAGGTGTAGGCCCATCCATTCTGCAAAACATGGTATTGAATCTCTAAAAGTAAATGACTTACTGACTTACTGTCATTTTCTGGCCCAGCATGCAAAGGCTTCATTCCATCCTAATAACAAGATATTACTTAGAGAAGCAGTCTGGGAGCAGAAATCTCCAAGGGAAATAGGAAGGGTGTAGAATACTTGAATCTAAGTTTATAAATGTCGAGAGGTGCGCTGTGAACAAGTCTCAAAGATTAATGCCTCCAAGTGGGACCTAGTTAAAATAAGAGGGTCATCTTTGCACTTTTGTGGGTGTATCAGCCAGATTTTCATCACCATAGCAAAATTCTTGAGAAAACAGTTCTAAGGGACAAAGGACGTATTTGGGCTCATGTCTTGAGGAGTCCCTGGTTACTTGGCCCGGTGCGATGGAGCACAGCGTCATTGTAAGGAGCATGTTATGGGACAGAACCGCGCTCCACCTCTGTGGTCATCACAAACTGGAGATAGAGAGACACACAGAGGATCAGTGACAAATCATACACACTGAATTATTTCCTCCAACCAGGTCTTACCTCCTAAGTGTCCAACAGCTATGAATTCATCAATGAACAGTGGACTTGACGTTAGCTACAAAAGTATATTGTAAAATCTAGACTAAAAAAACTATAACTACTAAAGTGCAGGGGGAGGTAAGTTAACTGATGCTCTAAGAAGTGAGAGGAAACGAAATAGTATTTCATAATTTGAATGTAGTTCACCAAAATGGATGCCATGCTCTGTGGTCCTTATACCTCCAGAACCATGGTCCAAAATAGACCTCTTTTCTTTATGAGGTAGTCTGCTTCTAGTATTTCACCATGCTAATGAAATGTGGATACACAAAAGATATCCCATTAAAACATAAAAGCTAGAAAATGTGGATGCAAAAATAGGGAAAAGAACATGGACAAGACAGAATACAGCAATGCAGCAATGAACACAGTAGATGCTAACGTACCTATCAACCATCATCTTAAAAGTCAGCCACCTAATGTAACAATAGAAAGTGAATGAAATAGATAAAATGTAAATGGCAATAAATAATATATACTCAGACAAATGGATAAATACATGCAGATAAATATATGCAGATACATATATAATAAAGATATTTATTTAAAAAACAAAAAACAAAAAAAAAGAAAGTGAATGAAAGAGAAAGTGGATCAAAGAGCAAGAGCCAATGGTGTTTTCCATAAAAGTCTATAAAATACATAATAATACATAAAATAAAATCCGTAAAAGTCTATAAAATATATAATAATATATAAAATAAATACAGAGGCTTGAAGTAAATGAATGGAGAACCTATCTCAATAGCATTGATGAAAAGAAGATGGAGTATTCCACCGACTTCACACAAAGCAGACTACAGAGCAAGAAGGATGAGTAGGTGGAGCAAGATTGGGGAGGCCATCCTTGTGCGATACCACAATGGAGGAAACGTTGCTTTGCATTTGTCAGCATCCGTAAAAAATACACCAAGAGCGATCCCAAATGCGTACTCTGGATTCTAGGTGACAGTGGTAACTCGGTACGCTTTCATAGATTTTAACAGTATACCACTGGAGTGCAGAATGTTGAGCGTGTGGGATGTGTGGGCATGGGAGATGGTTAGAGGACCGCTCTGTCTTCCATTCAACTTTGTTTGGAATTTGAAACTGAAAAATTGCTTATTCATTTGCAAAAATCTTGTAGCCGGAGCTCCCACTTCCCACCCAGCATTTTCCCTCACAGCACCAGGCATCCACTCATCTGTCAGTTTTTATTTTCATTTCTTCTCTTGAAAACGTAGATGAAATCCTTGCTCGTCCTGTGTGCTCTGCAGACTCTGGCTTACTCCAGCAGAAGCCAGTCATGATTTCCCAGATGTTCCTCTAGTTACATCCCGATTAGTGCTGCATGCATTATTCATATAGACAAACTAAGGACTCAACTGTTTTCTTTCAGGATTTTTCTAAGGCCTCATTTAGATATTCCAGTTCAAGTATCCCTTTTCTCTTTTCAGAATAGCTGCTCTCCAAAGACTTTCAAAGAGGTCTCCATGTCAAAAGTTGATTGGTGTAATAAATTTTAATTTTTGATCATCTGTTGAAGCATAATCTGTATTTCATTAGTATTACTTATTTCTCCCCAGAGAAAACAACAGACATCTTGTATCTGTTTCTCATCATCTGGTATAAATAATGCAGATAAACTATACATGTAAAAGGTGTGATAGACCTGCAATATTTTCTACAATTGTCCTGTCAATTCGACGTCTCTGTTGTTAAAATGAGCATTCTCTTTTTCCAATTCAACTCACTTCTAGAAGGGATAGTGGAAAACATTGAGAATGAGCATTGTGTCTTGTCTTTTATACTCAGTCTCCACAGGCTTTTTACCCACCACTGGGAAGGTTCGTGTAAATGTCTAATGATTCAAATAGAACTCACCAAAGTCCTTTTAACAAAGATCTGAAAATCTTAAACTAACTTTAACCTCAAGGTAAAAGAATTGTCATGTTGACATTTTAGTAGAGGTCAAACAAAAATCTTAATGCTTATCTTTCTAGATCTAAACACAAAAGAAATTTGAACTTAGCATCAATAGTTTCATTTTTTAAAATGAACTGAAAAACAGTTGATTCCCTTTGAGAAACAGAACATATGTAATGTCAATACATGCTTTCAAATTTCAGTTTATCTGGGTAAGGAGATACAAAGGAGGAAGTTGGTTTTATTTATGATTCCTCAGATTCTATTTGTGTGATAAAGCGCTGGCTTATGGGACCACTCCAGGATGCCAAGGGGGAGTGAAAGATGAACAGAAAAAGTTCTGATGTCTGGCCAGTGGGCGTTATGTGAATCCATGTTTCAGATCTCAGCAAACGAAGAAGAAAATCACAGGCAACTGTTGGGCATGTGGGTGGCTGATAACATTTAGGTTTGTTTTGATTTGATTTGTCTTGTTTATTAGTTGGGTCTTGAATAAGGCATGTCATCTATGACAGTAGTCAACCTTCAATTAAAAAATGCTTCATGCATTCATTTGTTCCCGCGCCGAAATGTCTATTTGAAGAAATGACAGTTAGGCTGAATCAACAAGATGAGAAAGTGGGTAGCAGGGCCAGGAAAGCAGTCCTGGAATAGAATGGAATACAGGACCACAGAGCTGGAAAGGGCTTTGGGGAAAGAAAAATCAGTGCTGTTAGCTAGATAAAAAACAGGTTCAAGATATCACTAAGATTTATAAACAGAAACAATTAACAAGGCTTTGAGTGGCTTCCTAAGAGATTTGAATCTTTCTTTTAGATCCATGGAAAGATTTCCACTGATGAAAGCTTATAACACATATGTATGTACACTTCCTTATTTGAAGATTAGACAAAAACTGTCACAAAGTATTTTCTACTGAAGTCTCATCAATTCTAGCCTTCTTTAATTGAAATTAAAGTTTTGATGCTGAGGCTAAAGCTTGTATTAATAATATATGAATGAATACATTATGTATGTGTATATGTATTATATATATATATATATTATTTCTGCATGATTAATAGACTAGAAAAGTGGTTCTCAGTGGAGGTTGATTTGGGTGTTCCAGGAGACATTTGGAAATGTCTTTTTGCAGGAAATATTTTGGGTTGTCATAACCATAGAGGAAAGTGGGAGTATGTTTCTCTCATACAGTGATAAAGTTTGGTTCTGTAATATTCTTCAATACACAGGACAATTCGCAATACAGAATTAACCTTACAAATGCATCTATAGTAACAAGGCTGAGAAAGCTTGTATTCAAAAGGCAACTGAGGACACAAGAAAAGTTTAAAAAAAAGATGTTATTCAGGTTGGTAATAAAATAGAAAGAAGTGGATGGAGACAATACATTGTGTAGGGAGAAACTAATAGAACTGAATTTATTTTCTGGTAATAACATTTTAGATTACTCAAATCACTACAAAGGAAAGAAGAATTTTAAAAAATCATTTCTATATGATCAAAGAGCTAACAAATAAGTAAGAATGACCAAAAATAATATCCAAAAAAGGATGGAAATTCGAAGACATAAGGCAAATATTTGAAGGTATTTTGTCCTGTATTTAGCCATCAAGAAAAGGCTCACAGGTTGGGTTTTGTCTTTACATCCTTAAGAAATTCAGACACTGAAAGTAAGAGTTCTGAGGAAGGCAAAAGTAAGAATTCTCCCAAGCCATCTCTATTTTGGCCTCAACCCAACAGGGCTACATGGCAGCAGATAGGTGACCTAAGAGCTCACTGACCTTGCACAGACAACTCTAGCTTCTGGTCATCTGGGTGACCCCACAACACTGGAGTCCTAGGAATTGGGTTGGAATGACCTTTATTACTCAAACATGTAAGCCTATCAGGAGGAAGCAAATATTCTCTACAGCTTGGCTAAAACATTTCTTTCAGACTCGGCTTGAGACCAAATACACAAGGAAGTGAAGGAGATGAAACTAGCTGCAAAGATATGCAAAAGATGAAAAAGTCAATAGAAACAGAATTACTGATATTCCAAATTATTTAGCCTTCCATCACAGAGTATAAAATCAGATGCAAGAAGCTAAAATCAGTTCTAATAGTTTCAAATAAGGACCCAAAGACTCCTGCTGTTGTTATATGTTTGTTTGTTTGTCTATTTATTTATTATTTTTGCAACAAACTCAGGCTTGTTTGAACCCACGATCTTAGTGTCTCTGTCTCCCAAGTTTATATATGTATGGGCCGATATATCAGATCCAAAGACTCTCAAGATGTGAAAAGACAGACACAAGAACACAAACAGAAGGAAACCCAAATTCAAGAGGAAATCTATCAATGCCACAATACAGAGTTCAGTGGAGGGCTGCCAAAGTTGAAAGAATCATTAGTTAACCAGAAGAAACTACCTAGAATGAAGCCAGAAAAGACTAAGAGATGAAGAATTCAGAAAACATGCTAATTGCCATAGAGTAGATGGGAGATATTTAACACGGGTTTGATTGCAGTCTCAGAGAACAGAAATGAAATAATAAAGAGAAGCTACGGTTGAAGAGAAAATGACTAATTCTTTCCCAAATCTGTTGCAATGAATCAACCCACAGACTCAAAGGCCTCAACAAATCCCAGGAAGATACATGGACACAGCCTGACAGATCACCAGAGAGAGAGAAAGAAACACAGAGATAGAGACAAAGAGACCGAGAGAGACAGAGAAGGGGAGGGGAGGGGAAAGAAAGGGAGGGGAGGAAAGGGGAGGGGAGAGAAAGAGGAAAGTAGAAAGAAAAGGAAAAAGGAAAGGAAAGGAAAGGAAAGGAAAGGAAAGGAAAGGAAAGGAAAGGAAAGGAAAGGAAAGGAAAGGAAAGGAAAGGAAAGGAAAGGAAAGGAAAGGAAAGGAAAGGAAAGGAAAGGAAAGGAAAGGAAAGGAAAGGAAAGGAAAGGAAAGGAAAGGAAAGGAAAAATCCAAACTAAAAGAATTATAACCATTCCATAGGATAGAAACAACCAGGGAAGAAAATCTGAAGGCCAAAAATCCACCCAGAAGGGTGTTATACAGTCAGATCTGCTATGCTAAGATCTCTTAGAAAGGATGGCTGGAGAGGTGGCTCAGGGGTTAAGCCTTCACCTTGCAGGCGGAAGGTGCTGAGTTCGGATCCCAGATCCCACGTATAGACGCCAGGCGGAAGCGGGGGCGGCCTGCGCTTCTGGTCCTGGTAGGGTGGAGCCTGTGAATCCCGGGGCAGAAGGAGGTGGAGGCGTCCATGGTGGTTCACGAATTCGTCCGTGGTTCTACAGGCACACACAAGCACACACAGGCACAGTTGAATAAATAATAATAATAAAAAAAATTAAAAAAGAAAGGATGGCTTCTGGCCCAATAACACAAAATATTTTTACGTGAAAGAAGGCCCCAAGGAATGCTCTAATGCTCATACATTCATCACACACTGTCATAGTCCTCTGCTTGCTCCGTGTAGACTAAGACATTTGAAGGTAAGAGTGTGTGCTGCTGTTCTCCCCGGAACAGTATTAATTTACAAGTTTCTATATAAAGGTCTGCGAGAAATGTGACAGTGATTGTGCTGGATCTATAAATTACTTGAACAACTAGCATCTTACTACTATTGATTCTTCGGCATGGCATATCTCTCCACTCATTCAGGCCTCTTTCATGCTTTTCTGTGTTTGAAATTTTCCTTTTCAAAAATGTCCCTTCAACTTTTAACAACTTTTTAATATCTGAAATCTTGCTGAACTTATTTCTTTAGTCTAGTAGTATTTTTTTGGCTGACGTCCTTTTAAGTAAATAGTTATGTCATCTTCATATGAAGGCAGTTTTTAATCTTTCCTTTTCTTTTTCTGTTTCTGCAACTTCCAAACTGAGGTTCTTATGGTTTTGACAAATGAGATTATAGAGTGACTCCAGAGATACCTTCAATGGGATTATAATCTGTAAAATCAGAAATCGCTAGGGTGGCATAAAAAAGTGTAGGGTCTGTTTTTACTGGAAATGAAATTTCTAGTGAGATTCTTATAAAATTGTAAGGAAAAGGACAAAGACCAGATGCACATGTCAATCATGCTGGAAGTTCTAGTTCTCAGCTGGTGAGAGGTTTCAGCCAGACTTCTTTTCCCATGTCCCCATGATTTTCCCTGCCTTTCTATTCTGCCTCAACTGGAGATTTCCAAACTAATATCACAGAAAGATACCATTTCACTCCTACTAGAGCAGCAAAATATTAAAAAGCATTGCAACACTGCATTGCCAAATAGTGATGCACCCGGAATTTTCATACATTGATGATGAGAAAGTTAAAAAAAGAGTCCCTTTACCTTGGAAAAAATGATCAGATTATACAGTTAAACATGTATTTCAGATGTGTTTTTTGGACACAACCCAACTTCGTGATGCTAAAAGTATGTAGTAAAAAAATGAAGATTTTTATATTAAAAGTCATACTTTATAACCAGAATAGAAAGATTACAGAATTAAGTTCCAATGTAATATATGAATAAAACTAAACTAACAAAGAAAAGAGCCCCAGAATCAATCAACACATCAGAGTCTGGTAGACAAAAGAATCAACTAGGTATTTAAAATGGGGAATTTTAATGCAGGAAACTGATTATCGTGAGAACCAGAAGGAAGGGTCCCAGACAGAGACAGGGAGGTTAAGTATTCTCTTGGAAGGATGACTGACTCATAAACGATTCCTCCAACCCTGGAGACAGAGGAGATGCAGCTGCTGCTTCTGCAGATCCCACCAGAGTGTTGAGGGGACAAAAACCCCAGTTCTCACCTCCTGTGTCCAGCCTCGCCTTGCATTGGCCACAGCCAACTGACAGAGGAAGCCCTGGAAGATCAGGCAGTCAGGGGGATTTAAGAATCCTTGGAACCATGCAGAGGATTACGTGGAGAATAAAGTAGTTAATGTGGGAACAAAAGAGAAAAGTATGCTTTGGCCCAAAGCCCGTGCTTCCGCCTCTATCAACTTACTGGTTTTCTTCAGTTCTAAGTTTCATGCTTGGCATTGCAGTCAACGCAGATGTTGGATGTCTGAGTGATTGCTTATAGAGTTTTCCGTCTCTTTCCTCACTCCAGTTGGAGGGGGATTTACAGTAGAGCTAATGATTCTTAAACTTCAGGGACTCCCCTTTGCTCCACACCCTCTTCGAAGACCTTGAGAAAGATCACAGCCATTTTTAAAAATTTCCAGTATTGTTTTCCAAAAACAAAGAACCAGAATGTATAAGCTGCGGCCCATAAAACATGAATTTGACTCTTTCCCCACTGTTCCTCTCCCCTTCATTATATTCCAGTTAGTGTCCTTTCTCATATTTTTTTAATTACTAGATCATCAGATGAAACCAGGAACTTGGGTTGTAAGAGTTGAGAAATGCTAATTCAACCTAGCGAGGTATAAAAGAAATTATTCTCTTACTGCAAACTTTCTTTACAAAGGAACGCCCAAGTCTAAGTTCTCCCTGGGACACAGGGAGGGGATAAATGAACGAGAATGGACAGGCCTTGGGGCTCAGAAAGAAGCCAGCGATTTTCTTAGGTCCCCGTCTACTGCTGCACGGAAGTAAAATCAGTGTGCAGATGTGCTGTGCCTTTTTTACTTTTTTAAAAAAGTGATATTGAAAATATAATTTCTTTTTCTCCAAGCAAAACAGTGAATTGTTTTGATTTTTAAATATACACAGAACAAAATTCTTTAATGAACTGTTGAATAAGACAAATCAAATCCAAGTGCTGTATTGAGCCCCCAGGCTGCTGGTTTACAACATTCGTTTGACTGGAAATATGTGTAACTTGAGAAATTTGTGACTATGTCTTTGTAAGCAATTGGATTCTTTCTATTCCCAACATCAATATTGTAAGGAGGATAGGGTGAAGTTTCCCTAAGAAGTCTCTCTCCAATAACCAGTTGTTTTCTATTTATTATAATAGAAAATCATGAAGCAGAATCAGTTCAGTAGCAAGCGCTATACTAGTGTTGAGCAATGGATATGAAAGAGATGGAGCCAAACAACCAGGGGAGACTAACAGATATGTAACTAACTAGGATGCCATGGTAATAAAATAGCAAATGGATCATCCTCAGCCAGGAGAGTAATTACTGTGCCAGTACTCAGATTTGTTCTAGAAATGCATTTTTCCCAATGAGTCAGTCAACAAACATGGGTAATCCAGGCAGGATCTTTGTGCAGAGATAAATCAAAGAACACAGCAAAGAAGTCTGCCTTCTAGAAACAGAGTTTAGTGGGGAAGGGAGAATAAGAGAGAAAATAGACATATACAAGGTGATTGCAAATGTTCTAATAAAGAATGTTGGGCCACAGAGTTGACACAGGCAATAAATACTTGACCCTCAACAGTGGGAATCTGAGTTTGATCCCTTAAACTCATATAAAAAATAGTTAAGTGTATTGTAACCCTAATACTAGAGAAGAGGAGACAGGCAGATCTATGGACTCACGAGCTAACCAGCCAGTTACTCAGTAAATTCCAGACAGAGTGTGACAGTGAAAGAAAAAGAAACCCACTTGATCAGACACCCAACATTAATATCTGACCTCCCTTCACATGCGCGCGTGTGCGTGCGTGCGCGCACACACACACACACACACACACACACACACACAGCGAGGCCTAATAGAATAGTGAGATGCTAGCATAAGGAAGAGCTATCTAGGCTAACCAAGGAAGGTTTCTCAGAACTAACTTTGGACGGATGGGTGAGAAGCAGGCAACCATGAAGTAAAACATAGGACGCTTACTCTAAATGGAAGAAAAAGCAAAAGTGAAGGTTCCCCAAAGGGCTGTAAGTTTGGAAAAACTGAGGGCTAGGGATCTAGTCAATGGGGCTCAGAAAGAAGGGATGAGATGAACTGAGAGGACAGGCTAGACCTGGACAGCGGCATGGAGAGCACCATGAGAAATGTGGACACCAAGTCCCGTCAGTCCCTGCAGTGTCCTCATAGATTCTGATCAAAGCCTTAAGATGCTTTTGGTGGCAGAGGAGCTAGGAATAAGAAGGCTAGGCTAATGGTTGGTCAACTTACAGCTAGCCTGCTGTTGCTAAGGAACGGGAGCATTTCTTTTTTTACTTATTTTTATTTGGTTTGATTTGGTTTTGATTTTTGAAACAGAGTGACCTGTAACTTAGTCTGGCCCTTCAATTCACCCTAGAATCAAAGATGACTCTGAACTCCTGATCCTCTTGCCTTTACCTCCCAAGTCATCAATAGTCATCTTTCCTCCTCTTTCTTTCCCCCCTATTACCGCCCCCTCCCCATGGCTGGATGACTTGCTTCTATTGGTCTGGGCATCTGATCTGAAGGCAGGTCCTAAAACAGAGGTTGCACAAAGCACTACTTTCAGAAACACCTCATATCTTCTTCTCATAAAAGAATGACCCTTTCACATCTGCACATTTCTGGAGCCCCATTACACTCTGTCGCAGGTGCTACTGTGCTAGACCCCTAGATCACACAAGCATTTCTCAGTGTTAGGAGGTATGGTGGTGTTTTAATGCTGTTAACGTGTAGTCATACAGCATCAGGCCAAACAAGTCTTAGACTGAGAAGTATGAAATCTACATAGGAGGCAGGTGAAGATTTCTGACCAGGGAAAATTATATGATTAGAGCTCTGTCAGGATGAGCTAGAGGGTAAAGGAGAACCTAGAGACTACAGGACCACTTAGCAGGTTATTCTGGGGGAGACAGAAGATAAGGTGAACCACACATACCAGTTCTTCAAGAGATTAGGCTGTAAAGTTAGAACTCAACCTGATAGAGAAAGATAGTGTAATCCCTTCTCTCTTTGAAACTGATAATTGGAACTTTGCTTTGTGACTAAAGGGATCAAGGGAATAAGTCACTGTCACATGCACGCCTTGTGGGTGACTGATAAAATTGCCCAGACCATCCTCTTCCTCTTTCTGGAAGGATGGAACTTTAAAACTCTCAGGTATGGAGTAGACCAGGTGTGCAGTAAATTCCTGGGGATAAAGCGTTACCTCCTGACAGTTTCTTTCCATGAATCTTTGTGAGACTGGTTACCCTGGGGACAGGACAGACTCAAAATTCACAGGAAGTACACTCATAATCTTTACAACATTCTTAAAGTATATCTTTGTTTATCGATGACTAGCAGTACAGGAGAGGAAAGAGAGAGAGAAAGAGAGAGAGAGAGAGAGAGAGAAAGAAAGAGAGAGAGAGAATACCAACACTCACACTTGAGCAATTGGTGAGTCTAGATGAAGGTTATTCATTGTATTGATTTGTGGTTTTTGCATAGTGTTGAAAAATCTTGAAATAAAAAAAAAAGTGAAAGTCCTTTCCTAGTTTACCAGCTCTTTCTGAGAATTGGGTGGCCTTTGGTTTGGCAATCGCATTTTCCCAGGTCACTTTACTTTTGCTCTTGGAAAAGTCATTCTCTGCTTCCAGCAACAAAATAGGTCCTCCGTGTTTGATCAAGGGACCAGACTGTAGGAATTTTGTGATGTGCAATTGCATCTTTTGTGCTTTTGTTCATTTCTCCGTTGTTATATAGACAGATGCTCGCAGTAGGTGTAGCACTTCCAAAAAGAACAAGTCAATTCCGCTTTTCCTTGGCATTTCATTATTGTACTCATGCAGAAAACCCTTCAACAATCAAAGAGGTGCTTCATGTTATTAATTTATCATTTGTTTGTCCGGGCTTATGATGATTTTAAAAGTGTCTACAGTGCTGAACAAACCTGATTTAGCACTTAAGAATGTCAGAGGACACTTTATATTCCATTTGTTTTTCAGTTCAAAATACAATCAGGGAGTAGAAATATTCCAATCACCGTCACTTTCGTAAACCTGAGAAAATTCCAGTTATCATTAGATGTCCAATTGGCACATTTTTGTTTTGACTTGTGATTTATTTGGACCTTATACTGTTAGACTGAACCATGAAAAAACTGATATTCTGTAGATATTGACAATTTCATATGATTCCCATTCAATCCACACATCTCTTGAGATGTTGACTTCAGATAAAAATGATTCATGTTGCCTATTACATATTATTTTCTTCCTAATTAAAGCTTGCAGAAGCATGAGATGACTGCAAATTCCCACACGACCTTACAAATGACATAGTTCAGCACGTAGCATCGAGAATGTGATTGTCTGTTTTGTTCCATCATTTCTAGGCTGGCTGTGTTTGAAGAATATAAATTATTGATCAATGCTAGCTGAAGGATTTTTTTAAAATGTGCCAAATTTTGGAGTTCTATATGAAGTCAAGGACTAACAGAATAATTCTCCAAAGGATCCTGATAGTTGTCAGTGTCCAAGTGTGCCAGGTCTTGGCCTATGAAACGCAAACCTCCCATTGGGGACTGGAAGTCCCCTGAGAATACTAATCTTTAGGGCAAACTCTGTCACTTCCTATTGTTCTTTTCTAAATGATAACTTCCTCTTACCCCTGCCATGCAGAAAACCACCCATTGATTTCTGTTGCTCTCTTCTTTTTATTTATTTATTTTTTGCAGGGGCCCATGTGTCCTGTGTGTGTGTGTGTGTGTGTGTGTGTGTGTGTGTGTGTGTTTGTGTGTATCAGAGGGCACTGTGTGTGTCTATCAGAGGGCACTATGTGTGCCTATGGAGACGTGGAGGCTCAAGGGTAACTTCAGGAAATCATTCTTGATTGCTCTACTTTGTTTTGATTGACTTGAGGGGGGTGCCGATATTCCAGGCTCCACCTTCTAGGGCCAGAAGTACAAGTCACTGCCATTTCCACCCATCTTATTTATATGAGATGTGGGATCTGAACTCAGGCCCTTCTGCTTGTGAGACAGAGGCTTAGCTCCTGAGCCATCTCTCAAGCCCTTTAATCTGTCTTTTTAACAATTAGGTCTTTTCCCTTGACATGTCTCATATCAAAGTGCCAAACCTTGGATGTACTATACAGTGCCGTGAAGTTCAGATTATCCCTAACTGCTGTGTTAAAAGCTGTAAAAGGTTTGTGAACAAGTCTCCTAATTGGGCCCATTTACAACACTGAACTATCTTTTCTTGACATAGATGATGTATTCTCCCCCTCAAATGACTAGTGTTTCCCTCAGATATTTTCCATTAGTGTCCTTAAATATCGCCACCGTGAGAAAGGCAGTTTTTCTACAATCAGCCAGTTACTTTGGTCTCCTTTTGGAACCAAACACTGTTCACAGAAAATAAACTATCAGAGTGTCAGTATGACGAGGTGCCTTTCTTTGTCACTGCCAAACTAGGTAGGAAAAATGCAGACTTAGCTGAGATTTGAACTCCTTTACCTGGAGGGTTGACGTAACAGTTTTCCACTCCAGGTGCTTCAGAAGGTCCCTGTTTTGGTCATTAAAGATTTGTTTCTTGTCTGGCAGAAAAACCTACACACTTCCTGATGTTATCTAAGTAGCCCAGTTATAAAAAATAGCTGAGGCAAAAAGTCCACCAGGGAAGAAGAGGAGTATTGGAGGAAGGCAACAGGAAGACTGGTGCTGATGGCGAAGCTTCTAGAAGCATGCCTGTGCCCAATGGACACGTGCAAGTTTTGAGCTGCCTCTGGGTGTGGCAACTTAGAGTCTGAGAGCTGAAGTCACCTTGCCTGGGTCCAGTTGGACAATCTTCCAGAAGTCACTTGCCTCTGGACACCAAGTTACTCTTAATTGAAGTTGCTTTAAAAGAGAGCATTAGGGGCTGGAGAGGTGGTTCAAGGGTTAAGCCTCCGCCTTGCAGACGGAAGGTCCTGAGTTCGGATCCCAGATCCCACATATAGACGCCAGGCGGAAGCAGGGGCGGCCTGCGCTTCTGGTCCTGGTAGGGCGGAGCCTGTGAATCCCGGGGCAGAAGGAGGTGGAGGCGTCCACGGTGGTTCGCCAATTCGTCCGTGGTTCTACACATACACAGACACACACACACACACACACACACACACACACACACACATGCGTGCGCGCGCACATACACACGCATATGCACAGTTGAATTAATAATAATAAAAAAAAATTTAAAAAGAGAGCATTATAGGGAATTGGATTAAGAACATTAAAAGCAATATTCCCAGTAAAGCACGTGGGTGCTGGTTTTGATTAATTACTAACAAAATGTCAACTATAAGAACGACAGTTATATCTCGGTAAGTTCTCTCATGGTCTTCACAACAGGACTTTCAAAGACATATACACAGAATCATAGTCCTTGGCGACAGCTTTGGAAAAGATCTCTGAAAAAGTTTGTGAATTCAGTGAAACCAAGCAGATGAGCTAGCTGGGCAGTGACTATAGCACAGCTGGGATACCTGCAGAAGTCTAACAGTTATTCAAGCTTCCCAAGTCATGGTTTCCTGATCTTGGCAGTGGGGAGAGCAATGCTGCCCTTCTAAGAGGGTCTTAGAAAAGGCAATAGCAGACTGGAGAGATAGCTCAGGGGCTAAGACTTTGCCTCTTAAGCAGAAGGTTCTTAGTTCAGATCCCAAGTCCCACCTAAAAATGTAAGGGACCATAATTCCAATGTGTACTTCTGGCCATGGTGGGCAGAGCCTGGGAAATCTGAGGGGAGGAGGAAGTAATGAGGAGATAAAAGCAATCCAAGATAATTCCCAAAATTGCCCTTAGCCCTCCACAGGGATACACAATGTCCCCCCACCCACAAACACATAAATAAACAATTTTTTTAAAATTGAAGCACACTGTAGGTATTCAATAAATAGCAATCCTCCTTATTCTTAAGAGCTATTTAAGTCAGGCTATTTAATACAGTTAGACCAGAGAACATGAAACTTTAACACATACTAGAATCAATTTGATCAACCCCCATACTTGCTTTGAGATTAAAATAATATTTGCAAAGTTACTTAAGGTTTGTTTGGATCATCTTACATTTTTGAAAATTGTCATTACATTCAAACTCTCATAATTCCAAGAAGTGTGAAATTGATGTCATATCTCCCCTGAGCTGGATGGGATGATGGTAGAACACTTGCCTAGCATGCAGGAAGCCCTAGGTTCAGTATTTAGCACTTTAAATGGCATCCTCCAATAGTTTTCACCAATGAGCCTTTACTATACATTTTACATCTTCTGGTAGGTCTTAACCAAGTACATTAATACTCCAAAGATCTTAGACATCGTCAACATAGAACATAAACTCAGTTTCAGAGAGATGGATTAAGTTTCCTATAGAGCTAACTTTATTGCAGATATTTATGCAGTCAAAAACTCAGTTGACTGTTTTTCCTGTGTCAAGTACCACTTAAAGTATTTTTTACATGTATTGCATCATTTACTTCTCAAACTCTTCACCTAGCCAAAAAATTGCACTTTATAGATGAGAAAATTCAGACAAAGAGTTGTACTGTTAAATGAGAAGCCTGTCACCATATGTGGCTTTTTACATTTTAGTTTACATATGATTCATATTATGTTTAGAATTCAGTCCCACAGTTGCACAAGCTGAAATTCAAGAGTTCAGTGATGACTATTGTAATGATCACCTCAAATTGCAGCATAGAGAATGTTATCAAGACAAAGTTTTTTAGAGTTTAAGGGATTGTCAGTACATTCACCCGACTAGCATAAGACAGTAACTTGATTCAAACACTGGGGACATGGCTCCCAAATTTTCCTTTTACTTAAATCAAAATAAAGATGTTTTAGTATCCAAATCAAAGTTCTTTCAATTGTCCAGTTTTCTTCTTAAAAAAAATCTGATGAATACAAAGAAATATAAATTAAAACTATCCTGTGATATCATCTTACTACAATCAGAATGGCTAAGATCAGAAACACAAACAAACGATACTGCTGGGGAGGATGTGGAGAAAATTAAACACTTATTCATTGCTGGCAGGAAGGTAAAACCACTTTGGAGATCAGTATGGAGGTGTCTTAGAAAGTTAAAAATGGAGCTATCGGATGACCCAGTTATGTCATTGAGAGTATTCCCAAAAGACTCTATATCTTATTACAAAGACACTTGTTCATCTATGTTTGTTGCAACTCTATTAACAATAGCAAGAAAATGGAATCAATCAACATACCCATCAACAGAGGAATGGATAATGCAAGTGTGGTACATGTACTTAATGTAATACTACTCAGCCATCAGGAAGGATAAGATTATGGAATTTGCTGGTAAATTGATGGAACCAGACAATATACTATTGATCGAGGTATCTAATACACAAAAAGACAAACGCTGTGTGTACTCTCTTATATGCAGATGCTAGCATTGATCTCCTGACTGATCTCTTTGGCTTGAAATTACTCTAAGACTCGGAAAATTGAAAGGGATCAATGAGTGGTAGGGTGAAAAGGGGAGGTTAGGGTGAAACCTTTGGAGGGGGAGATATAGGATACCATGACAGTTAGGATGAGGGAGGGGGAAAAAAGTACCTCAGGGGGATGAGGGAATGGGATACATGAGGGACTGAGAGACTACAAGAAAAAAACCTAAGATTGTGGGATGGGACAGATAGGAACTTCCTATGTTATTAATATGTCAAAGAACATTTCTTTAAAAAAAAGAATAAGGGGGCTGGAGAGGTGGCTCAGGGGTTAAGCCTCTGCCTTGCAGGCAGAAGGTCCTGAGTTGGATCCCAGATCCCGTGTATAGACGCCGGTCAGAAGCGGGGCGGCCTGCGTTTCTGGTCCTGGTAGGGTGGAGCCTGTGAATCCCGGGGCAGAGTAAACAAGGAGGAGGTGGAGGCGGAGGCGTCCATGGTGGTTCCCGAATTCGTCCATGGTCCTACACACACATAGACACACACACGCGCGCGCGCACATACATACACACACGCACAATTGAATAAATAATCATAATTAAAAAGATTATATTAAAAAAAGAATAAGAATGGACAGTTCCTATGCAGAGGGGCACAGAGAGAGAAAACAGGGCAAAACAGAACAAAACAACAACAAAATGCCCTGGATTGCTCCACTTAGAATTAGTGACAATTAAAACTATGCTGCAAGTAACAGGTTATTGTCCATAAGTACTTATACTGCCTGTGAAGGTCAGAGGTCAACCTCTGAGCTGTTCCTCAGGAGCTATCCAGCTTATTATATTTTGAGATGATGTCTCTCACCGGTCTGTTACTTGGTGATTAGACTGCTGGCAGGCAAGTCTTAGGAATCCTTCTATTTCTGCCTCCCAAGTGCCAGGATTACCAGGGTAGTGCACTGCCATCATGCTGAGATTTTGATGTGGATGCTGAGGTTCAAACACAGCAGGCACTTTATCAGTGGAACCATTGCCCCACTCTTTACGACCCCATTTTCAAGATTTATTCTCTTTTAAATTTAAATGTATTGATTATATATTTTGTATTACTATAGTGGGTAACATATTTCTATTACCTTATATTTTGCCTAGTACAAGTAGACACAATGAAAACAAAAATATTTGGTGATATTCTAGCCAGATTCTAAGGGATTTTCATTTCCTTAGGGAGGGATTTGTTGTTAGATGGGTGATAAACATAGACTTATATCAAATAGTTACTTGTCCTTTCTCAATCATTAGGGAGAAGTTGAAGAGCAAATTCACTTCTCACAAATTGATTTGATGTCATTCTTATATATAACAACAGACAAAAACTAGAACATGCAGACAACATGCACTTCAGAAACGAAATGATTTCAAGGAACAATTCCATGAAGCGTGCAGAACTTTAGGGAAAAGACTATCTTGGTCACAGAAACTTTATGTGCAATAAAGAGGAAAGACACAGCAGGTTTGGAGGACAATAAGAATATCAACATGGGGCTGGGGAAATGGTTCAGAAGGCAAAGCACTTGCCAGGTAAACATGAAGACCTTAGTTCAGGTCCTTAGGACCCATGTAGAGCCAGGTTGGTAGTACATGTCTCAATCCCTGTGCAGGCAGGGATTGTAATGGTACGCAGAGGTGGGAAACCACCAGGAAGTTTACAAGTCATTAATGAAGGAGAACTTGACTCAACAAGGTGGATGATAAAGTTCAATACCAGAGACTAAAGATTTACCTCTGACTCCACATGAACTCCATGGCATTTACACACACATTCATACATGCACAGAGCCACATATCACCTAGGAGGCTCACACTCCGCTGGGGTGACTTGTTCCACACCTTTCCCAGTTTTAGCCACATCCTTTACACATTATCCATACCACTCTGATGTTGACCCTTGACAAACACTCCAGTCTATTGATGTTCCTGTGCCTAACCTCTCACTTCTAAACATGCTTTCTAAAGAGATTATTTTTGGCATCTCCTGTGAATTTTTTTCCCTACATCTGGACCTTTATACATACTAAGACTCCTTCATTAATAGCTTCTGACTTCTGTCCTTAATGGGATTGCTAAACCAGATCCACTCCCTTCTCTGAAATCCAACTTAAAAAACTCATAGACATACAGGCAGGCTTTACTCTGGATCAAAGGCAAGTCAATTCTGCTTATCAGTGAGTAAAGATAGAAGCAGTTGTGTAAGGGCATCTTAATTATAGTCTTCTCATAGTTGCTGTGCTTGTGCTTAAGAGATGTTGTGTTGAGATGTGGTGAAAAAACGTTACTAATCTCTTACATCCGGGGAAGAGACAAACAGCAAGAGAGATGAAGACCAACTGATGGAGTGGAGTAAGATTAGACGGAAGGAAAGCAAGAGCTAATGTTTATCAGTGTGTCTGTGTCTACCACTCATATACAATCATTTTGGTGTTCAGAGCAAACAGACTTAGAAACAATTTTTGTGGGCTTAATTCATTTGTTCCTCAAAGAGTTCCTTTGGTTTGTGGTTATGTTAATACTTAAATTCCTCTCTTCCTTTCTCTACTTGAAGCTTTATGAGTCTCAGGATTTGACTCTCTTTGTTCATCCTGGCGTCACAGACTGCTTTCCAGTGATGGCAGCAGTGTCTGATACTCACTAGCCTTGGGTCAAACTTCATAGATAAAGAGCTCCATCATCACTGAATGCCCCCCCACTTCGGACATTAGCCTCTTATTCTGGGGTCACCCATTTCTAATCAAATAGCCACAAATGCTGAACTTCCACAACCTCCATAAGCTTGATAATTCATTACAGAAACTGATAGGATTTCAGGGCCCACTGTAAATAACAGACACAGTTTAAATATAAAATGCTGTCTGTGGACTCCTGTGTTGAAAGCTTAGTGTGCAGGTGATGGCATTATTCAGGAAATGTTTGAAAACAACATGTAGCCTTTGGAGACTGCACACCTGGTCCCTGACACCATTCCTTCTTCCTTTCTTCTCCATTGTGAAATGACAAGGTACCTTTTGTCACATGCTCTTCCTGCTATCATGACCTACCCGACTGCATGGAGCCAACTGACCATGGAACAAACTCTCTGAAACGGTGAGCCACATTGTATCCCTCCTCTTTTACATTACTTACTTCTAGTAGTTCGGTTACAGTTACACGAAAGTACACAAGCATTAGTGACTGACATGTTACTGTATAGCAAAGGAACACATATCGGATTCAGCCAAGGGGAGAAGCACATAAGCCTGAAGTTCTCTTGTCCTCACAATGCATGCTGCCTTCCCATGCAATCAACTGAGGACAAGACATCAAACCTCACTTGAGTTTGCATATTTGGAGTTTACGTGGGCAGATGGGTTTCATTATGTCAATGTGATTGGTTGAACCACTGCCCCTGTGACTAAATTTCCAGTGACTTAATTTCTGACCCCAGTCACCTTCCCAGAGGTCAGGCTTCTGTCATGTGGTACAAAAGGTTAAAGTGTAATAACATGGTTTGCTTTTCTGGCCTCCATCCAGATGATCTCATTAACATGAATCTCTCTAGCAAGCCCTCTAGAGACATTTTTTGAGCAGGAACTATGAAGTGTGGTCTGAAATGCCCACCACAAATAACCAAACTACCTCTGCTGCTAGGGAGATTCTGAGAGTTTACAGGGTATCTTCTGGGAGTCCAAGGCAAAGGCCAACCCGGTCCTTGCTATGCAGGGACATCCAGAAGGTGCAACAGATGACCCACTGAATAGATAAAATTAGGTTGGATTGGAAATTGCCATGACACTGACAAACAGAATGATTAGAGAAAGAATGCAATTGCATCTAGATGGCTAGATAAAGTAGTTTCAGATATTGAAGACTGTGCCAATTGAAGTTGAGGCTCATTGATTACCATTTTAGGATACTCCTTCCTCACTGGAAGGTAGAATGCACAGGACTCAGGGACAGGAATGCGTTTGTATTGGGGTATTGGAGTTCACTTTCTTCACGAAATGAAGTGATAAAGAGGTGAAGATATTTGTGATTATTTCAGACACAGAAAACAATAGGATCAGAGATTCTGGGATCCAAGCAGTTGGGAATTCCAGCAGAGGCAACTTAGGGACTGGCAATCAACCTTGTGGTAAAAAGTTGATGTTTAGAACAACAACAAAGGTCCTAAATATCAGGAGAAGCGCATTTAAGTTTTAGAAGTTTAGGCAAAAGTGCAGAGGAAGAAAGTTTCATTCTTTGAGAAGCGCAGAGAACAAGTAGCTCAGATGTTATGCTTCAGAAGCTCCGCCTTGCTTTTGCTTGCGTCTTGCTGAGAGAAAGGAGAGAAAGAGGCTGGGGACAGCTTCTGGATGTGGAGAGAAGGCAGACCCCTTCCAACTCTTTGGCAGGCCTCCAGGTAGATCAAATTCCCTGGGAGGTAGGAATCCTGCCCAAGCAATTGACCCAGCTGAGTTAGCATAAGGGCGGAGACTGACATTCCAGTGTTGCCAGGGAAACAGGAGGTGGGGTCTAGCCAATCCCTAACAGTACCAGCAGGAAAAGTAGCCAGAGGCTGAAAGAGACTGAATAAAACTGAAGAGAAAAACAGCGAGGAGGAAGAGATGATTCAGCAACACGGCCCATGACATTCTGTCTAAGCTGATAAGAATATATATTCTTGATTCAATGCTTGTGTAAACTTGTTTTTTTCAAAGTAGTTCGTTACTTTGGGCAACTAGTTCTTCGTGGAGGGGACATTTAGTTGGATCTGAACACATCTTTGACTGAGAAGATAACATACCTTTTAAAAGAGTAAACATACTCTGTCAAGAGATGTCCAGCAGTGTAAATGTGGTATGTAAGGTATGGGGGTAACCAATTGTTTTCTGACTTGCATGAAGTCCTGTTTCACCACAGGCAACACATGCCTGGTACTATGAGCCTGTGAAAGGAGGGATCAGGGACCCTAGGTAGAAACAAGCTTCTTAGCGTTAACTATAAATACTTGATGGGAAGCTACTACTTAATCATTTATCATTATCAGAGAACTTAGATTAGAGAACTACTCAGCATTCAACCAAGAAGTATTCTCTTGCAAAGGAGGGTGAGTAATATGGAGAACCACAACTGGCCAGAGTGGACAACGAACAGGACATCTAGCCCTGTTCCCCCATCCCATGGCTTAGGGGTGATAAGAATGTAAGAGCCTGAAAATAGGGAAAGGTAGGGCTGAACAGTAGCCTCTGTCCATATCAGGGCTCCCTACTCTGAGAGATGGTTTGGGCCTGGTGCCGGTTAGGAGAGGAGGAGTTTCTTTACTTGATGTTTGACCTACTTGTGAGCCATTCATCCCCCCAGCGAGTACCTGAGCACTTATTAATGCAGGCCTTCCGAATGGGGCCCCGTGGGTCACCCGTGCAGAGGGACATGTGAGTGAGAGGGAGATTGAATGAAAAGGAAAGCCAGTGGACTAGGATAGAGGGATGTGAGCATGGGTATGAAAACATTCAGATTATTTGGATTTGAATATGAAGACTTCAAAGAATAATAAGAATAATAAAGAGTAAACATTTATCTGTCTATATACACCTGAAAGAAGAAGAAGCGAGATCTCCAAAAGATAATTGCACACCATGGTCCCATCAGTAACAATCATAAAAGCTAAACACGGGAAACACCCCAAATGTCTATTGATAGATAAATATATATTCTAAATTTCACACACACACACACACACACGCACACACACACACACACACACATACACACACAGTGGAATATTATCAGCCAAGAAAAAGAAGTTGATCTTAATATTTGCTGAAACATGAATGAAGCTTAAAGGCATGTTAAGTGTAATGTTTCATGATTATATGAGGTACCTCACAGAAACAAAGTAGAGTGGTCGTTATCTACCAGAGGTGGGAAGAGGAGGTTTGGGAAGTACAGAATTTAAGTGTGGGAAGATGAAATAGTCTAGAGTCATATGATGACAAAGTTTGTGCAGTGTGACTATACCGGATGCTGCTGAGCTTCACACTTAAACATTATTGAAAGGAAACATTTGATGTCACGCATACATTACTTAATTTAATAAAACAAAAACCTCGTCTTTAGAGGGAACAGGCAAAGGAAGATACTAAATACTCTAATATGTCCTGGCTGGCCTACAATAAAGAATTTTCAGTCTGAGACCCTGCAATAACACTGGTCTTGCCCTTTGACACTGTGTCTCTCTATTCCAATCATTTTCTAGATTTGAGATCAAACTTAGAAGAAGCAGTGAAGACAGAAAAAAGGAAAGATGACAAACAGACTGTTGGAGTCTTCACATGCATGTGCACACAACCATAACTTATATACACACCACATACATTCCATATGTACATACCACACACATATACCATGTATACATTATACACACATACCTTCCACATGTATACATCACATGCACACACACACACACATACATGCACATTGTTATCTAACCAACAAAATATTAAGGTTGGCATGAATTCATAATTCTTGTATTCTCATATCTATTACAGTTAAGGAGTGGATATTGAACTTTCTTAGCAAGGGCATGTTGTTTCAGTAGATATGGTGTCTAAATACACATAATCTAATTCAAATTCCTAAGATTATTGCAAAGCTTGCACACATGCCCTTTTTATAGTAAAGAAGTCTGGCTGTTTTTCAGAAGTATCTTTATTTCTTTTAGTTAATATTACAGATAATCTCAATGAGAAAGAATCATTTTTTTCCACAGCTTACATTTGCTAAAAATGAAAAAAATTGATGGGCTAGGGAGATGGCTCAGTGGATAAAGTGCTATTGACATACGCATGAAGACCAGAGTTCAAATCACCAGAATCCACATGGATAGCTAAACAGATACACCAGCCCATCTGTAATTCTGGTGCTCCCTTGGGAGGTAGAGAGAAGAGGTCCCCAATGTAAACTAAGCTCATCAAATAGTTCAGTATGAGGCCCTGACTCCAAAAATGAAATGGAAAATGATCAAAGAAGACACCCAATGCCAACCTTTGGCCTCAACACCCACATATCCTTATGGGCACATTTACATGTCCACATATCTGTGAACATGCGCATGTACCACATGTATGGGAATGTGTGAATGTGTGCATGTGCACGCACAATGCATGCAAAAGAAAATTTAAATGGAACAATGTTTCTTGTTACATAACTGCAGCAAGTTGAAGCTGGAATGAACATTGGCTATAAGGAAAAGTTATCCTTGGTATTTATTACCTATGGGATTGCAGATCGGTGGCCATTCAAGTAATCAAGATAAACTTCTGATCCAGTTTAGCAACTTGGGAACTTCACTACTTTCATGAAATTGAGTAGATTAGTTAAGTAAAAATAATTGGGGTATTTGCTCATATGTATACTAAACCACAACATTTAATGTAGATTAAATACAAGTCAAAAATTTTGATTTTAAGAAATAATAGCCCTGAAATTATTTTAGAACTTTATATTATATATATATATATATATATATATATATATATATACATATATATCTTCAAAATCTTACTCACAAGAAGGCTTAAGAAAGTTCTGAGCATTAGTATAGTCTACAGACGATTTCATAAATTGGGCACTACATATTAAATTATTAAAGGTCATTTAAAAAGAGGAAGAAGGGGGAGAGAGAAGAACAAAAAAAAAGAGGAACAAAGAAAAGAAACAGGGAGAGAGGTAACCTAATAGCTTTTAATACCCTCAGTGACTTACTTTTTCTGAAAGACCATTTTAGTAACTTACATCATTAGCCAGCAAAATATACTTTTTACTTGCAATTAATTTTCAAAGATATTGTGACTCTGGAAAATTGTTTAAGAAAGACATGTCATCGGGTGCATCTTTTATCTGTTTAACAGCTTCCTGAAACCACTTCAGATTTAAGGAGAAAGACCATGAGCCCAACCCTCTCTTCTGAATAACAGCACACAGAAAGGAGAGTAGGGTAGGTAAACTCTGGACACATTTTTGGAAAATTCAGTTTAAACCGGTTTAATTGGTGGCATTCTGTTAATTTCTCATAAACTTCCTGTTATCAGCTTTAGACCAGAGCTGGATTCTGTTATTTAAAGCTAAGGAACCCTAATCTGGTAAAGACCCGCTTTATTAATCTCTTGAGAATTAAATGCCACTTTCATAATGGATGCTGAATTGATATCCTTGTCCAGAGGTTGGTACCTATTCATTGAATGGCTAGACCACTCCCCAGCTCATAAGAAGGCTGTGCTTCCACGCCAACACACCTGCCTGGTTCCAAAGAAGGCTCAGCTCCATGCCAACTGTTTTATTAAATATCTCTCCATTGGTGTGAAGCAGGCACAATTATAAGGAAAGAGCCGAGGCAGAGAAAGGTTACTTGGCTAATCACAGAGGGCCATGCAAGCTTCAAGAAACCCAACCACAAGATTTAATTCCCTGAACCAGGCCACAACTGTGAAATCACATAGAAATATCAGGAGAAGATAAGCTACATGAACCAGTGATGGCTAAACTAGGCACTCTAGTGAATTCAAAAAGACCTTAGGGTCTGCAGTTTGTCTGGAAAAATCAGAAAAAAAGAGTGGAGAGAAAATGTCAGAATAGAAGTCTAGCTACATGTTAGCTTATGATCGTATCATAAGCTAGTATGTTCACAAAATTTACATATTAGGGATGCATAAGTTGTCATGTATATGTGTGTTTTTTATCATCCTTTAATCTTTTTTCATTGAGAATATTATCAGTCAGGCATCAAAATATCCTTTTAGAAAGAAATTAATTTTAACATAGCACGTGGATGTCAACTATGCTGGTCAATAAAATAGCAAATGAAATACTATGTTGAGTATAAAGTTGCTTTGTACCAAAATATGAAAATATTAAAATGATGGGCTGGAGAGATGGCTCAGGGGTTGTGACTCTGTCTCACAAGCAGAAGGTTCTGAGTTCGGATCCCAGGTCCCACGTTAAAAAAAAAAAAAAAAAAGAAAATATTAAAATGAATAAAGGATTAAAATTATATTTGTTTCTAGAATTGTTCCTTTTTTTTGTAGCTTACTAATCAATTTCCCCCAAATACTAGAAGATTCTAGGAGATTTTTTTAATGTAATTTGCGAATGGCTTCCACATTCTTTCATTAACGAAGTTCCTAGACATAAAACAGAAACATAAGCCAATGACTGCAGTCACTGGTGTTTTTCAGAATTTAGTTTTTGCTTTAGTGCTCTAATATGCTATTTTATGTTTCCCCCCTCTCTTCTTAACTCTGGTTCTCTCTTTTTAATTCCAGTTCTCTCCCAGAAGCAACTTTCTTCGGTGACAGACATTTCTTGGGTTGTCTTCGGAGCCACCCACAGTGCAGTGTTTGTGAGAACTGTTTGGTTGGTCTTGGTTTCTTCATCCTGTCAAAGAGCCCAGAACAAGGAAGGCTAAGTCAGGATGCCCCAAGAGACACCCACCAACATCTAAATAAAACGCCCAGGGACTTCTACTTTACACCCAGTATTTCATTCCTAAGCAATACACTTCATCTATAAAATATTACAATGAAAAACACCTTTAAAAGACCCAGTCGAGTAGAAAAATCATAAAGTGAATTACACCTAACACTGCTCTTTTTTATCCACTATGAATGAAATCACTATCAAAATCTAAGAATGACAACAATAACAAAAAAACATACATTTTCTTTCTGGACTCTCAAATGTCCTAAAAGTTTTGATTAGAAAACTGCTTGTGGCTGAGTCTCCAGTGGCTTAGGCATTTTAAGTCATATTTTAGAAAATTCCATGTCAAGGCATTGGAACAGCCCTCCTCCCCCAAAGAAATGGCTACTACATTAGTAAATCACCTCTGGGTTGAATAATTCTGGGAGCTAAGCATTCATTCTTTATTCTTTGAGTGGTTTGTTTTCTTTTGATAACAACTTGTGGCTGGGTTCTGCCGCATTTGCTCTTGGCCACAAGTTTCTTTCGCGTCAGAGAATCTTGGATTGTTGTAAAGAAATTCTGTCTCCACTTCTCAGCCCAGCGCCAGTGAACTGAACAACTGTGACACTTGCATCCCCGCGTCTTAGGTGTATGGCTGTTGTAGAAGCCACAGCCCTGGCTCCAATTTTTCCGGCTGTCTCTGTGGCCCTGTGATCTTTGGGTACACATTTTCTTGCCTGTTTAAAAAGGCAAGCTTGCACTCCCCAGCCCCCACGCTTCTCTGATTGTGTTTAGGCATTTTGCCAGCCTGAGACATGGATTAATATGAACAGAGCCAGGGACTTCTGTGAACCTAAGTCATTTACGTGCCTTTAGTAGCATAGACGGAACCAGAAAAAGGCAGACGGCTGCTGCTTTTGTCCAACGTCTGGGTAGGTTTTGATTTCACTCAGAGTGAGAACAAAGCAACCGCTGACTTTTCCTCAAACTCAGCCTGTACGGAGTGACTTTTAATGACTTCTCGAACTGCTGGCCTTCGGAGGGCTGGAGCACTTTAAAAAAAAAAAAAAAAAAAAACTTCTTCACTTTTCTCCTGTGACGTTTTATGATTATACCTTATGGTGCAGTTCTATTTTTGTTCTTCCCACTTTTCTGAGTGTTTGAGGTCTGGAGGGAAATTTTCTTTTAATCATTTGGCCACCGTCGAATATGCTTTATGGTTTTAGGAATAATGTGGACAGAAGCTTTAAGTCCTGTGCCAACCCCAAACATGGCATTCCCCATTGAATGAGCCAATTCCATCCCCGGAGTCTGAATAGTTTAGAGGAGACGTGATGTCACTGTCTACTCGCAGATGGATGGAAAGGAGACTGGGTGTAGCATTTTAGAGTGGTCTTTGTAATAATAGTAATTTTAAAAAAGCGTTACCTAGCAGATTCAACTTTTTCTGTATATCATGTGCTTTGGTCATCTTTGCCTATTGTTACTCAGCGAGAGCTAGCATTTCTGTTTCCTAATTTTGGAAGTATCGTTTAATGACACCGGCTTAACACTTTATCACAGCCTGCTCCTTTAGTTTTCATTGAATGGTTTGTCTAGTTACACGAGACACTTTCCTCATCAATTTCCATGTGCCTCAAAGACATACAGGGACCGGTTTGTGTTCAACAGTGGATGCAGCTGCATTGGAACACATTTTTCTCTTAATGTAACTTCTTTTTCTGGAAATGTTTATTAATTATATAAAGTAATGAGTTTCATTGTGACAGTGCCACACATTAATACAATGCACTTTGATCACATGCACTTAATCTACTGCCCTTTCTTTTCCCTGTTTCCTTAGCCTTTCCTAAAACAAAAAGTTTAGGACTCTTGAGCCTAACCAATCCCTTGATAAACAAACATGGAATATTTGTTTTGCCAGATCAACCATGTCTATAGTCAAACTTGGAGATATTGTACCCTATAATTCTGATACACAAATCTTGGGATAAGATTAACTCTGGCCATAAATGCTTTTATACATCATACACTCAGTATTCATACAACTTACCAAAAAAACCTTCCCGACTTCTAGAGTATTGAATCCCTCAGTTAAGCCCTACATCAACCCCATGTTTGCCAGATGAATGATGATTAAATCCCAAAGCATGCTATGGATAACTTTAAAGCTTGCAGATGAATCTTCTATCAACAGTTGGCAAGAAAGTTTAACATCAATTAGCCATTACTTTACAAAGGACTATACTGGCTTTGCTTATGAATTTAAACAGCACAAGTCATGAAGGACTGAAAGTACCTAACAAAACATTAATTCCTTAATTTTCTTTTTAGAATATTCTCCATGTATCAAAAACAAAGTTTAGGAAAATTAGTATAATGTGTGCTTAGCTAACAACTTAATGTCTGTGTTCAGGTGTGCCAAACATAGAATTGAGAAATGTAAATATCAGAGGAGCTCTCTTGAGATATTTTAGGAGAACTTAGAGGAGAATTTCTTAAAGAACTCTCTGTCATTATCATATGTGCGTCGTATTCCAAAATTGAATAAGGACTCTCAGGTATTCTGAAATTATACCAAGCATTGCATTTCTAATGCAAGTTGTATTCTGTTAAGTTAGAGAGATGTTTAAAAATAAGGGAAAACATATAGCATTTACTCAGTGGGCAGAACAGTCTATATACCTGATGAGGTAAAAGAAAGGAGAATCTTTATCTAAATGTGCTGCTGTATTCAATTTGTGTACAATATCTTCACATTAGTGACTTTCAAGGGGGTTATAAAAGTGTAATAATTGTGTGGTGTGTCAGGAACTTTTTCTATTTTTTAAAAATTATTCACTCTGTGAATTCAATCTGTCATCTCAGGGATACAACCGTAAGATTGAAGGTTGAGCCAGGAGTCTTTAGAAACTTGATGGCCCAACAGCATGGTGTGCTCACTGGTGAACAACAGATTGTTTCAAACACGGCTGAAAGCAAGGCTAGGCATTGGTGGTTGTCCACTGACTTCTGTAAGTCCATAGACACATATACACTTCTCTGCTGCACATATACCCCCTGCATGCACAGACACATGCCCCACTGCATGAACGCAATAAATAAGTAATAATTAAATAAGTAAATAAATGAATAATAAAACCCTGTTCTGTTCTCTCACTTCCCAATTTCCTTCCATGTTTGCAAAATTCATTTACTGAAGAAAGTAGTTAACAAAATTCAGAGTGAACGAGTTAATTTTAAGTTACTTTCCTATTTGCTTGCATGTATGTTCTTATTTTCACCAAAGCAATCAATAGAGTAGTTTTGAAAAAGGAAAATAACATTTTTTTTAGTTCCTTCTGTACTAAGCACAGAATGCGGGTTTTGATGTGGCACTGTGACTTAAAATAAGAAAACAAACAAGAAACTACTCTCTAGTAAATTTTCCTTTTATTTTATCCATCTAGCAGAGGCACATGCCCTAGATCTTAGCTATTCAATATTTCAATTCTCTTGAGTAGAGACTTTACTTTGTTTATAGCTCATGATGGGGAATCTTGAGAACAAAAGATGAAATTGCTAGAACCTTCAAAATGCAGAAATGTCAAGAGAGGAATAAAGTTGTAAAACGTAGTTGCCATTGTATTAGGCTAAATTGTTTATATTAATTTCCTCCCCTCCCCTCCCCTATCCTCCCTTCTCTTCCTTTTGCTTCCCTTTCTTTTTCCACATGTGCGTGCATGCGTGTGTGTGTGTGTGTGTGTGTGTGTGTGTGTTCAGACTCAAGTGTGCCTTGGCACACGTGCATAGATAAAAGGACAACCTTGTTTGAGACAGTCTCTCTTATTTGTTGGCTGCTTATACCAGTTTAACTGGCAAGTGAGCCTCTGGTGATTCTCCTGTCTCCAATTCTGATCTCACAGGAAGAGCACTGGGATTACAGACACATCGCCAAGCCTGGTTGGGTTCCTGAAATTAGAACTCAGGTCTTTGTGCTGGTGCAGCAAACCCTTTACCCACCGAACCATTTTCTTAGCTTTCAATGATTTCTTCTATAGCAGTCTGAGTGTTTAAAGAAGATCATAGTGACAAAATTTGCACCAGTAAGGAACCCAGCAACTTGAATATTATCTTTTGAAAAAATTTTCACGATTAATAGGGTCCACATGGAACATTCCTAATCCAAAAGAATAATAATGTTAGCTGTAGTTAGTCTGTCTACATGTCTCCTGAAACCATATCTGCTTCTTTGAAGATCTCAAGAAAAACACTTGTTAATAACCCCTTAGAATGTCATGTGAAATATTAAATGCAAGTGAACCAGTTCTGATGAATCAGACATGAGATTGATGTAGCCTATAAAAGTTTTAGAGGAAAACAGAAGTGCATTTACCGTCTGTATTTATATTTCATATGAAATAAGAACAAGGCTACAATTGGATCCAAAATAAATGTATAACGCTGAATGTTTTAGGTTGTGCAAGCTTGAACAAAGCAAGATTAATGACATTTTATACCCAGGTTACATTTAGTGCCAGGCTTCTTCGTGAAATATGGAATTCTGGAAGGCATGTATATGATATAAGGAAGATGGCTTAGACACCCAGAAAGGCTATAGTGTGAGAGATGAAGAAAGAAGTCATTGGGTAAATATGAACGCACCTCTGTCCTGGCTGGGAACATATCTGCAGCCTGGATTTTAAGATTTCTAGAAAGTTTGGACCTTATTAGATAAAATGTACTTGGATTTCTTGAATCCCTTCTTGCCTTTCCATGTTTCCTCTTTTCCAAAATTATCTTCATGGGCCCACATCCAAAACCATGCCTACGACAGCGTCTGCTGGCCACTCGATATCCACTTCAGCTTCCTAAACTTCATTCTCCACACTGGAGAAGAGTGAACTCTACAAAACACTAATGTCATCATGTTACATCTTCTATTTAACAGCTTCCTATTGTCCTCAGAATAGAGCCAAACATCTTAAAGGAGCCCTTAGCTGTGACCTTCAAATGTCTTTAGCACTGCTCTGCAGTTCCGGCCTCTATTACACTTGCATCAGTTCAAGGCCCCTCTTGTACTACGTGAGCCATTACTCCTAGCACCTGGCTGCACTGGCTTCTCTTTTCCCTAAGCTCCTTGTGTTCTTTTCCTCCACTGGAAGCCTTTGCTCAACCCATGAGATTATACTGGTGGCACATGGTATCCACAAACTTTACATCCACAGATTCAATCAACTGCAGATGAGAAACATTCAACAAGCATTTGCATCTCTATTAAACATGTACACACGTTTTTCCTTGACGTTATTTCCTAAACGGTATAGTCCAACAACTATTTGCATGATTTTTAAACTGCATTAGGTTTTATAATGAACCTAGAAATGATTATAGACGTATGGTATGGGCAAATGCTTTGCCATTTTTAGAAAACTTTTTAGTATGTGCACATTTATTATCTGAGGTGTGTGTGTGTGTGTGTGTGTGTGTGTGTGTGTGTGTGTATAAGGGTTTCTTAGAACCACTCTCTAAGGATGCCAAGGGACCCTTGTATTTCATGTTAGGAAGAACTCCTGGTTTTGTATCATTAGGTTTTTCAGCACAGTAGCAGAGCAGCACTTCAAAAATATTTGTAGAGCAATTGTTCCATACATTAAGAAGACAATGAGAAAAGGTCTGGATTCTGTTAATCTCTCCTATATAATTTTAAAAAATTATATCCATTCATCTCATTTTTGCTGAAGAGAAGGCAAATTAACCTCCCTTGTCAAATTAGTCTTTTAGCTACTCTTTGCCGGATTACATGGGTTTTGCATGTTACCCATCTTGCAAGGTTATTTGGGCTTTACTTCAACGAGAAAACACTCTTCCCTATGACAAAGTCTTTCCCAAGAACTGCTAACTTCTACATTTTTCCAACACGGGATCAGGACATGAGGAAGACTCATTATGCAATAATATGCAGTCGCCCACATCTGGTAGAATGCATATTAAGACTAAAAACATACTAACACACACAAAACATCTTTTAAAATTAATTACTGAAGCTCCTGGATATAGCTGAGGGGTAGTGTATGCCTAGTATATGCATGAGGCCCTAAGGTCAATCCCCAGCACAGCAAAATGATTCATTATTGCATAAATAACACTGCTCTGATTTATTGATGCCTGCTAGACATTTTGGTTAGCAAGGATGGTAAGAATTAGGTTTTGCAACATTTTAATATTTTCACATCCTCCATGCTCATTATTATTTCAGCAACCAGCCAGGCTGATTTTAGGCTAGAGGTGTGGTGATCAGGTGAGTATGTCTGCAAGTTTCATTTTGTTGTGGTTGTTATTGAATTCAATGTCATCATGCACACTGCAAACAGAAAAACAAGAGGCAGATGTGATGTTTACAATGACTTCAAGTAATTTTTTTTAATAGGATAGAAATCTAGGGCTTTTTCTAGTAACTGGTAAATATAAGGCCTTGTAAAGTTTCTTTTCACAATGTATGCAGGGGAAAAAAATGAGAGGGACATTCGGGAACTAGGGTCAGAAGCCTGAAAAGTGATGCTTCCCATGGAAGTCCAATGTCTTTTCAGAATTAGTGACCTCCCCCTCCTCCTGTGAGGTTTTCCAACCCTCAAGAGATAAGAGACACTTAAAACTTATGTTGATCCTGGGACTCTTTTGCAGAACAAAAAGAAGAGCATTAAAATCATTAAACAGTCCCATTGAAATCAAATATATCCTGAGGAACCAACAGAACCTACATCTTTTTTTTTTAAATTCTTAAAACTGTCTACATTTTTGAAAACCATTTTCTAGTAAAGACTACAATGAATCCCATCAGAAGTGAAAGTGTAATGTAATAACAATACTATTCATTTAATGAAATCAAATTTCATCCCTTCTAGTATATCCTGCTTGAATCTTTCTTAGCCACATAGAGTTTTATGGGCTAATTGAAAGGATATTTTTTTAATTTTTTATTATTTATTCAATTGTGCATGTATGCGTGTGTATGTGTGTGTGTGTGTGTAGAACCACGGACGAATTCGCGAACCACCATGGACCGCCTCCACCTCCTTGTTTACTCTGCCCTGGGATTCACAGGCTCCACGCTACCAGGATCAGAAACGCAGGCCACCCCGCTTCCTCCTGGCGTCTATACGTGGGGTCTAGGATCCGAACTCAGCACCTTCCGCCTGCAAGGCAGAGGCTTAACCCCTGAGCCACCTCTCCAGCCCCTGAAAGGATATTTTAAATATAATGAACTCTAAATGATTCATCTGTTTATTTGGAATGTTTCAATAAAGATGTATCAAAGAATCATGCTATCCACATGAGTTTCTTTTGAGGTGATATCTTGATAAACTACCTTGGTAAATTTCAAGGCACAAGTTTGACTCAGGATTCTTATTTTGGCATCCTCCAATGTTGAAGGAGGGCCGCCCAGTTCCTCTCTGAGAAAATTATTCTCAGAAACAGTCTTATGTGTATGTCATGTTTCTAAAGACACTACTAGCAAAGCCTTTGAAATGAGCTATTTTAGCCCCAATGGAAAGTTCTGATTCCCCAAGCTGGCCTCATGACGTCACTTCCTTTCTCTCTGATCTGGGATGGGTTTTCTTTCATTGTGTACTTACCTCATTCACCGATGTGTTCCTTCCTTTGCTTCCTCATTTATCAACTCATCTAGCTGTTTAACAAGTTTCTTTGTGTGCACTGTATATAAGAGCGGAGGGCAAAAAGAAAATACAGTACATAAATCTTCAACTTTGGGGAGGGTTAACAATAAAAATATTTGAAATGAGTAAAAAAGGAAAGTGCGGGGAATTCAGAAATGAAATAGTTCATTGGCTGAGTATTTATTTTGAGTATTTATTTTTTAAATTGTATGGCAGCAATAGTGTTTTGAGATACTTTCACTTCTGATGGGATTCATCGTAGTCGTTACTAGAAATGGTTTTCAAAAATGTAGACAGTTTTAAGAATTAAAAAAAAGATATAGGTTCTGTTGGTTCTTTAGGATATATTTGATTTCAATGGGACTGTTTAATAATTTTAATGCTCTTCTTTTTGTTCTGCAAAAAAGCTACAGGATCAACACAAGTTTTAAGCGTCTCTTATCTCTTGAGGGTTGGAAAACCTCACAGGAGGAGGGGGGTCACTAATTCTGAAAAGACATTGGACTTTCATGGGAACAACACTTTTCAGGCTTCTGTCCCTCATTCCAAAATGTCTCTCTTATTTTCTCCCCTGCATACACTGTGAAAAGATACTTTACAAGGCCTTACAGAGAGCTATCACGTAACACATTCACCAGTTTGACGAAGTTACTAGAAAGAGGCTAACTGTATATTTTATTAAAAGAAAATGACTTAAAGTTATTGTAAACTTCACATCTGATTCTTGTTCTTCTGTTTTCAGTGTTCACGATGACATTGAATTCAATAACAACCACAATAAAATGAAACTTGCAGATACACTCACCTAATCACACACCTCTAGTCTAGAGCATCTAAAATCTGATACAATGAGGTGACATATCAAAGCTCACATGTGGAGACAGATGTCATCTGCATCCAATCATATTAAAATAAGCTTTTAGTGTAGGTAGCTGCATTAGTGGAAAATATAATTTTCTACAATGCAGTTAGTTCAGATCCACATAGAATTATTTGAAATGCAACTTCCTTTTGTTCCTAATTTATTATCTAAATTCACTTACATTTCTCCATTTTCTTTGCTTTAGTAGGTTAATGGAAATCAAAATTCACAGCTCCAATACCAGTTGGTCACTTCTGGATAATTGATCTATCATCAGGGACACAGGAAGGGTTGATTTCTTCCTGTATTACAAATTGCAGTTTTAAGTCTTTTTTTTTTTTCCCTCAATTTTCCCTGCTCAATAAAATAGTATATACAGCTTCCCATCACTTTTGGAAAAGATCACACACTTGATTTTTAATAGCATGAAATATCCTGCAAAGTGTATCTGTAAAATAGAACACAGTGCTGTTTACTACATCTGTGCATTCATTTAGATTCCAAACCATGTTCAAACTCATTTGGCTGTTTCGATTGACTACCATTTAGTGGGCAGAGGGGAAAAAAAACTACAAAAATTATTTGGCTGATTGGTGGTATTTTTTGACAGATTAAATCAGTCCCAAACAGTCTTAAAATTCAGGAGACACTAGTCACCTGACTCACCAAACCTAGAATTTCTTCAAAAACAGGGGTCTAGCCAATGTTTGTTGTAGGGCTGGAAAACAAAAGAAAAAATATAAAATATAAAAGCACCCCCTTCATCCCATCTTTGGCATCCTTTAAAGTCAACGTCACTTGCTGAGACTTCTTCTCGACAAGGGAAGGCAACATGCATTCCATCTCAGCACATCTGACAGTAAGACACTCTGGGCATGCTGTACAATAAAATAAGTACATTAGTAAGACCATTTCCCCTTCATTTCTGCCCAGGCATTAGAAATGGGTTACTTAAAATTCAAGTGCCAGGAAAGCCCATTGTAAAAGGGAAATATTTCCAAGTGAATTCCGTTTGATCTTTTTTTTTTTTTTTTTTTTTTTTATAGGAGCTCTTTCCAGCCTCTCTCCCTTTCCTCTCCAGACCCTGGAAACCAATTAGTCTCTACACAGAGGCCACAGACCAGGTTGAAATGGCTCCTTTTTATTTTGAGGAGATAGAATTTCAGTCGGGATGTCTAGTCAGTTGCCACACAGTGTACACGAAGCATACTTTGCTCTCTCATGAACATACATACATTGTTGTCCCCTCCGGAGATCTTTGACTCTTGAGTCCTGGAAAAGAATTAGGGCCTGATAGCTCTCCAAATCTGACGATGACTCGACATCACAGGGCCACCTCACGGTCACAGACAACCTGGCCAAGCAAGTCAGCTCAAGAGTCTTGCCTTCCATCCTAGCTTTGCAGAACCTTTTCCCTTCCTTACCTTGTTTGCATACAATCTCACCCCCACTCCACACACACAGACTTTCCATTTTCCAAAGTAGAGAAAAATTGGAGGAACTTTGATTTTAATACGTTGTTCGAAGTGCATGTCTTTTGGGTGGAAAATGTGCCCCAAAGATAAACATGCAACCAATTAAAGCCTTTGACTGTTTCCAGCCTCTCTGTCCTGAACCTGTCTTAATTCATGGGGGTGAAAAAGAAAAGACGGGGTTGGCCTTTTCTTTCCCATGGACATTGGAGGACAAAACAAGGTGTGTGTGTGTGTGTGTGTGTGTACGTGTAACATTTAAACGCTAGAGGAGAAGGAAGTCTATCTTCTGCCTCCCCCCCCCCCCGCCCCGCCAACCCCAAGCCTCAGAAAAGCAGAAGGGAGGAACCTACAGTCACCCTCCTTGGTCTGAACGAAGTGCCCCAGTCTCTCCCCACTGCCCCTGCAGCGAGTTCTGTGCCTTGGAGTTGTGCCAGGGTCTCTGACAGAGCCTGGCAGGTCCAAGGGTGGGGGGCCTGGGTGTTCTCTCTGATGAAGACGCCCATCGCGCGCGCAGGGGTGGGGGGAAGCCTCCCCTATTTTCCTGGCGCTCTGTAGCCCGCCCCCCCTCCGTCCCCTATCATTTTTAACGCTGATCACACTCCTGATGATGAACTTGCAGCTCCGCTTCCTGCCGCCTGCTTGACCTGGGAGCACTAGCAGGCTTGCCGGGCCTCGCCCTCCGCTCCCTCCTCTCCTGGAAACCCCGCGGCCTCGGGGCGCGGGTGGGGGGTTCGAGCGGGCCGGAACTCCAGCAGGGGCGCGCAAGGGCGCGGGGTCCCAGCGCGGAGCGCGCAGCGAGCGGCGCCTCGGCCGCCCAGCTTCCTGGAGCTGTGCTCCTTTGACCCCAGTGGCAGTCCCTGTCACTGCACCGCTCGCGCTCCCTCCGGCTCGCCGCGCCCTCTCTCCCTCTCCTCGCCCCTTCGCCCGCTCTCCTCCCAGATCGAGGCTGCTCGGGTCCCGACCACGTCCCCCCCAAACCCCCACCGCCGACCCAGCCCCACGTCCCTCGCGCGCCGCGCCCCCTCGATCCCGACCCGAGATCGGAGGCGGCGGGACCTTCGGGGTCGAAGGTTCTGGCCCGCCCGCGCCCCGCGCCGCCCCCGCGCGCCCCCCGCGCCGCTCCAGCGGGCTCCGGCAGCTCGGCGATGGCTCGCCAGCACGCCGGGCGCTGAAGGCATCCCCGGGACCCGGAGCGCTGCTCGCGAAAGGTAATCCGCCCGGGAAGAGAGGCGGAGGGCGGGGGAGGGGGAGGAGGCGGCCGGGCGGCCGGTGCCGGGCGCGAGAGGAAGGGAAAAAAAATGCACACACAAAGCGGGGACGGGTGAGAGGTGCCTTGTCAGAGGCGCGTGCGGGGGCGCGGAGGCTGCGGCTCTCCGCGGCCCCGATGCCCCTGACACTGGCCGCCAGGGCCATCCTAGGACCCAGGGCGGGCTCCTTTGCCACCTCCGGCGCCAAAGCGAATTCTTCTTCCGTAGCTGCCTAGCGTTCCCCCTCCGCATCTTGCCCCGATTCTCCCTTCCCCCCTGCCGAGTCCTCGGCCCCCCGACCTCTGGGGGTCCCCACCTCTCTGCCCTCTCCTCGGCCCGGATTTCTCAGCCGGGAGACGTCCGCGATCGCCCGCGGCCAGAGCCCGGCGGTCGGGGATGGGGGTGGGGACGAGGGCTGTTTACTAGAAAGTCCCAGGGTTGTGTGTTCGAGCCGCCCCGGCCTAGGCCCGCGTGCATTGTGCTGGCCCGAGCCCCGGGCGCCCGAGGCGGCCCGAGGCCAGGTGCCGAGGCTGGGACGGCGCCGCGCAGCTTTGTGCTCCGGCTGCTCCGCGCCGCCACCCACGGGGCCGCCCGCGCGCGCTCCGCTCCCGCGTGGACTCATCTGGTCCGGTCCCCGCGCCCCAACCCCACGCTCCGGTGTCTGCGATCGCAGGCTGGGGAGCCAAGGGGCCACCGGAGCAGCGGCGGGGGCTGGGAGGCGTGGGGGCACCGGCAGCGTGGAAAAGTAACCATTGCCGCCGGATCTCTTCTCTACCCCGGCAGGAGTTGTTTCTCCAGCTCTCTCTTTCTTGAATTATTTTTGTTATTTACATGTGACAAAGGTTAGCTATGTAAAGCTTTTAAATTCCAGGATTTCGCGGCCTAAGAGGCGAAGGGGCATTCCCCCCTCCCCCCAAGAGGCTCGGGAGGGAGTTGAAATCTCCCAGAAAGAAAATACAAGGAACGATGCTCAGTGGGGTTGACTTACAGAGCGCCCCAAAACACCCCGATGAGGAACAAATGCAGGTCGTAGAAAAATGTGTGATCGATTAGTGAGGCTGCAAACAAACAAACACAAGCGGGTCAGGGTAGGGGGAAACAAACAAAACTTTAACGGAAAGAGGAGACTTCCAAAGATGGGGAAGCGATGGTCTCCACACCCCCTCCAGTTCGCTGGCTCGGTCCGCGTCTTTCCTAGACGCTCGCGGAAGGAGCCTGGCAGCTCGAGGGCTTGGAGTCGCGAAGCGGCGGAGGCGGCGCCTGTGGACTCCAGGGTCCCCTCGCCCGGTGGGGTCCGGGATTCCAACGCGTCCGGGAACTGACGATCGAGGACCCGGGGCTGTGATTCCCCGCCGAGGATGGCGCGGGGTCAGAGCCTTTGGCCTCTGGAGGTCGTCGTGCAGTCCCCGGTTGAGGGAGAGAAGAGAAAAGCAGGCTCCTGCTGGATTCTGTATCTGCCAGCGCTAGCTAGAGTCAATAGTTTAGAACGTGCGGCCACCGCGGAGACGACGCAGTGACAATCGGGTACTGGACCGACTCCGCAAAGCTGGTTTTCCAGGAAAGAAAAGGGACCAAGCAGCAGTGTGAGCTAGAGGGCAGGACAAGCTCTGTGTGTGTGTGTGTGTGTGTGTGTGTGTGTGTGTGTGTGTGTGTGTAGAAACAGTAGCTGTAGCCCCCACCCCAACTGCCCACCCTAGATTTAAAACAAACACACCAATCCAAAGTAGAGAATTCTGCGCCCCCCCCACGCGCCCTCGTCGCCCCACCATATAAAAACTCCACGCGTCGTCTGAGGCACGGGAGGAAAAAGTCGCGCCCTCCCTCTGCGAAAGAATGTGCCACCTGGGTGTCCGCAGTGTCTGAGACAAGTTCAGGTGTAAGTGCGGTGGGAGGGAGGGCGGTCAGTGGACAGAGAGACACGTGGAACTCCTTTATGTCAGCAGCTCCAAAAAAGAAAAGAAAAAAAAAGAAAGTAGCCGAAACGCCTAGGGAAGGCGTGTGGGCACCGCTCCCGCAAGAGGGGACGAGTAACTAAAAGTGGGCATAAAAAGTGGGAGCGAGGTAAGATAAGGCCGGACCTGTGAGGTTGTGGGAGGAGAGAATGAAATCTAGCGGTTTAGAGTCAGGGAGTTCCAAAGTCCTTCCATCGGGTTGGTTGGGCGATCGTCTTGCTTAAAATGAGCATCCTTGTTTAAACCACCAGAGCGAAATCCAGGGCTCCTTGCTCCTAGGCTTGGCCAGGAGGGACGTGCATGGCTACGTGTCATGAGTTGTAGTTTTGGAACTTGGGGTGAATGGAACTTGGGCTGTCTTAAGAGGTGGGGATAGTGAATGTTAAGTCTTACGTTTTTAATCCTTTCTTTGCCAGCTGACCTTAAGAGGTTTTCCAAGTGGATTTCCTGGAAAGGAGCATTTCTAGTTGTGTGACTTAAGGGACAGGAGAAGTGACTGCTGTCTAGGAAATGCAAAACGTGCTCACGTGATATTTCTTTTTCTTTTTGAACAGAAACTCTGAAGCCAGCATGCATATTTGGCAGTGATAGTTCTTTTGAGATTTTTTTTTCTTTCCGCATTTTGGTATTTTGTACTGGGCGCCTTAGTGGAGCAAATGTGTTGAAGTAGAAATGAAAGTTAAAAAGTGAAAACTGTGTGTGTATAAAAAAAAATGAGTCTCAGGATGAGATGCACCCAAATGCTGTCATTTCAAAGGGCTACAAGCCTGAATACTGGAAGCCAAGTGATGTACCCTTTTTTGAGGTTAATCCAGCGTCCTGTCTTAAGCGTTCTCTAAATTCTCCTGTACGGCAAAATGATTTTGTCCATCGCCCTAGTTCCCACAAACGCCAGGTTTTCCCATAGGTCTAGGCTGGATAGTCTCAGGATATGTTCATTTTGGGACATAGGTGGAAGTGAACACAGTATTTTAAAAATGAACATAGCATTTTACGCCCCTTCTTGACTGGTCTGCAAAGGTGCGGTGAAAGTTTTGAAGCGCTCTGCCCGAGTCTGACATTTCCTTCAAAGGACTCCAGATTAAAGAAGATAGACGCTGCAGGTGCACCTTTCCGATAAAACATTTGAAAGAGAACATTCGGCAAAGATGAATTCAAATGAGGTGCCAGTTGCCCGTTTAGCCCTGCAGAGTTACAGAGGCCTGAGCTTGCTGATGAAAAGATGTTCGGGTTTGTTTTCCTGGGGCAGAGGTGCCCAAAGGGCATAGGCGGTCCCTGATAGACAAGGCAAAGCAGTAGGTGACTTCAGGACAGAGGAACATTTAGAAGTGCCAGTTGGCCACTTTATAAATGCTGCCTCTTCTTGAGAGGGTATCATTCTAAGAGCTTCAAGCCTCTGTATCTATTTACTGTGTATGTTTTATTTCTGGGCCACATTCTGCTGAGCTTAATTAGTGAGTTTATTCCAGAAACATTTAGACTCTTTCTGACACCGGGGCTGTAAAGAGTTTACTCTGAGGTCACAGTGGTCTAGACATGCATTCGGTTTCCTTTGCTGCTGAATTGTTCCGTATTTTTACACAATAGACATTGATGGAAGGAACATGAGAATTGCCAAGTAATTTTTATACCGCTCTCTAATTTATGCAGACACTAAGTTCTCGTCTTCTGAAAATGTGTATTTTTCCCCCTCTGCGCTTTGATGGCTAACATTCTTTTTAATGACAGTCATTTCTATAACAGGAAGATGTTTTCATTTGTATTTACTTTTCAGCGCCGCGCAATTATGCAGTTTTGCGCTTCAGTAGTGTCTCGGTACTTTGTGTCTCAAAAGAGAATTACAGTACTTAGAACAGGACCGCAATTTGAAGCAGGTGTTGTGTTTTACTGTTATGCAAAATAACAGTAAAATATAATTGTGGAGGAAATGAAGGAAACAGCTGCAAACTTGGTATGAAAACTGCTACATTATGATTTGTAAGCAATTCTTAACAGAGATCGTAACATCAGAAAGGCAGAGAATGAATTTGAGACAGTTAATCCTCCTGACCGGATTGTCCATCAATTGGTGCTTACGGGAGTTATACCTCCCATCAGGCCAGGAAGAAGAAAGAGAACCCAAAGTGACATTCTGCCTCAGATGCTAGAGCATCAGGGATTCGTCCCCTGACAGGGAGACTGTGCCTTAGGAACGAGAGGAGGTGGGCGTTGCTTCGCTTGCTTTGTTGATAAGAAGAACGCAATGATTTGAATAGAACACTGTGGAATGTCTTAGCCCAGCTAGCATGTGGAGGACTGTTCAGAATGATAAAATAAATGGCCTATGGCAGGCCATCTGTCTTTTTGTTCGATATTTAAGGTGCTTTGTGTCACATTGAAATCTGATTTTATTATTCTAAATATTTTTATTGGAGGTAACAGCTAAGATTTCTGGTGCTTAGCGGTGCATATGGCACATGTATTCTGATACAGTGCATTTGCAGTAAAAGTGTGAGGTACCCAAAGGTTACCCAAGGGTTACCCAAGGAGTGAGATATGTCTCCTGCTTCCCTCTGCTCATCAATTGCAGCAGCTCCCATGCAAGGAATTTCTTTGCCTCATCTTCGCACACCTGTCATAAAGCAGAAATCTTCCACCCAGTGTGGCAACTCATGCATTGATTTTTTGTATATATATAAAAAGAATCAGAACCAAAGGAATTTTTTTAAAAAAAAATTAGACCATCTAGTAAGAATTAGGGAGCACCAAGGAATGAATTAGCAGATGTAAAGGCCCCCTTCTTTACACTGTACCTCTTATCAGAACAGGAAGAGGGGAGCAAAGATTCCATAGAAAGTGGGGGCAGACCTGGATACATTTGTTGTCCCCTGAGTGCCTGGAGTGTTGAAAGAAACTATGCTACATTTAGCAAAAAGGATTTGCTTTACCCTAAAAGTTCTTGGCCAGAGAGAAATGCATATGCACACTAGGCATTACGTACTTAGGAAACTGTTTCTGAAAGGAAAACTTATGTATAACATATGTGTGTCATGTGAGTCTTATAGTTTGGTACATGTTTCTGCTATAAGCACGGAATTTTAAATTTATATTTGTTGTTGTGCCGTATGGATCTTTGAAGCATCAAGATCTCAAATGTTTCTATGATCCCAACCTGGTAAAAACCAAACATTTCAATTAGCAGGGAAGGCTTGGAAGAGTCTTCCAGCACAAACCATTTATAGCTAGACACCATAGCAACTGTGGATTTGCCCCCTCTGCAATCCACGTTAAGTGCCACAATTATAATTAGAGAGGGAGTCTTACTTTGAACTCCCTGAAGGCGCTGCCCTAAGGTCCAGCAGTGACATGGAGAGTGTGACGTCCACTCCGAAGGACATGCGGGGAAGGGAGTTGGCAATAGTTGCGACCATGAGGAATTAATACTGATTCAGACCTTTTTTTCTTCAGCCAATTTTGTGTCTAGATGTCAAACTTAATGTCTTTTAGCACCTCCTTTCTCTTTGTTCTTATGCTATATATATAAATACACACACACACATACCTATCTTTTTTCTTCTTCTTCTAGAACGCACAGCGGGATTGATGAGTAGAGCCTTGAATTCAGAGGTTGGCTGAAACGCGCCATGCCTGCTTCCGTCTCTGGCTCCGGAAAGTTGTGAAGTGCTCATGCCGATAGCGAGGAAGGATGGCACATGGGATTCCTTCTCAAGGCAAAGTTACTATAACGGTGGATGAGTATAGCTCCAACCCCACCCAAGCGTTCACACACTACAACATCAACCAGAGCCGATTCCAGCCGCCACATGTACATATGTAAGTATTTCTGAGTCAAGAAAGCAGAAATAAAAGGCAAGAAAACTATTCCTTCTTAGCATTTTTGCTAGGAAGAATAGAAGTAAATGATTGACGAAACAGATGGTTCTCTGTGGTTTCAAATACAGCCCAGGAGAATTCCCTTCCATCTGCATAATAGCTCAGATTTTTTTTTTTTCAGAACATAGTCAAGCACAAGTGAACTTAGGTCTTTGGGGCCTTTGAAGGGTGACGATAGGCTGCCCATATTTTTATAGCTACGAACAGATAGGTTAAGACATTTTCCTAAGGCAGCACAGTGACTTCTGGCAGTGTCTCCTCCGTTCAGTTTGCTTCCGTGATGAAATAGTTCTTTAAAATTTCTGTAATATTTCCTTACACTTCACCCCACTATGCCTTCATATTCAGCTGGGAAATAGGCCTAATTGGGACTAATTGTCCGGCGCCTGCTAAACCCATTGTTTTGCTCGTTGTTAGTGAAACGTGTGCCGCATGCTGCAGGGCTCAGACAATATTGGGAACAAAGGATGGAGAGAGAGTGGAACAGTTGGTCCAGGAATTTTACTTTTCTTTCATTCTCTCATACTACAGAATCATTAAACTGCTCAAGGAGAAACCCTTGCACAAGGGGTTCCCTGACTTAGTTGTTCATATGTGCACACCAACTCTTTTCTGGTCCTTACGGCAGGGCAGGATGTGCGGAGCTTTCTGCAGAAGGGGCAAAAGGTCACCATCCCTCTTGTTTATTCAAGCCCTGGTACCCATTCTCTGGGAGATTCTTCCGATACCTAACATGAGCCTTTCAGAGTAGGACTGAACCTCTTTGAAAACTATTGTATAGCTAAGATAGAAAACAAGCTAGTGCTCTTACCCGTTTTTTTTTTTTTTTTTTTTTTTTTATCACTCCTGGCAGAACTGAACTGGGGAGGCAGACATCTGCTAACTTGTTCTTGGTCGCAGAATTCCACTGGGGAACAGTGAACACACAGAGATATTTTTTTTCTTTGAGTAATAGTTTTGAGTGGAGGACCTATAATAGTAGCTCCCCCTCCCCTCCCCAAAAAACAAATTCTGGTCAAATTCAGAAATACCAAACCAACCAACGTTTTTCTTGCCTGCCTGGGTATCACTGTAAATACTTGGTTGCTGCTTTGTGAGTATGTTCTAGAAATGTTCTAGAAAACACCTCAGTTACCTGTACTGAGGTGTACACAGAGTGGGAAAACGGAAACAGCAGACTTGATCAAGAATGAAAGAAAAGAAAGAGCAGGTTAAAAAAAAATCCTTGCATGTGGTTAGTGCAAACTGTTTCTGAGAGCGGTATACTTGCTTTCAATTCAAATATGTTCACAATTGTGAAATATGCCTAGTGTGTATTTAAGGGAAAGTTTTTAAGGTGACTATGACGTTTCATGTTAAGGTGGCTTTTCTGAATAGTAAGTACATGGTTGTTTCTAATGTTCTTTTTATTCTATTTCTAGTTATCTGCTTTTCTTTAAATATGTTAGGAAATTGGTGCATGCTGTATTTTAGGACACCTATAGCTTGATCCCAAAGAATATCATGGAATTTGTTCTAGTCAAGCCAAAAAAAAAAATGCAGGTTTGCTCAGATTCCTTGAGAAATGCCAGGGAAATTCAGCTATTGCTCTGGTCTGCAGACATCTGCTAACTTGTTCTTGGTCGCAGAATTCCACTGGGGAACAGTGAACACACAGAGATATTTAAAAAAATTATGTAACCCTGCTTGGATCTAGCTGTGAAAATTTGGAGGGCTTAAATTTCTTTTCTCCTCCTCCCCCCTCCCCTCCTACCCTTCGTAACCCCTCCCCCCCCTTCCTCATCCAACAGACCCGCCTCCCCCCCTCCCCCCAGCCCCCCTCCCTCCCTCCCCTCCCCTCCTCTCTCTTCCCCTCTCCTCCCCTCCCTCTCCTCGCTCCTCCCTCCCCGTCCTCCTCTCCCCCTCCTCCTCTCTACTCTTCTTCCTTTCTCCTTCCTCCTCTCCTTTCTCCTCCTCCTCCTTCTCCTCCTCCTCCTCTTTCCTCTCCTCCTCCCCTTCTCCTCATCTCCCCCTTCTCCTCTCCCCCTTCTCCTCCTCCTCCTCCCTTCTCCCTCCTCCTCCTCCTTCTTCTTTCTTCTTCTTTTCCTCTTCCTTTTTTGAAAAAAAAAATAAGACTTGAAAAATGAGGTTTGAAGTGAAGGCATAGCGGCTGCGGCTGCGTAGCCGGTTACCAGATCCTAGTGGAGCAGAGGACTCCCCCCCTGGGCTGCCTGGTGGGACTTCATGTTCATCACTTCCATGAGCCTCTGCTCCGACCACTCAGCCTGGCCCCCTGTCAGCTGAGCTCACCTTGGGTCCCCCCTCTCAGAGTCATTGCTTTGGCCATTTCCCATATCTCTGCCTATGAAAGGTGGTTTAGGCCTCAGAGCTTGCATGAAGCCTCTCGTACTTATGAACGCCATGATTATGTCTGTCCCAGGTACATGTTCACGTCACGTGACCGACATCTGCCCTCCCCCCTTCTCGTTTGCTTGTTTTCACCATCTCTATCAACCATCTTTCATCTATTATATATCTATTTGTCATTTGTCATCTATTTATCAATTTCTCGCCTATGTAATTATTGTCTATCGTATATCATGTATCTACCTACTAATTTTCTATCATCTATCTTCTACCTGTATTTTTCTTCCCTACCTTCCTTCCTTCCTTCCTTCCTTCCTTCCTTCCTTCCTTCCTTCCTTCCTTCCTTCCTTCCTTCCTTCCTTCCTTCCTTCTTCCTCCTTCCCTCCTCTCCTCCCTCCCTCCCTTCCTCCTTCTTTCTCTATTATCTATCTATTTCTCTCTCTCTATATCAATTTCTTACCTTGTATCTGCCTATTTATCTCACCCTGACCTTGACCTTGCTTTTTCTGGCAGGCTCCTGCTTTTCGTGGTGTGATGACCTAGCACTGTGAGGGACATGTAATCGCTGTCCAGGAATGCTCCTTGAAAGCTCTTATATTTTGATTGTGCTAGATAACTTTGTCCTTCATCTAAACAGAAGCTGGGATATGTCAGTAAACTATGAATAAAATCCTTTCTCTTCTCTTTCTCCCCAAAGTAATTTTATCGCTGGATTCTTAAGGTACTTGCTTTCCTAGTTTTGCTAAAATCTTGGAAAACAATTAGGCTCCTGACAGGTAGCTGTGGGGGAAGAGACAGAGAGACTGGGCAAAGGGAAGAGCCTGGGACAGAAGGAATGGGTGCCGAGGAAAGATGGATTCAAAGGAATGGATGACCAGGAAAGATGGATTACAGAATGGAGGGTTGTTTCGGTTCTCTGTATGCTACCAATAAATCCAAGACCGAATGGAGTTAAAGGAAAGATAAATGCTTTCTTTCCTCACTTACAGCTAAGATTTACAAAGACCTGTGACAGATCCCCTAGTCTACAGTTAGAAACTCCTGGTCCCTTTTGTCTTTTTTCTTACAACCTATTCGTAGTAGAGGATGTCACCTCACTTTATTGAAGAAGAGCTCATTTCCCATGTAATTCAGTTAGTGCCAGCTCAGTTTTGTGATTCGCCCTGGCCAAAGGACTTCCCTTATCCTTCCCTGGCCTCAGTTTACTTATAGGTGAGCGTTGCACAGAATGACTGCCAAGGAATTTTGTAAAACTCTGAGTCCTTAAGACGACAGTTAAAACGCATCTCCCCTCCCCCTCCCCCCGCCCACCGTGTTCCTGTGATGTCAGGAGCCTGTTACCAGCCTTAGGAATGCTACTTTCTTCAGCAGGGACTTTCTGTGTGGCTTCTTGAGCTTTTGTTTCAGTTCTTACCTGAAACTCTGACATCGTGACCACCTGGCTTTTTTTGTTGTTGTTTGTTTTTTAGAACCACAGATTTGCTTGTGACGTAAGGGTTCTTTTTGTTTTTAGGAAAGCAATCCTATATAATGGTAGAAGAGAAAATCCCAGTTCAACTGAAGTTGGTAGGCCAAAATCCACCCAAGAATATGTACCCTAAGACTCAGATTTTTGGCTGTGCTGACAGAGGTGGTGGCTGAAACCCAACAGTTGGTGGGGCTTCATCTGTTCATAGCCCCTTCATCTCTTTGGGAGGAGAATGCTGAGGAAAGTCTACCATTTTGATAATGAGGATGAGGGAGTGTGACAGAACCAGTGTAGGTCTGAAAAGTCTATGAGGGTTACATATGTGTATGTTAACCATACATTGTATTGATCAGCTTATGAAAAAGCCCTCAGTCCCTTCCAGACCAGCTTGGTAAGTCACATTGTAAAGTTTCATGTTGCACCTTCTTGCTTTGGTAAAGGGTTAGCTGTGAGAAATTCAAATCTGAATGTGTCTCCAGCTCCAGCCCCTTCGTTGTCCATGTCTCTGGTTCCCAGCACCCTTGGGGTCTCATGTCTCTCCTGCTCTTTCCAGGCTTTAGTGAGGCGGAGCTACACAGAGGTGGTTGTGACCAGGGGGAATCCCTCTGTTGGGGGGGTCAGGATCAGCAGGCAATACAGTGCCTGTCGAGCTCATAAGCAGCCAGGAGGGTCTGTACGCCAAGGTTTTCTGTGGGAGTGGCAGTCTGAAGTGTTAGGAATCCTGTGTTACCTGGTCGTTTGACGAAGAACCTCCAATGTCTTTCTCCTTTGGGGCTGAGCCTAACCTCTGAACCATGATCAGTATATCTCACATTCTCCACCAATGTCTGTGACTGAAACACATGTGTAGTGTGCTAAGCATGACTAACCAGGATTGAGTGTTAAGGCTCAGTTTGGTGTGAGCATGTTGTCACTGATGTGGTCTGAAAGCAGAGAGTTGACACCAGCGCTGGATGGGCCTATTACTGGCAGGGTTGGGCATAGAACCCACATAAGACGTTGGGTGGGTATAGTGTAAAATGTTCAGTGGATATAGTGTAAAATGTTGAGTGGGTGTAGTGTCCTGCCTTTAATTCCAGCCTCAGTAGGGGGAGATGCACTCTGGACTTATTGAGAGATTCCATCTCAGGGAATAAAGTGGGAGAGAGATTGAGGAAGATTCACTACATCAACCTCTGGGCTCTATATACATGCATGCACATATGAACAAGTATACACATACATGCACCATGCATATATGCACAATGAAAAAGGAATTTTTATGAGCCCTCTTGTGGTGTAAACCTTCAGTTACCAACACTCCAAGGATCCTGTGGCCCCGAAAGAGAGCATTGGATACACATATGTGATGCTATGTGAGCTTTATGTATAGCTAGTGAGCACAAATGGTAGTGTCTTCTTTCTAAATTGCTCTATCATGTAACACCTGAACGGTGCCACATCACTGTTGTACTGTTGCAATGCTTAATTCATTCACAAGCGCTGTTTGGGTATTGTCAGTCACAAAAATGATTTTTTACGATGCCCAAATAGTCGATCATTCTGTGCCTAGTTTTTAATATTTTGCTTTTCTTACCCACCTTAAGAATGGTGTAGGAAGTACATTCCAGATTTGTATTCGATCGAGAAAACCAAGTCACAGATAGGCAGTGTTATGATTTGGATGTCGAACGTCCCCCTCACTGGTGATTCTGTTTAGGAAGTTGTGGAACCTTGGAGAGGTAGGGCCTTGTTGGAGGAAGACAGTCATTGTAGGATGACCTTGAGTTTTGCAGCTCAGTCCTGCTTCCTGTCTCCCAGACAGAGATGTGAAGGACCAGTTGCCACAAGCTCCTGTCACCACTGTACCTGCTCCTTACCATGATAGGCTGGATCTCCTCAAAATGTCAGTCAGAAGAAGTCGTTTCTCCCTTACGTGGCTTCTTGTCGGTATTTGGTTTCAGGAATGAGCAGTTGTAGCTATATAAACATCATATTAAGATGCTAGGTTTAAAAAAAGTACAGAGAGGGTAAATATCAATGTTAGCAATAAACTAATCATTAAGGAATAAATTTTGGTATCATTTGTGGTACAATAATCCTTCATTCTGTATTTTATATACCTCTATATAATTGGAGCAATTTAAAAACTGTTATGTGGTACTTTTACCATAAGCATTTTGAGAAGAATGATAAAAATGACCATGTAGATTTATTCTTAAAAACCTAGCTAGATGGTTATATAGGCAGGTGGTGGTGTTCTGTTTTGTCTTATGTTGTTTTACGTTTTGGCTATCAGAGAGGGAAAGGAATTTTGAAAAATAAAAAAGCAGAAAAACTTTCCTCTCTGAAGTTGTATCTGGAGTGTGTGTGTGTGACAAGGAGACATGGAGGCCAGACGATAACCTAGGATGTGTCATCCTCAGGAACACTGTTTTCCTCCTTTGAGATGGTCTTTATTGGCCTGGCACTTAGCAATTAGACTAATCTGACTGACCAGTGAGGTCCAGAACCTTCTTGGCGCTGCCTTCCAAGTGCTAGGACTATAAACCCTCTCTGCTACCACTGGCATTTTTGCATGGTTCCAGAAGTTGAACTCAGATCCTATGCAGGCAAAATAATCACTTTACCAAGGCTGATGTGTCTCCCAGTCCTGGACGTTTGGTTTGTTTGTCATCTTATTGTAGGAAGCGGGGTTTTTCCATGTATCTCACATCTTGTCCTCCTCCCGTGTCCACCTCTGAGACACTGAGTTTTCAGACTTTGGTACGATGCTCACGTATGCCTGGATTTTATATTCCGAAATAGTCACCACCATCTGATAGAGACATCACAGAGAAAATGTGTCCAAGTCAGTGGACAGACATGTCCGGATACTTGGCAGCTGTGAGGGGGCTGATACCTTCTCACACTTTCCAAACAGTTTTTCTTTCTGACTTCCTTCATGGTGATGTTCTGATTAAAGAACTAAGCAAGAAGTAGCATACAAGACATACTCTATTTTAATGGAGATTTTTTTTCACAGCTTCTGAGGATCTGATTGTGAGATGTAAAAACAAAGCTAATACCAGTTGACTTGCCGTATCTTTTAAAATGCACTCTAGGTTGTTCTAAACTTCTTTTTTTTTTTTTTAACTCTCAGTATCCGCAGTATCTCCCTGGCACTCTTCTTCCCATTTTTTAATCTGTCCTCTTTAGACTTTCACAGCATCCTGGTGGGGCTAGACTTTTGCTGTCATGTCAGTGCGGACAGGACTCTTCTTGCTGACTCCATGTTGGTTGTCTTTTATCTTTTTTTTTTATTTAAATGTAAAAAGTACATTTGGAGACTGTATCTATGTGGAAACAACTGTGGATAGAGGAGTTTATTAGCCATTGTAGAATATAGATCTGCGTATTTTTCTTCTGCTCAGTTTTGAAGACTTTTTTTGGTCTTAAATTTCTATCATTGACAATAAAAAAGTTAAATATACACATATAAGAAGATGCGTTTTTCCAGTTTTTTTTCTTCCTTATTGCAAATCAGAAATGCAAGCTATTCTAGTTGGCTTAAATTCCTGTGCTGTTTGGTGTTACACATTAAAGCTGGTGAAACTGTTCACAAAAAAAGAAAACTACCTTAACCATCCAATAAAGCAAACAGATAAATTTTTAGTGTTAAGCTTTAAAATCCTCAGTGAGAACGACCCTTAGTGAAGCTCCTCGCTTGACTTCCTTAAAAAGACTGCAGGAGCGGCCCAAACCTACTTATTTCTTCTGCACACAACCCATGAAACCACCGGCACAAGGATGTGATAATTTTTGGATGAGACAGATGCCTTTTCCATCTTGCTGTGGGCTATTTCGACATTTATGGTGATTGGTTAAAAGGAGCAACTAACTGGGATTTGGTTTTAAGAATCAGACCCAGACCAAGTTTTAAGCCTTTTACATGTTGCGAACTTAGTTGAAATACATTTTGAAAAAAGACTCAAAGCCGAAGTCAAGAAAAAA